>CM050446.2:132889690-134089690 GCA_027563935.2 Costus lasius | reverse complement strand
ACCTTTCCTTGCTAGGAATCAATCCTAATTATTTTGGTCATTATATCACCTTTCCTTGCTAGGAATCAATCCTAATTATTTTGGTCATTATATCAAGTATTTAGCTTAATTTACTTTTAATTATTTTGACATTTGTTATTTTCTTATTTTATGATAGACACTTGATTGTTATGATAATATCAAATTGATAGATAGTGAAATTGATTTGGATTGGTTGATATGGATTAGAATCAGCTGATCTTGCAAAATGTGGTAGCAATTAGCAAACTCGTACTAGAACATGTAATATTATACGAGTCCACATAATTTTGACCTATTCCACTTAACTTATCTCTTTCCTTATTCTATCAGCTAGTACTAAATGAAAACACTTGATTTAACATTCTTTCATTTTAGGCTAGTAACTTGTTTTTCTTCCGTTTCTGGCGACTCCATTTTCTTTTCTTTTCTGAGTAACATCTTCAATGACAAAATATTGTTTTCAATTGGATTCTACCATAGTTCTTTTCTTGGATGGATATAATTAGTAAATAGTTTAGGAAACAAATATGATGTTGACAAACTTATTACACTCGCACAGAACCCTAAAGAAAAAGAATTACAAAATAAAACAACTTCGCTTCTACACTGCCTATTTTGTAAGAAGCAAAGCTCACAGTTGTTCAGGATGGACTTGTATGTTCTGTAAATGGTGGTTTCTGACTTTCTGTACAAGGTTCAATTTATTGTGATTGTAATGTAAGTATCTCTTATTGGTGTACTCTTTTTGTGCCGGTGAAATAAACAGAAATATTTCTACCCGAGCATTTTTATACATTTTGTGCTATTTGTTCACTTATGATGCATCAATATCAAATTCTTATTTCTAGGTGAAATATTGGTTTTCAGATGTTCCTAGATCAGCCAAAAGGAAGGCAGAAAGGGGAATGCCAGTTTTGTTGTTCTTTTTTGGTGTCAGCAGAACAACTTTCAGAGGTCAGGTTCTGGCCTCTTATTTCCATTTAAATTTCCTGTTTCTTTTTAAGCTCTTAACATCTTCTTTTTTCTTTCGAAAGGACATTTTTTGGCCGTAGCTGCATCATGGATTATCCAAGTTATTATTGAGTTCTATAGATGCTTTTTCTGTAAGCCAATCAATGATGATAGAGATATTGATATGAATGAAAAGATCAGGATGTTCACGAGGAAGTTCTGTGGGACAATTATAAAGTGTAGTGCATCATTAGTTTTTGCATCTGTTGGAGCTGGAATTGGTGCTAGTTTTCATCCATCAAGAGGACAGTGGATCGGTATGTGACTATATCATATTTCATATCATTGCATATCCAATACACTTCCATTGGAAGGTTTCAAGCTTTAGATGACTAACTAGTCTGTTGAATTGGGTTCGCTGCCGCTAGAAGCTTTGAAACTTCCGGCCCGCCCATTGCCTTCCTTCGTCGTCCGCCCGTGAGCCGTGCTCCGAAGATTGTTTCGGGACCGGATGGCCACCTGATCGGTACCGTTTTGTCCGGTATGAAACGGACCCTAGAATAGTGGTCCCAGCTCAGGCTGGTGAGCTGCTGGACCAATTTGTACCAGCCAATACCGGTGGCTATATCGGATGCCGCTTCTGCCATTGTTGAACGAAGTTTCCGCCGGTGGAGGAAGCTTCGAATCGCCACCGTTGAACGGAGCTTTTGCCGGCGGAGAAAGCTTCCTTCGGCTTCTGCTGCTCTGCCCTGTGCTCTAGTGCCGATCTTTCGTCGGACCGGTACAAAACGAAGGAACTAGCCCGATCACTAGTTACAATAAAGAGCAAAGTTAAATTCTCCATAAAGATAAGGATGACATTTGTATACTGATCACAAATTTTCTCTTCTTGAATTTAATCAATGATAACTGGAGTAAGATGTAAAACAAAGGTTTCATACCGCTTGTTACGAGCTTTATGTATCGATTTGATTATGTATTGGTATACAAACAAGGTTGGTAGCAATTATATATATATATACACATACACATACTGATCACAAATATTCTCTTCTTGAATTTAATCAATGATAACTGGAGTAAGATGTAAAACAAAGGTTTCATACCGCTTGTTATGAGCTTTATGTATCGATTTGATTATGTATTGGTGTACAAACAAGGTTGGTAGCAATTATATTGATTTGATTATGAATTGGTATACAAACAAGGTTGGTAGCAATTACACATACACATATGATAAATAAGGTTTTTTATTTAATGAGTTTTAGTTTCCAATGAGCGCAAACACTCATTGTTAATTACTCCTGAAATCAGGGAACTTTTGATTAGTCAAAGAAAGATTTATTGGCGGATGTCCGATTTTCTAAGAACATGTGGGTATTTGAATATTCGGTCTTGATGGCTTATGAGTATTTGAACTTGAGATACATTCGGCCTTGATAGCTTGTGAGTATTTGAACTTGAGATACTCAGCCTTAATGGCTTATGAGTATTTGAATTTGATATATGTTCGGCCTTAATGGCTTATGAGTATTTGAATTTGATATATGTTCGGCCTTAGTGGCTTATGAGTATTTGAATTTGACATATACTCGGCCTTAGTGGCTTATGAGCATTTGAATTTAATTTGTGCTTGACCTCGATGGCTTGTGAGCATTTGAATTTGATTTGTGCTCGGCCTTGATGGCTTATGAGCATTTGAATTTAATTTGTGCTTGGCCTCGACAGCTGATGAGTATTGTATTTGATATGTGCTCGGCCTTGACGACTTATGAGTATTGGATTTGATATGTGTTCGGTCTTAGTGGCTTATGAGCATTTGGATTTAATTTGTGCTCGGCGTTGATGACTTATGAGTATAAAATATCCGACCTCAGCAGCGTATTGGATATTGAACTTGAGATACTCGGCCTTGATGATTTATGAGCATTTGAATTTGATTTGTGCTCGGCCTTAGTGGCTTATGAGCATTTGGATTTTGGAAATATCTAGTCTCGACGGCTTGTTGAATATTCTAATTTGTGCATTATTTGGCCTTGGCGGCTTATTGAATATTTAATTTGAGGAAATATCCGGCCTCAACAGCTTATTGAATATTTTGATTTGAAAAATATCCGGCCTCAATGGCTTATTGGATATTTGGATTTGGAAGATATCCAGCGTCGACGGCTTATTGGATATTTAATTTAGAAAATATCCGGCTTTGATGACGTGTTTGATATTAATATTTTAGAAAATATCCCGTCTAAAGCGGTGTGTTAGATATTTTGATTTGGAAAATTATCTGGCCTTGACGGCTTGTCGGATATTTTATTTTATAACATATCTAGCCTCAACAACTGATTTGATATTTTAATTTTGGAAAATATCTTGCTTGGACGGCTTCTTGGATGTTTTAATTTTGGGAGAAAGATAATTCAGCTTAAATGAACGCAACGTCATATGGAGGAGTTACGCCCCAATGGTAAACGTTGACATACGCACCACTCAAACAATATTTCATCGCGATGCGCTAAGGCTTTCGGTATTCAAATATTGAGCTGGAAATGTTTAAATAATTTTGGAACGACATTTAATCAGGCACATCATGAGTTAAATTCAAATCTTCACAAGCGACATCAATTTATTTATGTTTATTTTTATTTTTTATCAAAGAACTCTCCTTCTTATGCCTTGTTATTTCTGTGTCGGAGGGAGAAGAGGTGATGCCGTGTTGGCGAGAAATTGGTTCTTCTACCCTTCAGTGGAGGTGTCAGCATTTCCAAGCTCCTAACAATTTTAGGCTTGTGATTCAAAGAAAAGTGAATATTTTTAAGGCAAATTTCATCATGAAGTGACTAAACACGTTAACCTCTAACACACATGTATACTTTAAATAAAAAAATAACATGAATCGTTTATAGTTATCTCGACAAGAAGCTCAGAGCAGGGTGATGAGACGATCAACGTCGGCGGCACTTGTTATTGAGGCTACGAATTCGTCGGCGAATTTGAGTCTGGTGGACGTGGTGGTTTGGCTGCTACGATTCCGAGCGAAAGCACTAGTCCGACTGTTGAGTTTCTGGTGGAGGCGCCGCTGAATAATTATGTATGTGGAAAGGGCGACGATGCTGCTGTGCGGCTCGGCGAGAGATTGGCAAGGGAAAAGGGCGATGAGGCATTGCTGCTTCTGCTCGGCAAGAGATCGGCGAGGGTGGAGGGGCAACGACGTTGCTACTTCTGCTTGGTGAGAAATTGGTTCTTCGGTGGAGATGTCTGCGAGAGCTCTCGAGTGCGTCCGAGGATGCTGCCAGGCTTCCGACGGTGCTGCTTTCGGTGGAAGAGCTTCTGCCGTGGAGATTAGGGTATTGGAGGAGAGATGGCTAGCAGACGTGGTGGTCCGGCTGTTACGATTCTGAGCGGTGGTGTGCGAGGTGGCGTGCGAAGACACTAAGGCTGGGTACAAGCGTCATAGTGAATAATAGAGAGGGGATTGCTGCCTAAGTGTATAGCGATGACAATGATGATGGCTGTAGCGCTCGCCTGTCAGCGTTGCTAGCTTGGCCATGACGATCACAAGATGATCTCGCAACAGGATTTATTCCACTGAGCTGCCATTGATGAAGTGAGCGGAGCTTAATTTGGTTAGATCTACTTCAATTTGATCTGAATCCGATAAATGAAATTTGAAGCTAAGTAGCTAACTAGGATTCATTCAATTTTAAAGTTAACCAGGATCAAGTGTGTAAATCTGATAAGATTTCAATAAAAAATTTCTTGATCGTTGATCTTCTCTTCTTTCTATTTCATGCATTCAATTTGTTTTAGCGTCCTTCTTTGCCAAGGCGTAATATTTGAGGTATTTTCTACTCTGCAACTTCTTCATCAATTTTATGAAAATTTCATATCCTTCAATCGGATATATAAAATCCTTAGATAAACAAGAAAAAAAAATCCTTGAATATGTGAGAGGATATAAAGATCCTTGAATATGTATGATATAAAAGGTTCTTGAATGTGAGAGGATATAAAGATCCTCGAATATGCAGGATATAAAAATCTTTGAATGCGAGAGGACATAAAGATCCTGGAATATGGTATTTTTTTTGCTTCTTTTTTTTTTATTATCGTGAGATATTTCAACTTCAGCCGCCTCCTCTTTTTTCTTGTGTCACCAAGAGATTTTTCATGCACCCTCAATTTTTGCTTTTTTTTCGCCTTTGAGTTTCTTCTAGCCACCTCTTCTTCTTCTATGTTTTTTGCTGTCGAGAGATCTGCAATCTCCTATTTTGCTTTTCTCCGCTTGCTCAGACACCCCGGCAGCCAAGAGCTTTTTTTTTATATATAATTTTTTTCTGGAGACCACTTCTACCCCTTTTTTTTATCGTCGTCGAGGACCCTCTTCAGCCTCATCCTTCTATCGACCCCCCCTTTTTATTGCTCCCCCCAAAGACTTTTTCTAGCCTTTTTATTGCTGCGGAGAGCCCTACAGCCTTTGCCACCGCCTTTTTTTTTGCCGACTCTTCCCTTTTTTATTAAAGCCTTGGACAATTTTCTACTTATTTGCTTATCAATTGTAATTGGTTCGATTTAATTTTCATTGATTTGGATTTATTTTCCTTGATTAGCTACTGCTTCATGCTCTCATTAATTTTTTACTTTCCTTTTTTAGCGACATGCTGACGCCTCCTCCATGCCATATTTTCTTCTTTCCCCTTTTTAACTTTTTTATTCGATTGCTATTTTTTATTGATTTGATTTTTTATTCCTTTTTTTATTGATTTGATTATTTTTTTTCACACCTCCAATTTTCTCCGTAGTCAAAATCAAATTTGACTTTATTCTTTTATATGTACATATGTGTGAAAATTTATGGTTCAACAGTATATAATATCCATTTGGGTAGTATCTATAGAATTAAAGACTGTACCACTTGGTATAAGCAATATGTACCGGTCTTATACCGGTACTTGTACAAGGTTGATACTATATATAAATCAATATTTTAAAAGGAGTACTGGGTAGGTATGTACTAGTATGAGATGGAACCGGAATCTGTACATGTAATATGTCTGGTACGGTACCATATAGTATTGGTCCGTCTAGGATGGTCTAGTCCGGTTGAATCAATACAATAGCACGGTTCGAGACTTTAAACTTTATAGTGTAGTATAATTCAAAGACCCGCGAGTGTCTTGGAAAAATTTTTGCAGGAGGGCACCTTACCGCAAATTTTGCAGCGGGGTGCCTTGATCTGTCTTGCATGAATCCCGGCGTGGGTGAGCTCGAATCTCAATACAACTTTACCTCAGCGCATCCTTATACGATTTTCAATTTTGTTATACGATATTTCTGTTGTAAACTAATCGTTACACTCAATCGATTAACGTGCCCTGTTACATATTAACCTAATCGTGGTTGCTGTTTAATTTTCACTACCCCCTCACGCAGGATAGGATTCGCCAAAGCTTTGTTGTGATGAAAAAAATCACCCGTAGTTGCCAACGCACTCCGACGATCAAGGAAGGCGGCCGACTCTGTCCGACGCCCGCCGACCCTTAGCCTGCCTACGGTAATAACTTATGCATATATTTAATTGATTTTGACGACTTCCTGCAATCTCTAAGGAACTTGTTTTCTAGCCAAAACCCTAAAGCTATCTAGGTAACAGGTTATTCTATATATTTAATAGATTTTGTATAGCATGTTACAGCTTTCGTATAACTTGTTACAGTTTTCGCATAACACGTAAATATTTTCGTATAGCTTATTACAGCTTTTGTATAACTAGTTACAGTTTTCACATAACACATAAATATTTTCGTATAATATGTTACAATTTTTATATAAATTGTGACAATTTTTGCATAACACTTAAATATTTTTGTATAACATATGACTATTATCGTATAATATGTTAATGTCTTCATATAATATGCTATTATTTTCAGACAATATGTTTGATATTCGAGTCAATTGTAATAGTATAACATTTATTGAATTATAGAATTTGACATGGACAAAGGTTAGAAGAAGCCGATAACTTGTTCTGAGATGCTGGGTGGTCGTCGTCAGACGTCCAAGGGTATTTATCACCAAAGAACGAAGATTATATGTCATTAGGTGATGATCCACACATGGCCAAGGTTGATTTTGACCCAGGAATGTTAAATTGGTAAGGACACGTATATACATAGTCAAGAGTTTGAACTATCAACACTATAAATATGATAGATAAAATGTTTAACAAATTATATTTTTTTAGGAAGTTGATAAAGATATAATATGTTCATCTCGGAAGGCTGATGAAATGGACTCATCTGCATGTATGGAACATAACAAATCAGAAGCTATATCCTAATAGTTTCTAAGTGCATATAGTTGGTATGACATTTAATAGTGATGATTCAACGTACAAATTTTATAATAACTATGCTAGAGTAATAGGGTTCAGTATAAAGAAATTTCATGTTGAACGTAGAAAGGATGATAGCTTGAAACACCGTATGTATTGTTGTAGCAAACAATGGATTTGACAAACTGAGTATAAACATATTGCTAAAAAACCGCATCCTGAGACTCGAACAAATTGTATATAGCTTGGTTAGAGTTTAAAATTAACAAGAATGATGTGAGGATGTTATTCAAAGCTGAATTAAACTATAATTATTTTATGATAAGTTCAAATAATGGGCACATGCTTAGATCTCATAGAAAAATTTTGCCATTTCATTGTGCACTTATAAATCAAATTATAGAATCGGGTATGAAGGCCCCTCATATATATAATTATTTTGAGTCTAGTGTAAGCAATAATAAAGTTGGTTTCATAAGAGAAGATAGTATCAACTATATTCAAAGAAGTAAAAGAAAAGCTTTGGATGATAAAGAAGGTAAGGGTATTCTTAGGTACTTAAAAGAAAGATTGGCCAAAGATCTTTCATTTTTTTAATGCTATTGAAGCCCTGACAAATCAGGGAAGATGACAAATTTTTTTTGGGTTGATGGTCAATCTATAATAGATTATGCATATTTTGGCGATGTAGTATGTTTCGTTATAACCTTTCAAATAAATAAGTACAATATGCCGTTTGCACCAATTGTGAGTTTGAATCATCATAAACAAACAGTTATATTAGGTGCTGCATTATTGTGTCACAATAATTCTGCTGAATTATTTATTTGGTTATTCGAGATTTTTTTGAAAGCCATACATGGTCGGCATCCCTCTACTATTTTTACGGATCAATCAGCTGCGATAGACAGAGCAATACAAGCGGTGATGCCAAATACAGTACACTGTCTTTGTTTATGGTATATATTATTGAACTTTTAATTTTCGACCATGTGCGCAACATACTTCTGTGCATAACTTACGGACAGCTATTGTGTACAGGAATTAATCATCTGCTACATCAATTTTAAATTCTAGCAATGTTCTGTAATGCAGTGTATCAATATAGCTGCAGAATTTACAGAAATTCATGAGATGTGAAATTGCTTGCCAGGAACTAATTCCTGTGCATATAGTCGTGTATTGATCCTTGAACTATGCTTTGTTCCTTACTCCTGTTTCATTGTGCGTTTGTATCCCACCAGCAGCAAGGTTAGCAGAAACAGTTATTGAACCTTCAGAAGCTGCCTTTATGCGGTAATACCTCACAATTGGCAGTTTGGGTAAGGGGAATGCATAAAGGAGAATGCACAGAAGCTCAAAGAAGCATGAAATTACAAAAAAAAGACTGCAGCAGAAGTTCAAATGAAAATTCAATATCAGCACATCTTAACAGAGCTAATCTACTTATCATTAGTCCAACTATTCTCTCTTTTAATGCTACAGAGTAAAGAATACCAGTGGTTCTGAAAGAGGAATTCTCAAGTAGAGAGGCCGAAAACATTCTACACAAGGCTGGAAGACTTTTCAAAAATTCAGATGTAGATTAATAACCCCCCAAGCCAAAGTATTCAGATTGAAGAACAGAAGTCAAATGCTGCCGTATTGAATAATCTTAAAATCCAGTAGTATCATAACATGATCAATTGAGCAGAATTTAAAATGGCAGTAGTTTATAAACCTATTGTTTCCTTGTTTGCCATATTAATTTTTGTCCCCAAATTGGTCTCCAACGATGTGGTCAATCAAGTCTAACATCATGCGATTATTCTCATCAATACAGTTGAAGAATTACTATATAATGGAGAGAGTGCAGCTGATTATTTCCCGTATGCAAAGGAAGATACTAATGGTAATGGGAAAAGAAAAGGAATGAACCATTATGCTCCAAATTAACTTCTTGAAAGGCTAGAGATTCTCAGCGCAAAAAAAAAGGGAGAATCATCACCAAAAGGAAATCTAATCGCCAATGAAATTGGAAAATAAAGGGCAACATCTCAAAAGGGGTATCATAACAACTGGTGATGGATAATAGCCAGCAAACAAGGAAACCATCATAGCTAGGTAGGAAGGAAATAAAGGTGTTGTTTACTGTAATCGATCAAAAAAAAATAATAATAAAAAAGAGAAGCGGGAAGTGGCCAGAGCAGAGAAGGAAATAATTTCGAAATGGGTGGCCGAAAGCTTATTAAAAGGGGGTTGGGCGACACACAAAAGGAGAAAAAAAAACAATACCGATAGGCTGCTACAACACGCTCGATTGAAGAAAAGAAAGGTAAAAAAGGGGAGTATTTTATTTTTCTGCAGTAGGAACACATGATGTCACTGCATCATCTTACCAAATGGCAAAAATATAGGGAGAAAGGTGATGCTGAGTGAATGAAGAATACAAGAGAAGAGAAGGTGCTAAGTCTAAATAAGAGAATGAAGACCAAGAAAATACCTGGAGGCGGTTAAAAATGTGAGAGAGTCAGAGAATCATGTGAATGAGAGGAAGAAAACTAAAATAGATGCGTGGATGTAAAGAAAAACCTGAATAGAACTTGTCGCCTGATGGAGAGAATTCAAGCCTTGTTCTACACTCCTCCCGCGTTATTGCAAGAAAGGCGGCAGAAATTGATCTTCCAATAAGTCGCAAGACCGGATATTTTCAAATTCAAATTATCCAATAAGCCACGAGGCCGGGTAATTTTCCTAAATCAAACATCCAACATGCCGTCAAGGCCGGATGATCTTCCAAATTCTAATATCCAACATGCCTTAATGCATTACAATGAAATATTGTTTGGGAGGTGCGTACGTCGATGTTTACCATCGGGGCGTAGCTCCTCAATATGACATTGTGCTACCGAGGCCGGATATTATTCAAGGTTCAAACATCTAATAAGCCGTCGCAAGACTAAACACTTGACAAATATAAATTACCCAAATCGATGATAGTTTATTTTCTTTCATCACTCATGTATCATGTCAAGCAATGTATTCCCATAATGTTCATGAATAAAAATTGTTTAGTTTTGTATTTTACTTCATAATATAGATCTCTTAATCAAAAGTTCCCTGACTCCAGGGGTAATTAACAATGAGCGCTTGCGCTCATTGGAAGCCAGAACCCAATAAACAAAAAGCCTTATTAATTTAAGGTGAATTTAATAAAGATTATATTACATTTTTTCAATGTAACACTTTTTGACCCCACATATATTTCAAAATGCAGCAATACATCTATCTCATGCGTGATTCATACTAACAGTACATTTAATAAAGATTTTAAACATTGCATATACGAGCAATGTAGGGTTGATACTTTTGAGAAACTATGATAATATCTTTTAATTACGTATAATTTTGTTGAACACCGATGGATGGTAAATATTTATAAACTACAGTCAAAATGGGCTGCATGGTATTGAACAGAGACTTTTTCGGCTGATTTGACTACAACCCAATGCATTGAAAGTATGAACTGCCATTTTAAAATGTTTTTTAGAAAGAAATTGAGGTTATTTGAATTTTTAGAACAATGTGACAAGGCACTTAGCTTTTTTTGAGAAAAGAAAATAATGGCTGATTTCAAGTCTCGAAATAGTACACCAGCTAGTGTATTTGGAACATGTGTAGACAAACAGACTTGATCTACACTAGGACCATATATCACGAGTTTGAGGCATGCTATCAAAATCATGTAGATTGCTTTATGTTCTTCGTTAGGTCCGACCCACAAGGTATTACATATAAGGTAACTAACCCTGCTTATGGTAGAGATGAACTGGTCATTTTTAGCTATTCTTCTGTTCAAGTTGTTTACACATGTAAAATGTTTGACATCAATGTGATCCTGTGTATGCATGTGATAAAGGTTTTAACAGCGAACAATATGATTTTTATACTGAAGCAATACATATTAAAAAGATGAACAAAGTATGCTAGAGAAGGTGATGTATCCATTGTTAGTTTGGATAGCTTTGATTCTTCGGGGCAAGAAAGTTTGTTTTCTATTTATAATCGAGTATGTCAAAACTAGTATTGTATATCAATTATGAGTTTACAGTCCAGGACATCACATACATAGAAAAGATAACTGCGCATAGATGTTGATAACATATATACACCGACAATAAAGGTACTGATGTTAATGATGATGACAGTGCACTGGAAACCAACTCAAATGAAGAAAGTGCGAAAAGAGAAACGTAAAAAAGGAGTGGTAGAACAAAGACCTAAAAAGAGTACTAATGCATCCAAACTTTCCAATCCAGCTACTGATCTTAGAAGGCCGTACATGACAGGACTACCGATGGGTGAATATATAAGCATGTAGGTATGACTAACAAGCAAATACCTTTAATAATAACTTTATACTTACCTAATGGTTAAATTTATAGTAGGTGCCTATGTTCCACCAACTGATGCCAACAGCCTCATTCTACTCTTACACTGCTTTTATGGTGGGAGCATTCTCTTTTTATGTAAGTTAATGGTCGAATATTTTCTTTTCTTGCTATATTAATTATTTTATTTTATTAATTGCCCTATATTATGCTAGTGCTTAGATGAGGTTTCTCAAGTAATGTTTACACAGACTAGTTCTCAGGAGATGTGTAATATTTCTCAAGAGATGTGTAATGGTCCTCAGCGTACGAATGAAAAATAATTTAATCATTTGTAATGTTGACTAATGTTGTATGATACAATATTATTATGTATTATGAGAAATAATTTAATCATTTGTAATGTTGACTAATGATGTATAATCTAGCTACTATAGTGTATTGTGAGAATGAATTTCGTATAACGGATTCTGAACATCGTATAACATCAAGACAATACCATGTAACAAGAACACAATTTCATATAACAAATCCTGAATATCGTATACCATCAAGATAATATCGTATAACAGAAACGCAATTTCATATAATATATCATGAGCATTGTATAATATCAAGACAATACTGTGTAATAGGAACGTAATTTCGTATAATAAATCTTGAATATTGTATAACATCAAGATTATATCGTATAACAGGAATACAATTTTGTATAATAGATTCTGAAGATCTTGAACATCGTATAACATCAACACAATTTCAGTATAACAGGAACACAATTTCGTATACCAGATCCTGAACATCGTATAACATCAAGACAATATCGTATAACGGGAACGCAATTTCGTATAACAGATCCTGAACATTATATAACATCAACACAAAACCATATAATAGAAATGCAATTTTGTATAACAGATCCTGAATATCGTATAACATTAATACAATTTTAGTATAACAGGAACACAATTTCGTATACCATATCCTGAACATCATATAACATCGACACAATACTGTATAACAAAAACACATTTTTGTATAACGGATCCTGAACATTGTATAACATCAACACAATGTTATAACAGGAATATCATATAACATCAACATAATTTTATATACATAGTAAATATACAGACAATACAATACAAGCGTATGAATACAGGTGTTTAAATATAGATGTATGAATACATGAAGATTGCTTTTAAGCAATTGGTAGTAGCTCTCCTTTAAAGAGTTCCAAACTCACAAGGGTCCTCAATCTTGTCATATCCTCTTGTGTGAAATCGAACTATACAATTCTGCTAAGGCAATCCATGAATTTCATTCCAAATAACCCACAATCTACACTCTCAACCTGCTACAAGTAGACTTCTATGTAATTGGCCAGTTAGCAATATCTTTTTTCTTCCTTCCACCACATTAAAATCGGATATGAAACCACATAATCTCAATCTGTTTAATATGCAAAAACAATAGAATTATATAAAGAACTGTGAATTAACAAAGGAAAAAATAACTATAAAATAGATTATCATATATTTAGCTATTGTGCCCTGCATTGCCTTTGATGAGACAGTGACTTGTACTCTAGAATATGTTTCCCATCAAAATCCAAGAGAAGGAAAAACCAGTGGTTATTATCGCATACGGGAGCCATTATTCTATGCATATATCTCATTGTTTTACTATTTAAATGTTTCAATACTATGAAAGATGCGCCAAAGCAGCCCTTTAAATAAAAGTGCAGAATTGATGGTCGAATGTAAGCAAAGGGTTTGAATTTTTTCTTATTAGTATGGGATTTATGGACAACGAGTAATGCATATACATTTAAAGCCTACAATTGATAAATACACTCCATTAGGGTCAACAAATGATAAACACCAAGTATCATTTTACCTAATATTCAATAGATACTTGCTTCTTCACCGATTATGTCTCCAAAGAGAATATCACATACATGGGCTTTCTGAATTTTCCATGGAGCCCCTTCAGAAAGACATGACAACTCCAAAGATATATAAAACTCCAGCTGCCTTTTTACTTCTTTAGGTATTACAGTATCTTCTTTTTTTCTTGTGTGTATGGGATAACTATTGCCCATGAAGACTTTCTTATTCTTTTACTTTTCTCCTGCTGAACATCATCTCCCGTCCCCCTTTCTTCACTCCAAACTTAACTCTTTATCATTCTTATTTTGCATAATCTCAATACCTGCTTTCAGATTTTTATTTTCCTCGACTAGCTCATTAATTATTCTTTGGAATTCAGTCGTCTCCAAGTTTAAGCCTATCTTGATGCTATTAATCTCAGCATTCTTCTCGATACTTTCATCTTTCAATAGATATTTTTCATTTTCCAACTGAATTATTTCATTCTTTAACTTATTATTTTCCTCTAAAATTAACATCAATTCTCTCTTCAAGCTATCCACTTCTTATGCCAAAACAAGATATCCACTGGTAGATTCTGTCCTATTGTCTTCATGGTTGTTATACGATAATAGCCAAAACAAAATGTCCACTGGCAAATTCAAACCCTTTGCTTACATTTGACCATTAGTTCTGCACTTTTATTTAAAGGGCTGCTTTGGCGCATCTTTCACAGCATTGGAATATTTGAATAGTAGAACATGAGATATGTGCACAGAATAATGGCCCCCGTATACGATAATAACTGCTGGTTTTTGCTTCTCTTAGATTTTGATGGGAAACACATTCTAGGGTACAATTTGCTGCTTCGTCGAAGGTAGTTCAGGGCACAGTAGTTAAATATGTGAGAATCTATTATCTAATTATTTTTCCTTTGTTAATTCAAATAGTTCTTCATGTAATTTTATTATTTTTACATATTAAACAGATTGAGATTCTGCGGTTTTATATCCAATTTCAATGTGGTGGAAGGAAGGAAAAGGATATTGCTAACTAGCCAATTACATGGGAAGTCTGCCCGCAGCAGATTAAGAGTGTAGACTATGGGTTATTTATAATGAAATTTATGGATTGCCTTAGCAAAAATGTACAGTTCGATTTCACACAAGAGGATATGCTAAGATTGAGGGCCCTTGTGAGTTTGGAACTCTTTAAAGGAGAGTTACTGCTATTTGCTTAAAAGGTAGTCTTTATGTATTCATACATCTATATTCAAATATTTGTATTCATACGCTTGTATTGTGCTGTCTGTATATTTACTGTGTATATAAAATTGTGTTGATGTTATACGATGTTCAGGATCTGTTATATGAAATTGCGTTCCTGTTATAATAAAATTGTGTTGATGTTATACGATGTTTAAGATTTGTTATATAAAATTGCGTTCCTGCTATACGGTATTGTGTTGATGTTATATAATGTTTAGGATCTGTTATACGAAATTGCGTTCTTTTTATACTAAAATTGTGTTAATATTATACGATGTTCAAGATCTGTTATACGAAATTGCATTTGTGTTATACGGTATTGTGTTGATATTATACGATGTTCAGGATCTGTTATACGATGTTGCGTTCCTGTTATACTGAAATTGTGTTGATGTTATACGATGTTCAGAATTTGTTATACTAAATTGCGTTCCTGTTATACAGTATTGTCTTGATGTAATACGATGTTAGGATCTGTTATACGAAATTGCGTTTCTGTTATACGGTATTGTGTTGATGTTGTACGATGTTTAGGATTTGTTATACAAAATTACGTTCTTGTTATACGATATTGTCTTAATGTTATACGATGTTCAGGATCTGTTATACGAAATTGCGTTTCTATTATACGATATTCTCTTGATGTTATACGATGTTTAGGATTTGTTATACGAAATTTCGTTCCTATTATACGGTATTGTCTTGATGTTATACGATGTTTAAGATATGTTATATGAAATTCATTCTCACAATACATTATAGTAGCTGGATTGTACAACATTAGTTAACATTACAAATGATTAAATTACTTTTCATAATACATAATAATATTGTCATAATACATAATAATATTGTATGGTACAACATTGTCAACATTACATATGATTAAATTACTTTTCATTTGTAGGTTAAGATCTATTACACATCTCCTGAGAACCAGTCTGCGTAGGCATTACTTGAGAAACCTGAGCACTAGCATAATATAAGGCAATTAATAAGAGAAAATAATTAATATGTTAAGAAAAGAAAACATTCGACCATCAACTTACATGAAAAGAAAATGCTCCCACCATTAAAGCAGTGTAAGAGTAGAATGAGGTTGTTGGTATGGGTTGGTTACCTTATATGTAATACTTTGTAGGTCGGACCCAATGAATAACATAAGACAATCTACATGATTTTGATAGAATGCCTCAAACTCGTGATATATGATCCTAATGTATATCGAGGCTGCTTGTCTATACATGTTCCTAAATACATTGGCTGGTGTCCGTGTACTATTTCGTGACTTGAAATCAGATTTTATTTCCTTTTCTCCAAAGAAGCTAAGTGCCTTGTCATATTGTTCTAAAAATTCAAATAACTTCAATTTCTTTTTAAAAAATCTTTTAAAATGACAGCTTATACTTTCACTATGTTGGGTTGTGGTTATATCAGCCGAAAAAATCTCTGTTCGATAGCATGCAGTCCACTTTGACTGTAGTTTATAAATATTTACCATCTATGGGTATTCAATAACATTATACTTAATTAAAAGATCTTGTTATAGTTTCTCAAAAGTATTAACACTACACCTCTCATATATCCAATGTTTAAAATCTTTAGTAAATGTACTGTTACTATGAATCCTGTGAGATCGATGTACTACTGCACTTTGAAATATATGTCATAAACAAAGACGATGTAGTGCATTTGGCATCACCGTTTGTATTGCTTTGGCTATCGCAACTGATTGATCCGTAAAAATAGTAATGGGATGCCGACCATGCATGGCTTCCAAAAAAGTCTCGAATAACTAAATAAATAATTTAGCAGACTCATCATACAGTAATACAATACCTAATATAATTATTTCTTTATGGTAATTCAAACCCACAATTGGTGCAAATGACATATTGTACTCATCTGTTTGAAAGGTCGTATCAAAACATACTACATCACTAAAGTATGCATAATCTATTAGATTGACCATCAACCCAAAAAAAGTTCGTCATCTCCCTTGATTTGTCACAAGCTTCAATAACATAAAAAAAATGAAGGATCTTTGGCCAATCTTTCCTTCAAGTACCTAAGAATATCCTTGTTTTCCTTACCATCCAAAGGTTTTCTCCTAATTTTTTGAATATAGTTGGTACTATCTTCTCTTATGAAACCAACTTTATTATTGCTTACACCACACTCAAACTAATTATATATATATATATAATGGGGCTTCATACCTGATTCTGTCATTTGGTTTATAAGTACACGTTAAAATGATAATATTTTTCTATAAAATCTAAGCACGTGCACTTTATTTGTACTTGTCATGGGATGATTATGGTTTAATTCAACTTTGGACAATGTTCACATATCATTCTTATCAATTTTGAACTCTAACTAAGCCATGCAATTTGTTCGGGTCTTCGGATGTGGTTTCTTAGCAATATGTTTATGGTCAGTTTGTCTAATCCCTTATTTGCTACAATAATACGTATGATGTTTCAAGCTACCATCCTTTCTACGTTCAACATGAAATTTCTTTATACTAAACTCCATTTCTGTAGCATAGTTATTATAAAATTTGTGTGCTGAATCATCACTATTAAATGTCATACCAATAATAGGGACTTGGGATATAGCTTCTAATTTGTCTTGTTCCATATATGCAGATGAGTTCATTTCATCAGCCTTTAGAGATGAACATGTTATATTTTCATCAACTTTCTAAGAAAAATATAATTTGTTAAACATTTTATCTAGCATATTTATAGTGCTGATAGTTCAGGCACTTGACTGCGTATATACGTGCCGTTACTAATTTAATATTCTTGGGAGCCAAAATCAACTTTGGGCATGTGTGGATCATCACCTGACGACATATAACTTTTGTTGTTTGGTGATAAATATCTTTCGTCGTCTGACGATGGCCACCCCAGTATCTCAGAACAAGTCATCGGTGTCTTCTGACCTTTGTCACTGTCAAATTTTATAATTCAATTAATGTTATACTATTACAATTGACTCGAATATGAAACATATTATCTGAAAATAGTAGTATATTATACGAAGACATTAACATATTATAAGATAATAGTCACATGTTATACAAAAATATTTAAGTGTTATGCGAAAATTGTCACAAGTTATATGAAAATTGTAACATGTTATACGAAAATATTTACGTGTTATGCGAAACTGTAACATATTATACGAAATCTATTAAATATATAGAATAAGCTGTTACCTAGATAGCCTTGGTATTTTGGCTGGAAAACAAATTCCTTGGAGATAGCAAGAAGTTGTCAAAATTTATTAAATATATGCAATAAGTTATTATCGTAGGCAGGCAGGTCAACGAGCCTTGGATAGGGTCGGCAACTGTCCTCAATCATCGGCCACTACTGGTGATGTTTTTTTCATCACAATAAAGCTTTGGTAGCTTTGGCGAATCCTATTGCGTGTGAGGGCAGGTAGTGAAAATTAAACTACAACCACAGTTAGGTTAATATGTAACAGGGCACGTTAATCAGTTGAGTGTAACGGTTAGTTTATAACAGAAATATTGTATAACAAAATTGAAAATCTTATAAGGATGCGTTGAGATAAAGTTGTATTGAGATTCGAGCTCCCCCACGCCAGGATTCGTGCAAGGCAAATCAGGGCATCCCATTGCAAAATTTGCGGTAGGGTGCCGTGCTACGAAAATTTTTCCCAATTTCTTTGTTCACTTTTATGACCATTGATGTTCTTCCTTGTCAATGTTTCTGATCTTCTCTTTTACCGGAGAGGTGCTATCTAAGTGTTCTTGCATCTTTCACAACCATCATAGCAGCTTATCCCTCCATGTTAGCTATTGACTTTGAAATTGGAGATAGCTTGTAGTATCAGCTTAATGTATTAGATCTCAAACTTCTTCCTAATTCTTTATTGCTTTGTATTAATGCAATTTATAGGATGCGCTATTGGAGATTTTGCTGGGCCTACTGTTGCCGTGGTTTTCTTTGAGAAACTTCATTTGCAAATTTGACAGTGCAGCTGAAGTTCAAGCTCTTTTACGGTACTTCGTTGTTAGCATGCTAGAATTAGCACTCCGAGTTCTTTCCTCTCTTCGATAATATTATCAGGCAGACAGCCACATCTTGATTACGCGTTGCAACTAGTTAGTAACCCTCACTTCTTTACTTGGCCAGTCTATTTATAATTTGCATATTGAATAGTCATTCAAACTGGAAAAATATTTTTTAAACAAAAGATGGTCAAGTTTGGGTGCTTCGGCTTACTTATGGTGATTTTGATTGAAAATAAACTATATTTTTGAAATACTGAGGAATCTTCTATACATCAAACTTCTGTAGTGAATTGAGTTCTTGCAATTTATCACTTCAGCCATTCCAAGTTATCTGGTTTTTTCGTAATGAGCTGATGGTTTTGAATGCTGAACCAAATCTTGTGCAATTGACTACAGTTGCTCTGAAAGCACTACCATCCAAAATAATTGATGGAGATCATTGCCCTAAACGAACTACAATTCTGTGGGTCTGCCAAAATAATTGAAAATAAAGGCAACTTTTTATGTCCCCAGCATTGACACGAAACTTAAGTTAATTTTGCTCTACATTGTGACACCTATTGAACAAGTTGTTTGTGACAGTAATACAGCAGAATCTAGTTATTGGTTGGATACTGATTGTAGAAACTGTACGCCGCTTCTTTTGCCTCAATACAATATAGATTGCGTGCTTTGCTTAGCAGTTAATGGAATCATGGAACATTTCATGTTTGATGAAAAAAAAATCAATTTATAAAGATCTACTATATTTGGTATATAAAGCTATGAATGATAAAGACAGTTGAGAAATTTATGTCTTAGATTAAGATCCTAAATCCAGATGGACAGGAAGATTAAGGTTACATTAAACTATCGATAGTTGCCTTAGTGGGATGTTGGGTCTTCCCACTTATTGTATATGTACTCATGATTAGGTGGCGAATGAGCCAATTAAACTCTTCTTAATTTGGCATCTGAGCAGCCAGTTCCTTCTGCTCTTCTCTACCTTCACATCTCTCTATTGTCTAGACTTGCCTTCTTCGTCACCCGTTCTTCTTCCACTGCCTCTTGTTTGGATGTCTTTTTCTTGCTTTTTTTTCTCTTTCTTTTTACCCTTTTAGGGATTCTTTCTTTTCTAGGGTTATGGGCATATAACTATTTTTTTCTAACCCATGATCCATTTCTTTATTTCTTTGATGAACCCCTTTCCACTTTTCATGAATCTCTCTTTTTTTTAGCAATATCTTAACCGCATCGCCACCTTGTAGTATATCTAACAAACATAATTGTACCTATTACCTTATTTGGGCGTACCGTTTCACTGATTGGTTTATACGAGAAGTATGACATTTAAATTCTTCTCCACCAGAATTGTTTTACTCTATATATGATCCTTCGCAGCATTCTAATTATTTGTTCTTCCAGATATGCTCTACATAAGAATGCTTGACAAGTTTATCACCTATATAACGAGATCTTCAATTTGAGACAAGATTAACGATCTCTTTAGGATTATTATGCCTTTCTCTCGGCAAGTGATATGATTTCAGTGAGTACTACCCCCTACTACTAAGATGTTATTATATCTTTTGAAACAACGACATGGTTTCTGATTAACCAAGTTTTCTTTTGGAACAACAACATGATTGCTATCCCCCTATAAATTTGTTATCTATTAGTTCTCCTACTTGCTCTTGAAGTTGTTCTGAGTTCGTATCATCTAGCAAATGTGACGTTATTGTTGAACACTCACGTTGATACACAAAACTTACATGGTTCAAATGAATTGTTATTTTGTTGCCTCTGAGAAGATGGTACAAACGTGTACTACAACATGCAACTACAATTACAAATACTACAAGAAAAATAACAAGAATCTGGAGTAGCAGTTAATCCTTTATCCCATGATGGACAAGCTCAATGATCTAACTCAATTGTCCTAATAACAGTGTTGTTAAAATTGTGCCTCAGGATGAGGATCATACGACCTGAGGCAACCGTCCTATTTAGGATCAGGAAGGTCGAAAATGGTGTGGGAAGTGGGAATATAGTGGTAACACCTTTCCAAGTCGGGGGAACATTGGGCCCGATGTACCAATCTAATCAATCTAAAGTAATCGGGTTAATGATGAGGAAATAGATCTTGAATCTGAAACCCGTTACCTGATCTGCTAACTTTGAACACTAACTTGTGTTCTTTAGCTTGTGTCATCGCCTTTTTGTTCTTCAGGGTCGATTGTGCTAGTCTTCTTTGCTGCTTGTCAATCATGATTATCATCTTCGAACAACATGTAGTTGCGTCACTGGTTCATTAAACATGTCTTCTTCTTTGCTGGCTCTTTACATCATTGGCTCATCATTTCAATGGACAAAATAGCTTCATCTTTGTCGTTCATTTTAGCTTCAGCTATTTGTGTTTATTTGTGCTTTTATCTCCGGCACTCAGCTATTCACATTTTGCCTTCGACATTTGGCTTGCCAATAGAGTGTCTCATATTCATAGTGACACAAGGAGCTTCCTTTCATCTAACAAACTTTTACCATCGCTAATTTGTACTTTTGCTAGTCCATGGAACTTTGTGTATTTGTAATATTGCATACTTAATGCTTAGTTATCCATTATAGTTTGTACTTGGTAAATTAATTGTAAAATAGTTTGTTTTCGTTGATATAATTTTCTTTTTGAAAATTTATGTTGTGTGAATGGTTGTAAAATATCTAATTTTGTTGGTTACTTGCAAAATATTTGGTCACTTGCTAGTTAGATGATAATTGATAGGTATTGTTATTTATTATTATTATTTGGTTTTGTTATAATATTCATATTACTCTTAATATATGAATATATATTTTTTTAAATAATTTTTTGCCTTATTACTTGATTGCAAAATATTTGGTCATTTGCTACTTGATAATTGATAGGGTTACTGAACCGTTAGGGTTACAGATACCAAAGCGCAAGAATACTGGATCGGGTCGGAAGTGAAACAGGAGACCCGAATCCATACTCGTTAAGAAAGAAAGCTCAAACTTATAACAACATACTAACACTCCCCCTCAAGCTGGAGTGAAAATATTGATTAGACCCAGCTTGTCGCACAGTTGATTAAGTCTTGTCAGACCAAGGGACTTTGTGAAGATGTCGGCAACCTGTTCCTCGGACCTCAAAAACGGTGTACTAATAAGGTTGTTGTTGATTGCTTCTTTGATGAAATGACAATCAACCTCAATATGTTTGGTTCTCTCATGAAACACTAGATTGTTGGCAATGAAGATGACTGCTTGGTTATCACAAAACATATTCATAGGCTTGAGACTTTCTATCCCACACTCCTGTAGAAAATTCCTAAGCCATAACATCTCGCACACAGTATGTGTCATAGCTCTATATTCAGCTTCACAACTTGACCTAGCCACCACACTTTGTTTTTTACTTTGCCATGTGACAAGATTACCACCAAGATACGTGCAGAAATCAGAGACAGATTTTCTATCATCAATGTTGCCAGCATAGTCAGCATCTGAGTATGCCTCAATTCTGGTATGTTCATTTTTATAGTATTTCAAACCTTGACCAGGAGATTCTTTAATATATTGAACTATCCGAGTAGCAGCTTCCCAGTGACACTGTTTGGGTTGCTGCATGAATTGGCTAACATTACCAACAGCATGAGAGATGTCCGGTCTAGTAACAGTGAGATAATTAAGTTTATCTATCAAACG
The DNA here is from genome assembly GCA_027563935.2 of Costus lasius. Classification (NCBI taxonomy): domain Eukaryota; kingdom Viridiplantae; phylum Streptophyta; class Magnoliopsida; order Zingiberales; family Costaceae; genus Costus; species Costus lasius. The sequence goes on along the minus strand of CM050446.2, from coordinate 134,067,122 downwards.
TCTGTACTGTGTTGCATCAATAGGCTTAGAATCAACATTCGCATTGTACTTCTGATTTGGAACTAGGGGAGAATCAGCAGGTTTGCAGTCACTCATACCAATTTCTTCCAGAAGATCTAAAGCATATTTTCTTTGAGACATAAAAATGCAGTTCCGCTTGTAGGCTATCTCAATCCCTAGAAAATACCTCGGCATGCCTAAATCTTTAATAGACAGATGAGACAGTAGGTGAAGTTTAGTATTCTCAATACCCTGTATATCATCACTAGTGAGTAGCATATCATCAACATAAACTGCTAAAATAACGAGGCCACGCTCAGAACGGTGAATAAAAATGGAGTGGTCAGCTTGACTATGGCGAAAACCAGCATACGTCATTGTCTGGGAGAGTTTTTGAAACCAAGCATGTAGGCTTTGTTTGAGACCATAAATGGATTTATGTAATTTGCATATCATCTCCCCCTGAGCAACATAGCCTGACGGTTGCTCCATGTAAACATCTTCAGAAAGATCACCATAAAGGAAAGCGTTGGTGACATCCATCTGGTGAAGAGACCAATGACAATTGACAGCTAAGGAAAACAAGGCTTGAACAGAATTAAGTCGAGCAACCGGAGAGAAGGTATCATGATAGTCAATACCATACACTTGAGAAAAACCCTTAGCAACTAGGCGAGCCTTGTAGCGAGCAATAGAACCATCTGCAAGATATTTAATAGTGAAAACCCACCGACACGGGACAACACGAACACCGGGTGGAGGAGAAACCAGTGTCCAAGTCCGGCGAGCTTGTAATACTGCAATTTCAGCATCCATAGCGTGCTTCCATTCAGGTACGAGCATAGCCTGTAAGGGAGAGGTAGGCAAAGGATGCGACGACAAGGTAACCAAAAAAGCACGATAAACCGGAGATAAATGAGCAAAAGAGACATAGTGAGATATAGGAAAACGAGATGAAGAGCGCTTGCCTTTGCGGAGAGCAATGGGACGATCGTCATCAGGAACCTCCGGCGAAGACGAGACCATGGGGAGGGGCTTGGGGCGATGGCTGTAAACCTGCAACGGGACAGTGGATGGAGCTAAAGTGGCCGGCGGAGGTGAAACAGGAGAAGGGGAAAGGACTATGGGAATGGGAAGTGATATCTACCGTAAGCGTAACGGCTTTATCGCGGTAGTATATAGTATCGTTCCCACGAGGACGGTTGAGTCAAGTACCAATAATTCTTAATTTCAAGTCGCTTTCTCACTCTAGAGAAAGCGAAAGGCGGAAGGAAAACAAGCTCTTACACACACAACTAGATCTTACACACTCTGTTGCACATACACACTATATCCTTATATCATACACATCTAAGCCTTCTTATAGCCGGAAGAGGAAAGCCGAATTGAAATGCCATTTGAAGTCCGAGTGCGCCACTTCAAGTTGTCAGGTAATAATGCTCCACTATCTCGTTGAAAGAGATTCGCCAGCTTGCAGAGGTACAATAAAGTTTCTTTTTTAGTAGTCCTCATCAATCTCTTCAGAGTCTGCCAGGTCATAAGGCCACCTTTCCGTCTCATTGCGGGTCCACACCTGCAAAAAAGGTAATTCAACAACAGGGTTAAAGGTATGGGTCCAGATTCCCAGATAAGAAAGTGGGAGGCCATCCAGCGACACTTTGTACGCCTCTTCATCATGAATTTGAGTCCATTCGGGAGCCACTAAGTCATGTGGCCATATTATATCATAGTGCACAGCAATAATCCGAGTAATGGGCTTAAAAACAGCTCGTGTATATGTTGGAAAATCAGAATGTATGGTCAGTACTTTATAGCTGTCTTCTGCGAGGATAGGATATAGATTAGGCCCCATGAAGTCCGGGGTAGAGAACTCACAGTCGAGTTGCCTAACCATTCCATGAAAATATAAGTCTTTAACAAAAGGAATATCCTGCTCGGTCACTTCATCAAATTGTATTTGTGTTGTGTAAGTAAACCTGCCGTATTGCTGTCGCACATAAATACCTGGTTCATCAGACAAGTCGTACACACTCAAGTCGCATAGTGCATGATCAAAAGAGATATTCCCTATTTGGCAAGGAATCGAGAAGCTGCCCGGATCTTTCATCTTTTGCGGAAGCTTGTTTTGGATTATGGCGCTGCACTCCTCAGTGAGTGCAACGGTCCCCGGTTCTTCCAGCTTCCGCCTATTCGAAAGGATGTCCATTAGAAACTTAGCATATGTGGGCATCTGCAAAATTGCTTCAGTAAACGGAATGTTAATATACAGTTTATTCAAAATATCCAAAAACTTTCCAAATTGTTTATCTAACTTTGCCTTAGCTAATCTTTGGGGAAATGGTACAGGTGGCTTGTAGGCGGGGGGAGGGATATAAGTTGGTTCTTTCACTTCAGGTTCTTTTTCTTCTCCCTTTTTGACAGATTCAGATTGGGAGGGCAGCTCAACTTCGATTTCAAAATTAGGCACCCTAGGCTCCTCTAGTTGTTTACCACTTCGAGTGGTAATAGCATTGATGTGCTCCCTCGGGTTTGGTTCAGGTTGAGAGGGTAACTTTCCTGGAACTCTAGCTATGGAAGTAGCTAAGTTTGCTAACTGGGTGTCTATTTGTTTGTTATGGCTTTCTATGACTTCAAGTCTTGTAGTGACGTGTCTCATCATATCATTGACTGTTTCATTTGTCTTCGTCTGAGAAGAAATGAAAGTCTCTATGATTGCTTCCAGTTGAGATTTCTGTGGCTGTTGTGGTTGCTGTTGTGCATAAGGTCGAGGTTGGGGTTGAAATCCGGGGGGTTGTCTATACATCTGTTGAGGAACTAGGTTTGGATTGTTTATATATGAAAATTTTGGATGGTTCCTCCACCCCGGATTATAGGTACTTGAATATGGGTCAGTTGGGGTCTAGGATTAGGGTTAAGGTTCCCTATGACATTGATATTCTCTTGGTTGGGTTCAGAGGTTTGGGCAATCCCCAACTAGCATTCAGCAAAACTATGGCCTGCAACCCCACAATTTCACAAAGAGTAGAGTTAGTATCAACAGAGTGAACATGAAAAGAATCAAGTTTACGTGCTAGAGAATCTACTTTCGCTGCTAGTGAGCTCATTGAGTCGAGTTCATACTTACCGGGCGCTATGGTTTTAGAAGATGTAGTGCCTCGTTCTCTTGCAGACCACTGATTGTGGTTTAGCGCCATGTCCTCTAGAAGATTCATCGCCTCTTCTACACGCTTATTCATTATCGTGCCTCCGGCTGCTACATCGACAGTAAGACGAGTGTTATAATTAAGACTATGGTAGAAGGTATGTACTATTACCCATGGTTCTAAGCCGTGATGTGGGCAGAGACGCTGAAGATCCTTGAATCTCTCCTACGCTTCATATAAAGATTCTCCGTCTCTTTGCGTGAAACCGGTGATCTGGTTTCGCAGTTGAACAGTTTTAGACGGTGGAAAGTATTTAGACAGAAAGGCCTAGGATAGCTGATCTCATGAGTTAATCGATCCTGGCTGCAAAGACTGTAGCCAGCCACGTGCTCTATCGCGTAAAGAAAACGGGAAAAGCCTCAATCGTATAGCATCTGAGGAAACTCCGTTGATCTTCAACGTGTCGCAGAATTCTAGAAATAAGGACAGATGTTGATGAGGATCCTCAATGTGTGTGCCTCCAAATTGATGTTGCTGGATCATGCTTAGTAAGGACGGCTTGATCTCGAAATTGTTAGCATCCACCGGAGGTCGTACAATTCCAGATTGCAGTCCTTGCACATTCGGGGAAGCAAAATCCCTTAAGATTCGATTATCATTTGGAGCTCGTAAGTTCAAGGGTACCGGCTCTGGTTCTGGCTCCATTGGAAGATCTAAAGGAATCGCCTCTATCCTACTGGATTGCTCTTTGTTTCTTTGCTCTATTAACCTCCTTCGTCGGTGGAGCGTCCGTTCGATTTCGTCGATTTGGTCATATAGGTCGTTGATTCCACCTGATCTAAGACCTTGAAGCATAAAAGAAAGGTAAGCAGCAAATGTTCCACAATAATTCAGAAGCAACAGATTGTTATCAGTAATGAAAATAAACAAAAAAACAAAAAAAACTTAGTGTAACTGAGGTTTGAGATGTTTCAGGTTGTGTTGGAGACATCTGTACTACTCTGTGTAACTGAGTAGTTAACTCATTTATTGAGTTTTGATACTGTTGGGCTTGTACACCTAACATATTTTCGACTACCTCATGTTGCCTGAGTAAGATTGTAAAGATAGATCTTATCATTTCTTGCTGGGCAATTAAAGTGTCAGTGTTCATTTTTACGTTAGCAAAAATGAGATTTAATTTTTTATTTAAGTGTATTAAATAAGTAATGATAAAATTGTTTTGTCTAACAAAACGTTTATCTGATGCGCCTTGTGGATCATCAGTAATAATACCTAGAGGATTATCTAGGTAATTTCCTGTTTCTGTTAGAATTTTCTGATATTCTTCATCATGGCCTAATGAATCAAGCCATTCAGGGATAGGTATATTAGGCGTTAGGTTCGCCATTCCACTTTGATGAGGTGAATTTGGATTTACCATTCTTCTGAGTTTTTCTGTAATTTTTCCAGAAGGGCGGCTGTTTTTGTGGTTTGATAGTCAAAAACCTTTGACTGTCTATGGAGATTATCTAGTATCTCTTTTAACTCAGCTGTGAGTTTTTGTTGTAATAATAAAGATCTTTCGATCTCTTTTACCATCGTGACCAGATATGTATACTGGTTCTTGATGTATTCTTGGTTTTCATGAATATTTCTTAATAAAATATTCTTTGTTAACATTTCAGTATGTACTGTCTTCCATAGCTCAGTACATATATGATTGAATTCTCTAAGGCTTTCTGCCTGAGAGATTTGGAAATCAATTATTGTGTTTAACTGAGCATTCTCAGTATGTAATTGATGTCCGTATCTACCATTTTCTCTAGGAAAATAGCATTTGTGTTTAGTTGCCTGGGAATTAGCTTGTGTTTCCCAGTAATTTTTAGCTAACTTTAAAGATAGATAATTTATATCCATCTCTTAGGTTTTTGTAAATCTTTCGACTTGATATGCCATAAAACTATGGTCATAGGAATGCCATTTATTTAAAGGATTTTTAAGGATCCTTACTATGTCTGGATCATCATATGTGATAAATTCGTCAATTTCATCATCATCTGACAATACTCCAGCCTCAGGAAGAGGATGGGATTCGGAGTCACAAGAACACCCACCACGCTTCGCAGGCGTAGAGGTATACGGGATTAAGGTATGGGGAAGGAAGTATAGGCCTTCCGTAGTAAGGGTAACCCCTTTATAAGAATTGATCAACAATGGAGGCCCAGTTATCAAGAACTGTGCTCCAGGTTTGTGGATCATGGGCTGCTAGATTTAAGATTCTTCCCTCATCTAGAAGCTTTCTCCTATCTATGGTTTCTAGGGGTTGTCTTTTTCCTCTAGACCACCTATCTTCCCTTTCTTCGTTATATTGTGTATATGTACTATACGATTCTCGAGGAGGTTGTCCTATAGGATAACTTCTTATATGTGACGTACTAGGCTGGGCCGTACTTGCTGAAGCTACTGCTTGTCCTGGATTATTATACACAGGGGTAGCATTATCTTGAAAAAGATAAAATCTTTGGCTCAAATCCCCAACAACATTGGGAGAAAAACAAACTTGTTTGTACCTTGAAAATCAAAGACCCTGGTTTTCGTATAACAAACAAGAAAATTACAGCAACAAATGAAAACATTGCTGAATTTAAAATGCATATTGAGGAACTCCTAAACCTCAATGTCATAAGACGGAGTACATCTCCTCACAGATCCCCTGCTTTCATTGTGAATAAACACAGTGAACAAGTAAGAGGAAAATCCCGAATGGTTATTGACTACCGTCGCCTTAATGATAACTTAGAAGATGATAGTTATGACATTCCAGACAAAACAGAGTTGATAAACTCTATACAGGGAAGCATATGCTTCTCAAAATTCGACTGCAAGTCTGGTTTTTGGCAAATCAGAATGGCAGAAGAATCAATACCATGGACAGCATTTACATGTCCATTAGGAAGTTTTGAATGGCTTGTTATGCCATTTGGGCTAAAAACTGCACCCGCAGTATTCCAAAGAAAAATGGATGAGGTTTTTAAGCCTTATCAAGAATTTGTTTGCGTGTATATAGATGATATTCTAGTACACAGTAAAACAGAAAAAGAACATACAAGTCATTTAAAACTTGTATTACAAAAATTCTATACTAATGGGATTATTGTCTCTGGGCAAAAATCACAATTTTATAGAAAAAATATTGATTATTTAGGAGTAGAAATTGGACAAGGAGTAATAAAACTCCAACCCCATATTGCTTCTAAAATAAAAACCCTTGAGGTTACAGATACCAAGAGCCTTCAACAGTTCTTGGGATTAATTAATTATGCTAGACCTTTTCTTAAAGATCTACACAAATTGAGTGGACCTCTCTACTCAAAATTAAGCCTTACTGGTGTTAAGAAATATAACACAGAAGACTATAAACAGATTGACAAAATTAGGCAACTAGTGGAAACACTACCTTTGCTTAAACTACCATTGGATAATGATTATCTCATTGTTCAAACAGATGGAAGTGAATATGGATGGGGAGCAATTCTCCTCCGAAAACCCCACAAATACTCTACAGAGGTAGAAGTAATTTGCAGATATGCTTCTGGCAAATTTCGCGAGAAAAATGTCACAAGCAGTATTGATCAAGAACTCTTAGCTGTTTGTTACGGCTTAGATGCTTTTAGACTCTTTTTACTAAATAAAAAGGAAATATTGGTAAGAACTGATTGTGAAGCAATCGTCAAATTCTTCCATATAAAAAATGAGAAGCGAATCTCACAAAAGAGATGGCTCTCGTTTACAGATCATTGCATCAATAATGCATACAGAATTATCTTTGAGCATATCAGAGGAAAAAATAATGTCATATCTGACATATTATCACGCCTTTTACAAAGGCCAAACGAATAAGTCTGCGGACTTCATTATCAGCCTGAGGGCTATCAAATAATAACCTTTGGGTTATTCAATTTATCAAAACTGAAATACAGTTGTTATACAGGAAATGGCAAGTTCTTCTAGCCCAAGCGCGAAACAGGCCCAAAAGACCAAGAAAGTGGCCCAGAGCCCAACACCTATGGTAACAGAAGGAATTTCTTTTGCCAAAACTGTACAAGATGGAGAAGAAAAAACACCAATGTTCCTCTTTCGAGTACCTAGACACTATACAGCTTTGACTGGTCATGATCGAACAATCCTTGATTTACTTTGGAAGGATCACCACAGTGCCGGGTTTCTTACGGCTATGAATACACTGGCTGGGCATCTCCAGGCCCTCAGATACATGAAGACGTTGCCCTCACCAGCAACACCATCACCAGTAAAATTGGAGCCGCATACCTTGGAGGCTTATATTGGGAAAGAATTAAAAATTTCTGAACTAGAAAAAGAGTTAAGCCAAGTAAAAGCAAAACTCTTAACTATTGAAGCTGAGAAAACAGAACTTCAACAAAGGCTAGATCTGTATACCACAACCTGGCAAACAGAACTAGAAAATCAATGGGCCCAAGCCCGAACCAGAATTCCACCACAGCTGTTCCCAGCCCAGCAACATATTTATGAACTTGTGAAAGCCAAACAACATCAGAAGTTCATAGAAATGGTCAGCTTACTTCAGCAGATAGCTCTGAATAAAACAATGAGACCAAGAGGTCTCCATCTTACAATGGTTTCATTGTTTCGAGAAAACCAGCATCCTGATGAACCCCACTGTCACTGCCATAAGGGGTTCACTATTATAAAAGCAGCCATCGATTTGGCAGAATGGCAAGACTGTATAGTCATGGGAATACCAGTTTCTCTTCTGGATCTTTTCCAATACCAATTTCTAATTCTCCTAAGTCTTTTATACTTATGAGAAAATCTGGGGCACAATAGAATATACCCTTATTATCTGTCATGTCAACTTCCATACAGGCGATCAGTGCCTTCCTTGCATCAGATTTCCATCGTTTGTCAAGGATTGCAATGAGAACCTTTGTACCTAGCTTTTTACGAGCTAGTCCTTTAACTGACACAACAATCATTCCTATATGGGCTAATGTTTTCCCAGATAGTCTTAATTTATTTAAGGAATCTCGAGATATAATTTTCAGATTCCTGGGTTCAGTTGTGACAGAAAGATGTTCCTCACGTGTTATCCGAAGAAGTTGAGTTCTAAGATTTAAAGGTCCAGTCCTATATAATAGTTGTGGACGTAAGATTTGTAATCTATTATTCTGGTAGGCTTCAAATTGTTGATCTATATCAACAACTTCAAATGAGTTAACTACTTTAGTCCCTCCTTTTCTGAAAGGGCAATATGCTCTGAATTATTAGTGTCTTTTACCTTCCTCTTTTCTGAAGAGGCAAGATGTTTTCCTTAGTGTGTAAGAAAGCTCTCTCCTCCCTGTCTATAAAAGGGGAGCTCTAGTGTTGTAGAGGATAATTTCAGCTTCCGAGTCCTTGTGTGAGTCTTCGAGTCTTGTGTTCTTCTACTCCTTGTAAGTTCTTATGCTAATATAATCAGCACTTCTTTTTAAGTATTTTTGTGTAAAAATACCCCCTCTCTCTTTTTGGTATCAGAGCTTCGTTACTGTTCCTTTATCTGATTGAACGGGAAAACGTATACCACATGTACAAGTACCACAGGTTCCATGGGTATCTGGACCTAAATATTAGCACTTGTCCTCCATGGTTTTTAGGGTATCCTAGTGATGCCAAACACCAAGTGTTAATTAAGTTACAGCAGGACTGGCTCCCAGATTTTTGGGACCACTATTCTTTCCAGAGAGAACTTCTTAGAGTTCAAGACCAGCCTTTGGAACAACAAATAGGCGCCAAAACTTGATACTGGCCGCAAGCGTAACGGCTTTATCGCGGTAGTATATAGTATCGTTCCCACGAGGACGGTTGAGTCAAGTACCAATAATTCTTAATTTCAATAGCTAAACAAAATCGTAACTGAGAGTGTTATCGGTTTAATGTTCAAAATCGGAACTAAATGAAAAGCGTTGCAAGAGATAATCTGAAACCACGGAAATTCTCGAGTTTACAAATTACCCCCCTTTCGGCGGTGTAACTTGGTACCAAACCCGACCGTCCTTCTACTTTCGTGATAGAACGAACTGGGTCGATCCAATGAGTGCAGGAGAATATAAATTCCGCGGGTACGTTTTACCTACTTTCGTGGCAAAACCTACCAGCCCAATCAAAACAGATCAGTCGTTACAATTTTCCCTTTCAGTACTTCTCGTGACGACTAGAGTAAAATTCGATTGATCAAGTCGAAGATTACGGAATAAACACAGTGAAGATCGAGTAGAGTCAAGAAAATCCCATAAAAGCAACACAATCAGTTCATAGATTGAAAAGTGGGCTACGCCCAAAAATCCGATTGAGTGTTTACGCTACAACTTGCATAGTTTCAGTTAAAATCTCTTTCAGATGAAGGAATACACAAGGCAGAAGAGTTACAAGATGAAAATAGAGGAGAAAATGCTAACTTTCCCCTAGATCTGGTTCCAAGCGCTGTCTTCTTCCTTGTTCTCTTTCTCCTCGCTGTCCTCCCGGAGTCGATCCGTTTTTCCCCCAAAATGTTTCCTTTTATATGTCTGGTCGACTTCCTCTTGTTTCTGACGTGTAGCCCTTCTAATCCCCGTCGTTTTGACACCAAGATCGCCCAAATCTGACTTGAAACGAGGGAGAAATGCCAAGAGTCGTGATCTGCGTATAAAAATACGGGCGTGAAGCGTTTCTTGGGCTGTCTCGTGAAGTTCTCGGCCAAATTCTGCGGCGCCTTCAGTAGACTTCATGGGCGTATTCTGTTTCACAGGCTAGCATGTATTCTTCTCGGTGAACATGATTCCAAAATTTCATTCCCGCGTTTCACGGTCGTGTCTTCGATCACGGCTCGAAAATGATATGAAATATTCGTCCTCAGAAATACGGCCGTGAACACTTTCAAGGGCAGACTGTATTTTCGGTAACAATGTCCGTTTGAGCTGAAAATTGCTGGGAAGCCTTGTCTTTCCATCCTTAACCACTTTATAACTTTATTTCCAGTTTTTAGCTCCATAGATAAGTGATTTAACCTAAAACACATGAAAGACAAAGAAATGTGTAGATTTCGAAAATAACAAGGAAATAAGTGCTGAAAGAGATATAAAAGTAACAAAATAGGCCTTAATTCGTGAAATAAATATATCAGGAAATGCAACATACGACAAGGTATCAGGAAGGAGAGCCGGAGAAATAGACAAGTCCCGGGGCGATGAAAAGAAGGGCTGAGACTCATGAAAAATAACATCAACACTGACGAAGGTACGATCGCTAGAAGGATCAAAGCAGCGATACCCTTTTTGAGTACGAGAGTACCCAAGAAACACACGAGTCGCCCGAGGACTGAGCTTGTCAACACCCGGCCCGAAAACATGAACGAAACAAAGACAACCAAATACGCGAGGTGGAAGAGAGAAGGGAGCCCAAGACGGAAACACGAGAGAGAAAGGGGAGCGTCCACCCAAGACAGAAGTAGGAACTCGATTAATAAAGAATGAGGCTGTAAGAACAGCATCAGACCAAAAGGAACGGGGAACCTGCATGTGGAACAAAAGCGTACGAGTCACATCTAGGAGGTGACGATTCTTTCGCTCAGCGGCCCCATTTTGGGCGGAAGTATATGCACAGGTCGTCTCATGTAAGATACCGCGATCGGCACAAAAGGAGGCAAAAGAAGTACTAGTATACTCCAAAGCATTGGCAGAGCATAAAATTTTAATAGAAACACCAAACTGATTTTGAATTTCATTATAACAAGTGCGAAATACATCAAAGACTTCAGAGCGTTTAACCAAAACATAACACCAACACAGACGAGAGAAGTCATCGATAAAGGTAACAAAATACTTATGACCCTCACGACTGGGAACAGGACTCAGGCCCCAAATGTCAGAGTGGATAAGATGGAAAGATTGGAGATAGCGAGTAGCAGTGGCGTGTGGCAAGGAGACCCGATGATGTTTACCCAGCTCCCATGCGTCACAAGTAATGGAAGGCGGCGACTGCAAGGACATGAACTGTTGTAGACGAGCAGGGGACGGGTGACCAAGGCGGTGGTGCCAAAGAAGGGGGGAAATGACAGCAGAAGACAGAGCCTGAGGAGGGGTGGAGGCGGCAAGAGTATAAACACCACCCTGTCTAGGCCCCTCACCAATCATCATCTTCATCCGTAGGTCCTGAAAAAGACAGTGAGAGGGTAAAAAGGTTACACTACAATTACAATGAACAGTAAAGGCACGAACCGAAAACAGATTAACAGGAAAGGAAGGGACATATAACACATGAGTGAGAGTAAGCATGGGGGATATAGGGACAGTGCCCACACCCGTAACAGGAACAAGAGAACCGTCAGCAATAGAAACAGGTGGATAGATACCTCCAGTGGTTAGGGAAACAAATAAGGTGGGGTTACCTGTCATATGGGAAGAGGCACCAGAATCAACAATCCAAGAGGATGCAGATGGAGCAAGAGTAGCTGTACCCGAAGCCGGAGCAGAAGCAGCTATGAATGTAGACGAGGCTGCGGTAGAAGTAGAAGCCGACTGAAGTAACCGTTCGTATTCGGCAGTAGAAATAGTAACATTATCAGCGGCAACCGTCGGAAGAGAAGGGCCAGACGAGCTATATTAGAAATAATAGCTGACCGAGCATAAGGTTGTCCAAACTTTTGCTAGCACCGGTCTGAAGAGTGGTTGGAGCGGCCACAATGAGAGCACGGAGGAAAACCACGGCCACGGCCACGCGCCCACGACTAGAACTTCGTCCGCGACCCATGGAAAAAGAAGTGGGTAGGACAGCCAGAGCACTCGGTGCCTCCTTGGGTTGGGAAGACTCGGTAACACGCAGCAAGAGAGAAAAAGCCCCTTGTAGCGTCGTAATAGTCGAATCAACTAATAGTTGGGAACTAATAGCAGAATATTGTGGATCCAGGCAGGATAAGTATTTAGCCACCAAGAAATCCTGTCGTTGCTGGAGAGTAACCTCAATATTTGAGGAAGCAGGATGATATTGACAAAGTTCATCCCATTTTCCTTGAAGAAGAGCATAAGTTTCCTGAAAGGAACGATCTGCCTGTTGTAAGTTGATTATCTCCTCATAAAGCCGAAAAACATGACTCAAATTTTGTCGTGAAGCATAAGTGCTATTAAGGAATTCCCAAGCAGACTTGGTGGTCTGCTTATACATAATGGTTGAGGCAACTTTGCTGTCCATGCTATGAAGTAGTAAATTCAGCACCGCCATATCAGACCGATGCCAGGTCTCATAAGAGGGGTCAGTAATCGAAGGGGCTGGCTGGGTGAGAGGATGTTCCTTGCCATGAGACCCAGAAAAAGGCAAACAGATTGAGACCATAATGGAAAATTTGCACCATCGAACTTGACAATATTGCCTCCAAAGGTATTACTGGGCTTAATGTCAGAAGAAGAAGAGAAGGGATCCATAGGTTTCTCTTATTATGTATTAGCGCAGAAAACTTGTTCGGTCAGGACAAAAGAGTATAAAGGCAGTGCAACAACCAAGCAGAGAACTTCATTTCATAATCATATGTAGATAAAGAACACAACGAACAAAGGCGCCTGAGCAACAGGGGACGACATCAATAAGTTGACAGACGTGCCGCAGGAAGATAACGACAGGAAGAAGTAACAGATGCAGTGAAGGAACAGTGGATCGAGGGAGCGGCGAAGATCTGAAATAGCTGAAGCAGCAGTCGAGGAGACCCGCAGAAGGAAGAAATCGCCAAGAAATAGTGAGTCCCCGCCGCCACTAGAATCACCGCCTGTCCCAAGATCCGTCGCTCGCACACGAAACACGTCGCTGACAGGAGAGAACAGCAGGGAGAGGCAAGAAACTTTTCTTCCCGAGAGATCTCTTTTGCTGACAGTAAGAAGGCAACGCAGGAGACGTCAGGCGACGAAGGGAAGCGGAAAGCGGAAGAGAAGATCCGCGCAGCTCGCAGAGGTCTGACTGGCGTCCATCGCCAGCGAAGGGAGAAGGAAAGGGGGCGCTTCAAGTAGCCATGCCCAAGGCTAACGCTTCATGGCGCCAGCGATGTGGATGAACGATGCCTCTCTCACCCCACCAGATATGCAAACAACAGCACGTAAGGGCAAGAGGAGGAGAGGTGGCGGCGATGCGCAAGGGCGACAAAACCTTACTCTGATACCAAGTTGAAAGAAAGAGAATGCTTGATTAATTACTGAACCGTTAGGGTTACAGATACTAAAGCACAAGAATACTGGATCGGGTCGGAAGTGAAATAGGAGACCCAAATCCATACATGTTAAGAAAGAAGCTCAAACTTATAACAACATACTAACAATTATTATTTGGTTTTGTTATAATATTCATATTACTCTTAATATATGAATATATTTTTTTTAAAATAATTTTTTTCCTTATTACTTGATTGCAAAATATTTGGTCATTAGCTACTTGATAACTGATAGGTATTATTATTTAGTTTTGTTATAATATTCATATTACTTTTAATATGTGAATATATTTAATAGAATAATTTTTTGCCCTTTCGATTGGATCTTCCGATCCTATGAACCTATGTCTCATCCTATGAAGTCTCTACCATTCCTAGGTAGGAAGTCAATCATGACAATCTTGTCTAATATATTGCAAAGCTACTTAATCATTAGAATGTAGATGAATCTGGCAAACCTTTTCAATCACAACAGAAAGACAATGATGATCATTGGTCAAAGTAGGAAATGATACTTCTGCCACTTGGACACAACCATAATATCAACCTTCTTAATCATAACATTAACAATTATCTCATCAACCATTTATCTTGAAAACTCAACCAAAAGACTGAATACTGATGGAGGTGGGCAAACAACGAGTTTTAAAATAGTTTTGTAATACTGATAGTAGAGAAAACCGATTTACTCTAACAAAGTTCAAACTTTGAAAGTAGTTTTTTGTATTTTGTAGGTAAAAATCACGAGCAACACAAGATTACACTAAGAAAACTATAAATGCTTTAAAGAAATTAAAACTCACCTTGCGTCCTTTGAGTCCTTTGAGAATAAAAGGGACGACCATCCCGTTTTTCACTCATCCATTGTTTGAAACATAGCATCCTAGAGGTTGAGCTTACAATCACACACACTAGAACCTGCACATGCGAACATAAATAAAGGTTATTACAGGTGCAAACAAGAGGGGAGGTTAGGCCTCCTAGTTCTTTTCACTAACAAGTTATTAACTAGTTTAACTAATAGCATGGGAAAGAGGGGGAAAGGGATCCAAGGGTCTTCATCTTTAGAACTTCAGACTAGCTCCAGAACCTACAAAAGAACAAAAGTGAATGCAAGAAAATCTTCTAGACACAAATCACTAAGCAACAAGAGAGAAGACACTTAGCAAATCTCCTTGAAGGTACACCATGTCTGAAGATCTTCAAAGAGGTTGCAGCTTGGGGAAAAGGGATGCGCAAGTGATGGAGAAGCTTTGTTGACATTTGCCTTGTGTCGTCGAGAAGGGGAAAGAGGCGGAAGGTCTTGGTTAGACAGAGAAGGAGGGAAGGGAGGAAAGAAGGGCCTGGCCCTTAGAGAGAAGAGGGAAGAGGCAATGACACAAGCATCAGGGATTTGCTAGGCAACTATTCAATGTGTGTTATTGATGCATGGATGATACATTATATAAAAGGTGAGCAGCTAGGGACATGGGGGGCATTTCCTCTTAGGCACTAGTACAAAAGAGGGAAAGGAAAAACAACATTAAAGGTGGTGATACTCTATCCTTGTAAGGCTTGATTGATTGCTTCCTTCTTGCGTCAATGTTTGAAAAACTTCGTTGGCTGGGCGCCCTTTCCTTTGAAGGTGTTAGATATTTGAGGGATATGCTTTGGAATATGCTTGCATTTTTGGCTAGGCTCGAGGTCCTTCCTTCTTTGGGTGTGAATAAAAAAGGAGAGGGAATATTTGAATTCAAATCCCTTAGAAGCTTGGGCGCCTAAACTTGATGAGGGTTCATCATTTATATTTCTTCATAAATTGTGGATCTAGGAGCATTTATTGTATTTTGAATCCTTGCCTTCGATGAGAAGGAGGCGTTGGCGCCAATGCTTGATGATTTGGCTGATTGCTTCTAGATGGTGTAGGCGGCTACTCTTTAGGAAGTTGAGTTGCAAGGCCTTCGAACTTGAGTCTTCAGTTAAGTTTAGTGCTGAATTTCCTTCTTTGGAGCTAGCTTAGTGGAGTGAGTTTGTAAGCTAGCTTAGCACTTTTAGGAGCTTACCATAATACAATGTAATGCAAGATAAAATGCTATGATCTATCCTACCATGAATGCATGAATACATTTTTAGATTTTGGATGGATGCATGCATGTTTTACATTGCACAATCTACCATAAATAGACTACATGCATGCATGTTATTCTTTATGCATTTCTAGCCTACTATGATGCATGATGCATGAAGGTGCGGGTGGAATCTAGGGAGGGAACCCTTATTGGATAGTTGCCTCCGATTCTGAGTGGATCTCCAAAGGGTTTGTCTCGGGCTTCCAACAAATAGCCTAGTAACTAAGAGTCTAAGAATGCTCTATTTAGATGGGACATATGACAACATAAAGCTATAGTTAATCCCTTATATACAATTGGTGAGGACGAATACCTCGGGCCTCCAACAAATAGCCTAGTAACTAAGAGTCTAATAGCCTATTTCTTTGGAAGGGAAGAAAATTAAAAAGAAAAGAAAAATAGAGGGGAGAGAAAAATAAGAAGAAAAGAAAACGGTTTTCTCTTTCAAGCCTTTTGTTCCATTAGAAGGATGAAAATATGAAAAAAAAAATTATTACTAAAAAAAGATAAATAAAAATATATATATTGATAAAATATAATATATATTTGATACAAATACATTTATAATTCATTATGAGTTTATAAAATTATCAAAAATTTTGGCAATATCTCACCTATACTATCAATACATGGAACCTATATACATGAGAAATATTAAAACATATCACAAAATGAAAACAAAGGTACATCGTCAATAGAAATGTAACTACCATCAAAATTTAACAAAGTAAAGTTTAACAATATCTATCATACATCGTATTATCAAATCCATTAACCATAGTATCTAATCATCACCAACAAAATATCATCAAAGTAAGAAGTTTAAATATCACCAAATTACATAACAGAATATCATCAAGATCTAACAAAGTGCTACTAAAGTATCATACAACAACTCATGTATCTAGCAACTGATTCAAGACTTCAACACGCTTATGCTCTGGAGCTGAGAAGAAGATTTCCGTGTGCTCTTTAATAAGACCTATAAATAAAATTTTAATAAGTAAATAAATCATGATAAGACCTATAAATAAAATTTTAATAAGTAAATAAATCAATAAACATTAATGAGAAAATGGTTGCAAAGATGAAAAGATGTATCTTATACTATTCATAAACAGTATAGTATTGAGGCATCTTATACTTGTGATTGTGTCACTAATCTCATTTCCATCTGAGGACAAGCATTTGATGGTAATAGTACTATGAAAGAAAATTGAAGTTTTCTCAAGTAATCCGCACACAAGTTCAAGTTTGAGCATGAATTGTTCTATCCCGTGAGCTTACAAAATACATGGAACATCAAGTATTGGTAGGAACCATTTGATTGGTATTTAGTTTATTTTACTACCTCTAAATAATAAATAAATAATACCAACACGGTGTTTAATGCAAATTCAATTAGTACTAAGTATATTAGCAAACATGTAGTCAATTTGCTCTTAGTATATGAATTTAAAATAATATTTTTAACTATTTGGTTGGATCATGTGATGTTACAGTTCAATACTACAATTTAATCCCATGAAACATTCATAGCTTCTAGGTAAAAACTTGATCATGATAATCTTAAATATAACATCAAAAGGAGCATACACATGATGAGTAAAAAGATAATAAAATTGATCATTAATACTATTAGAAACTTGATCTAAACTATAGGATCCTCTAGTCATGAAAAATGAATCAAGTATAGGACACAATGAGAGTGATAAGTTCTCCGGTCTAAGCTGTTTGAGTAAACCAACACTCAGAATTGATGAGTAAATCAGAATCAAACTGCAGAAGCTGTGATAGACAAGAAAAGGGAAACAAAGAGGGGAAAATGCCATGCAGTTTTGTGCTTGTCCTTGTAAGGCAAAGGAGATTCTGGTGAGCTGCATTGGAGAAGGTTGTTGTTTATTTTAGGATTTCTCAGGTGTATAATAACTAGAGCTTTGTTCTTTTGACACTGGACCAGAATCATCATTTAGTAGGTGATCACAATGATTCGAAAACCGTTCCGAACCGCCCGATACGTACCGGTCCGTCCATCCACTGGTCTCGGAACCATGGTCAGAGCACGGTCAGACCACGGATGGTGGCGGCAGCAGAAGGCGTAGCAGATTTAAGCTTCCGCCAGGTGTAGAAGCTTCGATCGAAGCTTCCGCCGCCGGCGGTAGAAGCTTCTGCCTCCGCTCGCGCACGCCCCGCTCGCGCACGCCCGCCTTTGTTTGCCTCCGCTCGCCGCCGCCTCAAACCCTAATTTACGCCGCCTCCGGTTCGCCACCGGACCGGCTTTTGAATCCTTGGGTGATCATTCTCATGTCATTGTCTCTGATACAAACTAATTGAGCTGTTTGGTGCCTGACAGCCGAGGCATCCAGAATCTTTCTTTGGATCAGTTAGCATGAATTAAGATGGAGGCTGACTCGAACAGGAAAACCTCCATTAATTGATGAAACCAACAGGGATGATTAATAAACAATGGCTTGCCACACGAAAACATATAATATATATATATATATATATATATATATATATATATATGTGTGTGTGTGTGTATGTCAGTGTGCGTGTACTCAAAGAAAGAGGTGGAGAATCATTAATACTACAAGTGGCTATTCTAATCGCCCAAAAATAATATATAAAGAAAAAACACTACAAGTGGCTATTCAAATTCAAGCTTTAATCGTAATAAACTTACTCAAAAACAAAAACTTCAACTTATTTTGAGGAACTCTATAGTGTTTGCACATTAGCAAGTACTCCAGTGGAAGAGTTTGGGAATATAAGCTATTCCTTGTTCCTAATTCTAAAACTAAGAAGCTGGAAGTTTATTTAGAAAAAAAAAGAGTATATCTTTAAAAATCGAGTTGATACTAGATAGCACACGATGACTAAAGACTCATTTAGTTTAATAATAATTATGGGCATTTTATTCTATATCCCTGCATCACCTGAGGTATATGTTGCGGAAGAAATGGAAGGCAGGGGGAGACGACACTGCTTCTTCAAATCTATGGTATGTAATATGCTGAAGAGTAGGAGAATCCAAACTGTGAATGTCAGTTTTAATGCAGAAAGTGTGATTGTTCACTTGATTAATGTGAAATTATCTAGAGAGGGTTGATGCTTGAGAGAGATTGTAGGAAGAAGAAAACCCAAACCCTAGAAATTCAGTTTGCAAAAAATTTGGATGCTTGAGTTCATACCTTGTGGAATCAGAGCGTGATGCTTCAAAGGGGCGGTGCTTGATGGATGAAATTGTGGGCAGCGCTTGATGGACAACAAGGGCTGTTGGCGCGAGCGAGCGTAGTGAGCGAGGAGGAAGACGCGAGCGTAGGGAGCAAACGGAGAAAGCTAGAGGAGGAGGATGATGCCAGTCCTCTTCTCCTTTGTCTGCACGAGAGAAAAGAAGCTAGAAGGGAGAAAGGGAGACGTGTGAGACGAGAGATGCGTGAGACGTGAAAGGCTTTCGTGATCGAGCAATCGAGTTTTCTCTCTGATTTGGAGAGAAAACATTAAAAATTTTCTTTCCTTTTCTCTATCCTCCCATCCCATTCTCTCTAAAGAAATGAGAGAAAAAAATATTTTCTCTCTCTTCTCTCCTCTTTTCTCTCCAAAGAAATAGACCCTAAGAATGCTCTATCTAGATGGGACATATGAAAGCATAAAGCTAATTGACGAGGACAAATACCAAGAATCAAATGAGACTTGACCTTTTGATGCACTTTTATGTCACGAGATACAAAATGATTCAAGCAACATGGATAATAGTACAATCACAAATGATGGAGCTAGAGATAGACGAGGTGGTGGTAAGTTTTGTCGACATGACAACTTAAGCCTTGAGAAATCAAATTGTTCACATGCAATACAATATAAAGACCATCACAGACATTTAAATAAATCCAAAGGAGGCATCACATACTAATAATAGAGGAGTGGCAAGAGATCATTTCTAGTAAAATACAAAATAAATGCTTTTCATAACTGTAAGGAGTTAAAGATCCATTCTATATCATAGTTTGAGAGCTGATCGTCATAGTCATAATGAAATATGAAGGATATGACAGTCTTGCCATGAAGATCCTTACATATATCCTTATCTAGTCCCAGTAGTTATACCCATCTTAGTTGTAGCACCAAATCCCCCAGATAGTAGTGGATCATGTAAGTTTAATAAGAACGTAGACTTTAATATACAAATACTACATAGATGACTTTCAAATGTAACTGGTCTGCTATTCTGTGAGTAGCCACTCCTTTTAGATGTAGTAAGGGTTCTTACTAATATCTTTATTGGCAAAACTCCTACTGACATGATAATATATCACAATTAAGCTAAAATATGGGTTTCCTTATATTTAAGTTTACCTTCATCCAAATTTAATCAGTAGACACCTCAAAAGTAAAGAATTATAATTTTTGTAGGTTTCCAGGATATCTGAGATTGAACTAGAGTGATGGGATGGATTCAGTATCAATCTTGAGATGGACTTGATTGGGTCTGAGTGTACCTAGTATTGATATGATTGGTATACTAGTTACATACTTGTTTAAGCCATGACCAACTAGCTTGTGTTGAAACTTTTAACCATACATTAGACTACTGTCCATGCACATCTTAACTATTTGGGGTTCAAAACACAAAAATCTCTTAAATATTGCTCACACTTTTTTCTTCCATATGTATGTTTGTTGTAATTATTAGGGTGATGTTACTAATTTGATGAACAAGTTTTCCATTTCTTTTATGAAATATGCTAATAAATATAAAAGCATGTTCCATAATTTTCCAATGAAAAAAAAGTTGTTTGCATTATCTGTAGGCACATTTAGATTAACTTGGAAATTAATATTTAGATTAAAATAATATGATTGTTTTATATAAATATTTTAATATTTCAGGTTTTGTATACGCCATATATTCTAGCTTATTTGGGTGGTATTTTTGTTTGCATAGGTTAGACAAAGTGGTTCAAGTTTATCTGAGTTGTCTAGTTTGCTTGTTTAGCTTGGGTTGGTTGGGTAATAAAATCATATGAGCTATTTAAGTTAATTGGATAGTTCAATCTAATCAGTCTATGTATTCTAACTATATGACTCGAGAAATTTTATTTAATACAGACATATTCTGTAGTCTAAGGAATTCTGACAATCTATGCTGGTTAAATAATCTAAGGTGATCTAACCGAGTCTTAATGGTATGAATCAGTTGAGTAATCTAGCTTGATTAGGTAACCTATACTAGTTAGGATATCTAGGTCAATCGAGTGCTAAAAGTCGGTTAAGTAGTCCACTTTGTCCATCAGTCTAACAAGGTTTAATTTTTGACTTGGTTAGGCAATTTAACTCATCAAGCAATCTGATCAGTTGATAGTCTAGTTTTAGTGAGCATTTTAGGACTATTGGGTGATTCACATTGATTGAGTACTCCAACCTAGTTAAGCTCTTTAGCTTGATAAGAAGTTGGACATGATATGTGAGGCGATAAGGTTGGGAAGTTTGATGAGCTGGTTGATTTGATATAGTCAGGTAGTCTCATTCAATAGCCAATCCAGCTTTGTTAGGCTATCTAAACCATTAGAAGGTTCCAACCTTGGTGATTCAACTTGCTTGTGTGTCTAGTAGATTAAACAAGGTATCTTATTCATTTGGTAGTCCTATCCAATCTTGAGGTACCACATAATTACGCGACTAGGCTTAATCTAGTGGTTTGATCTAGGTAAGTGATCTAGTGTGATCTAGAGGTTCAACCTATTTAGACTCAAAGTTAATAATGCGGTGCCAGCCCTATTTTGCTGGTTGGGAAATCTAGTTTAGTCTAGGGATTTGGTCTATTGGGTGGTCTAACTATGCAAGAGTTTTAGTTGGGTGGTGGTTTCTAATTGTTCATTGATCTAGACAGTTAAGGAGGTTCGATCGGATATTCGAGTTAGATAGTGCAACTCAATGGATGATCCAACTTGGTTTGGTGGTCCAATCTAGTTAGGTAGTTCAACTAGTCATGTGATTTAACTCAATCATGTGATCTGACTTGATTGGGTAGTCCTTTATAATTTGATGATTCAAGTCTATTGAATGGTGTGACCCAAAGGATACTTCATGCCTTTTAGGTGACCTTAATCGATCAAAAGCTATTGTATTTATTTGAGCGATTCGACTCAATTAGACTATCCTACTAAGTGTGGCAATTGGGTGAGATGAAATAGTTCAAGCAAATTAGGTCATCACCTAATGTGATTGGATGTGTAGCCTAATTGAATCCCTTGATGGGAGAAAATTTTAATCCTTTTAGGATTGTTCCTATAATTTTTAGGAGAACCTATGAATTGAAGTTTAGTTCTATTTTCCATAATTGAGTTAGGTTGAGTTTTCATAGTTTGACCCAAGGCCTAAATTCAATTTCTAGAAGAACCTAACCCAACCCAACTTTCAAGATTCCAATTTATGAGTTGGGTTGGGTTAATAGGTTTGAACAACCCTAGCAAAGAATAATTTCCTGATAAAATTGTTTGGGCTCTTGTATAATTGACTATTCTTCAAAGAATAATATTCTCAATTGTTTGGGCTCTTGTATAATTGACTTGTATGTTAGCATCATTTGAAATATCAGTATAGTAATAGCAAGATAGATTAACATTCCATAGATGCTTCAATTGTATTCTCAAACTATTATATTCTCAATTGTTTGGGCTCTTGTATAATTGACTTGTATGTTAGCATCATTTGAAATATCAGTATAGTAATAGCAAGATAGATTAACATTCCATAGATGCTTCAATTGTATTCTCAAAAATAAGTAATAATTATCAAATAATAATGACAAAGACAACTGTAAAGTTTGAGCATTTTAGAAGATGTGAAATAGCATGTATGGGAGGATCACTATAGCAACACCGGTATGAGAAAAGTAACTAGTAACTACTACGAGTCACTAGTGGCCTTATCATATCTTTATATTATGGCATTTATGTGATTCTTAGTTATCTCTTATATTTACTATCATATATGATATTATCATATTAAATATCTCCAAAGTTGTAGCAGTCAAGTCTACATAAAAAGTAAACATTACACAGTACAACAATCCTGAGTTTTCTATTTCAACTTGGTAACGCAAGCATGAGGAGTCTCAATTTTTTCATTGTTGGCATCATTCAGAAGTACCTTCTCTACCTTGATTGCTCACCTTTATAACCCTACTTTTTTGCTCATCTTTGAGCTATCTCCCTTATTCCCTTTTCAATCATTGATCAATTTTCTTTAGAATCCCTCTTTGCTAATGTCTTTTTGTCTTTAACATCAACCAAGTCCTCGAGGCCACTTATGGGCCCTGTAGCACCAACGACTTTGCATGTACCTCTTTTTTCCTTGCATTTGTCCTCTCCTTAGCATAGAAAACATGGTGTGATCATAACCCACAATTTCTTCTCCACCTCTAAAACTTTTTATATTTTCCCAAAGCTTTATCTTGTGTTTATTGTGAGATTTTCATTTTCTCCAGCTCTCTCTTGTAGATACTTCGGCATATCAAATAATACTTCCCCTTATTTGTGTATTCCCCTCTTTTTCTTTTTTGCATGGACAAGCAGTACTTTTAATGGCACATTTAGATCGATGTAACTATCATCTCTTATACTTGCATGGATAAGTAATAGTTAATTGCTTGTGTGATACCTATACAGCTATCTCTTATATGGGACTTTGCATTCATAAACATATGGGACTTTGTAGTTAATACTTTTTTTTTTTGCATTCGCAACTTATATCTTAAACTCAAGATTTCTTCAACGTAGCCATCATAAATGCACTAGAGTTTTAGAAGATATGGAAGTTTGCTTATTTGGAATGATCATTATGGTAACATTACTATGAAAACACCACTAGCCTTATTATAATTTTCCATCATCACATTTCTATAATTGCCTGATTAGTGATCATATTTAACATCATGTTTGTATTTCAACTGGTAACATCATGTTTGCTATGTTATGTATTTTCATTATTGGTGCAATCATACCTCTATATAAAAGATAACATAGTGTACCATATTATAATTCTGATTTCTTCTATTTCAACCGAGAATAAGCAAACCACAACACTCACCATTTTTTTGTACGCAAAAAATCCCTTTGAGCTTGTGCACATGCATAGTGTAGTGTAGACTTACTATTCTAGTTTATATATAACTCACAATATACACGTATTTCTACGGATTACATAACAGTGCAAGCATTAGGGTTCTCATCACTGAATGTTTGGGGCATAAAAGCATACTCGACATTGTATCTAGAAGGCCAGTATTCATACTTGAGTACTTCATTCTTCAAGGCTTCTTCTTGATCTCCTTCGGGCTTCTTTTCCGCTTCACTATTTTCTTCTTTTTTCTCCTCTTCTTTCTTTTCCTCGTCTTGTATGATTGAAGCTTGCTTTCTAGTCCTTCTGTACACCTTCTCCACTAATTTTTCTGGCTCTACAAAACCTGTTACAATCACTTGGCTGTTGGCTAGATCCGTCACCACTGACTCCACACCTAAAAATTCTCAAATAAACAAGAAATGCCTCAATTAGTGACCACCTTTGAAACACCAAGATTCAAATTCTTAAGTCTAAAGCTGTTTACAAGCTTAAAGTGGTAGAAAAGAACTCAATTATATATTGAAGTTAACCATTTTTTTTTTCTTTTTTCATTTCTGTATCCTGCTTACCATCCATCTTCCTTATTCGCTTCTGCAACACTTGTGCACATGCCTCACAATGCATTCCAACTCTCAAAGCTACTGTAATTGGCTTTGGCTGGCATGGAATGGCATCTAGTCATATACTATAAGCATGCAAGAAATTTTTTATCTAAGATTGAGATGAGAATTAAGGGAGCTGTGGTGGTTACTTACCTCCTCTTCCTTTTTTTCTTCTTGTGGTGTTTCAGTCTCCTCTTTCTTCTCTTCCTCGGGGGGTGCTGGAAGGGGAGATACCAGCTCAACTTTCTTGCCTGTTTTCTTTTGAATTCTCTCACATATCTTTACCGGATCAGCTTCCTTTGCCTTGATTACCACAGTCCTTGACTTGCTGTCTGTCTTCACCTCATTGACACCTGTTTTATGATGAAAACTCAAAGAATAATGGCTTCTTAATCATTATAATGTCTATAGTACTACTCTCTGGAACTTGTTTATTGCTGGGTTACATATTTTCAGTACTGAAAATAATAATAGAGATCAGCTTGGAAGGAGTACCTTCAAATCTTCTCAGTGATCGTTCAACTTTTCTTGCACATGCCTCGCAATGCATGTCCACCTTAAGAACGATCTCCGGTGGCTCCTCTGTTTTCTTTTCCCCCTCCTTTTGCTCCTCTTCTTTTTTCTCTTCTTGCTGTTGCTCCTTAAAAAAAAAGAGGATATTTTCAGAGATTCAGCATAGAATTCTGTTACTTACATGTCATGTATTTCCATGGACCAAAAAACATGCAGAGATAATATTGCCATAGTAAATTGCTGTGTTGGCAAAATGAAAAAGAGCTCGTGCCTGACATATGAAATTTTTTTTTTAAACAAGTCCATGCTAGAAGTTTATATAGTTAAAAGAAGGAACTGAAGAATGCTCGTCACGGATCTAGTTTGTAGAACTTAATCTTCCAAGTGAAAAAAGCTCTTAACATTCTGATGGAAGTTGGCTTGCATGCTCAATCAAACTTACTTCAGCCATAGTTGCTTAAGTATCGACGACTATGGTGACCCTGATTTCTTTGTTTTCTGTTTCTTCTTTGGATCCAATGAACAATCCTCTTCCTTTTTCTGAAGAAAAAGTCAAAGCTCTTCTCTCACGCTAGTTCTCCTGTACTCTCCCACTAATGGAAGTCTGAAGAGTTTATATAGGGAGCAAAGGAGAGTGCAAATGGTGCAATTGCCATGAGGAGTTTACAGAATCATGTCATTTAGTATGAAGAGCAGTGCCATCTTTATCTTCGATAAAGGAAATCCACCTATCTTTTCAGGAAGAGCACGAATAAGCAGAAGAGGCCACAGGAGAAAAAGTTCAATCGATAGCCTGGGCCAAGACCTTCCTTTCAGTTGATTCCAAACCAATCATGTAACAGAGCAACTAGAGCAAGTTGGTTCTCAGCTGAAAACACTGTTTAAATTTTTGTTTATTTGTGCAACGTGCTAATTCATGCGGGGAACGCCATCAACCTTTGTGGGGTGGACC
This sequence comes from Costus lasius, assembly GCA_027563935.2. Taxonomy (NCBI): domain Eukaryota; kingdom Viridiplantae; phylum Streptophyta; class Magnoliopsida; order Zingiberales; family Costaceae; genus Costus; species Costus lasius. Next base: position 134,041,452 of record CM050446.2, on the reverse strand, counting down.
TGGCTATCTATATAAATTCTTCACGAAATGAATTATTAGGTTGGTCGGTCCCATGATCAGGCCCCATAAAATATTCCTTGCACCCAAGTCAATCATTCATTTATTCAAGACAAAACCGATGGATGGGTAGGGGGGAGATAGAGAGATGGCGCCCTCCCGGACGCGAGGACAAGAAGCTCCACTCCGGCTGAGGATTGGCTTCCGACCTGGAGCCCGCTCGCAGGCCATGCTCCTGAGAGCCAATACTGGGGAGACCGGAAAGAGTGGGGATAAGCTGGTGGGCATCCGCGGCGCCACCGTGGCCAAGGGTTTGGTGGGGTGGCGGAGAACAATTAAAGCGGCCGGAGTTCAAAAAGTAGAGACGAAAGGAAGCGCAGCGCGCATGCGTGGAAGCGAGGAGTTTGAAAAGTTTGATGCTAATCCAGCGGAATCTCACAAAGTTTGGAAGATGAGGTTGCTTTCCTTTTGCAGCTGTGCTCGTCCGCCACACTTTATTATCACGAGTCAAATGATACACACTTGTAAAACTCATAATCGCTTATGACGCACTTGTACTCTAGGGTCTTTGTATGTCGTGTCAGGACGGGCATGGTTAAAGGACACTTTTAGGAAAATTTTTTTGCGGAAGGCCCTCCTTCTGCAAAAATCGAAACGTTGTGGAGGTTTTATATGAAATTTTTTTTATAAAACAGTGTATACTTATACTTTATACGAAAAATTTTATATAAATAATATTTTTGTATAAAGGCTTTATATGATATTTTTATATAAAATTTATATGAAATTTTCGTATAAAACTTTATATAAAAATTTTGTGTAAATTTTATTACGAAATGTCTCACAGCGCTGCAAAATTTTTTTGTACTTGTAGGGCTAAAATCCCTTGCCGTGGTGAGTATGGGAGTTGCTAGCTGATTGAGAGAAAAGGAACCTGGGTGAATTTTTGTTATGTCAAACTATTACCAGGTGGTGGTGCATCTTGGGCAATGGTCATACCATTTGGGACTTTGATACTTGCTCATCCATTAGGTATGATGTATATGACTCTTAGTTAATAAAATTCTTTAGGCTCTTCATCGAGCTTAGTTGCTTTTGGCCTATTATCTCTTGTTCTTGAGCATTTTATTTGAGCTGCCTAAATTTAATGCATTGTAATAAGGGAGATTGGATATTGGTAATGGTCGGAGCAGGATGATATCATTTGCACCAATTCATCTAAGTGAAAATTTTTTACCATAACCAAATATAAATTATGAATTGATGAGGTAATCGAACATATATTTATTATTCATAAATCTTTATAAGAATTTTTAAAGAGAACCCTTCATAACTTTCTTTATTTATTTAATGTATTAGGAGCTAATGCCTCTAATTAGATGACCTAAGTTGGATAGATAATCTGGTCTCAAATTATATCTTCACAAGAGGAGCAAGTCCACCACATGTAATCCTTGTTGATTCTAAGGATCATAAATACCAGTCACTAACACCACTATCTCTCTCACACACTTGCACAAACACAAAGCCCTCATCGTCGATCGCCTCTTGTTTTAAGAAAATGGGTTGGTGGCAATAGCTTTTTGGCGGAAGATGGTAAGGATTCAGACCTCACTCATTTGAGATAACACTTTTGTATGTCCACTTAGAAGTCATAGATGGAGACAATTAAACATCTCAAATATTTAAATTTGGTGACACTTGATAAGTCACCATATTAAATATCGTAAACATATTAAATGTATTCATTTTATGAATTAGAGACATTTAAAACATCTCTAATTTTTAATATAAACTATTATTTACAGCAACCGTAGATATAATTATTATGATTAGCTTAAATCGATTGTACAAGTATAAATATGCATTCACATAACTTGATATAAATGAAAATATGTACGAACCTAGCTTTTCTTTTTTTTTTTTTGGGAGAGAATTCACGTGGAAAGAAGAGTTATCAGATTCAATGTATTTTCTTCTTTTTTTCGTTGTGAATTCTCTCTAAAGAAATAGACCCTAACATTCTAAGTCTAAACAGGGCTCTTCTTCTCTGGCTCCTTTTGCCAAAATGTCCACCAAGAAGATGCCTTTTTCATGCAACTCAGACATAGGATCCAAATAAAAAATTGATGATGTTTTGCAGGTAGACAAAAGAAGAAACAAAATGGTTCATAAATCGCTGAAACATAATCAAGTTGAGTAGATTCTTTATAAACAGCTAAGTGGAAAGTAAAGTGTGGCCCTATATTGAATGCAAAACCAGGGGGTTAAACTAAAAAACTAAGAGTGGGTTTGGGAGTGCGCTTGGACCTGCGTGCCTGTATGGGCCAAACACATGGCTAATACTAGAGATGTCAACGGGTCGAGTACCCGTGTTTTCTCACACTACCCGAACCCGACCCGAAAGACACCACCCGCTATCCGAACCCGACCCGAACCCGGGTCGGGTATCATTTCTCATGACCCGACCCCGCCGTGGGTACATAAACAGGTACCCGCGGGTATCCGAATAAACATATAACCTATGAAATTTAACTCAATATCCACGGGTACCCATCTAGACTTATGGGTTTTTACGGGTACCCGACCCGATGATTAAATCATTCAATCAAAAATATTCAAACATTTCAAATACAATCAAATGTCTAACTAGATATTGAAATACACAAACACAATAAAATATTTAACATGATATTTATGTGCATGATATTGAAACACACAAACACACAAACACAATAACATGATATTCATGCTATTCAAATCGGATATCTTGCCTTTATGTGTATAAGTGTATTCTCAATCAATTACTTAATTGCTTACAGGAGCTGCCTAGCCCAATCTTCTCATTCGGAGCTTGTAAGTGCATCAGCACGTGAATCTCCAGGATACCCTGCAGACAAACATGGATTACCTTATTGTCATATTGTGAAGTATCATCTGAAACTGATTCATAAAACTTACCTAACATGGATTACCTTAAAGAGTGCAGTAGCATGTTCACATCATTCAAATATGCAGCAGCATTTTCCACAGCCGTATTGGGGTATCTTCTAAAGTCATTTGTAAAATTCCTAACAAAATAACATGGATTACTAAGCTATAAGCGAAATTAAACAATATAAACCAACTAAACATCTATACAATCTAAGACTTTTTCAGCCTGTTTCCTTGGATGGAAACAGGGCCTTACGAATTACTATGTAATCAATAATCTCATAAAATTGAATAAGATAACAGATTTAAGTACATGAAACACCAAATAAACAAGAACAATCAACCATTCTATATTAACACAAGTAACGAATTTAAGAATTAAATGTTCAGAACGGCTAAGCAAGATCACCTGCTTACGGGCACGTGATCTAGCAGCTGACTCCCTGTTCTTGATCATCCTCCTCTGCCTCCTCTCCATAACTTTCTCGACAGATCCACTGGACTTTCTTCCCCTTACTCCACTACTGAATACATAAGGAACAGGTGACACAGATGACAGATCTCCGTTGCTTTTCCCAAGTCCATCAGAAGAGAGAGGACTGACCGGTGACCCCGAATCCCCGGATAAGTCAGCGACAAGGTGGATTCACAATAGCAGTCGGTGACGGGTCAAGAGTGATCGGCGACGAATCAATAGCGGTGGAGTGGAGGCGATGCGACGAGACAGCGGCGGCGGCGAAGGTGATGCAACGACCGACGAGAAAGCAGCGGTGGAGAAGCGATGTGTCGAGTCTGTCGATTGTCGAGGGCGGCTAGGGTTTTTTGAGCCGTGATTCGTGAAGCTGTGAAGGTGAGTAAGTGTCAGGTCTGGGTCAGGCCGGTTCGGCCCAACCCAAGCCCAGGCTCACAACAGGAAGAAGCCCACCTGCGGAAAGGGAAAACCCGGTCAACAATCAATGTTGACCCTGGAAAAGAAGGTGCGGCGGCATCTTCTTCGTTCGCGCGAGCTTTGCATGATGCGACGAGCTCGACGCCTCCAACGCGCGCGACGGAAGCGGACGAGCGGCGAGCTTCGTCTTCAGCGGGCGACGCGGACGCGATCACAGGTGTCGACCGAGTCTTCCGGACGGGGGCGGATCGAGCAAGGAAGCAGGCGGCTTCTTTGTGCGTGAAGGCGAGCTCTCCAACGGTGGAAGCGGACGCGGAGCGTGGGACGTGGCCACGCGAGGAAGACGAGGTCAGGCGGACGAATCGGGCTCGGACGCAACTTCAGGTGGAGACGACGAGACGAGGTCTTCGCCGAAGAACTCGGACGGGACTGGAAGACGCGGCTCCTCTCGCTATAAGAGGCGCGGCTGGAGGACGAGTTCGGGGTGCGCGGAGGCGACACCAAACAGAGGAGGTCGCAGAGGCGATTCCACCAGCGACGGCGGGCGCCGTCGCCCCTTCCAGAGCAGGGCTATGATGCCAACGTCGGTGGGCGTTGATGCCAGTGCCAGGGGGCACCGATGCCAGTGCCGGAGGGCGTCGATGCCGGCGCCAGGGGCGTCGACGGAGCGTTCGAGAGATAGAGCTTGTAGTCGGCGATGACCGGCGAGGGAGGGATGGGGGCCACCGACGACGGGGGTCGTCGGCCTAGAGTGGAGTTCTGTAAGCTTCTTCGGAATAAAAGCTTGAGTTTTCCTCTCCGTCCATCTCTCCCCCATTCCCAGTTTCTGGCGGCGTTTCTAGCGACGATAGCGATCGGCGGCGAGGTGACTGTGTCCAGGCGTCGGCGATAAACTGAGAGGAAGCAGGCGGCTTCCCTCCACCGGCACGCACGGCGGAACCTCGGGCGCAGGTGGCGCGTCGAGGAAGAAGACGAAGGAGTTGTTCCGATTTTGACTCGGTCAAAATCGGAACAGCAACGCGTTTCGGCAACGGATTGAATTCGAAATCGAATTCGGGACGCTGACGTCAGGCGGACGTCAGCGTGCGAAATCAAAGCAAACGGATTAACGTGGCGCGGTGATTTTTCGGTCAATGGCTAATTTTGACCAGTGAGGTATAATTTCAATTAGGGTTTTCCGATCGTTTTTCTATTTGGGAAAAGATTTTGGCCGGAAACCCTAGAGGGTGCACGCTCTGGTGTTCCGCCGAACGGTCCTAAGACAACGGATAAGCGCTGTTTTTAGGCCGATCCGACCGGGACGTGACAGTAAGAGTAAGTGAGTAAAGTGACTAATGACTTAGTGAGTTTTTTCATTTTAATAGTTTATACGTTTATAAGTTAATTAGTTAATAAGTTTATAAGTTTTGTTTATAAATTAATAAGTTATAATTTAATTTATTATAATAAATTAATAATTTATTTATTATTTTTTACTAATTGGGTTCGGGTACCGGGTACCCGCAGGTGCAAACCCGAACCCGACCCGAACCCGACACAGGTTCTAACTCTTCAATCCAATCTCGCCCCATCTATATAAACAGGTACCCGAATTTGCCTTAAACGGGTCGGGTCGGGTCGGATACCCGTATCCGACGGGTCTAGTTGACATCCCTAGCTAGTACCCGCTTTTCCGTTGCTTTACGGTGTTGACCGGCGTCAACGCCTAAAAAAACATTGGGCGCACCAGCAGCTTCCCCTTGCATTTCGTGCAGGTGGGCTTTTTGCAAGCGAACATAAGATCGAACTCCACCTAAATTACTCGTTTAATGTGGCTGAACTTGTGATAAAATAAAGGGTTGACTTCTATAGTTCTTTAGGAGCATAGTGTGCTTGTTCAAATCACGTGTGGATATAGATATATTGTTAGTGACAACCAACAAATACAACGAGTGTAACTCAAATATGAGATTTATTAAATCGTTTACTAAATCCTATTTTATTATGTTAGGTTTAGATTGAGTTATAGTAAGTCAAATTGATTTTTTTTTTTTTTTGTAAATTGTTTAAAATATTAGTTTTTTCCTCAAAGATTTTGATAAGTTAATAAAAAAATCAATTTTCTAGTGAAATTGGAAGGTACTGCATTGTGAATCATGTACTGGGTGGAGCCCAGTCTATATTTAGTCAGCCCAAATAACAGCAGCCCAGAGCCCAATAAAAAATATTTCACCTAAGTCCTTTACTTCCTACATTTTTGTAGCAACCCTATTCTACAGATAAGACTGCAGATTTATCACCCCCACCCAAAACCCAGACGAAGAGCAGGCAGCAGCAAGGCTTGAGAGGCAGTGGAAAGAGATGGCATTCCGCCTCTCTCCTTCCGCTCCTTCGCCTACCCAAGTCCACTCCTCCCCTTCCCCACAATTCATCCCCATCTCCTCCCCTCTTTCACCTCCCTCATGGCGGCGGAGAAGTCCCTTCTCCTCCCATCCCCTCTCCCTCCCCTTCCTCCCTCCTCCCCACCCTCTCAAGCCCCTCAGAGTCTCCCTCGAAGATCCGCAGATCTCCCCCGCCCCTCCCTCTCCGTCTCCGTCCGATTCCCCCTCTCCCGATCCCTCTCCCTTCAAGAACTCCATTTGGGTAAACCCCAACAGCCCGCGCGCCTCCCGCCTCCGTCAGCAATCATCCGACTCCCGCTACGCCCGCCTCGCTCGCGTCGCCGCTTCCCTCGACTCCTCCGATCCCTCCGAGCCTGCCATTGCCGCTACTCTCTCCGCCGCCCTCGGCGACGCCGCTCTCTCCGAGCAGGATGCCGTTATCGTCCTTAACTCCATGTCCAGCTCCCGCAACGCCGTGCTCGCTCTCCGCTGGTTCCGGTCCCGGGTCAAGATCGAAAAGGAGGTGATTCTCTACAACGTCGCCCTCAAGGTGATGAGGAAGTGCAAGGATTGGAACGGACTGGAGGCCCTTTGGGCGGAGATGTTGGAGAAGGGCATTAACCCGGATAATATTACGTTCTCGACCGCGATAAGTTGCGCCAGGCTTTGTAACATGCCAGATAAAGCGATCGAGTGGTTCGAGAAGATGCCCGAGTTCGGATGCAACCCCGACTACATCACATACTCAGCCATGATCGATGCTTATGGCCGATCTGGCAATGTGGAGATGGCTCTTAGGTTGTATGATCGTGCACGTAAGGAAAAATGGAAGCTTGATCCTGTGACTTTCGCGACAGTGATTAGGGTTTATAGCGCATCAGGTAATTACGATGGCGCACTTAACGTGTATGAGGAGATGAAGGCCCTTGGTGTGAAGCCTAATGTGGTTATCTACAATACATTGTTGGATTCTATGGGCAGGGCTGGGAAGCCATGGCAAGTCAAGACTATTTATCGGGATATGAGTAGTAGTGGATTGGCCCCTAATAGAGCCACATATTCTGCACTTCTACGAGCATATAGCAAGGCTCGATATGCTGAAGATGCGCTTGGCGTGTATAAGCTTATGAAGGAGAAGGAAATGGAGATCAATGTGATTTTATGCAATATGCTGTTGTCAATGTGTGCTGATATTGGTTCCGTTGACGAGGCTGTGGAAATCTTCAAAGAAATGAAAGAGACACAGAGCCAACCTGATAGCTGGAGTTACTCAGCTTTGATAACAGCATACTCGTGTAGTGGAAAGGTGTCTGAGGCAGAAAGCATGTTGAATGAAATGTTGGATGCTGGATATCAGCCCAATATATTTGTGCTTACATCTCTAATTCAGTGCTATGGGAAAGCTAGAAGAACTGATAGTGTTGTGAAATCGTTTGACAAGCTTTTGGAGTTGGGCATAACTCCTGATGACCGTTTCTGTGGCTGCCTTTTGAATGTGGCAACACAGACGGAGACAGAAGAACTAGTGAAGATTATTGGTTGCATTGATAGAGCTAACGTTAAGTTGGGTTCTTTAGTAAAGCTGCTTGTGAATGAGGAATCCAACATTGCGGCAGTCAGGCAAAGCACTGAAGAACTCTTAAATAGCGTAAGCAATGAAGTCAAAAAAGCCTATTGTAATTGTTTGATAGATCTCTGTGTAAACCTCAACCAAATGGAAAGAGCTTGTGTGCTCCTTGACCTAGCAATTCAGCTTGAGATATATACAGATCTTCAGTCAAGATCTGGAACACAGTGGTCCTTGCATGTTAAGAGCCTCTCACTTGGAGCGGGTCTCACAGCTTTGCATGTATGGATGAATGATTTAACCAAATCCTTGCAGAATGGGGAGGATTTACCTCCATTGCTTGGTATACACACGGGGCATGGAAAGCATAGATATTCAGATAAAGGCTTAGCATCTGTTTTTGAGTCTCACTTGAGGGAAATCAATGCACCTTTTCATGAAGCACCAGAGAAGGCTGGATGGTTTCTAACCACAAAAGTTGCTGCTAAGTCATGGTTGGAGTCAAGGAACTCCTCTGACCTAGCGGCTTCTTAGGTTGCATATTTAGGTATGTGATAACTGTTCGTAGGATATTTCTTGCCCTTTTTTGCCTGATTCTGTAAGGCAAATGAGGTTTCAGTTTTGATTATAAATCGTGTAATAATTTGCTTTACAAACACTTATTCTGGTTATCCTGGCAAATAATTTTGCTATTCCTCTGTTCTTGTTCTCATAGCTGTCGTGTGGGGTATATTTCAGAATATGCCATTAGCTTGCATTCGCAAAACACTTGCACGGACTTGGGGAAGGTATTGTTTGGCCAAAAAACACTTTTAGAATGCATTTACCAAGCACCTCTTAACCTTAAAATGCTTTTAACACATGTATGAAGATGTTTTCTAAATTTTATATTAATCAGATGCCTATTCTTGACCCTATAATGTTTTTAAAGCTAAAAGCATTTTAAGGATGCATTATCAAACATCCTTAGTCCCTAATGAACTTTTTATTGCTAGTATGAGATCAATGTTTTATTGAACTCAAGATTCCATGTTCCCTTGTTTTATAGACTAGGCTGATGCTGATTGATGTTAATCTTGCACTGAATTTGAAACTCTGAATTTCTCTACGTGTAGGTGGTTGCGTGATTTGTGCAGAGTGAACCCTGCGCATTCAACAACTACTAACCTTTAGTATTTACATAGTTATGCTACCTTGACGACTCAGCATGTGTCGACCAAAACTAATACTTCAATAACATTTATGAATTGAATTACATATTAGTTATATTTGTACTAATAGAATAACAATAGTCTATCCTCATTACTGGTATTTCCAAGGTGAAGTGCTCGACATGGTTGTTGTGAAAGTGATGCAACATGTGGATGTCTCTGATCATGTCCTTAAGCTCTGTAGTTTGTCACTTTTGTCATTGTAGCACATACTGGTCGTTTTATTTACCTATCTCATATGCTTTCAATTTTTTTAAAAATTGGCATACTCATTGAATATTGCAATTGGCAACCAACTCCTGCAGCTATGTTGTGCATGCAGCATCATGGTGCTTGTGCCCCATATTGAATTCGTGCTTTTGCCACAACTCAAATAATCAACATCTCGTTAACAGTGATAGGGCAAAGGCAACAACGTAGAGTTGGGCTCGGGTGAGTAGGAGGAGAAGATAGTGGCAAGGGTGATGACACTGACCACTAGGAGTATAATGTAGTCTATCCCCTGACAGGGTGTCAATTACACGAACTGCAATGCCACACAGTTCTGCCGGTCAATACAAAATCAGTCAGGTCCGTCTTTTTTGCCACTTATTGTGTGTCTGAATCTTTTGCTTAACTGGACTATTGAGAAACGCAGGTCCTGATTTTGCTGGTCCAACCAGAGCTTTGATCTAGTTCTGATAACAAGCTTTTGGTCATAGATTTATTATCACATATTGCTCAACTAGCACGCAGCATGCCTTTGGGAAAGCACCATGAAACATGATAGGCGGCAAGCATTTAAATTGGAGAAGTTACTAAAAGAAATAAAATATCTGTTATTTAAGAGTTATCAAGAGGCAAACAATGCTTCTCAAAGTTCTAGAAATATGATGAATTTCCATATTTCAGTTAAAAAAGATCTCTGGATTTGAATATTTGGTTTCAAGTAAACATAATCTAGTTTTGTTTTGTAGTGCTTTTATGAGGCGGTATTTGCAGATTCTATTTTATTTTTTTCATTTTTTTTTGTCAATCTAGGTCTGTATTTCTCTTTATTTACTGTAAAATTTATTCAATGTGGAAGAAGGTTATGGAGAAGAATTTAATGTGTTTTACTTCCTTTTATGATGAATTTTCAAGCATTTGTTGGGAATTGATCCCATCACGATAATCATATATTTTTTTTTCTGTTAATGTTAAATCAAACCTAGGCATAGTTGATAAGGTGTTAATATTCATCAAGAATTTGCTTTAGAAACTTCCCTGTCTTAGGAATGATACATTTCATTTAGATCTTTGGTCTAGCCTGAAAGTGATATTCTCCAGGATATTTGTCCATAAGCTTTCGCAAACTTCAATTTACACACATCTTGGTCACAGGATATTTGTCCATAAGCTTTTCGCTAACTTCAATTTACACACACCTTGGTCATTTCCATGATTGCGTTTGCCTCTATCAGCAATGATAGAGACTACACATTGGTTGATATGTGTCAATCTCAGGCATATCACTTACCAAAGAAATGTTAAATGTGTATAATGAATTTTCATAGTACATTTCTTAATCACAAGTTCGTTCTGTCAACTCACTGATTGTTTAAAGCAACCTTGTATTTCAATATTCCTGTTCATATAGGCAATAAATGTTTCTACTTATTTCAAATTTCTGATAAAGTTAAAAGCTTTTTGATAATTGATGGGGTTTCCGCTCTTAACTCCCACCCCCAGACATCGTGAAAAATCACAAAAATTGTCTTTGTTCCACAGTTGTTGTAACATGCATTTCTTTGGGTTAAAATTATAGCCTTTTACAGGACTCAGAGGAAGAGTTACCCCCCTATATGTTGTGATCTGAATTCAAATGATCCCTTACTTTAGTGAAGCAGCTTCTGAGCAATTAGTATGCACTTGGCACTCGATTCAAGTGAAGACATCAGGTGGTTTTCTGCCAAATTTTCCACCTTAAGAAGTTAAAATCTATTTTAAAAGTTTATCTTGATACTACTTTTCGGTCACCATTCATTTCATCTTGTTTATTCGTTTCTAGTAAAACGTTATGCCAAATAGGACCACATGCAAAAACAGCATTAGCAAATTCTACAATCTTGACTTCGTTACAGGATATTCAATTCCTTCCTCTTTTCTCCGCTACTTCACTTCCATTACAACGAAAAAGATATTCCACTACATATCTGTATTTTACATTCCATTCAAAAAAAGTTGAAAAAAGGTGGAAAGAAACACAAAGTTGGACTGCCATCCACAAAATTTATTATGTGATCACTGTATGAGACTGTATATTAGAACCACCGGATATCATTATTCAATGGATGCTCAACTTCTATGCTCTTGGAATTTTGAGGCTTCAATTTGCTTCATATACCTGCAGTGCAGCAGTCATGTTTTTCTTTACTTCTTTGTAGAGAAATAATAGTGGCAAACATCAATTTTTAAATGGCCTTCTCATAAGTGGCATGAATTGGGAATCAATGCAGAAAATATATAAACATTGAGAATCAAATTTATAATTGTCTTATTTGTCCTTTTCTTTTTCGTTGGTCCAGCAATAGAAGAATGAAGAGGTTTAAAACATCCTGTGTTAACCAAGAGCCTACCTTTTTGAGATCTTGGTGTTGTGCTTATCATCCTCTAACTTGGAAAACATTTCCTTCTCTCGAACCATCTCAATTCTTCTAGTCTTCTTTGATTCCACTTCCACTGCCTTCAGTAGCACATCAACCTTCTTTTGGAGCAGCTGAAAAAAAAAACATATTCATGTTAACTAACCAAAAATACTAAAGCTCTAGTCCCTATCATATGAATTGATCAATAGACCTTTATTTCATCTTCTTTTGCACTTAGTTCTCTGTCCTTGTTCTTGTGAGATTCTCTTAAGTTTATGACTTCCTTTTGCAGTTTGTCATACAGAAAGCCAGATACCAAATCTTCACAGCCAGCTTCAAAATTGTTAGTTTCTAACTTGATTTCACCACACATTTTGTTGTCGACCCCATGTGTAACCTCTGTTTTCCCTGGAGTTACCTCATCTACATGCCCATTGATCCCAACATTCGCTTTTGTATTTTCCTTCTCGTTGTCGTTGAATGATCTACTTCTTCGACCTATCAGACTCTTTTTTACTGGATTCAAGTTTAAACTCTCTGTTCGTTCTACGTTTGGCTGCTTTAATACTGAGGGATTGTTGCTTGCATAAGAAGCCACAGATTGATTCTTTGGCTCCTCGGATGATGGTAATGTAATTTTTTTCTTGTCACAGATGTTACCTGGCTTCTTCGGGAGACTAGAGCTCTTCAAACACTCCTCTAATGTTCTCAACCTCAAGCTCAGTTTCTCCTGAAATTGTGGGATGAATCATGTAAGCAAGTCTGGTGATGATCAAAATATCTACATTTATGTCAGAATAAATGTATCTTACTTTAAGTTGGCCCTCTGCCTTTGCTGTTCTTTCTGCTAAAGCTATCTTATCCCTTAATCTTTGTATCTCCCCCTATAAATGATGCATATGCAAGGGTAAGTTTTACCACGTGCTGTCAGCAGAAATAATGTTTTGTACAATAGAAATAATGATATGCATGTTTGGAACATAATCATCAAGTTGCAAGTGACTGTGGAAAACATTTGATTACCTGCAAAAATCTTTTCTCCTCGAACCACTGCTTCACAGGTATGACTTTGTCACCATCATCCTTCCACTCGTTAGCTGCGACTGTAGCTATTCGACTTGCTGAAACTTTAACTCTTGCAAGTTCCCTCTCAAGCATCCTTTTCTCCTCCTAAAATTTAGAGTGTTGCTCATTAGTACTTTTATCAAATGAAAATCCTCCTAGACCTCTTTAGAGCCCCTGATCGAGCACTCCGTAACACGGACTGCCCGATCGGTGACTACAAGGCAAAAAGTCAGGAGTGCCCCTGTAGTGATTCCGATCTGATGGCTGTGTTAAAAAGTGAGACCCTGCATACACGTCTCGGAGCATGCAGGGATTTCTACCCAATTTTTTCAAAGGAGAATAACATGTTAAACTTTACATTTAGCTCATAAACTTGGCGCTGGTAGTTGTGTAGTGCATTAGCAGTGACATCACTAGTTAGAATCGATTCTTTGAGCTCGTGAATAGTTTTCGTAAGCTTTTCAACTTCAACAACCTTCTGCCGATATGCCTTCTCTAGAGTTCTATTTTCTCCCTGTAGAGGAGTATACCGAGTGTTGTTAAGGCAATTTGTTAATTTGCAAAAAAAAAAGGCAACAAAAGTTTTATGGTGTGAACTGTGCCTGGCATATCTCTATTTGCTTCTTCAGCTCGAGATATTTGTTCTGCTCAATCTCTACATTCATTGCCTGTTCTAGAGCGGCATGCAGAAGGTTTTCTGCTTCAATAAGTGCTGCCTCTTTACACTTTGTCAACCGTTCCAAAGCTTTCTTATCCTCTTGTAGCATCGCAATCTACATGGTGGTGAAGAAGATGCAAATAGAGGTTCATAGATTCAGCGATTAATTATTGTAGTGGCATCTACAGTATGCATCTTGTACCTCATTCTTGTACTGTCTAATCCCAGACTCGAGTGATGATTTATGAACTTCCACCGGAACAAGCTCGTCTACCTTCTGAGCTGCATACACTCTTCTCAGAGTTGCTTCTGCAGAAAATTGTGCAGCTAATACTTCTTTCTTCTCACCGATTAGCTTTTTGATCTCAAGATTCTGAAAATGCATTGAATTTTGATGATTAAGGACTAGTCACTCTAGTAGAAATGTGCTTGCAACAAATGAAGAATCAACTATACCTTATGTTCAAGTTGCTTCTCAGTGGAACTAAGCTTTTCATCCATATTTTTCAGTTGATTGCTTAGCTGGAGAAAATGGAGCAGACTAGGTTAGTACAAACGCATTGAATTAGTTATATTATTCATTACTTATTTGTTGTCGCTGAACGCACTTGCGTAATTGTATTCTCAATTACCTCCAAAACAGCCTTGTCCTTCGATATCTCTGTGGCTTTCAAGGCCTTTATTTCACTTTTAGCAAGTTCCAACTCCCTTTCCTTGTCTGCATGTTAATTAAGAGCGTTCATTAGGTATACCACTCAGAATCAACGGCCATTATCAGCTACTGGGAAGCTGATGTTCTATCTGCTAGATACCATTTCACTTTTTGCTATTTCTAGTAATAAAGATATAAGAGCTGTGCAAGTTTTACAAGTATTCTCACTTAGTTAAATCACTTGAGCAACAAAAGTCAACTCTTGCCAATTGTCCGATTATCTATAACTATGAAACTGATGTTCTATTGACATCTTAAATTGTGTTCATCAATATAACGGTGTTGTCGCTGGCCAACTCGTGAAATGGAAGTAATGGAGGCAAATTGAGTTTCGTTAAACACATCGGTTATTTTAACAGTTTCTGAAGCAACCTCTCACTGTTGTACTTTTTTCCATGAAAAAGGAAGCCTTGCTGCTGGCAGACGTTATGAAATTCTGGACTGAAGCTAAGCTGTAAACGCGAATGAATGCCGAAAAGTGGAAAAGCACAGCTCATGCAGGAAAAGTCCAAAGCACAAACAAACGCACCTACGAGATTGTTCTCCAACCTGCGGAGCTCAATCAGAACAATGTCCGGAAGAGCAGAGCAGAGCTCCTTGGACGCATCCTCTCCCAAGCTCCCCATTGTACTAACCTCTCTGTTTCAAGTCTCCTTCTTCCAACTTTCACAGCGGACCAAAGGAGGAGGAGGAGAGCGCTGCGACCAAGACTGGAAGAATGGCGGAAATTTATGATGCGTGGTGTCGTGAGAAAGAGCCTATTTGGCAGGAGGAATTCACGGTAAAGAAAAAGAGAGTTGTTAATGGGGAGAATGACACAGAGGATGAGCAGAAGCCGGCTGTTGCCGGCTTAGCCTGATAGCTACTGTTTTATTGGTGCGATTCCTCTATCACCACTTTTTGTTAGATTTTGTTTATAATTAAAGAAAAAAATTGTCTTGCAGAGCCGACATATGCCCCCACAACAAAATGTCTCAAATCTTCCCCTCTCCAACGGTTTTATGATTGCTCTTATTATTGCAGGTAGCTCTCTGTTTAATTTTGCCATTTATATTTCAGTTGTTGAGTGCTTTGGAATCCAGAAACAAAAAGGCTCTCATATTTTTCTCATTTTAACTCTAACCCAAAGAACATTTCAAAGTACGAATCATGATCTCACAGAAAAAGTGTTTTTTTTTAAAAAAAAAAAGAAATTGCCGACTCTTTTCTTACCAGTTCTGAATCCATCGAACCGTGTACCATTATTTTATAGTGCTGAATTAAACTAAGAAGCCAGCAATCAAATGCTTCCAAGTTATCATCTGTTTCCACAAAATTTAAGGTGAAGTGGCTTGGAAGTGTCGGTCACTCTGGAAAAAAAATGGTTAATTTCTCTCTTCTTTGCTTGGAAGATTTTGTTTTTATTTCCATTTTTTAAAAATCTTCATCGTTCTGGTTAGGCGATTAAGACTCCCATCACCAACCAACACAACAATGGAGCGGTACCTTCAGTTCAGATTGCATTATTGGGAGCAAAAAGCAATTGAACTCTCTCTCTTTCTCTTTCTCTCTCTCTCTCTCTCTGACATTTGACAGAGTGAGATAAAGATGATGCATTCTTCACCTGGAATTCTGTGTGGTTAGTGTGAACGCGGCTTGCTTAGATTAAGCACGGCAGCAAGAATCATGCTTTGAGCAGTTTAAAGAGTGAATAATGAAGTGGTGATGGATCATGTGAAGGTGTGTGTGTGTGTGAGAGAGAGCGACTGAGAGCGAAGTTGATTGGTGGAAAGTGAGGAGGTGCTCCGAATGTTGATCGCCGGAGGAAGCTTGTGGTTTACAAGGTTGGTGAAGAGATGACACTTTGAATACTGGGGACGGAAAGCAGAGTAAGGAGGTAAATTAGTCATGATGCGAATGAGACTGGTTGCTGTAATTTGTGTAGGTGGGATTTACCATAATGCTTTGCACGAGGTTTGTTAGCGAACATAAGGAGTTGATGGAGCGCAGTGAAAATAGATTGGGCGTAGGGTGCAAGCGTGAGAGAGGTGGGTGACATCTTGTCAAACTTTGGAAAACATGTCTTGCAACTTTTTTATGTTGTCATTTTCCAAGTTTTATGTTGGGGTTGAGCTAGCCTAAGCTTGATTGAGTTTCCAGGATTTAGATTTTTTAAATCTCAGGCTTCTTTCTCCCACTACTAGTCTTTTCAAGTATTCTAAGTGTCTTGGAAGCTCAGGTACTTATAGCTTGTTATGACTCAAGCAACCTTTGGTCACGAGCTCCTTAGACTTTAGGTTGACTGTCGAGGATGTCTGTTTACACAGGCCTTGGAGTGATTTATCTTGAAAGACTAAGTCTCAGATCTCGGGTTACATTTCTAAACAACTTCAAACTCTCTTTGCATCGATTGGCTCTTGCTTAAGTGGGCTTGATAGACTTTGTTAGGGATTATCTCTTAATCTAAGAATAAGTTAGAAAGGATCTAGTTAGGATGGCACCTCACATGTGATACTTCTTATTAGTCTCTCCTTGAGTGTTCTTGTTTAGGAGTATTAGGCCTTTTACCCTAATATATCGCCTGATAATCTTAAATAGCTTTGTCCAAGAGTCCATGTCTTCTTAGAGACCCAAGTCAAACTTTTTAGTTAAAGTTTGTGCATAAAAGATTAGATGCATTTGTAGATGCCTTTTATTCATTATATTCTAAAAGTGAAGCACATGACATAACATGCTAATGACTGACGATTTACATACAATATGGTAATCAAGTAGCTTTTTATCTCTTTTTTTCATCGCTCCTAAGGAATTGATCTTAGGAACGTAGCTACCAACTTTTCAAAGGATGCAATGCTCTACCGTAGGAGCCAACTAAATTACTAATACGCACTACCATATAGGGTTGAGGAAGCACCGCTAAAAATGACATTAGATGCCACAAATTAATCCATTTGAATCTAGAAGGTGCAGACAAGTTAGAATTTGTAGTGCCATCATAGGACTCCAAGTTTTAGGATTAGCTTAGTTAAGAAACTAGTGTGGAAAAAGGATGACATAGAAAGTCCCGTACTAGGTGTTCATCACTATTATGACTTCTCAAGGTTGAGAGGCAACTGCCCAAATAAGGTAAACAACACGGCTAACTTTCAGCACCGTCACTTGATGGGGACTCATGGAGCATAGGGAGATCATGCAATTGCTAGCACCATGGCTTACTTTTTAGCACCTTCACTTGATGGAAACTCTCTAGAGCATAGGGGATCATGCAAACATCCCACTTTATGTAGTCACCATGACTAATTTTGAAGATAGTGACAAATTGGTCATATGAATTGGGATAAAACTTATGAGCACCCAAAAAGCCAAAAATGGGGAGATCTCTCCCTTTAAATGTATTTTAGGAACACAAAATGTATTTTAGGATTTGTGTTGCACAAATTTTATTATTTTATTAAAAATTGCATAAATCCTGAGATATTTTCAAAACACATTTAAGGGGAAAGATCTACCTATTTTTAGCTTTTTCAGCACCCCGGGCGCTTATAAGTTTTATCCTATGCATTATATTAAACATCCCGCTTTATGACATGTGATCAAATCCACTTTAGACACACAAATCATGAGTAGGAGCATTGGTTCTTGATAATGTTAAATGAGCTAGAATGGTTTTTTTGGCTGAGATTGCATTAAGGGCTTTGTTTGTACTCATAAAACTCAATCATGGATATTATTAATCATGATACGATGATTTTTTTTTTCTAATAAATAAATAAATGAATCTATCATAATGATGCATAACTAAAACAAAGAACATTAGTAGGACAGTTGTTATATTTCAATCACATTATTCTGTATATAGTAGGAATCTATGACCATACCAACTCATCAAAGAGGAGCCTGTGACACATTATTCTGTATATAGTAGGAATCTATGACCATACCAACTCATCAAAGAGGAGCCTGTGGTCACATTAGAAGAAGAATTTTAAGATGCTCATCTAGGATTGTTGGATTCATATGTTGTATATCAAGTAAAATTAAGATTTTATCACTTTTATGCAATATTTTTTATTTCGCCTTTAATATCAAACTCTTCAAAAGAGCTTTAATAGTTAGATCCGAGATTGATTTTCCTAAATTGTTGGTAGCTCTTGCCACCTAGTGTTGTCTCCTTAGCCAAAGCTCACTCATCGAAGCTGCATCACCACGTTGTCACGCGTGCGCCCATAGCCAAGCAGCACCACCCCTCGTCACCATGCAGCGTCACGCCGCTGGCTAGCGGCATCACTAGATGAGATGCCTGCCTCCTATAGTGTCGGCCGTCGCGTTAGTGCTGCCATCTACCAATCCCAACAACACCGTCTGCTTGCCTAGGAAATGCCACCACTCACTGCTCGATCGGGCCCCAAATCTCAATTTGGGTTGCAATCTAGCCTGATTTTGACACAAATCGGTTGACTTGGTCAAAATTAAGCCTAACACTAATCATGATCCACAACTACATCAACTTCAAAAGAAATAGTGAGATAATCTAGGATATTAATGACTTATCATTGGTGAAAGACATTGACATGGCTTTACTATAATGTGGTCATTAATTTAAAATGCACAATTGATGAAATTAAATAATTAAAAAAATTTATTATGAGATGATTTATAAAATGTTTAAATTATATTTAATCTAATTTTCAATAGAGGATTGGTTGCAATTTGGGCTAGATACTGCACGAGTTGTGGCCCAATAACAACTACAATCTTTTGAGAATCATAACTTATCATTGTTCATATTAACTCGTAAGTCTTCAATATAATAGACTCGACTACCCAAGCGATCTGTTTGTGTGAAGCAGACGTGGGCGACCGTTTTGCGACTCCGCCGGTGGATCTCTCCACGATGTAATCCAAAGAGGATGACGGTTAGTGGTTCTCTTCACCGCCTTGCATGTCTGATTGTCTGCCATGGTGCCGTTGGATCTATCGTCTATGCACGAGCTGATTCCGTTATGGACCCTCTTCATTGCCGCCACTAGATCTGCGCTGCCGCCGGATGTTTTCACTTCCATGGATTTCCATGTCGTTGCCGCCATCGAAGATCATCTATTTAGCAGTCAATCCCTTGAGGACCGATCTTGATGAGGAATTATCAACGCCGCTACCGGTGATGATTTTTTTTGGGTTTCATCGTCGGCATGGAAACTCTTCATCTTCGCCGCCTAGATCTTTGCGTGAGTTACAAGCGCTTTCTCTTTATCTATTGATCGGTTATTGATAATCATTAACTTCCATAAATTTAACAAATAGGGTTTCGTTTTATCAAAATAAGACACCCTATTCCATCAACATTCGGTTATAATGGAACAAGCAAGCAATAAGGTTTGCTTGTTTTAAGATCTTTAGTGAATATACGTATGGCTAGATTACCCTCACCTATTTCATGCACCCTAATTTTCTGTTCTGAGTTCGTCAAGTTCCTTTCACTTCATTAAGTCTATTTGGATTTTGACAATTTTATATTTGGCAGTATCCTTATAAGTCGCAGAGAGAAACTTTATGTTTGGTTGGATCCTTGAGCACAAACAGAATGCAGATAGAGGATCTCATTCACTATATCTGCTTCATTTTGTGCACTTGCTTAGTTTCTTGAACTGAGCTTAATTGTCCTGTGTTACCTACATCCTGCTTCCCCTCTGTTCTATCTCAAAATTCTAGATACTTGTTGTGTCAAGGCTGGCAAAATTGGTGCATTATGTACTATTTAGGGTAATTCTAAGCGAATCTTGCCTTTTGTTTTCTGGTCCCCAGAATTCATAAATTATAGAGATCTCACTCATTATGATTTTGAGCATATAATAGACGGAAATAAAACTGATATAGAAAGAATTATGTCAATCTGTGGTTTAGTTTTATTGAATTGTAATTTCATAATGAGAATGATGTTATGTTAATGATTCGTGGAATGACCCTTCGCCTACCTTAATTTTGTCCCATCGTGTATTTATAGTCTTTTGACTCAAGTTATTGATCTCCTCTTTCTCATGCATTAGTTAATATTTTTGTCCCTAGATTTAGGAAAAAGATTGAGTTACTAAAATATAAACAAAGAAATTCATCTGATATAGTCGTAAACTAATAACTTGTATTCATGACTTAAATGTACAGGAGTGAGGACAAGAATTAAAAGAGAGGATGGAAATGGTATACCCCATGTTTATCCATGAAAAATTAGTTTCTACAAATGTATAATTATATCTGATACAGAGTTTTAGATTTTAGTCTTAGTCCTCTTTGTTAAAAGAAGCTAAGACATGACTGGAATTTGGATGGCAATCCGGTAGCGTTTAATGAGTACCGAACCTGATTATATGGTAATAAGTTATCTATTAAACGGATTCAGTTTGTGTATGAGTACTGTGTATACTACCCTGTGTATACTACCCGAGTCGGGTTCAGTTAGTAAACATTGGCACATTGGATATCCACTACCTCAACCTGATTATATATATATAACCCCCTAACCCTAATCCCTTTCTAGTTGAAATCCCTATTTCCTTTCACTTGAATTCATGTTGCCACCAGCCTGCCATGCCATTCAAAGCAAACTGACTAAGAGGCGAGGCTAGGCCAGCGATGAGAGGGAGCAACATTGGAAGTGATGTGGGGCAGGCAGTGGCATAGGAGCGAAAAAGCAGGGAAGACATTCCCTTTTGCTCAAACCTTGTCATTGCCAACCTGCCGTGCCATTCGAAGCGACATTGACAAAGAGGCAAGCTGGGTGGGGGGGGGGGGGGGGGGGGTGCGGCGGGCTCGAATCCTTGTTGCTGTTAGTCGGCCATGACATTTGAAGCAACACCGAGAAGAGGCGAGGCAAGACACAAGTTGTGTCGGAGGCGAGGGAGCAAGGGGGAAGGAGCTGCATCAGGCCCAAGTGGCTGCGGAGGCATAACAGTTAGGTTAGGGCAAAGGGTTGACTAGGTTAGTTATCGGGTTTGGGTAATTAACATGTATTAAAAAATAATAGGGTCGGGTTTGAGTAGGGGGTTAAAAAAATATACGGTAGTGAATCAAGTATGGGTTGCAAAGGAATTAATCAGGTTTGGATATGGGTAAGACAAAAATAGTGGGTTCGCTATCCTCTATCATCCCTAGTTTTGAACCTTTTTAAGTTTATATCACTTGTGAGTAGTAGCTAAATAGCATGTGCTTTCACTCTACACAATCACCAAAATCCAAGTGCATCAACATCAATGTGCAATGTTTCCTCTTGATGATGTAGAAACACATCTTGTTTTGCATAGATTCATTCAAAATTAGTTGTCATAAATTCACTATGGAGAAATTGAGTTGCCACTAAAATTTTTAGTCAATCCACTTTGCAAACGTGAATGAAATAATTATACTTGAACAAAGCAATGATGCTACTATACAGCCAATGTTTATTGATGCATTGGGACTAAACTTGAACAACAATGATGAACCACAACTATATATAATATTTGATCAGCCTTGGTTAGAAGAGCCTGGAGTGCACCCACAATTAGATGATATTGATGAACCTATTTATCCTAATTGTGAGAAATACTCTGAAGCATCCTTTATAATTCATTTGTGTACCATTTAAAGATCATGAAAGAATGTTGTGAAAACATTTTTTGTTGTTATTAACTAAGGATGCTGTTTTAATGGGAATACAATTCAAATATACAATATTGAATAAAATACTTGAATGATCATGTGGAAGATTTATCATGTATACTTGTGGTGCACATGACAACGCACAATAATAAACAGCATAGAGAAGAATAAAACTATGAAAATTGTTGCATTATTTTCCCTTAATTCTATGGTTGAGGCATTTATGTCGATGAAAATGACTTCATCAATGTGGTGGCATACGAATAGATATGGGAAAGATGGAATGTTCCAACACCATGCTGATGGTGCAGCATGAAGATCATTCAATAAACGGTATCTAGAGTTTAAACATAGTGTTAGATTGTGTCTCGGGAGTGATGATTCAGTTCTTTTAGACAATGAGCATATAACTTTGAGTCTTGTCATGTATGAAATGTTCATTATATCAGTTGAGAAGAGATTAGACTATGACCATGTGGTCTTCCTTCAAATATGAGTATATTGAAAATTTTAAGGTATTGTGTATCATTTTAATAAGTCAACATAATCTTACTTTGCATACCACATTAATATGGGTAGTCAATGAATTTTCTCCATATGCCAATTTATTTGTTAGAATATAAAAGGGCACATGAGCATGTTGCGTAACAATAGACATTATGACTGTATCCTGGGAGTAAATTTTATTAAATTAACCTCCATTGACTTGCTAAATCAGAGGAAAATCAAAAACGAAATAGTTTTTCTAGTGGTTTCTTTGAGAAGAAGAGAAAGTAGGTCACTAGCATGAGATGAATTGGCCTCACCTTTTTTGTACCCAATTTTGATTCTCGCAAATTGGGGCAAAAAAGTTGATTATGTGGGTTAAAAAGCATTTTTTTTATTTTAGAAATTCCACTGAATTGCCAAAAATTCTTAAATTCATTTTCCATAGCTCACTTAATAAGCAAGACTTCACTTTGAGCCCATCCTTGAAAAGAAAATCTCCAAAGCTAAGTTAATATGGTATATGAGCCTATTTCTCAACTCTCAAGATAACCGCAAACAGGGTACAGGATTTTGGTTCAAGACTTGGCACTAGCTTTTTAAACGATAATTAGCATTTTTTTTTTGAAATGATCATCAACCATAAACCTACCTATATTAACATTGACATCATTCTTGATAATCTAAATGTCCATATATTTCTAAAATAATCAACAATGGGACTCTCAAAATCACTACAGCCTCAGTTGTGCTTTAGTTTACATTATTTCTAAGGTTGATTTGCCTTCCATGCCTCACTTGATACACAGGTCTAGAAGAGCGAAAATAGGAAGTGCTTATCACTTTCTTAGGATCAATAAATATGATAGGTGATATAGATTAGATTGAGTCCAAAAGCACAAAGCCATCTTGGCCCATCTTTGTTAGAATGGATCAAGTCTCTATGGATTGCCTTATTCTTCCACTTCGACCTCCTCCAAGCTAAAGGAAGATTCGAGGAGTTCCTCTCTTTGAGCTGAAATTAGAAATATGTTTGAAAGTATAAATGGAGGAGCTTATGGTAAGTAGAATATATACCTTCCCTAGTTATGTGGGTATTTATATTTATTAGTCAGAGGAATTTAGGTTAGCGTAGTTTGAATATATAATAACTATGATTACCCATGTAATCTCTATGGGGTTTATGATTTGCCTACCCATGAACTTGAGGGAATTATTCTTAGTCACGGTTTATCTGGATAAGAATCTGCCATCCAGGTTGTTTCTTATAGCTAAAGCTTTATGGACTTGGTATGAGTTAAATGCTTAGAGATGAGATAACTTATCTTAGGAATAATGAAGGCTATTGTATTCCGCTTCATTTGAGTGCTTGGTCTATAAATGATATGCCCCAAATTTCAGAGTTTTACCTCAAAAATATTTTTAGAATTTGATTCTCCTTGGCCGCCCATTTTTTTATTTCTTTTCTTAAAAATGATTTATTATTTATAAAATCATATAAAATCAAGAAAATTCTAAACGTTTCCCAAAATTCTAAAAAATCAAAAATATTATTTTTGAAATTCTAAAAATAATTTTAGAGGTAAAACTCCAAAATTTGGGGCATATCAATAAACACCTACCGGGGTGCCTTTTGCTCATAATGTTGTCTAAGTGCTTTATTTCCTTCGTGCTTTTCAATTAGTAGCTTTACATGTGTTTCTATCCTATGCTAGTTTATGAAGAGGTTCAAATGACTTCCATAAGATGTTTTTATATGCCTATAATTCCTAATTGGCAACAATTGACTTCTGGTATAATGGTATCATCATTGGCCTCTCATGCATTATTTTATGAGACATTAAGGTGATGCTAGCAAAAAGGTGCTACTATGCATCACCACTCAACCTGCTGAAGTTAATGGTGCATGCTTTCTTTGCTAGCATCATGTGAGGATGATTAGTTTTACACTTTTTTCATCAAAATCTTTTTGGAGGGACTAATATTGACCTTTACCCTTCTCTATAGCTTTTTCTCTTTTAAAAATTATAGTGCTACCTCCTTTTTTTTCTACTTTGTGAACTTTTGTTGACTTGTAGCTCATTGCTTCCTGACCCTTTTGAACCTTTTACAACTAAGCTTCCTTCTATTCTAGCTCTCTTCTTCTTTATCGAGTAATCCTCATGGCTTATTCTTCAACCATTTTTAGGAATAAAGACTCCTAAAATTGAAATCCTTCCCTTCTAATTCTATTGTCGAGTTTTAACTTTGGGTTCTATGAGTTGTATGAAGAGCAAGACTCCTATTATGTTTGATCGAGTGCTTTGAGGCCTTTGTGTGCCCTCTTCAGGGTGAGACTCTCGTGGCTCAAGTGCTCAATGCATTTATGTGTTATCACAAGGGTATGACCCCACATGGTGCATTTGTATTATCTTGAGGACAAGGCCCCCCATGGTGCATGCTTGAATACTTGGAGCTTTGTGATGCAATGTACCGTGGGTGACTCTTGTCTTACATTTATATTACCCCAAGGGTGAGACTTTCATGGCATATGCTTATGTGGTCGGACCTTATGATGCACTACCTCGAGGACAAGACTCCTATGGTGTATTTACACTATCCTAAAGGTGAAGCTTTTATGGTACATGCTTATGTGCTCAGGGATTTATGATGCACTACCCCAAGAGCATGGTTTGCGGTTCATTTATGTTATTTTGATAACTAGGCTACCATAGGGCATACCTAGGTGCTTTGGACCTTGTGATGCATTATCATAAGGACAAGGTCATCATGGTGTATTTGCACTATCCTTAAGGTGAAGCTCTCATCTCATGGCACATGCTCGAGCATTGAGTTCTTTGTGATGCACTATTTCAAAGAATAGACCATATGTTGCATTTGCATTACCCTATGGATGATGCCCCTATAATGCATACTTGAGCTCTTGGGGCTTTGTCATGCATTCTTGTGAGGCAAGAGGGCCCATGGTGCATTTGTTTATCACGAAGGCGGGCCCTATAGCACATGCCTAAATATTTGGGCTTTGTTATGTATTGTCTTGAGGGCAAGGTTCATAATGCATTTGTGCTATTGTGAGAGGGAAGACCCCGTGGCATATGCCTAAGTGTAGGGGTGGCAATTCGGGTCAGCGGGTCATAAATGGGTCGTATCTATTGTACCTGTGACCTGAATAGTCTAACCCGAACATGACCATTTAATTAATTGGGTCAAGAGGTATAACTTAAACACGACATGCATTTAAATGGGTCAACCCTACACGACCCGAGTAACCCATTTATTAAATGGGTTAAGTATTAACCTGGGACTTGACACGACCCAAATAACTTTAGTAAATATATCACTTATAAATAATATCAACATTCCAACATAAATCATCAAAATATGATTCAAATAGCATAATTACCAAAGATACCACCATCATTTAAACATCAAAAAAATATCATCATGATTCATAATATAATTTAAATGACATAATAACCATGATCCATAAATATAAATATACTATCAACATTCCATCAACACAAACTAAATAAAAGTATCACCGCAAGACAAAATGTTTCAGTTACATTATTGTCCAAGTTTAAAAAATCACAATTGACACTTAATATAATAGTTTTGGTGTCAAATGTTCACTTCAAAATGATTCCTCAAAATGTTCTTATATGTTGTTAATAGATTCATAGCCATAATTAGTAGAGCCTTCTAGATTTTAGTCTCCCACGCTATTCATAGTGTCATGAGAAAATACAGATATATCAAAGTTGCAAAATTGACATTCTTTTGTTCTGTCCAACTTTACAAAAAGTATTAGTTAGCCAAAAGTTGGTATTTCTACTAATCCATCTTCAAACCTAAAAGAAAAAACAAGCCAATGTACATTAGTTTTTTTAAAAAAAATACATTATAGAATATCATAAATTCAATACCTAGGTTATATTTGTTTCTTTTGTCACCTCTTCAACATTACAATCCATATTAGTAAGCTCGTCCAATGATATTTTTGCCTCAACTTCAAAAATAGAAATACTTGAGAAGTACAATATATTACACAAGATGACAAGAAAATAATGAGTTGTATAATAATTTATTTTACCCATTTCTCCAAATATCTCGTATCTAGTGCAAAGAAGTGTCTCTACAATTGTTGGTTTTAATGAAGTGCGGTATTAGTCAAGGACACCCTCCACAACTGAAAGCTGACTCTAATGCGCCAATAGATATAAAGATTGCTAATATATCCCGAGCTATTTTTGAAAGAGTTGAATACCGTTGTTAATTTAACTTTCAATAATTTAGTACATCTAATTCTATCTTTCCTTTAAGCCTTGGCTCATCTAGGTATTGCTCAATCTGTGATTTTCGTGAAGCATCACCAAATTTCTCTCTTTCAAACATATCAAATTCCTGCATGATATATAAAATAGTTAGTCCATGAAAAAAATTAAACATTCATTAAGTAGTAGTACTTTACAAAAATAAAATTATTACCTGCAATAAGTCATTGTCTTTATTTGATGGTCCTTCTCCCAAAGTAGTTGTTGTAGAATCTTTTTGACCCAATATCATTAAACTACTTGGATATTTTTCAAGATATTCATTAAAACGTATAAACAAACTATCTCGAACCTTTTTAAACTCATTTGAGTTATATCTATAGAGCTTCTTGTAAGTCCAATCAACAAATTGAATTTTATACCATCGATCTAGTATCGCAGCTATAGTCAAGATCAAACTGAATTGAGACCAGTACTTATTAAATTTTCCAAATATTTATAGAGCCATTTTCTTTAGTACTCATCTCCACAATCTATATTCTTTCAATGTCATGGACAACTTATAAATTGATGGAAAAAGCAAGTTTGACACCCGTGATATCATGGAAAACAGACAAAAACTTCATAATCTTTTGAATTTTCTCCCATTCCAATGATGTTGGGCAATCATTGTAATTAGAATCATTTAACTCTAAATAACAAAGTGCACCTCTATAATAAATTGCACTTTCAAGCATAAGGTATGTTTCATCCATATTTAAAAATTTCACACGTTCAAGAAATTTTTGTTTTCTCACTTAAGAACCTTTGATGCATTTTATTGTTTCATGCACTTTTTCAATTACATGGTTAACCTCTTTTACACCATCTTGAACAACCAAATTAGGAATATGAGTACAATATCTGATATGAAAATATGCACTATTACTTAAAAGGGTTTTTGAGACATTAAGCTTTTGCTTTAGCAACCCTACAAAAGTATCATTTGCCAAAGCATAATCTAGAGCAATAGAAAATAATTTGTTCTCAATTCCCCACTCAACCAATAAAGAACTTATTTTCTCAGATAAAGCTATCCCACTATGTGGTTGTGGCATATATGAGAATCCAAGTAATTTTTTATTCAAAACCCATTTTTTTTATCAATGTAATGTACAGTAAGTGTGATATAGCCATCAGTAGCTATAGATGTCCATAAATCAGATGTCAAACAAACTTTCCCAGTACTTTCTCAAGTGAGCATTACAATTTAGCTTTTTTTCTCTTGTACATTTTAAACAAATACGCTTTGATGGTGTTTCTAGTAACAGTAGTGCAATTCTCATGTAAATATGTAAATAATGCTCTAATTCCAGAAAACTCTACAAATGACAATGGTAAATTATGTTTGACAATAGCAGTAATCAGTAATTCACGAAAGAGCATAGGATCAATTGCTCCTTTTCCCATAGCCAATTCACGACTTAAAATCATTTGACCAATATCTTTTATATTTTTTCTAACACAAGTTTGAGTATGTCTTTTCAAATTTTCAATCTCATACTTACTATCATATAAGAATAAAGAATCATATTTTTTGCACTTACAACATGGCTTACCATCAGGTGTTTTCTCTGTAAGTTCATAATATTGCCAGACCATTGAAGTTTGTCTTCTCTTACGCTTTCCCTTGGCATTCACATTCTTTACCTCAATTGCCTCATTGAGCTCATCTTTATCTTCATCTTTATCTTCTTGTAAATTAATTGGATTATTATCCATATTTATCTTGTAAATCAAAAATAAATTTAGAGGCCTTGAAACACCTAATACAATTACATAAATAAATTTGTCCTAGATGCATTGAATGTGGTTTTCAATTTCCTACTTAGAGGCCTAACCTTCTTATAAGACCTGGAACAGGTTCCACCGGGATCAAGTGGAGGAGAGGTAGGGAGTAGGCGACAGAACCGACGAGGATGGAAGAGAGGTGGTGGAACGGTGAGGAAGGAAGAGCAGTAGGCGGTGGAACAGTGAGGAGAAAGTGGTGGAGAGTCTGGGAGCAGGCGGCAAAATAGCTAGGAGCAAATGGCAGAGAGGCAGGGAGTAGGCAACAGAACCGGCAAGGATGGAAGAGTAGCAGGTAGTGGAACATTTAGGGAGCAAGTGGCGGAGAGGCATGGAACAGGTGGCTGAACAGCTAGGAGCAAATGGCGGAGAGGCAAGGAACATGCAGCAGAATCAGCGAGGATGGAAGACGAGGTGGTGGAACGGTGAGAAAAGAAGAGCAGCAGGTGGCGCGGAACAGTTAGGGAGCAAGTGGCGGAAAGGTTGGGAGCATGTGGCAGAATGGGAGCAAATGGCGGAGAGGCTGGGAGCAAGTGATGGAACTGGCAAGGATGGAAGAGCAGCAAGTGGCGAACGGTAGGAGGAGGCGCCGGAACAAGCGGCAAATGATAGAGAGAAAGGGCTGCGACTAAGTGAGGACAAAAGAGGCGTTGAGCGGCTTTGCGGCTGTGACTCGGGCTTGGGTGGCTGTAGAAAGTCAAAAAAAATTGTGAAAGGAAGAAATATGTTAACTTGATCTCACCATTGTTTTGAAATTTGAATGGTGCAAATCAACAGATAAAATCGTATTATTGGGCTAGTCAATTGTATTTGGGTTGGGCTTCTAAACATATAAAATAAATGGGTTGAGAGGGTCAACCTGTTTATGACCCGACATGACTCGAATATTTCGGGTCTCGTTTATCACCTGAACATGATTATGTCTGACTTGAACCTGCTTAACTTCATGTTGAGTTGGGCCGAGTTGGCCAGTCATCTTAGGTTTTGCCGGCCCTACTTAAGTGTTTGGTGCTTTCAACTGCACAACCCCAGGGGCAACACCCTATAGGCTTTTTGATGCACTATCTCGAGGCAAGGCCATTGTGGTACATTTGCATTGCCTCTAGAAAAAGGCTCCCAGGTATATGCGCTTGTACATTGAGGCTTTGTGGAGTATAGAACCAAGGGCAAGGCCTATATGGTATATGATCGAGTGCCTAAGGCTTTGTGATATATTATCATATGGGTGTTGCCCTATGGTGCATTTGTATTAATCCAAGGGCAAGGCCTCTATGGTGCATACTAGAGTGTTTACAACTTTATGTTTTTATTTTATCAATTAGGATGGAAATGTGAATGCATATAGCTTTTCGGATTGATAAGAGCACCTAAAAGCTACTATTGTTGCATACTAAAGACGAGTATTAAAATAAATTTACTATGGATAGTATCGCTTCAAGTTGTCATTGTTCCATCTTCTTGGGATATCTCGGTTGTCCATCGCATATAGTTAGTAAGCTTTGAGCTTCTCACTTAAACTAAGAGATTTTGGTCCTTTCCGGACAAGAGTGAGCTTTCCTATCTAAGTTAGGTCATATAGTGTCTCTCTTTTTGATAAAAAAAGATCTTTTGAATTAATTCATTGAGGGTGTTGAGGTCTCACCCTCAAGTCATGAAACTTGATGCCTTATTCAACTATTTTCTTGAGCCTCTTTGACTAGGTCCAGCTTAGTTTTATGCCCTTTATACAATGAATATGGTCTTTTGATTCATGCTGATTAGAATGTCACGCAAGCTATAATGCAACCACATAGCCATAGGTTAGCAAAAAGAAGTTTCTTAGGTTGTTGTATATGTTATCACCTGAGAAGACTGCAAATTTTCTAAAAGTTCATCTATTCACTTTCCTTTATCTCGATCTTCTTCTTTAAGGTGTCAAGTATGATTCCATTAGTTACCTCAACCAATCCATTTGTATAGAATAAGCCATCAAAATCACTTTTTGTTGGATGTCGAGTTCTTTAAAATATTCTACAAAATTGATGGGATTGAGGGTATGACTGTCGTAATAATATCCATCTCCATGTAGTCTTTTTTAGAAAGCTGTCAACGACATGCATTTTGCAAAGTTTTTCTTGTGTTTCCTATATGACCTTTTTTTATCTCTTCTTTTCTCAAACAACAAAGGTAGGGAGATGTGAATCCATATGTTCAAAAGATTTCATCTATTAGATATACCCAAATCCTAGTGCTTATTAATCTCCTAGCTTGGATTTTTATTTGTCAGTTGGTCTTTGTCGACCAATTGTTGAATCTCTATCATCTAGTTTGGAGACCCTTCCTAAATCAGCATAACTATTTTACCAATATTGAGGCTATTTGAGGATCTCATTGTTCATCAATAAACAACGGCATCCGAGCCAAGTTATCGGCTTGGGAGTTCTGGTTTATGGTCAATTTACCACTTAAAATTTGTCTAATTCTTTTGTCTTTGGTAAATATTTTTTTCAAGGTTGTTTGTTTGGCCTAAACAACTCCTCAGAACTAATGTGCACAAGAGTCAATGATTTTATATAGATGTTTCACCTTGAGGTGCACGGTGAGGCCAAGGCCACATAGCAGGGTGTATCAGGATGTATCCTAGTTCGCAATTGTCTGGAACTATTAGTGGGAGAAAGACTCGGTAGTAGCTCATTATGTTGGTTGTGCCAAAGAGGGCCATTTGTGCCTTGAAAGTATCCAAATGAACAGAGAAATCTTTCATACCATCATATGGATCACGAGAGGAAACTTTAATTGCCCTGGGAGGGGCATCTCTTGGATTCCTAGTCTAAAGTAAAGATTAGACATACCCTCTAGTGTCAGTGGTGGCTTCCAAGTGGGTACCCAAATGTTGGGAACACCTAGAATGGTAATGATCCATTGATTGATCTTCTTTCAATGGTGGGGCTTCTTGCCCTGGATGGGTTTTAGGTGTGGCTGCTTGGAGGGATAGTTGGATTGCTAATGAATGAAATAGCTTCCGGTGGTGAGAGCTAGACCTTCCCCTGCTATGTACGGGAGAGTAATGCACGTAGGGTTCCTAGCTTGGCTAATAAATGTTTTGGGGCAAAAGCTAACCCTACTTGCTTGTATCATATGAAAATTGGTTATTGCAATCTAGTGCTAGAAGTAGAACGAATGGAGCAAACACAGGCTAGATTTTTCTTAACGATGCTAGAAATCTTGGATCCTAAGTGACATGGGGCCTTCTTCTAATACCAATCTGGTATAAATTAGATATATTGTCCAAGTCTAATAGCATAGATTCAGCTTGTTGTCTCGTGTTGTCGAGATGGATGAAGACTCCATAGATCTATCTTTTTCTTTGCCTCCTACAAGCAAGAGAATACACGGTGGCAGGTAGGGCATCCTTCTTCTGATGCATATAGTTAAAAATATTCTTAAAAATATAAATTGAGGTTCTTAGGACATAATGGGTACCTCTCTCATTAATTCTTAGGTATTTATACCTATTACAGTGGAACTTTAGATTTCCTATAGATTGTATGATGCTTGAATATGTCAACTTTGACGGCTCTATTGTTTCCCACATACTTTCCATGAGATTCATGACTTGGTTATTCATAAACATGATGGAATGATTCTAGTCAAGTTAATCTAAATTATATCGTTGAGAACATATTGTTGTGGTTATTTTTTGCAATTCAAGTCTTATTTGCTTAAATGTGTCGTCAATGAGATAATTAACCTAGAAATATTGGAGACTGATTTTTGTCAATGAAATCAAGTGTTTATATACACATTTCAAGTGCATGTTGGATTTGTTGCTGCCTAAATGCTTTGTTTTTTAGTGCTACCTGCTTAGTAGCCTAATTTTGTCAATTTACAAATTGGTATAAATGACTATGAAGAAAACTAACATTATCGAGGTGGTTTTAGAGAAAACTAAGCCGGCCTATTTAGGTTGTCAGTGAGTGGAAGGGGTTACCGTTGCTTGCTTAAAAGCTCCTCCGTACAGGCTTTCAGCTTTTGAGTGGCTAACCCATAGTAGAAATTGCTTCCTGCTGTCTCTCCAATCCTATTGTGAATCGCATTGGACATCCCTTTTGCAAGTGCCTAGTGCTTATAGTTCATTCACTAATAGAATAGAAATTACCCCTTAACTTCTTCCAATAGGATTCTCTTCATGTTACACTTAGAGGCCCATTTGGTAGTGTATTTTCATTCATGTAGCCCACTGAGAGTATTTGCTTAATTATGGCATAGGCTGAACCCTTTAAAATTCCTATAGAAATCTCTCATATTATTTGCTATTTTGAAATGATATTCCTAAAAATAAATTGGATTGCTTCCTACTAGACCTGACAAAACTTGATACGATCCGCTGACCCGACCCGACTCGACATGAAGTTAGGCGGGTTCGGGTCATCCATAATCGTGTTCGGGTCATAAACAGGTTAACCCGTTTATGACCCGAAAATAATCGGATCGTGTCGGGTTGTAAACGGGTTGACCTGCTTAACCCGATTACATTATATATTTATATATATGTAATTTAAATATAGATTCACTAACTCCTTTTGCTAGCCCATAAGCCCAAATATCTTTTAACCTAGATTTTGGCCCACTCATAAGCCCAAATTTTTATTAATTTTAATATAATTTTTTATCAATTTATTATCTATGTTTAAAATATGAATGATAAACGGGTTATTCGGGTCGTGTCAGGTTGACCCGATTATATACGGGTCGTGTTCGGGTTCGACAGTTTGACCCAATTAGTTAAACGGGTCGTGTTTGGGTTGGCTTAAACGGGTCGTGGGTCACAGCTGACACGACCCGTTTATGACCCACTGACCCGAATTGCCAGGTCTACTTCCTACATTAGTTTAATGGAAAAATCTGGGCATAGCTATTTCAATTCAACGCGGCTGGTTCTTTCAATAATATTCAATAATGGTGGCGTTTTCGTTTTGCAGTAATAATGCTAGCAATTGTCATACTACAAGTTGTCGAGCAAGCAGTAACAGCCTCTATTATGGACCTCTTGATGATGAGGATTCTCTGGTATGGTTGTATATGTAGCTTTCGGAGATAGTTCATGAATTAAATTCTCAACACCTATCTCCATTCTAAACCATTTACCTGAGCGGCTGAGCTAGTCTGACGTATGGATAACCTTGTAAGAGGCATTTTTCATCTCTTTGGCTCTATTGAGGATTATATCTTCTCATATACTTAAATAACATTTTGAGTTAAAATCTTTTATGCTACTTTTATACTCTTAAATTTTAATACTTGCTATTTTCTTCAAAATAATATAACATACAAAGCATGTGCTAAATGTTCATTATTCATGACTCTCAAATTTATTTTCTATTTCACTCTTAGTAAACTAGATTTTAGGGAGAAAAAAAATAAGGAAATTGCTTATTAGGGTTGAATGGGAAAATACTTTCAAGTTGGAGGCAACAAAACGAGGTAAGTAAATAGCAAATACTATTCCACGATGCCCTAGTTCTCCATATGATTAGCTCTGGTTGTAAAATAGCCAACAAAACGAGCCAACGACATTTTATTAGTGTCAACACATTAATTACTTTCTCAATTTGTTGAATGATGACCTGAATCAGCCACCTTAATGTCATTTTCAGTACAATTAATCTGATTCTTAAGATCAAATACAAGACAAACAAGAAATACTTAATTCTACCCTCTCTTGCATGTAATTGTAGTCAAGTTTGGTTGCGTCAAACAAAAGAACACTTTGTCCTCCCAATTAAGTCTAATACCAATAAAATTAAGCTGACATTCTAATAAACTCCATAAAGTTAAAATATTGATTTTGTCAGAAGGAAACTAAATCTTGCAAGATCTCATAGTTAAATGAAGATGTCAACTAACTGGTAAAATGCTATTGATTAGGTGGTAAGTCTCACCCACCAGTTCTTATGTATTAAAGTTGACTCATTCATTAGGCCAAGCTGGCGCTTTTTGGCTTCCCTATGACTAACGGAGCAAATTAAAAAGGTGTGAAAAATTGCCAGCCACCTTATCGAATGAATAATATGACCGCAAGGAATTAAATCGCCAACCATGAGACATAATTTGCAAAGACCGACACAGAAGTGATGATAACTATACCACATTTGAATAATGGAAAATACGTGGACAAATTTATATAAGAAGAAAATTGAAAAAAAAATATATTAAGATGAATGTATAGGCCATAAAATATTTTATCTTCATTTCTGTAAAACTGAGTCTTAGAATTTAAAATTTTTAGTTTAGTTTAAGTTTTATTCTTTTTCTTCTATTGAAGCCAAAATTTTGGACTAAAGTAAAATACGCTTGGAAATTTGCAAATTTGAAAGTTCAAAGAAAGTTTAGAGAATCAGGGGGCAATTGTGGCATGCCCTAAAGCGAAAATGTGATTCTTGCATAGGTTTGCTTCAGTCTCTTCTCCCATAATTTAATGTAGGTTGCTTCGCTATTATCAATAAGCCTATCGATAATGACTTTTAAGACTAAGAGAGAATACCGAGCGGGGCGAGAAATTTAATTAATTCTAAAATTGAATATTAGGGGGACGATCCCTCTTTTAGGGTAAAGACATTCCTTAATCACACCTTCTAAGAACTAATGTTAAAAATTAGTAAAAAAAAAAAAAGGTCAAAACGAGTGGCTATGTCCATTGATTAAGAAAATTAGTAACAAAATAAATAATTGAGCCAACAATAAAATTAGATATAGAATAATGTCTGCACCCAACTCGAATTGCTAGCATGTATGAGTTATAATTTTGACCATGAAATTTGTGATACTTTCTATACTAATACATCTATAATATGACAAATTATTTAGTAGACACGTCTAAATGTGTATGCAATTGATTGAGAAATGATTTAATAATTTGATCTCGCAATAGAAGGAAGGAAATGACAACAAGAATCATTAATAGATTGATGCTTTTGTTTTTATATGCAAATTTAAGTTTCCTAGTTATAATACTTACGTACATGGTAGTCTTGTAATTTTTATTTTTATTGACTTATTTTGCTTGATTAGGATTTATTATTATTATTTTTTCTATTTTTTGAAAATAATGGACGATCTTCGTGAAATGAAATGGGAAGCTTTCTTACTTTTGCTTTTTAGGAAAAAAAAAATACTATTGGTTTCTTTCTATTTTTTACATGTCTAATAATATATATAGCTATAAATAAATAAAATTAATTTATATCTGAACACGAATAGCTATTTATGTACTTTCGTGCTTCAAATGCAACATGAATTTTTAATTTTCTTTTTGTTATATAAGATTAATTCGTACCTCAATTATAATTTTAGTTAAGCATAAATTATACATTTAGTATGTTTAGTGACATGAGGAATTCGTGGCATAATTCAAATATGATCGAGTCTAATAACTAATTGTGCATTTGGTAGGTTTATTAACACGTTACTAATTAAAGTACGTTTTTGTGATTATGTCCTTATTTAGTTTTTCAAATTAGCCCTCAAACTATTAATGACTTATTTATAATAGATCTTATCCTCATATTTCATAAGCAAAATAAATTAATAAAGCTCCTTTTGTTCATCTACTTAAGGCCACGTGCACAGCACGAACGAGTTGCATATGTAGTAGCTATAGGTTTCACCTATGAAACAGTCCTGTAGAATAATACAATGATAATTATAATTTGTAAAAATAAAATAATTAATATTATTTATTATTGCAATTTTATACATACGGCGCAGGCCAAGATAACGCTTTCTAGCTTACCCTATAAAGTTGGCGACTCGGGCATCGAATGGGTACGTGCTAAAGTGCGCCTCTTCGGCCTCGCATCTACTACAGAGAAGAGAGAGCGAGATCCTCCTCTCCCGTGTTTGGTGTCCGCGCGAATCTGCACACGCCGCCACTGCGGAAGAGAGAAAGAGGGGAAGAGAGATCATGGGTTTGTGTCTTTCTCTCTGTCTTTGGATTTCCGCTCTTCGATTTTTTTTTTTTTTTTCTATAATCTTCTCTCGATCTCCGCATCTAGTTTCCCTTCTGATTCTTTTTCGAATTTTCTGTTCTTGTTCGAATTGTACCTTCTGGATTCGATGCTATTGAATCAGTCCCTTTTTTTCTCTTGTTCTGCGTTTTCTGTTTGCTCGACTCGTTCACTTAGGCTTGCGCTAGTTTGTTCACCCTTTACTTCCTTGAAACGCATGTTTCTGTTGCAATATCGTGCTGGAGTGTGAGTTTCTTTGATGAGAAATTGAGGAACTTTTGCGGTATGGATTTACTTGATATTCGAGGTTGTTAATTTTTGCAAATTTGTGTCAATTTATTCTGCAGATGGAGGTTTGAATTCTTCGTGGGGCAGTGATGATGAATATGAGAAATTCATTCGGAGAATGAACCCTCCGCGGTACATAATCTTGTTTCAGATCTTCTGCACAATCTATATGTGGAAAATCCATATTCTGCTTGTTTCTATTCTGATTCTCAAGCTTTTTTTCCCGTGCTCTGTGTTAGGGTTGTCATGGATAATAGTTCTTGCCCAAATGCAACGGTTATTAAGGTATTCGTTTTTTTTTTTCATTTTGTTATGCAATGACCTCTTTGAATGGACATTAATGTCATTAATCCTTGGTTTTGTTGCTTCTTGCAATTGGCATAGGTTGACAGCGCAAACAAATATGGAATACTTTTGGAAGTAGTTCAGGTCCTTATGGACCTTGATCTCATTATCACGAAAGCTTATATATCATCGGATGGCGGTTGGTTTATGGATGGTATGACATCGACTTCATGGTTCCTCTTGGTCGTTCACTCTTTTTTCGTTGCTAGATGAGTTTTTAGCATGTTCGAAATTTTACAGTTTTTAATGTGACGACTCAAGAAGGGAAGAAAATAGAGAAGCAAAAGGAGCTGGATGATATAAAGGATTACATTCGCAAGGTAAAACCTTCATACCATTTCCATTATTCTCTTGCTTCATCGTGTACCAAAGCATTTGAATAATGAAGCTTTGAATATAGTCCATAGGAGAAGGTTCTTCTTTTGTTCCATCGAGAAGGAGATCTGTTGATTTCACACCTTCCTCTGATCACACATCTATAGAGTTGACTGGGACAGATCGGCCTGGTTTGCTTTCTGAAGTGAGTGCGGTTCTCACTGATCTAAGGTGCAATGTGGTTAGTGCTGAGGTGTGGACTCATAATAGTAGAGCTGCAGCAGTGATGAAGGTAACTGACGAGGAGACAGGTCTAGCTATTACAGACTCCCAAAGGCTTTCTAAAATTAAGCAGCTCCTCTATAATGTTCTCAAAGGGAACAACAGAAATAAGGAAGCCAAAACAAATGTTTCTAGAGGCAGCACAAACACAGAGAGAAGGCTGCATCAGATGATGTTTGATGATAGGGATTATGAGAGATCACATGATGATAATGGGAATGAGCATCAACGGCCAAAGGTGACAGTGATTAATTGGTTTGATAAGGATTACTCTGTGGTCACAGTGCGAAGTAAGGATCGGCCAAAGCTTCTTTTCGATACAGTTTGTACATTGACAGATATGCAGTATGTGGTATTCCATGGAAATGTGGATGCGGAGGGCCCATTAGCTTATCAGGTACCTTTTGCTAAGCCTTTCCTTGTGTTCATTACATGAAAATAAGCTCCATGTGCAGTAATCTTTGATTTTATTAAAAAAAATCCTATCATCCTCCCGAAGGAATACTGCATCAGACACATTGATGGTTCCCCAATAAACTCTGAAGCTGAGAGACAACGAATTATTCAGTGCCTTGAAGCAGCAATAGAGAGGAGAGTGTCTGAGGTAACATTGACTTAAAGTTTCAAATGTGATGGTATTTCTCATCCTGTGTTCTTTCCATTATCACTGTTTTGTTCATCTAGTTGAATAGATGTATCGTGCTTGTTAGCATTCATTGTAGAACATATTAACTGGTGTTGGTGGCATGCTCTGTAATTTTAAACCTTGTTTTACTCTTGAACTTTTAATGTCAGTTCAAGAGATTTTGCTAGTATATTTTTCAGGGGAAATTGTACATTTTTCAATGATTGTGTTTGTTTTTGTAAAAAGAACATGCTGCAATAGTTCGGGGTCATTTTTTGCAACATTCATTCTTTTCCTTACAGTGTGGTTCATATGCTGTTACGCTGCTGTATTTGACACTAAAAACAGAAACAATAACGTATTCTTCATAGTTTTCATAGTAACAGTGATTCTTCTGTGGCTGAAAGCAGGAAAAGATTCTTTTTTGCATCATACTGAAAACACTTTTTTCGTGATGTCCCAAATATCATTTTCATCTTTCTTGTACACAATACTCTCAGGGTCTGAAGTTGGAGTTGTCTACAAGTGATCGGATGGGTTTACTATCAGACGTAACAAGAATATTCCGCGAGCATGGCCTGACGGTCACAAGAGCAGAAGTGGCTACAAGAGATGGCAAGGCCTTCAACACATTTTACGTCCGCGATGCAGCTGGTGACTCAGTTGACTCTAAGACCTTGGAAGACATACGAGCCGAGATTGGCCAGGCAGTGCTTCAAGTGAAAGGCAATTCTGATCACCTTAAATCTCCTCAAGAGTCTCCTACCCGATTTCTATTTGGCGGTTTCTTCAAATCAAGATCCCTTTACAATCTCGGATTAATCAGGTCTTACACATAGGTTTCTTTGGTTCCCAATCATGTACATAATTGTCATTGCTTCACCGCTCAACAATCAACACGTATTCACCCTGCTAAAGCAAAGTTACACAGAAAAGGAAGGAATCATCTTTGTGAAAATGCTCGTGATTGGCTGCTTGTTTCATCTGTTCACAGGGAGGATAACTGTAAGTGAAAATTTCCGAAGAAAAATCATATCGTCATGTACATATAGATGTAAATATAATTCCATCTCTACAGTTCATTCTGCCTCCTCTTTGATTTACTGATCTATGTCTGATGCACTTTTTGCATAGTATACAGAATTTGTGAACAATGCGTGGCACAGAGTTGTTAGCTCTCTCTATTTGGATCGCAGCTGAGAACAGCCACTAGTGTTTTGAACAAATGCCCATCTTCTTTTTTATAAAGTGCAGTTGGGTGAGAAGGTCAAGTTGCATCTGTGGGAATGATGAATGGCTTTGCTGCATTAGGCAGCACTGGTGACATTGATCATATTGTCCTTGTTAGCTTGAGATATCAGATCCAAATTTGATTCTTCCACCCATCAATGAGGGTCCACTCAACCCACCCTGGATTTGGATTCGGTCCTCAAACCAATTTATGCCGGTAATGAATCTTCCTGCATGCATTTAAACGATAGCCAATGGGAAAAGTGGAGCCTGCCATCTCGATTCGAGTTAAGAACTTCAAAATACTTTTTACCTCTTGACTCGGGCCAATTTAATAAGAGCCAGCGGCCTCGATGGGAGAGTGAAACACAGTTTTTAAAAGAATAAAAGAATTCAGAAGGAGATAGGTCGGTCGGGATCAAGTAGACGACATGTGGTCAAAGTCAGATGCGGGAATCCAAGTACATCTCACATGGCTGCTGTCCTTCTCTCAGAGTCAAAGTCCTCATCCACATGGGGTCATTAAACAAGAACGGAGGATTGTAGTAATTAATAAAGTGAGGAATCATCTCATGTGTTGGACTGTCAATCCAACTTATTCCACGGCCAAAACTGTGCAATTTTTTTTAATAAAACAAACGAACCAGCAGGTAATTTGATGGATCCGCTAATAGTTGATTTTTTTTACTAATTAAATCGTCTCTACGTCTTAAACATGGTTTTATTGACTCTAGTTAATGTTAATTTTTTTGGCACATTTGATTAGTATCGTGAATTCTTTACGAGTATTATATTCAATTTTATCTTAAAAGAATCTCACTGAAAGATAGGAAACATATCTAAACCTATATCTGGGGATTCCCTTGAGTAGTTGAGTTGAACTTTGTTCATCTCTTTATGGTCAATCTATTATAGTGCTAATTCTACCATAAAGAATATATTCTTATTCTCCTGTTCCGTAATTTTATTACTTCACTGAGAATACATCTTTCTAGCCTTATCTCTTATTGGATAGGATTCCATGATTCTTCCTTGATTCTTATGAGAAGCTTTATCACATTTACTCTCTTCCTCCTACAACGACGAATTCTCTCTATATCATGTATGGCAGATATTTGATTGTGGTATTTTTACTTGGCTCCTCAATGAAAATAAAATCTTATTATTTCTATTGCGAAAAAAGCATAAACAATTTATGCAAAGCCCATTCTTCAGAGAAAAAAAATATTATAAGTGTATGTTCCTTATATGAGGATCTTTTTTATCTAAAGAAAAAAAGATAAACTATGTCAAATATATTGTTTTCTACTAAATAGGATGAATTATAAATATATCACCCACGTATAGTGAATCTTCAAATTTTATTAAAACAACACTAATCTTTCTTATAACAAAGTTCTGATGTGGTCTTAATAGTTGGTATACTGCTACTCATAGTAACCTCCTAGTTGATATCACTCTTTTAAGACATAAGTATTTACTTGTGCAATTAACAATACATGAGGTTTTTGCTCGAGTTGCTCGTGGATCTAGAGCACTTTATTCTATCATAAACAAGACTATGGTGATAATTTTTCTCCATATATTCATTGTGTTAAAAGAAATGTAACAATCCATTTTAGACTCATGTTGCTACTCCTGCCTTTGGCACTCTTGCTCCAAAAATTATTGAGACTACTATTGGATCTATTGTCACTATGTATTGTTGACTGCGGCAAGCTCATTTAGTCCTCATTGGTATATCCTCTTTAGACCTAGATGCTAAACTATGCTAGTTTGACTAAAATATTTGAGACTTTTTTTTACAATTATTAAAATACAAGATGATTTCTTTGAAATAAAGTGAGCCTGAATAATGAAATGAATAGCAAGAAACATCTTTTTTAAAATTAAAAAAAAAAAAAAAAAACAAAGATGCTAAACCATGTCAACCTCATCTACAACAGACGTTTATTAGACACATGAATAAGAGTGTTATTGTGTATTGTGCATGTATTTATTCTGATTTAATTTATTCATCCAAAAAGCATATCAACTACTAGTGGGCCTTTTAGTTGAACCCTATAAACATATTTATTCGTAGGTAAGATAATTAATTAATAAAGGCAGGACTTAGATCTCAAAGATCCTAACTAGTTGAACTAGTTGAATTCTCCACTATTGAGAAGCGCAACACAATTTATTTAGGTTGTCTATCCAATTGCTTATATTATTATGTGCAGTAACTTCTATAAATACTAATTTTTATAATCTACTAAAAAATAGATTTCACGACATGTAGGAAGCTCATTGCTCAAAACTTATTTCAACATAAATTTTCAAAAAATTACAAATGAATATTCTTTTGTGAATTGTCTATAAATATTAATTTTATTTTATTTTCCTATAAATAGAAATTATAGTTACTCAAAATAATAGTTTCAAAAAGTACTAAAACAGTAATGATTATATATCTCTAAAAAGTATTTTTTTTAGAAATTACTTAAAATATTATTTTTCAAGAAATAATCATCTATTATTTTATTTTTATAAATAATATATGATTAATTCGTGTTCCAGTGGTGGCCGCTATTTAAGTGGGCAGTATGGAAGACATGCACTACAGAGACTATTGGCTGAAGTTGTTCTTGAGGTATGCTTTGGCTTCGAATGTTGCATGGATTAAAGTTTGAAGTTGCTCCTTGGTGACTAGCTTTGATGTTTAGGATTGCTTTCAAATGACTTCAAGTGTGCTTATACTTTTGGTTAGTTCAAGTGAATTTATTGCTTCGGCAGTTGAGGTTTTTATAGTATAATCACTTGAAAAACTCTTAAATGAATCTGAGTATCTCAAATGGTTAGAGTATTTTTAACCCTGTGACATAATAAACGATTTGTTAAATGATTGAGGGAGCATTTGGTATAGCTGTTTAGCTGCTGGCCGTAAAAATAGATTTTTAGAAATTTAGATATTTGGCTATCAGCTTATGTAACCCATAAATAGTTGCTTTTCTGAGAAACTACCAACCTCGTGCTTTTGGCTAATCAAAGTTGTTAGTTGGTCAAAAAACTTATTTTACCTAAACGCTTATAAACTTTTCTAGCTAGCTATTTTTCAACCTTCACT
Organism: Costus lasius; assembly: GCA_027563935.2. NCBI lineage: Eukaryota > Viridiplantae > Streptophyta > Magnoliopsida > Zingiberales > Costaceae > Costus > Costus lasius. The sequence continues at coordinate 133,999,079 of CM050446.2, read as the reverse complement.
TTTTCAATCAGTAAAAACTAAAAATTTAAATACTTTTTCAACCAATAAAATTAAAAATTTCAGCTATACCAAATGATCCTAAATAATTAGCTTTATTTACCAAGCTGCTTTATTTAGCTAATAGTGTAAACTAGTTAAGTGCTTTCTAGAGCATCTTTATTTTGGTGTTAATATATTTCATAAAAATAACCAAATAGCAAGTTTACAGAATAGTAAATGTAGTGTTTTTTAAAATAAATAACCAAAATAATAGTTATTAAAAAATGGATTTTGGGTAAAAGTCTTGATGTAGGTGATTAAAGAGGGTGGGTTGGTTGGCACCGTGTAGTAGAGTTAATGACACTGGATTTTGGGTTTGGTACAAATATAAGGTTTCTCTATTTTTAAGACATGTCATTATAATCTCTTTCCCTTGATTGAAAAAGTAAAGGAATTACTCAAGGAAAGATAGACACAAGGAGATCATACAGACTTACATCCTACAAGACCATACAGGGGTTCTCTACAATTCATTCTCGTGGCTAAGCTCAATGAAACTAATGGTTCTACAAATTAAAGACTTGTTCCTCGAGGTAAAGGAGCACTGATCATGTACATATGCCACAAGAAGTCAGCCGTCGATGAAGCCAAATTATATGCATGTTCGTTAAGAAATTAAGCAGTCAAGTACTTGTCTAATCTTAATTAAGCATCCATGGCAGCAAACTCCTGCAGGCGCCATTCGGCTGCGCAGATTCTTCCTCCTCTTCACCCGCTGTGGCTCTCACTTGGCACGTTGTGCTGCCGTAATTAACACCACAGTGTGCACTGTCAAATTAATCAATGTCAGATTACTTTGGATGAAAGTAATCAACAGATAGAAATTAAAGGATCAGACAGTTGAGCACCATCCTAACATGCAGGACCTGATCATGTTCCAAATGGGCAGAACTTGTCTTGCAGCCGACGGTGACGGCGAGGGTACGGTTTGGGCTAAAGCCTTGTGCTTGTAATACTTTTCCGTTATCTTGTTAGATTTGGACATTGTTCATATGCAATTCCACATGATGAATTAGTAAAGATTATAACACAAGCAAAAGTGCTGAGTTACGTTCGAACGCAAGAGAAAAGGAAATCTACTTAATTCACCTTGTTCTCTAGAATGCTCCTTTGCTCTTCCAGTGACTTCTCCTGCGATAGCATTTCATTAGATTCTGGTTTAAGCTGATCTAGTTAATCCGTAGCTACACTGAATCTTGAAATTTGATATATATAGTCTGTAACTTGCCTTTCTGCGGAGCTGGTCGATTGAATCAAACATCAGTTGGTTCTGCAGCCAATGAACCAAAAGGAAGACTAATTTAGTGGCCACGGCAACACCTCTTTGATGCCACAAAGCAAAAAACAGAAGCATCAATGCGACGAAGAATTTTTGATCACCTTTCTTGATCTTGTAAGCTGCAGAGAAGTGTCAAGCTGCTGCTCCAGTTGTTGCAGTTCGGTGTACGTAAATGCATCTAGTTGTTCTCCCATAAGATGCCTGGATATATATGGCACAACGAAGCAGCCAATTGAAGACACACAAGACAAACACTAGATGTTTATAATACAATCCCAGACATGACCAACACACGAATTTAATTTCTGCATTGATTTATTTAGTACAGAAACAACTGCGTCAATCATTTGATACATACTAATTTGAGATTGGACCAATATATTAAGTACATGTCGAAATTAAAAACCTTGTGCAGAGAATAGATACCTCTGTCTTTTCTGTAGAGCCTCTACCTTAGCCTTCAACTTTTCGTACTCATGGCACCAACTAGCCTATACACATGTTATAAGAAACTTAAGAGCATTAATGGATATTAGTGCATCTTGGCTTTAATTTGTTTGATATATAGGGATAGATAGATAAATAAATATAATACCTGGGAGGACTGATCTGTATAATTTGTTGCAATGGCATTCTCCACATATGAATGCCGACGGTAACGTTCAAGAATCTTTTCCATACTGAAATCACAAAAGAAAATTATCAGAGTATGCACATTTGCACACTGCCCATGTTAAACTAACTAAGGAATTAATAATATAATAAGTCTTATATATGTATACATAACCTTTGTTTTTCCAATTGTTCATTTTCTACTTTATGTTAATATTAAATGATTTTCATAAAATTAAATGATTTTATGTTAGATAAATCACATGTCCAGCAATTAATTAATCATTTTATTCCACTTTATGTTAATATTAAATGATTTTCTCTAGATGGTAAATAAAAATGATTAATTAAGATGAATGTGATTTTCATAAAAAATAAATTACAAGACAAAAAAGTAGTTTTATTACCCACATTTTTATTGTTCTTGATTAGTGTAGCATCATGATCAATATGTCCATTAATTTTGACCCAAATAGTTTTATAATGGCTAATTAGCAAGTCTATGTGCAGTCCGAATTTAACCATCCAATATTCTCGTCTACTCGTACTCGGATAAAAATCTTCTAAATGAGAAGCGCAGAAGTCACGATGTGAATGCATTGGGTTTCAGGTTGAGTTGTCTTGAGTCTTGACAAAAGTCAAAAAGACGAGAGATGTTTTCATTGGATGACCTGATCAAATAACTTAGCGGAGGCCTTTTATACCCCCACATAAACTCAAATCTATCAAATTTATACAAAACCCATCTAACAAATTTGGATTAGGAAACATTTAATCAATGCATTTTTCGAAAACTAATCCTGCCACTATTTCCATCATAGTGCTTTAGTTCAATCAAAGCCTACACTTAGAAAAAGTTAATGAGTATAGAGATGGAAGTTTGGTTTATTTTAAGCATACTCGGGCTATCCGAATCCGCTTATAAGTAATAGAATATTTATTAATCAAATTCGATTTGAGTATGGATAATATGAATAGTATTTGAGTTGAATTCGAATAAGGTATGGATAGTATAGAAAATAATTTATATTTATAATTTAATACCCTGACTGACTTGTTATTCTAAATGCCTGATTTTATTTGAATAATCAAATATATAATATATAATTTAATAGGGTAAATTATTTAATTCATGCATTTATAGGATTTAAGTAGTTAACGGATAGTTAAAATTTTATTAGAGTCAAATTTGGGCAATGATTTAAAAAAAATCGAGTAAAAGTAAAGTAGTTATTCATGTTTAGATATAAATAGGAGAAAAAAAAATAAAGTACTCTACCCGTTGTCCTTCCTAAATGAGTAAAAATTAATATTCATCCAGGCACGCTCCCTCGTATATATATCCTACCATCACTTACATGTCTAACAAGATTATGAACCTCTAAATCAATGATTTTGAATCCTCCATTATTTATATGGTGGTGAAAAGTTTCCAACAAATGAGACCCTCTGATTCCTTGTACCTGCTGATTGTTCAAGAAGAAATTCTAGGGCCTCTTGTTCATTAGTCTAATGAAACATTTAGGTGTTTTAATAATAGATAAGTAGTAACCATAAAGAGTTAAATCAGAAACTATTTATCAGAACATATCTTCCAACTTTAGATAAGCCCAATGCTTATATCCAACTAATTTACTATCAGTTTGAATAATTGATATCCAATCTTTTTTTATGAAAGGGTCCATGATGTAAGTCTAATCCCAGGTTACTATAGGGGAAATTACCCACAAACTACTTAGAAGTGGAGAGTTTTGACTGCTTTTGCAAGCATGATTGAACCTACAAATTGCACTAGTCTCAAAAGCAAAATCTAACACGCATGAAAAGCAATCAACAAAAAATAAATAAACAGGAGGATAGTGGGTCTCTTCGTTTAAGTCTTATATTGTTGAATCATCTATCATGCAAATAAGTTTGTTCATGAACACAAAGACAACCTACTAAAAAATCAAACTGTGCATTGATTATCGTTTAAAAATAAAAAGTTGAGCGACTCCAACAGTTGCTTTGACTGGTTTAGAAATACAAATCATGCTTTTATTATTATGCAAAAACGATAAGTAGGCTGAGTAATTAATGAAGCTAGCTACCGAATCAATAAAGCTGCAGCCAAAGCTTACAAACTGTGTATGTGTGTGTATTGAAACGACATTATAAGACTAGAACAGTGATAAACAGCGGCCGATCTTCTTTGGACTCAACAGTTCGATCTGATCACAGTAAACCTTCCCCCTCTCCCTTTTCGTTTCTTTTATTCCAACACCAGATAGATCATCAAGAAGCATAAAACACCTGGTTTGTTTATGTACATATCTCATCAAGAAGACAAGAATTAAAGAACACGATGTCCAGTTAGTTTATATGTCTCATCGCAGTACTCTCCTATTTATTTGGGATATACGCGCACTCAGGCTAGTCTCTCATAGCTTAAAGGAAAAGTAGTTTATATAACTGAAATATATATATTCTTAACGTCATAAATGGATTCATGCATGCATGACAAGGGTAGTAGTAGTAGAAGAAGAAGAAGAAGTAGTACCTGTTGTCGGTGGAATACTCATAGAGCTTGCCCTTGGGGGAGAAGATGATGAGGGCGATGTCGGCGTCGCATAGGACGGAGATCTCATGCGCCTTCTTCAGCAGCCCTGAGCGGCGCTTCGAGAACGTCACCTGCCGGTTTATCTTGTTCTCGATCAGCCGGAGCTCAACTCTGCCCCGCCCCATTCCTTCTTCCTTCCTGTCTTTCTGGATTAGTTATAATTATCCTCCGCCCAGTATTGCTCGCCGCGATCGTCTCCTATTAGTAGGGAGTAGGGAGAGTTCGAACAGGAGGCGGCGGTTTTGGAGGACAAACCAGGGGTGGTGGTTTCGGTTTGGGGTGCTAATTTGTTGTCTACTTGCTAGAGGCGGGGCGCGGTGGGCTCCGCCGGACTCCGACTCCCATTGGTGGTGCAAACTCGTGCGGCGACTGTTCGCGTCTCGCGCGTCGACACGTGGAGAATCGTACGGAGTCTGCAGCGCTCCCATTTGTGGCTCCGCCCTGCCACGCGTACCGGCAGGAGTTTTCGTGCCCCCCCGGACCGATTTGGTAATCCGTCCGGTTCGATCTGGTTTCCAAAAGAGCACATACGAGCTGAGCTAGGCAGGATTTAATAATTACTCCATGAACTACCCCAATCAGGCTGATGTGGTGGTCGCGCGGACCGAGGAGTGTAACCGCGCGTGAGCGCACTGTGGATACGAGAGGACTGGGTGGCGGGACCCCCCATGTGAGCCAGTGCCAGCTGGAAGCGACGAGGATGCATGTTTGATGGAGTCCTTGCCGAGTAGACGGAGTTCATGTGGCGCAATAGTTGAGCCGAGGAGGGACGTGATGGGGCGGATTGGGTGGCGTGCCTCCACCACACAATACCTTTCCGGTGAGGCCAATGAGCGTCGCTCCCGCCATGGATCCATGCTGGGTTTCAACCAGCACCCGCAGCTTTGCACATGACCATGGTACGGGATGGATTGAGCAGAATGATGATGGCGCCTGCGATTTTGCATTTTCCCTGGCACAAAAATAGTAATCTATCAATTCACAGTCTAAATTTATATGGTAAAGCATCACGTATATTAGAATCCAGTAAATTTTGGTTGGACTAATAGATAGGCAGGCATATCTGAACATTTTAGGACATAGGATTGATGTGAGGTACTTGAAAGAAAGTATTCAGTCTGTTGCCATTTTATGAGATTGTCAGGCCAAAAGGACTCCTTGACCACTCATGCAGGGGAGCATATGACATCTGTGACTGACTGACACCGCATTAAGGATGTAACATAAAGCCCGATACATGGGTTCCCGTTTTTGTGTACTCCTATATATCTGTCTTATGACGAGCCAATTCGATGGTACTTTCTGTCATCTGCTTCACTGCTAGCATATACGCCCCAAACATTCTTGCACATGTATACGCACACTATGGAGAAGAAATTAAATCACTTCCATTCTATAATCTATACTGTCCCGTAACCGCATTAATTGCCTCCGATTTTCTCTGCTATACATTTCACATGCCAGCTTCGACATCATTTTCTATCAACAAAATAGTAAGAATAGCTTTCATCAAAACAAAGCTATACAAATTACAAACTGATCGGAGCCACCGGCGGAGTCACATGTAAGCTAGTGTGGACAAATGCCCCCATTCATATTTAATTTTTTCATTAATTATATATAGTTATAATTAAGTATAAAAAAAAATTAAACATATATTACTCCCACTCAACATATATACTTTATCTATTTTTTCTTTTAAATTTTTATGCCCCCACATAACTTTGGGTCCTAAATCCGCCACTGATCGGAGCCTTATGTGGAAATCCACTGCCAGTTCTTACATGACCATCTCTTGGTGATGAAGTGATACATGGAGCATAACTGCGTATACAGAAAGAGAGAGTTATCATCAACACAAAAAAAATGATTGAATATTTCGCTCACAATATAAACAATGTTTTCATTTCACATCATCTAGAGAGCTAAGAGAACAATACTACCCAATTTGTAAACCTGCATCAACACGGGTTTCTTCAACCTATCAATTCTTTGGTAACTATTAAGTGCAGTACTTTCGTTTCATTTATGTTACGTTTGGCTCAGCTGTACAAAAATCAACACCTCAGAAATTCATTTACCTACAAGTTCTGAAACTACGTACTTTGTAATAAGATGTCATATCAACACAACAGTGGAAAAAGTAAAATGATACAAGATAGTCAAACCCATGAATAACTCGAGTACTGATCAATAATTAAAAAAAAAATATATGTGCAATAATTTACTCTGTTTTCAATTATTTAATACTCATTACTTCCATATTCCGTTGCATTTTTTTTCATATTTATTAGATGACCTGATGAAAAAGAAACAAAATAATTGATTCGGAATTAGCAAAAAATACGCTACGTGATCTGTTACGTACGTACACAACCTTCCTTCGTATGTCTCTGTTAGAATCCTGTAAAACTAGTTTCTGCGTAGAGATCAGTAAGTTAAACAGTTTAATTCAACATAAGAATGAAATATTTATTTTTGGCTTGAAAAGTTAGAATTTACTTTGCGATTAAGATCGCAAAGCAAATCAAACATTTCCTGCCTCTGAAATAGCAGCTGTAAGTTAAATCTGCAACTAGTTATCTGTTATTAGTGACGCCAATCATAGTAACCAAGTATGTATATGTAAACATCCTATAGGAACAAGCTGACTGTCTATACTCAATATACACATTAGGGCAAGAATCATGATGAAATGATGAGTAATTTGGGACGACATAGTAGAAAGTTTTCAGTAAAAATAAAGTCACTATTTTCTATTCTAGTATATCATATACTGTGCCAAATTTCATATTAAAGCACTTCAATTAATGTTTTTAATCTCTATTCATACCAAAGAGTAAGCCCGATACAGAATGACTTAGACATAAACACAACTTTCTATGTTGATACATTTGGTAAAGAAATAAAAGATCTATATATAACTACATTCATTATGGAACAATACACTAGCACGAATCAAAATTGAAAACCTTGTGTTTTAAATAAGAAAACAGACCCGGTAGATCTCTGAAGCACAGGACTGTGAATTCAAGTTTAAAAAGCAAGTTACCTGTTTTGCACTGATCTGCTTAAGAGACATCTCTAGTTCGTTGTCAAGTTGCTCCAGCTCAATGGTACTTAATGGCTCCAGTTCCTCGCCCAGGAGATTCCTACAAAGATATATGTTTAATGTGATACACAAGTTATACTAAATAATACTTGTGAGTAGGGGTGTCGGTTAATCGATTCAATCCGATAAACCGAACCGAACCGAATCGAATAAGTCGGTTCAGTTCGGTTTTTGAGTAATATAAATCGGTTCGGTTCATTATGGGTGAAATTGATCTTCATTCGGTTCGGTTTCGGTTTGCCCTTAATCGGTTCGGTTCGGTTCGGTTCAAACCGAATAAGAGTTGACTCCATTTTAAAAATTAAAAAAGAACCCCTAACTGAATACTCACATTCGGATCCGGCCTTTCCCTAATCCAATAATCCGTAACTCTTATACCTTAATCTTCCATTCCGATTTTGCCATTCGCTTTAGCCTTCGTCCTAAGTCCCTAACGAAGAAAAAAAAATAAATTTATAAAATAAGGCTTATTCGGTTCGATTTCGGTTTGAGAGTAATTCGGTTCGGGTTCGAGTTGTTACCATCGAAATGAAATCGGTTTCGGTTTGCCCTTAATCGGTTCGGTTCAGTTCGATCCGAACCGAATAGACAACTCTACTTGTGAGAATTTTGCTGTCCCTCGACTCTTGTTTCCAATTTCGAGTATTCTTGATAGCTGCTCTGCTTAGATAGCACATTATTATCAAGTAATATGCTTCAGCACAGTTCTGCATCTAATACGAATACATAAATCAATCCAAAGATTTCAATGCTTTACTGACAAAGAGGAGGGGAAAATGCATATTGCTTAAAAACATATGTCCGTTGCGTATGTGTATTCAAATATGGCTTATGAGTAGCATGAGAATACTTCTTGTCCTCACAACTAGAGTACCTCAAACCAGAAGCATCTTTTACATTGTACATATGATAAAGATTGAGAGTGATTGCTACGTCAGAATGCCTAAGATGTTACAATATAATCAATGTTTATACCTCTGTTTCATTCAACGAAATTGTAGCTTCTGAATTATTATGTCTGCACCTTCGTACCTTTCAGTTGTCTTAAGCATGCTGGTATCAAATTGGAAAAGAAATGACGACAAGTGTGACATAGAACGTTGACTTGTGAAGCTTGCAGTTAATATGCAGTTTGATGAATGAAGAAAAAAGTCGCAACAATTCATCCAAGAGAATGAAAAGAACGCTATAAATTGCAACCAATGTAACTTCAGCTATAACTATTTACCAGATCTTATGCATCTGTAAAAACTTAGAACGTGTCTAGGTTTGTCTAATTTACCAAATACAAACTTTTTCGCGTGCGATTAGGAAGGCAGGTTTCAGTTGAACAGCGCAAACAGTTCGTAATTCAAACTTGTAGGTTCCAGGTGATACAAAACCTCTTTACCAAATATTTTCCATAATTATATTATTTATAAAGTCTTCATAACATTGGACTTAAATACATAACACCAGTCATTTATATTTTTAATTTGGATAATTCAATACTTGAAATTTCTGGAATATGATACCTAAACCTAGAGGTGGCCATGGGCCGTGCCTGGCACGGCCTGATTATAACCGTGCCGTGCCGGCACGACAGAAAAATACCTAGGCCCGGCACGGCCCGCGGCACGTTTAGGCGTGCCGGCCCAAGCACGATTCAGCTTCTGGCCGGGCCCGGATCCGGCACGCGGGCTGAAACTGGCCCGTGGGCTATGGTCGGCCCAGCGGGCCATGCCAGGCACGGCCCGAATGTGGCCCACGGGCCGACTTTAGCCCGCTTCATTAAATTAAATAAAATATTAATAAAATAATAAATTAAGAATTATGTATTTTGCATAATTTTTTTTAAAAAATATTTAATTATTATTTAATTAATTATTTTATTTTAAACATATATAATTTTAATTTTAATATATTTTATTAAATTAATATTAATTTATTTATTAACAATACTAACAACACATGACTAAAGTTAAAACCAACTCGATTAAATTTCATATTCATAAATTATACATTTAAGCTTAAATCAATTGCCGACATAATGGGCATACACAATTGACCCGTAGCCAACTACGCAAGCAGCTACTATGGAAGATATGCGAGCATTGTGTTAAGCATACTTGCGCTCCGTGCTCCATCTTCTCTATGCATATTGCGCACTCCATGTTTTCAGCTCTACCTTCTTCTTCAATAATAAAAAACTCAAGTGACTCTTGTGCTTGGTTTGTTTCGATATATTGCTCCGGCTCATCGTTGATATTATCACTATCCTCCTCACTATCACTTATTTCAAAGTCATCAACCTCTATCTCAATCTCAACCCTAGAAGGAGAGGGAGAAGCCAAAAATTCTTGTCTTGCATGATCAGATAAGTGGATAAAGTGTTCTTCAAACCTGAATACATCAATTCGTATAAGTTGACTAACACGTTCGATAATACTTAAAATAGTGATTCTCCATTGATCAACATTGAAGAAATTTAAGGTAGATGTAAGAAAGATTGAACGTTGAGAATTTGGCATAATGATAATTATCTTCACTCTTCTATTATCTGTTATTTTTCTCTATGTCTCGTGCTCGTGCTCACCAGTCACCACGTGATAATTATATTATAAAAGTAAATTAATTTAATACTTACTTGATCTTCTCCACGTCTAGTCACGTGGTGAGCACAAGGCATAGAAAAAAATGACTAGTCTAGACCGAGAGAGCATTGAATTCTTGATGGCTAAAAAGAAGCTTAAGTTTGAGTTCAATTAAGAAACTAATTGTAACTCAAGACTTAGAAAAGAGATTAAGAGAGTATTAAGAGAGAATGAGAAATTATTCCAAAGATAGTTGGAAACTTGTGTGAAGAAATGAGAGGGTTGGGGGATCAATTTATAGGGATGAATTGGGTGTATAATTACATATTTATACCCTATTTTTAATTATTAAAAGGGGCTAAAATGGTAATTTTATACCATAAAGACAATTATATCCCTAACTTTTAAAATTTTTATAACTATTATGAGGGCATTTAGGTAAAAATGCATGTTCATGTCGTGCCGTGCCTGGCCTGGCCCGCATGCCGTGCCTGGCCCGGATCCGTGTCGTGCCTGGCCTGGGTCCGTGCCGTGCCTGGCCCAGGTCCGTGCCGTGCCCGGCCCGGCCCACGGGCCGCGAACCCTCGGCCTAGCACGACCCGAGCCGGGCCACGGGCCGTACCGTGCCCGGCCCGTGTCGTGCCGGGCCGTGCGGGCCGCGGGCCGGCCCGGCCCGTTGGCCACCTCTACCTAAACCTGATAAATATGGATTTAAGCCCTTAAAATTTTGTCTTTAAATTGATCCCCTATTTTTTTATAATTTATTTCATATAATCCCTTGCAGTTCATACACAAAATTCACTGACTAAACAAGTATTTCTCTTTCATCATCATACATAATACATAATTTGTCTTTTTCCCTATTGAAATTAAAATAATTATTCAATATATTTATCATATTTTGTTTTAAATATTTATTTATTTTAATATTATATTAATTTATTAATTCTTATAGATAATTAAGTAAATCACCTTTCACTTCGAGACAATAAATAATTAAGCAACAATCGAAATATGTTTAATTCACTTGTAAAAAGATTAAACAGTTCTCAGGGACATTTTAATTCACTTGTAAAAAGATTTTCTATAGCTTATAAAAGGGTAGTTAATTTGCCAGAACTAGCTTGACCACTTGTGCGTTAAAACCTCCAAGGGACATCCTCCACCATTTGGATCTCTTAAGTGAAATGGAAATGTACTAGAGAAGTGATTCACCATAGGTTTGCTCAGTAGCAATGGTTTCAATGCATCTTGTGAACGGTTTGACATCCAATTAAATAGTTTCGAAGACTTTTATCTAATGTCAAAGGATTCTAGTCTTTTAGAAATTGAGAGAGACAACTTTGGGTATTTCCATGTAGGAAAAAGAAAAAAATTATAAATATTTGTATTAGATGCATTAAACAAGGCCATCTATACACGACCGATTACGTTGTTAGTGTCATCTTATGACTCCAAAGTTAGTGCCTTAGATTTCTGGAGTATCAAAATGCTCATTTAGGCCATGTTTGGAGCGGCTGCATGCGAGCGTTTGCGTTTGCGAGTAGCCAAAAATAAAAAATTGGCGCATTTGGCACACAACTTCTCAGCGTGCAAATGAGAAGCTGCACTGTTCACAGACAGCCGCTATCCCCTAGCTTTTGCAGACTGAGAAGCCGCTACCAGCCGTTCCCCTCTTGCACGTGATCAACTCCACGTCTCCTTTGCCCATCGATTCCCTGCATCTCAATCGCACTGGATTGCCCCTCCTTCGCTTGTCGGCACACCGCCCCTCTCCGTCGCCGAACCGCCCCTCCTTCGCTCGCCGCACCACCCGTCTCCTTCGCCTGTCGTTGCACTATCCGTTACCCCGTTTGCGATTTGGAGCTTCGTCCGACGCCGCCTGTCATCACGCGATCTGGAGCACCGTCCGATGCCGCCCATCCCAATCCTTCACGTGGCGAGAAGGATGGGTCGAAGGGATTGGGATTTTAGGTTTTATTTATTTATTTTAATTTTTTTACATGTATTAATAAATACGAATTTTTAAAATTAAAATAATAAAAAACCCTAAAAACAAGAGAATAAATATATACAAAAGAATAAATATTTCTATCTCAATTAATAATAGATAATAAAAATTAAATTATAGAGATTATTAGGTAAAATTTATATTTGTAATGTATTATGAATATTTTTAAAAAAATTTATATATATTATATATGTAGGGTTATGCACTTAGGCAATTCTTAAAAAAAAATTATCTATTTTAAGCTTAAATTTATGTATGTAATAGTCTACAAAATATTTATTGTTATGTTAGGTAATTTTATATTTTATATATGCTTTTATATTAAAAAAATTAATTTTTATTATAAATTAAAAATATTTTTTTAGTCGAACCAAACAACACAGCATAGCAGCTCACAATTGCTTATCAAACAAGCAAAAATACCTAAACAACCTCAGCTTTTCAAATCAGCTTTAGTCAAATCAGCTTTGGTCAGATAAGCCAAAAGCTAGAAGCTCTAGCCACCCCAAACTAGCCTTAGTCAGACAACACTCTAATGACCTAAGTAGATAAACTATGATACTTAGATGAATAATGCCCAAGTGGTCTAAGCGAAGAGATGTTGAGACTAGAAGATTAGTCGATCTCTCGATTAAACCAAGCTACGTGATGTTGAGCGCTCAACGTTCTGATTGCTTGGATAACTTCCAAATGACTTTGCACGAGTGGGTCATTGACCTCTTGGAAAATGTAATAAGTCAGGCTGTGGTATTGTTGGAGTTGTTTTACGAGCTCTAATATATATAAAGTAATATTGTGATTTAGCGTACTAAATCTCAGAAAAATATGATAATGTAAGTATTGCCTCGACGGGTGTGTTAAATGTTGACAAAAGGTGACCAAAGTTCTCTTGTCAGTGGATGAGTCAAAAAGGTCCTCAAGCTACTTTTAGGTCTCGATCGTAATTGCGACTTAGAGTGGAGAAATTAAAATTAAAGCAAAGGTGAAGTAGCTTCAACTTGAAACTTCAAAATCGTCACTCTTTGGTCCCTTACAAATAAGCAATAAATAAATGCACTTACAATAGAGGAGAAGAGCACATCACTATAAATTTTATCTTTTTTTATTCCTTCTTATTAAAAGAAAATAGGAAAAAATAAGATAAAAAATCATAATGATACTATATTATAAATAAAATCCATCAAATTACATGGTAAATATAACCTCTATATGTAGTGGTCTTGAATATACAAATAATAATATTTTAATTATTTTTTGCTAAATTTATGACTATTTAACTTGACTACTTCTAATATAATTATTTTTAACACTACTATTTTTTTATATTCCCATTAAGCTAGAGTATATAATGATAATTTTGTCCCGCTGGATATGAAGAGAAAGTTGAAGAAGAGAAATGCGGGTCAAGGATTTTAATAATGCGCAATCTTTCGGCTGTGGCACCAGGATAAGAGAATGAGCCTTTTAGAGTCCAAAATGAGCATTACAATGTCCGATGAAAGCAGAAATACAAAAGATTTCAGCAAGATGCATCGACTAGTCCAACTGAGAAGTAGGAAGAAGATGCTCAGTGGAGAAGAGAAGTCTCATCTGAGTAGACTTCAGTGGAGGTGGGTGCGTGATGCATAGCGTGAGTTCAACATACGATGCAATCAATTAAATAATTATATTGGCGATGAGATTAAATGTGTCATCAACCAGCACAAGCAAGCAAGAGATAAATTCAATAAAAAGATAAGCAAAGACAACTTGCTCCCTTCTTGGTCGAGTAGGAGGTAGTAATGTGGCAATGATGACGACAACTAGAGTTGAAGAAGAACTTAGCACATTATAAAAAATAAGCTGCCAGATTTTAAAGAAAACTTTTTTTGATATCATATTAGGAAAAAAAATAGAAACGAAATTTAAATAAAAAAATCATAATGATAATATATTGTAAATAAATTTCCTTGAATTACATAATAGATATAACTCATATTTATAGAGATTTTAAATATAAAAACAATAATATATAGGTAAGTAAGTAATGAAGACAGAATTTAAATAATATTTTAATTATTATTTATTAAATTTGTGATTATCTAATTTCATTTGTTTCAATATGATCCTTTCTAACACTACTATTTTTAATCTTATTTAAGTCTGCACTACATTTTTCATGTCATTAGGTACTTTTTTTTTAAAAAAAATAATGAATATACATGCTAAATATTTCAATTTAAGAAAAAAAATGTGAATTTAAGTAATAGTAAATAGTATGCTTAAGTACACAGAATTCGATATAGGGAGGAAAACTATTCTTGAAGGGATAATTATTAAGTTCTTTATTCAAAATCTAAGATGAAGTAATAAAATGCAAAATTTTATTAAGATAAATTATTATTCAGATTAGTATTAAATCGTATCTGTTAGACAAAAAGAAGATAACTATAATGAGCAACTAACTAATTCGGTCTAATGCACATGTTTAAAACCTAGGAATGAGACTGGAATGGAGCGATCAAATAAGTTTTTTCAACTAGAAATTTTGCACCATCTCTAAAGTGGAGATCAATGCCTTGGGATTTAGTGCAGATGTACATAGCCCTAGTATAAGCAACTATCCTTGCTCAATTTTAAGATTCATATAGACATTCAATTGCTATAATATTTTATATTGAAATAAACATTATCATCTCCAATTAAGGTATTTAACTTATATTATTAAATTTTACTGGTTTTTAAATACCAGGAAGGGGAAGAAACTTTCAATCTGCATCTGCAGCCTACAAAGTGAACGAGATGGGATGGCACAAATTGAGGTAAGGTAGACTTTCACGAGGATGGAGAAATCAGCCGAATAAATATATTCCTACATCTAAATTAGGTGCCATTTATGATATGATTTAAGTGGGTGCTTAAATGTAACAGTGGCTCCTAAAATCGAAAAGAAATGGCTCACTGAGATTTGAGAGAACAGTATCTTGACTGATTTGTGCTCCAAAAACCCAAACTAAAAAAACCTAAATAGCACTAGGAAAGTTATTGTTCATTGATTACTTCTCCAAAAAGAAAAAAAAAATCAAGAATGGAGGCATATCCAACTCTGAAATCAAGTCAAGATAACCTAAACAATTTACTAAAGCATTTTGTGCTAAACTAAGAAGTTGGGAGGAATAAAGAACAAAAGAACTATCAAGAAGCATTTCTCCCTTCTGTCACCAAACACAATACATTAAAAACTTCCTATTCAGCTAGCAAAAATTGCAGCAAAATCCCACATCTTCTACTGAGGACCAAAAATTAAGTTACAAGAGAGAAACCAAAGGATCCGAAAAAAAAAAGTTGAACAAAAAAAGGGAAGGCGATCGAATAATTCAAACTTAAACTATGCTAAATATGCAAAGAAACCAATTCTTTAAAATTTCAAGAACTACTCGCACGTAGGCGTTTGATGCATACCTAGAAATTCTGCAGAAGTGGTTGAGGCGACCGCGAAGAGACAAGACGACGAGCGCCAACTCCACATCGCACAGCACCGAAACCTCGAGCGCCTTATTGAGCATCTCGCTTTGGTGCTTGGCGTGGGTCACCTGAGCGGTTTATCTTGTTCTCGATCCTCTTCTGCTCCCACCTTTCCCCTTCCCATTACGAACTTTTCATCTCAAATCAGATCTCAAACGCTAACCAACATATCATCCATAGACCCTTCGCCGCACTGATGATTGGATCGATGTCCAATCGAGAAGATGGAGTGTGGGGAATTGGCTTGGAGGTGAGCATTGTCTCCGTCGGCAGCAACCGTCTTGGGGTTCCAGAACCGTACGTAGGTGTCGAGGCAACAGAGGGCAGTATGAATGTACGATCTTCAACTTTGTAAGTGGAGCCGTGGAGAATTTATAATGACAAATATGCCCCCAGTGGTTGTGTGGAATTACAATCATAAGTGGTGGTTGAGTGACGTGAGTACAATAGATAAAATTCTTTACTATAATTTATTTTAAAAACTAAATTGCAAGGCTTTCCACTAGACTTTGGGAATCCTAATAGGGGGAAGGCCCATGAATCCATTAGAACCACTACTGTCTAGGCCTTTATGCATGGGCTTTGAGATAAGATATTGCCCTTATCCTTCACCCAACAAAGCTACTTAAGGACAATTGATATGTCTTAATCAAGCAAATTTACATAAGCAAAATGCCTAAGACTACTCCAATGGAGAGGGATAACTAGTGTCACGCCCTGTATTATACAAATTACAAGATTCGAATGCCACGCAAGGCTAAATGTTCAAATTTCGTTCAAGTTCATTCGGCGTGACTGGCAGGGATGCGTCCATGCGCGCCCCTCAGCCTCCACGAGGGGTTCAGGCCCTCGTCCAGTCCAGCTAGGAGAGAGAAAAGAGAGAGACACATCAGCATTTAAATTATTAAACAAAAAAAGGGGTTTATACCTTCAATGGGTCGGATCTGCGCCCAAACTCGATGGCAGCCCGCGTCTGAAAATCAATCCACGCCCGTATTTCGTTCGGCGCCGAATCGGTTCGTGGATCTCGGAATTCCACCGAAATCGCGTCCGATTGCGTGGTCAACGGACAAGGCTAACGTCAGCAGCCGATTTTGAAGCCTCCTTTCGTCTGCTCCGTCGACGCGAAGCACGCGATGATGCCACTCGTCGCGAAGGAGAAGAAAGGGAGTCGCCGAGTTCGAGTTCTCCGTAGGACGAGGAGGCCCTATCGCCTCCTTCTGTCGGACGTTCGTCGGTCCGGCGAGTTTGGATAGAAGGAGGGGACGAGGAACTGGGGGTTCTGGTCCCGAGTTCGCTGGAACTGCCCGACAGAGAGGGCAGCGAAAGGGAAGGAAGCCGGGAGCTTGCCGCAGGACGCCGGAGTCGAGAGCACTTCGTACCACCCACCCTCACCACCGAAGAGCGAGGGCCGCCGCAGGCCTTCGTCGGAGTCGCCGCGTCGTCGACGGGAGGAGTGGCGAACGGGAAAAGGGGTGGACGAAGTTCGTTCTCAACCTCGCCGACCCGAGCTTACTGCGTCCCGTTGCCGCCCTTAGGTCTGGCCATCCACTTCCCTCAATTTGGTTTCGTTCCTCACCGAATACAGGTTTTACCTCTCGCAGCCGTCTCTTCCTCATCGAGCTCGTCGGCCGCCTCTTTTATAGGCAGCTTGGGCGTGTATGCACGCAGGGCAATGTCGACTCGACGGCAGGCGGAGCCATGTCACGCCAGAGCTCCGCCCATGCCTGCCCATGCCGCTCGCTTCCCGTTGGCTGGATGCAACCATGGGCCCACTGGTTTGACCGCCGGATCCCTTCATTCGCACAGCCTCTTTGCTTTATCCGCGGGACCCATAGGTGTCGTTGCTCCTTAGTCAAGCCGTGTCGCATCCAAGCGACGACTTTGCCGTCCGGTGCTTGACAGGCCCATGCCTCCCTCGTCGTCCTTCCGGCCGCTCGCCATCGTCACCACTTGACGGACGTGGATGAGACGACTTTGCGTCGTCTTTTCCCATCGATCCGCCAGCGTCCGCCTCGTCGGTTGCGCGTGCCGCCGCTGCTTCGCCGGCCGGAAGACCACCACCTGGCGACGCGACTTCGTCCGGCGATCTTTCCCGCTGGGTCGGACGAGGCCTTCGGCCGCCGGAGGTGCCACCAGAATCGTCCCCGATCGAGCGAGCGAACGACGTGTTCATCGCTCGTCTTTCCCAAAATCGATTTAGGTTTCTCCGTGGACCAATTTTGACCTTTGGTCAAAACCCAATTGGTCTGGGCCTAACAACTAGCAAGGAGCAACATATGTAAGGCATTATCCCTAATTAGATCCACTCTCAATCTAGTTTTTGAGTCACCTATTGCCACCCCTCAGGGTAAGAAGGTACAATAGGTTGGAGCCCCTAATATGTCAAGTTCAATAAAGAGCCCAAGGTTTCTTTATGGTCCAAAATATATTATTGAAGCACTCCATAGTTATTTATGATATTATTTTATCAATTTATCCGACAGGAAATCCACCTTGGATAATTCCCAATAAGTTTTTCCTATATGACAAGCTCATAAAGTAGCTCAAGGTTCCCTTGACTCTCGCGGAGTTGTCATGATCTATATATCTTAATCTCTAAAGCTCTATTTCTTTTCTTTGGACGAAATTCATAGGAAAAAAAATATTAAATCTAGTAGAAAATAAACAAAACTTATGACCTTAGATTTGTGTAAAGTCACGTAGTAAGCAAGTCTTGAGTGGTAAGCTTAGGTAGTGTCATCCTACCCAACCTTATATTACTAAGGCCTTGTTTGGCCTCACTTCAGTGTACTTTTTAAGGCAAAAAATAGCTTTCGAAAATCAAAAACTACGGAAGCCATGATTTTTAGTTTCTCACATATTAAAAATCGGGAAATGCGCTATAGTGAGGCCAAAAGAGGCCTAAATACCCTATATGCACCAAAAGCTTACAAATATTAGAAATTTTTTTAAAACATCTCCTATTAATGTCATGTGTTAATATGCTAGATATTATAGTTATTATGAATTAACGCGTAACTATTATGGGGTTGCGGATTAATATATTGTAAGTAATTATAGTAATTATGAGTTGTCGCATATTCACATGCAACAGTTTTGACTATTTCAAAATTAATTTAGACCACTGAGTCCGTATCTATAAAAAGGCCTTGACCCCTCAGCTAAAAGATATCTGTGGCTTTTATTTAAAAAAAAAAAACTGTTGGGACGCACTGTCTTCCTTTTCTCATTTTGTCCTTTGCATTTGTAGAATTTATTTGTTTGTTGTTTATTATTATTCACGAATGAACATGTTGTACATATTGAGTATAATATATAATTTAATTAATTTAATAATATTTAAAAATAATAAACATTATGCACAACATGAATATTGTGCAAAATTTAAATATCATGTATATAATAAATTTAATATTCATAATGTTCATAATATACATAATTGATGCATTCGACGTAAAAAAAAATGAAATACACAAAATGATGGATATTTTGTGCAATTTAAAATAAGTTTTATGCACTTTATGGTGTATGCCAAGCATAAATATCATGGACTTATCGTACATTTTAAATATAATATACATAATGAATTTAATGTATATTATAAATACAATTTTGATAATTATTATGATTAAAATAATTCTCATAAAAAAATAATTATGTATATAATAAAGAAAAAAATTATTCCCTTTAAAATAGCTTTGATAGATAACTTCGAGCTAGAAAAATATAATGGAAAATTACTTGATAAGAGCAACTAGAATCCTAATTAATTTATTTAGGTTAAATTGATGTTTTAAGAAAATTTTCTCTCTATAAATTTTAAAATAAGAAATTTAAACTATTGAGTAAACGATTCAAACATAAGAAATAAGAATAAAATTTATTAAAATTATCAAGTGATAATAAAATTATTTAAGAAAAGTAAACATATTAAAATTAAATAAAAGTGACTTAGCTTATAAAAAGTTATAACTCTTTTTTTATAAAAACTAAGTGCAATAAATTCATTGGTTTGACCAAAAGTTTGCTAGACTATTATTCTAGAATTATTGAGAGCAATAAGATTAGTTTAAAAATAGTCCTCTTAGCGGTTAGAACCCAACTTTAGTGATAGAAGATCTTGAAGTAGATCTCATGTGATAATAACAAGTTGATTGATTATCTAAAAAATATTTTAAAAAATAAAAATTATAAAATACTATAATGTATAAGATTTTATGTGATAGAGTAGATATTCTATACTCTCATTCACAAGATAGATTTTGTTTGCATATTATGAAAGAAAGAAATTTTTTTAAAATAGTTAATTAACATTAGATGAGCATACACGCTAATTCCTTACAAAGAACTTGATAGAGTTCATATAGCGCTGCATATGAGGATATATACAACTCTTAAAAGCTCTTATGAATAATACATGTACACGACTAAGGGCCCATTTGGCTCCGCTCAAAGTTCTTTGAGCTCGGAATTCAAGACAGCAAAAGCTAAAGTTGAAAAGACCATATTTTTTAGCTTTTCAAACTTTTGGAGCTTTTATTCACTTTGAAAGTTGTGCTAAAGCTAATTTACAACGGGGGCAAACAAGCCATAAAATACCAACCCCACAATCAGACAACCTGTATATTATGCGGATTTATTGAATTTTAGGGCAAAGAGAGTAGTTCAACACTAGTTCACTCTCTTTTATTTAAATAAAATTATTTTTATAAAATAAAAACTATATCTTTAAGTGCACTTTATTGACCACATAATATAGATAATAATTAGCAATTTAACTAGGTTAAGTTGATCAATCTACTTATGACCCAACCTAATTCAACCAGATGAATTTTAGGTCATAAACAAATTGACATATTTTATGAGTCGAATGTGATTATGTTTGACTTGAATCCACCTATCTTTGGCGCGAGTCGAGTGAAGTTAATTTTTGCAAGATCTAGATTTTCGTTTCTCTATATTTAGTCATTTTTTATTATTACTTTTTTTTTAAGTTAACTATCTATTAATGTTTTGTTAGGGGTGGCAACTGATCTGGTACTCGTGTTTTCACTCTAAACTCGAATCCGAACTTACAACCCAAACCTGACCTAAACCCGGGTCAAGTATTTAAACGAGCACCAGCGGATACCCGATTAAATAAAAAATAAATTATTTATTATTTTATTTTATAAAATATATTTTAAAAATAAAAATAAAATATTTATATAATTATTATTTTTATTTTTATTATATTTTTAATAGTAAAAAATATTTATATAATAGTTATTTTATTATTATTTATATTCTATTAATATAAATATATACTTATATTATTTTTTAAAATCAAATATCGAATATCGGGTATCCATATCTCAAAATTCGAAGTTTCGAACCTGTCCTATTAAACTATCTAAACCCATGATAAATGGGTCGGCACCCAAACCCAATGTGTTAGGGCCCGGTTCAGCGGTCCGGCCCAGGCCCGAACACAAGCCCCAAACACAAGCCCAAGCCACCGAAGCCCGGTCAACGTAGGCGGTTGACCAACTCAAACGAAGCAGAGGCTTCGTCTCATCCGCGTGACGCTGATTCGGCGGGCGACGGCGTCCACGCGGCTGGCGAAGCGCGAGGATAAAGCGGAGCTCAGGCACGGGCTCTCCGCCGGGAGATGCGGACGACGGATGCGGCGACGGAGTCGTCCCGTAGAGTTCGGAAGCTGCGGAGGATTCAGGGCAGCCGGAAGACGCGGACTTCGACGTACGCGAGCTTCGCGAGCGGCGAGCGCGCACGAGACTCGGACGCGGAGGGGAAGACGAGCGGCGGCTCGTCTATAAAGAGGCTGAAAGCTTACGAGCTCAGGGTGCCCAGAGGCGTCACCACACCACCACAGAGAGCGCGGGGAGCGACTCCACCGGCGACGGCGAGGCGCCGTCGCCTTCCAGAGCAGGGCTTTGATGCCGGTTCCAGGAGGGAACTGATGCCGACGTTCGGGGCAACGTCGAAGACTGGGAGGTTGAGTGAATTGTAACCGGGATCACCGGTGAGGGAGGGGAAGAGGGCACCGACGGAGGTCGTCGGCATTTGTAAGCTTCATCCGACGAATAAAGCTTCGATTTCTCTCAAAGCTCCTTTCCTCTGTTTCGGTGTTTCCGGCGACAACTTCTGGCAGCAGCAGTCGTCGACGGCAGACGACGAACTCGGGCGCGGGCGGCGCTCGGCAGCAGCGACGACGCGGCGGCGTCGTGCGTCGAGAGGAAGAAGACGAGTTTCGAACGCTCGGCGTTCGAAACGAGGCAAAGCGGAAGTCAAAATTGACGGCGCGATTTCGAAATCGAAATCGATTTCGTGTGCCGACGTCAGCGTGACGTCATCCGGAGAACGATTTCGCGGCGAAGGATTTAATCGGCGCTGACGTCAGCGTGACGTCAGCAAGGGCGATTCGGCAACGAGTTTCAACAGTGAAATTGAGGTATAATTTGGGGTTTTCGATTCTTCCTCGATTTCTCAAATTAGGGTTAGGGTTTTCTCCGTGCGATCTTGTATTTGGGGAGAAAAATTATCCGGGGAGATTAGGGTTTCGAATTTAAGGTCGGAAACCCTAGGGCGAGTTACGTTCTGGTATTCCGCCGGACGGCTCTAGGAAGCGGATAAGCGCTAATTCTAGACCGATCCGACCGGGGCGTGACAACAGGTATCAGAGGTTAAAGTGATCCATCGGCGACAAGGAGTGTCGTCCTTCCAGGGCAGGGGTCCTGATGCCAACACCAGGGAGTGTTGATGCCAATGTCTAAGGGCATTGATGCCGATGTCAGGGACGTCGATGCCGATATCAGGGGATATCGAAGGAGACTCTATAAGAGCTCAGTGATTGCAAGATCACTTCCAGAGCAGGGGCTCTGATGCCAATGCATAGCATTGATGCCAACACTAAGGCGTGTTGATGCCAACCCCAGGGGGCGTTGATGCCAACACCAGGGCGTGTTGATGCCAATGCATAGCATTGATGCCGGCGCCAGGGGCGTTGATGCCGGCGCCAGGGGCGTCGATGCCGGTGTCAGGGACATCGAGGTTCAGCTGAGTTCAGCAAATATGGTGAAGCATGATTGTGGGCCCATGACCCACAGGTCCGAAATTATCCTTGACAAATTTGTTGATGCAGGTTGCTATAAGCATGGTGCAGCAAACACTCATCATCAGACTGGAGATGGAGGACATTGAACATTGGAAGGCCAGTGTTCAAACTTGCATGGAACATCGAGGACGATGTTCAAATCAGGTGGGGGAGTATTGTTAGGGCCCGGTTCAGCGGTCCGGCCCAGGCCGGAACACAAGCCCCAAACACAAGCCCAAGCCACCGAAGCCCGGTCAACGTAGGCGGTTGACCAACTCAAACGAAGCAGAGGCTTCGTCTCATCCGCGTGACGCTGATTCGGCGGGCGACGGCGTCCACGCGGCTGGCGAAGCGCGAGGATAAAGCGGAGCTCAGGCACGGGCTCTCCGCCGGGAGATGCGGACGACGGATGCGGCGACGGAGTCGTCCCGTAGAGTTCGGAAGCTGCGGAGGATTCAGGGCAGCCGGAAGACGCGGACTTCGACGTACGCGAGCTTCGCGAGCGGCGAGCGCGCACGAGACTCGGACGCGGAGGGGAAGACGAGCGGCGGCTCGTCTATAAAGAGGCTGAAAGCTTACGAGCTCAGGGTGCGCAGAGGCGTCACCACACCACCACAGAGAGCGCGGGGAGCGACTCCACCGGCGACGGCGAGGCGCCGTCGCCTTCTAGAGCAGGGCTCTGATGCCGGTTCCAGGAGGGAACTGATGCCGACGTTCGGGGCAACGTCGAAGACTGGGAGGTTGAGTGAATTGTAACCGGGATCACCGGTGAGGGAGGGGAAGAGGGCACCGACGGAGGTCGTCGGCATTTGTAAGCTTCATCCGACGAATAAAGCTTCGATTTCTCTCAAAGCTCCTTTCCTCTGTTTCGGTGTTTCCGGCGACAACTTCTGGCAGCAGCAGTCGTCGACGGCAGACGACGAACTCGGGCGCGGGCGGCGCTCGGCAGCAGCGACGACGCGGCGGCGTCGTGCGTCGAGAGGAAGAAGACGAGTTTCGAACGCTCGGCGTTCGAAACGAGGCAAAGCGGAAGTCAAAATTGACGGCGCGATTTCGAAATCGAAATCGATTTCGTGTGTCGACGTCAGCGTGACGTCATCCGGAGAACGATTTCGCGGCGAAGGATTTAATCGGCGCTGACGTCAGCGTGACGTCAGCAAGGGCGATTCGGCAACGAGTTTCAACAGTGAAATTGAGGTATAATTTGGGGTTTTCGATTCTTCCTCGATTTCTCAAATTAGGGTTAGGGTTTTCTCCGTGCGATCTTGTATTTGGGGAGAAAAATTATCCGGGGAGATTAGGGTTTCGAATTTAAGGTCGGAAACCCTAGGGCGAGTTACGTTCTGGTATTCCGCCGGACGGCTCTAGGAAGCGGATAAGCGCTAATTCTAGACCGATCCGACCGGGGCGTGACACAATGGGTGGAATCGCCGCTCTTAGACTTTTGCAGGCACCGCTCACTGGTTTCCGTTTAATAACAATGTTCCTCGGGAGCAAGACACCAGCTACGGTGGATTTTCTAATCCAACGGCCACTATCACGCAATCAAGAACGAACGGATAAGATTGCATCGACAGTACTATATAGGTTATCCATCGTCGATTCCTTAAACCCATCCTCTCTGGCCGTGCGAGGGTAGGGCTTTTGGCCGGGTTCGTGAGAGGAGCGGGCGGCACATCTTCCGGACGAACAGGTTCTCGATACGATTTGGATCAAATCCTAATAATATTTCTCTTCTTTCTTGATTGATTCCCTTGCACTTCTTTCGAGTTTATCGGCTGGATCGAACCTGACAGTTGCATGATCTGGAGTGTTTGTATTTACATTTTCGTGGTTTGATTTGTTCTATTAGATTCGCCTCATGATCACCGAGGATCGCATGGTTTTTCTCATCATATTCCACACATATTATCTCTACTTTTTGACAACTTGACATGTTAAAGTCGATATCTTCGATTTAATTTCTCGTTTGGTCAACGAGGGATTTGACTGTCGGATTTTTGTAACCCTGGACTGTATGTCTCGTTAAGCCTTGCGCTTCGAGTTCTTCAATATGTAGGCTGGTGATTTAAAGGTGAAAACAAAAATGAATTCACTATCGGTGTTTTGTTACACCGTTGAAACCTTTCTAGGTTCTTTCGTCGCTTGTGTTTGACACTTTGATCGTTGTTTCTCATGTTCAATTAAAGTTATTATGTAATTGTGAGGTAATGAATTCGTCTTTTCTTCCTCTTTAAATTGAAAATGATGGTCATCCTTGCCACCTCCAACGACTTAAAAATAAAGTTCCGATATTAACTCAATAAAGGAATTAGCTGAATCACATATAAGACTTGTTATCATATTTATTGGAATAGCAATCGTCAGCTTTCCTTGGAGTAGTAGTTGGGTGCAACTTCTAGGTTATCTTATATATGATATTTATTTCTCTTGGTATCTTGAACTTGCGAAATGTCTGAGTAAGCTATGTATCTAAGAGAAGCCCCACATAAAAGTTGTGTGCAGGGCCAATTTAGCAAGTTCATGATAGCTGAGACAAAAATAAAAATCTGATTTAGGCTTCTCTAAGATATTAATCCTGCCTGTATATACGAACTTAACTGCCGGATTTTCTATAAGTTATATTTGGTGTCGGGAAGCTGCCTGAAGTGTTTATTCGATGGATGTGTTGACGGGACAGCAGTTTAGGAGATTTTTGACTTTGTATTAGATGATAATTGCCAGTTTTATCTCAGTGAGAAAAAATGATATTGCAAATACCACACAGAAGTAGAATAATGAGATAACTTTTAGCCTCAATTGGTTGGATCTAAGGTCCCTCGTGAATTGATTGAATTCTTATTCTTAGTTAGATGGAGAGAGTTCTATGGTCGCAATAGTGATGAATGAGTGTAAAAAACTATTGGGATCTGTGGCTTTTATTAAGCCTTATTTTTCATTCTTGAGTGATGTAATCCAGCTATCATGTCTAATTAATGTCACAATTTGATTGAACAAATTCATTTGTGTAGTTTCTCGTTTGATTTGAGGCAATTTTGTTACTGAATAGTCATGGCAACAATGTCTTGGGTTTAAATGATTTGCATATTTTCTCATCCCCTCAAACTTATTTAAATGTTACAAACCCGTTATAAGTATTGTGAAAAAAAATCATTTAATTACAATATAAGTTACAAACCCAACATTTAACCCAGTTTTTTTTATCAAAAAGCTGGAATATATTGATTGAGTTGGGTCAATTGTTATTCAGCACAGTCCTACTGCAGTATGGTATGTTGGATCTGGTTCAACATTTTTTCATTAACTGGTGGTGTGTATACACAAGCTAGGGTGACTTAAAGTAGGTTGTTGTGGTGATTGTTATAAGTTGTGGTGGTCAGATTATAAGATGTTTAGTTATCATTAGACCCTAATTTGATCTCTTTTTGAACATCATATTTATACCTGTTCTAATAATCATTTGATCTCTTAAGTTTATTTGTACCTGTTCTATTAATCATTTGATCTCTTAAGTTTTCAGCAGTCATCATCTTTATCTTTTATGCTGTTTAATCCTTAAACATTTTGAATTATCATTCTAATTCATTTACTAATTAAAAAGTAGTTTAATTTTCCAACTTGTGGTTTTTGAGTGGCATTTATTGTTTTTGACAGTTTTACTAGTTTTGTCTGCCATTTTTTTTCACAAATCCAGTTTTATTTCTAAAATGGATTTTGTCATGCTTCAGCAACTTCCCAGTTTTACCAAACTGGCTTAGAATAATGCTCTGCATTGTGTGCTAAAGGGAAACCGAGCAAAAATACTTGTATTGTTTTTTTCTAAATCTGTTCAGTTCTTTCCTTCCATTTTAGGTGTTTGAGTTAATTTATAAATTACAGAAGCATTAACTGCCTTATTGCACATATTATTCTCTGTTCTGCAGAATGGCTTTTGCAAATAGGATTGGAAACCTTCTGAAGAAATCTGTCTCTTCGAGTCCGTCACTGTATCAGGCAATACGTTACATGTCATCCTCAAAAGTTTTTATTGGAGGTCTGGCATAACTGACCAAGACACATTTAGGCCTTGCTACTGATTTCATGTTTGTAGAGCCTCTGATTCCTCTTTTGTAGGACTTTCTTATGGAACTGATGAACTGAGTTTAAGAGAAGCATTTACTAGTTATGGTGAAGTTATTGAAGGTAAATATTGGTTGTCTTGCTGTTTTAGTTAAGAATTTTCTCTACATGCCATACAAGTTCACAAATGTTTTCTTTTGTAGCTAGAGTCATCATGGATAGGGAAACTGGAAGGTCACGAGGTTTTGGATTTGTAACTTTTACTTCAAGTGAAGAAGCATCTTCTGCCATTAGTGGCATGGACGGGAAGGTACACATACTGCTCCGTTAGTGTTGCATACTTTTGTCTTCTAACTCAGATCTATGTTCATTGTTGAAATGAATCAAAATTTTGAATCCTATTACATAATTAGTTGAATAGAAATAAGTAGAAGGTGCTAAATATAGTCTAAACTCACTTTCTAAATGTTGTCATGCTTGGAAAAGTCATTGCAGATTAACGTGCTATGCAGTACACCATACTTAGACAGCAAAGTATCTCATTATTTAGCAGATAAATCACTCTCGGTTTATCTCATTTTATTCGTTTTGTAAAATCTTGTTATATGTAATTTCAGACATTATTGTTAGGTGAGCTTGATAAGTGATTCTCAGTTTTAACTGGATATTGATCTTTGACGAACATTTTTTATCCCCATTCATTTATGACTCAATGCAGCATTTTTTATCATTGATAATAAGATTTCATTTAAGTATTGATTTGCCTGTCAAGGAACAGACATTACATTTATTTCAAATGATTATTAAAATCGAAACAGAAACAAAAAAATTATTAGACTCCATCCATTTCTTTGCGAACTAACTAATCCAATGTCACGGAAATTGTCTTTCCCTGTTGCTGTTTTCCAGGAAAATAATAATTTACAAGTTCATTTCTTGTGGGTTTTGTCATGTTTCATACTCAGCTTTCATGCAAACTGCAATTATTACTCCCAAGACACAATAACTTAATGACTGGATGGTAGCCTATCCCTGAAGCTTTTTGAACATAGCAACATGCTTTATTGGTCGAGTTCAAGAGGAAATCAATTTGCGTCTTTGCAAAATGATAACATGCTTAGTTTTCTTTAGCATTACATAATGTTTTCAAAGTTGCGTTGCGATGGCTTTGATGGCTCTCTTGTGTCAGGATCTGCATGGCCGGATTATAAGGGTAAACTATGCTAATGAGCGAACAGGTGGAGGTGGATTTCGCGGTGGTTATGGTGGTGGAGGCTATGGTGGTGGGGGAGGTGGCTATGGTGGCGGAGGCTATGGTGGTGGTGGAGGTTATGGTGGAGGTGGCTATGGTGGCGGTGGTGGCTATGATAATAGAGGGGCTTATGGAACTGGAGGTGGAAATTATGAAGGTGGTGGCTATGGTGGCAGTGGCGGGGGATATGATGGGACCAGTGGCGGCGGTGGTGGTGGTGGTAACTATGGTGTTGCTGCTGCTGGTGGTGGCAGTAGTGACAACTACGTAGCTGGGGCTGGTAGCAGTTTTGGTGGCGGGGATGGTGGTTATGCAGGGAACAGTGGGTTGTATGGTGGTGGCAATTACAATGCCACCACCGCCAGTGCTGCCAATTACAATGCCACTGCAAGTGGTGGCAGCGATCCTAGCTCTTTCCGTGAGAGTGCAACTACGGGCTTCAACAGCAAACAGTACGGCAACGACCTCGGCAATGAAGATGGCCGCAATGATAATGAAGATGAGGGTGACTTGTCCGAGGATAATTTCAAAGATGATGATGACGAGCCTGATGATTATGCCAACAAGAGAAGATAAGGAATGGTCAAGTATAGCATCTTTAGTGCTGTCAGCTTAGTCAATGATCTTGAAGTTGTACTTGAAAATAAATATGTGAACTCTGGTATTCAGGCAGAGTGCATCCAAGTAGTTGGATGTTGCCCTTGTTGATTGAACACAAACTTAATTATGATCCGGCAGCTTTGTACTTGCATGTTTTGTAATTCCAGATGCTTTTAAGTATTGTGCATGGTATGTTTGTTCAGATCTTTTGGATTAGTGTATTTGAAAATCATTAGTATATGATGATTCACATTATGGAAACTGTAGCATATGGGAAACCTTTGCTACATGCTGATGCAGTAGTACTTGTTGCTTCAGCTCAAACCTGGATTGCTATGATAAATTGTTGCCTCTCGTGGATATAGTTTTAAGGTGGTTCGCTTTAAGGTTTATAATCTTCATCCTATTTACTAGTTCAACCTTATATTATTAGTTCATAAATGTTTGAAGTTTTAGTTTGAGCGGATGTACCGATCGCTGGTCAGATTGGTATATACTAGTTGTACCGAATAAAAATTTGATAGAATGTTGCTCTGCTGATTAAGAAAAGAAAGAAGAGGGGAAGAAGTTCCCATTTGCCGCTCTCACTTGTTTGTCTTCCTCTCTTCTTTTTCTCATTTCTATGGTCCGGTTCGGATCTCCACCTGACTGGTCCAAATTGAAAAAAATCAATCGTTTCATATCGATTATAAGAAACTTAGTTCAGATCGCACGGAATGGGTTGGACATATGATGGGCAAAACCATTATTATTATTATTATTTGTTTCTGAGAAGACCTGGACTTTGTAAGTTTCTTGCACACTTTATTTGATGATGTGATATTCATGAAAATTAAAATAATAAAACTGAAACGATTGTAGATGCCCTCGCTCATAACGTTGCCACGACCATCTAAATATCTGATCAATCTCTAGCAATTTTTCCTGTTTCTCTAGAGAGAATCTACGTGAGAGAGAAGAACTAATAGATTCATTGTATTTTTTTCTTAAAACAGGCCCTTAGGGCATTCTGAACGCGTCCTTTACCTCTGTTGATCTTAAACCCCAACAGATATGTCCATGGCTTTGAGTCTACTAAATTAGTCAACTACAAAAGTTTGTGAAACAAAGCCTGTTTCTTTACACAGTAGAAATTGCTCTACTTCCAGATAGTAAAAAATTACCACAACAATGCATTTGATCCAAAATGCTGAGCATGATTCTTCCTAGCTAAATCGTCCAAAAAGATTTATGAAAGACATCTTCATCAGAATTTTGTAATATGCTTATTTTTGGTAAACAATAAATTACAGTACACTGATGAAAGGCCAAACATTTTCTTCACAAACGCTTATGACGGCAGTAACATGAAAGAGAATATCTTGCGAGTTTATAGAGCCACTGATGGACAATATCTTGTGAGGAATTCCAAGAAATCAGTTTGTATCAGGTCTTCCTGTGTCCTGAAGAAGCCATGAGAACACCAACAGCGATAATGAACATTGATAACATGCTCACTAGCAACACGTAAGTCTTCTTGGATGACCTTCTGTACTCTCCGAAGAGGATTATGCCCCAGAATGTACTCACAAGTGGCAGTGCCTGATGAAAATAGGCACAATTCAGAAGAGCTCATAAACAATCTCGTGAACATCACATAAATTTCCCTTAATCCATAATGGGGCACGATTAATGTAAACAACCAACAAAAACTAACCTGCACGGAATCAGCTGCAGCATATCCAGCAGCTTGCCCGCCCATGAACTGGAATCCATTTCCAAATCCACATAGCAAACCTGCGACAAGTGCCCACTGCCTGCCCTTCCAATCCTTCACATAGGCCGTCAATGATGAACTCGGAAGTCCAGCAACAGGCTTGTACAGGAACCAGATGTTCAAGCCAATCCCAATCACAAAGCACGAGATGGAGAAGTAGAAGAACGCTGTGTACACCACAAGGTGCGGCACCCCTTGCTTCAGCGTGTGCCACTGATCATTAGTCGCCAGGTTGAATGCTGGGGAGAAAAGAGAGAAGCAAACGCCGGCAAAGAACACAATGCCCAGGCCTAGACATGTGTTGGATCCTAGCACCTGCAAATTCCATGTTATTTATGTTAAGGGAAATCATATCTCAGATCAGTAAATTAATCTTCTATATTATTATTACTATATATAACATTGCCTCTTGTATTTAAGAATCTCTGAATGAATAAACCTATGTATCTAATGAGTATTAGGCACAATATAGTTCCTAATTTTTCTCGTGTCTTCTCTCCTCTCTCTCTCTCTCTTTCGTCTCTTTCTCTATTTTAACAATTGATAATAAGACTTGTTTGTAACTTACACAAAAGATCAATCTTCATCTGGTACCATATATGGTAAATGAAGTGATAAAAAACGCCACTTAAATGGCATATCTGTACTACCACTGACCTTAATTGATCTTCTATTTTCGAGCTGTATGAGGAACTCTGCAGTTCCAGCTTTTGCTTTCTCAACATTCAGAGTTGACTTTGATACATCAGAAACTGCATTCTCCAGGTCTTTGGGAGCATCTGAGATCAAGCAAGATGAATGGAAGGGAATTAACAAACTTACTATTGGAATATATCAAGTGAAACTCACTTACAAAATGTAATTTCAGACCTTTGGCTGCAAAATCATTTCTGAGTTCTTGCTCTCCAACGGCGCTGCAGATTAGTTGCCATTGTAAATTTCAGTTGACTGTCATAGCAAAACTAACCATCCCCACTAAAATTCAAAATGACATTGCACCAACACCCTCGTTCAACGATTAGAAATCGTCAACTGTACTGATAAATAATTGAATTTCTTTTAATTGATCCTTTTTCAAGTATGAGGTGAAGTGAAAGTTGCAAGAAATGTACCTACTTTTGTTCTTGCAGTGGCTTAATGATCCACTAAGCTTCTTTTCATTATCAGCTGCATTGGAAGAATGAACAGCAGATCCAAGACACACAGCAATGAGAAAGCAAGCAACCCCAGGAAAGAGAATCTCAGCTCTATTAATTCGATCGTCGAGAAAATAGTTCAAACTTGTTCCTGCATTCAGAAATGGCAGATAATATATTTGAACTGAATTCATTCAGCACTGAATATTATTTGAACTGAACTAGTATTGCAAGAACAAAAAGCTCACTACCATAAAGCACAGAAACAAATGTTCAATTGCTGAAAAAAACTTTTTTTGATTCACAAATTGATAGGAACATGGAGACATACCTATGACTACAGTTATACTTGAAGTAATTACTTCAGTGACTGAAAGGCCAACATAAGCCCAGGCATATTGTGTAGCTAGGTTTCCAAGGCTAAGAACAATTCCACCAGCCATTGCAAAAAGGATTGAAGACCAGTTGTCCTGCAAATATATCAATTCACAATTTACATTGTGTCAAAAGTTTTGGCTCCCTCCAACAGAAGGAACATCAACAAAGTTACTTGTAAGAACAAAAGAATATAGAGAGTTTAAGCAACAATTTTCAAGAGTATTCAAGCTCTTACAGCAACAAAGTTATTTGTAAGAACAAAAATGCTTAGCAAATATAGTTTAGAATAAAATTTTCAACCAAATAACTCAAGACCTATACTAATTTGAGAGTTTAAGTAACCTGTGCTAGTGATCTTTGAGTAACTTCTCCGTGATTCAAGTGCTTAGCATCAAACAAAGGTATGAAACTGGAGAAACACAAAGAAAATGAT
This sequence comes from Costus lasius, assembly GCA_027563935.2. Taxonomy (NCBI): domain Eukaryota; kingdom Viridiplantae; phylum Streptophyta; class Magnoliopsida; order Zingiberales; family Costaceae; genus Costus; species Costus lasius. Next base: position 133,966,640 of record CM050446.2, on the reverse strand, counting down.
CCAACCTGAGCTAGCTGCGTGAAGAAATTTGGCATATGGGGTTTGCTTTCTCCAATCTGACCAAATGTCAGAGCAATGATAACCGCAGCCAGGAGATTTGTTATGGAGTAATCAAGGTATGTGTGCTGAGGAAGACGACCTCTGCGTTCCAAGAGAGTCAAAACAGCAGGCCAAGTGCCCAAGAAGAGAAGGGCAGCCAGCATCAGAGCAATAGCACCTCCTTTATCTTCGACTATATACATCTTGATCAAATCCAACTATAGGGAAGCACCTAAAGGAGTTGTCATCATTCAACACTGTCAATTATAGAGTTCTATGTGCAACTCTTCTAAATTAGCAAAATTTGGAAGAGTAGATATGAATGTTCTGAAGAGCTAGGTTTCAATGCTTGTTCTAACTCTTACTGAGGGCGAGGAATAGAAAGAGGCAAAATTACCTATAAATGAAACTGGTGGGCGAACTTTGAAATCAACTTGAGAACCTTCAAAAGGAGAAGTTGCAGAGAGCAAAGCAGTCGAAGCTCTGTGTTTCTGTAAGCACTGCCCCCAAATGCCCAAAGTTGCTACCGGCAGGAACTGAGCTCCAAGATGATTGGATTTTCGAGGGCAAGTCCAAGGAGCTATTCTAAAAGGAAGAAGATAGATGACCAATATCACCACTGGGCAATACTTCTAAGTAGAAAAGATCTCGTGGCGCCGTGGTCCATCTGCAACCCTCGAGGTTTGACTAAACTATGTGAAAGGATCAATTAGGAGCACGAGTTGACATCAGCAATATTGTCCGCTTAAAGATACAGACAAAGATGCATTTGCCTAAAACACTACAAGTCAAAACAGTCCAGGAGGTGTGCATCACTGTCACAGAGAGTGGCCAGGCATGAAAAACGAGGCGTTGACCATTCTGCACCAATGGGAAGCATTTGAGATCAGGAGGAACACGATGAGTCAAATATAATCTGCTATAAAATTAAAAAAAAAGTACCCAACCGGAGAGGATGGAAAGCGGAGGCTTTGGATGAAAATGATGGAGGAAGAAGATTCAGGGAATCACTGGCCACCTATGCATCTTGTATTTAAGGAGTGCAAAATGAGTAAGCAAGCTGTGCGCTACAAAAAGAATAAATAGTCTGGCTCTGATTGGTCAACGTTAGGGCTCTGATTGGTCAACGTTAGGAGCAATCAGAGTGGATTATATATATATTAAATAATAATTAAAAATATTATTAAAATTATACCTATGTATTTATTATTTTTGTACATATAAACAAAAAATATTATTATTTTACTATTTAATTTCTTTTTTTTTATTATGTCCATTTTTTTACTTTATGCAATTTATACCCAAATCCATTATTGCATGCCTTAATTTATTCCTCTGAAAGTTGTCATACAATAATATAAATATTTTTAATTACCTTACTATTTAAATTTATTTCCTTTTCTCCTCTTTATTTATAACACTTAAATAACAACAATAATAGCAATAATACATATATTATTAACTCTTTATAAAATAAGTATATTTCTTAAATTTCAGTGATGGATAGAATGGGATCAATGAGATCCTTATTTGTGTCCTGAGCCATGAACATGGAATCTTTTTGCTAGAGCATTGACCGAGATAGGTCAAAGGGTGGACCAAACCATGCTGTCATCAAGCTTTGAATAAGAATGAATGTTTTATCTAGAGGTGTGACCACTCCTAGCCACCATATCATTTCTTCTGAGCTGTAGTACCTGGATGATCATTTACTCTGAATCTCCACTTCATAAGAACAGAGAATGTTTCTTATGTTATTTGAAAACTTGTTGCTTCATTTAAAATAGAAGAGAAGGTTCATCTCTTTCTATTTCAAAAGAGTATTCCACTTTGTTGGCAAGCCCCCAAAATTCTTCCTTGAATTGAAAATTATCTAAAGGCCAGAATCAATTCAAATATACTAAATAATTTATTTAAAATCATTTATATATAAATAAAAAACTTTTGTGATATATAAGAGTGAATCAGTAGCAAAGGTTGAAGAACCAAAGATGATGCATAAAGGGAAAAGAAAATAGTCCACTAGCATAATGACATTGCCAAGCACAAAGTCAAGTCAAAACACAAGTCTCCAAGCCAAGCCAGCAAAAAAAAAAAACACTGCCACCAAACGTCCAGTGGAAAATCTTGTTTTGCTTACCAAAATGCTTCTTTTGCCCTGCTGTTTATCATGAAAATTTTACAGCTTCCACATCAGATCTTAAGATGAGCAAGGGAAAGGAGAATGATCAGGAGAGAGGGCATCCCTGCCTCCGGTGGCAAAGCTCCATGGTCAACGCTGCTGGTTGCTCCGGTAGGGTCTATGCCCTCCAATGCTCCTCCACCAGCGGTGGTGTTTCCAGTCATTGGGCTGAAGGTGCTGGTGGCACTCCCAGATGTTGCTGCAGCACTGATACATGGTTTTGTAACTCAAATGTTAGCAGCTGATTGCATGTGAGATGGAAGATTGGTTGATAGGGAAAATTCTAAATACAATTCCAGAACAAATGTGTGAAAAAATCTAAGCTAGAGTTGATAGTTTTCTCAGTTGGGTTTCTGAAATGTTATTTTTTCATAATTTCATATTTGAACACTCATTTTATCTTTCAATTAGGTTTTAAGTATCTTTGTTTCAACTGAGCTGCTGAGCAACACCTAAAACTCCTATGCTGCTGCTTATGACAAATAGATATCTCTTGAGGCCGAGTGATCAATGATTTCCCTGAGAAATCTACATGTTTCCTCTGTTTACCAAAAGAGAAGATATAGCCAAATGACAACAAATTTCTAGAACTTTGATAAAATATCATAGCAATGAAAAGTTTAGCAGCTAATTAAGGGGTCAATACATGTGAAAACTCACATTAGATTGGTGTAGGATTGTTGCAGAAAGATTCAATTGGTAGAGGAACTCAAAGCAGGGATAGAAAATGTGAGATCTCCAGAAAACGTATGAAACAGCTAAAGGAGGTGACGACAAGAAAAAAAAAGTTCCTTTTCCTCTTGAATAAAGTTGTCCAGATGTTCTTGTTGACTGGGAGGTGAGTAACCTTTTTTGAACCAAAGATTACCAAGAAAACTGAAGATTTGACCATGAACTTGAAATGCTAAAGAATGGACAATGAGGATTTTGCAGGTTTCCATCTTTTTTTTGCCCCCAAAGTTGCAATGGCCACAAAGTTAAGTCTGAGAAACCCTAATGTGGAAGTGGAAAAGCCACACACCAATGGAACATCTTGGAGGAAGAAGATACCTGGGAGTTGCAGGATAGACGCAGCCGTTAGCACCTGCAACAGGAAAAGAGACGATGAGTTGACCATCTAGTTTGACCTTACGGTAGCGAAAGGCCGAGTTACTTGGGTCTGCGGCCGCAAGCGCGGCTGTTCCTGTGAAGTCGCAGGCGGTTTGCGCCTGGCCGTTCCTCTGGTAGTAGCTGTTGGCAGCGTAGGAGCAATGCGCGACCACTGTGTTGGGATTGTAGCAAGCGCCAACTTTCAGGATGGGGTTGCAGTCCGCCCCTGCTCCGCAAGCATAGTCCAATGTCTTCTGCAGCGCAGTGGTGCTCGCGTCGGCCTTGCAAACGCACCAAGCGGCATCTCCCAGAACCAAGGAAGCAGAAAAGTCAATGGAAAAATCGAAGGGAGAAAATATTGGATTTTCTTTTCCCCCAGGGCAAGAGGAGCATGGCCAAAGAAGCTCACCTGAAGCACCAAACATGGCCACAGCAAGCAGCAGCAGCAGCAGAGCTTCCATGGACATTGGCAGTAGTGAGAAGGAGAAGCTTGGTGGGTGCTAATGGTGGATTGGCTTCCCTACCACCTAAGTTTTGTTTGACAGGAAACACAAAGGGAAGTAGTACTGAACTGAGCTGGGACAGAGCAGCTTGTGACCCAGCACTCTTGTACTGCGAGAAAATAATAAAAAAATGCTTTATTAAAATATATCTACATTTTATTCTCTGCATTTTTTTCAAAGAATAAGTTGAAGTGAAAAGGATCAATTCATTTATATTTTTAATATATAAATCAAGAACATAGATTACATTATAATATTATCGACCTCACATCACAAATTACCATTTTAGCTTGAGACGTTCTTTAAATCAAACATGCATTCTTCAATTAAAAATTTACAGAATTCAGATAGCATTTTATCCAAGCTTCAATCTGCGATATCTTCTTAATTATTTATAATGAAATTTGTTGCATGGCATGCATTCTATCCAAATTATTCCCGATACTAATTCGCCAGCCTCATCCCAGCTTCTCGTACGCGGCCGCCACGAGCCTGGGCAAGGGTTGCGCCACCAGCGGCGCCGCCCTCTGCAGCGTGAGCCCGTAGGCCTCCTCCATGTCGAGCTTCGCCGGCAGCTGCCCCTCCGGCAGGTGCCACTCGAAGGCGTGCACAAGCGTCGCCGTCATCAGCTGCACCATCCGCACGCCTAGACTCATCCCAGCGCAGATCCGGCGGCCCGCGCCGAAGGGGATCAGCTCGAAGTCGTTGCCGCGCACGTCCCACGCGCTCGTGGGGACCCGCCGGGGAGGAACCGGTCCGGGCGGAACTCCAGCGGCTCCGGCCACTCGGCGGGGGTCGTGGGTGATGGCCCACACGTTGACCAGGAGAGTCGCGCCCTTGGGGATGGAGAGAAGCCGCCCACCTCGCAGGCCTGCGACGCCATGCGAGGGGAGGGAGAGCGGCGTCGGGGGGGTGCAGGCGGAGGGTCTCCTTGGCGACGGCCTGTAGCAGGGGGAGTTTGGGCAGATCCGACTCCGAAACCAGGCGGGCCCGGCCCACTACGCTGTCCAGCTCGTCCTGCGCCCGCCGGAAGACGTCCGGGTGCCTGATCAGCTCCGCTAAGGCCCACTCCACCGTGCTGGATGACGTGTCCGTACCGGCGGTGAATAGGTTCTGCATGCACGACGACGTGTTCAACACTCGAGGTCAGCTCACAAACGAGAATTTATCCATGATAGAAAAATTTGAGAATGAATTTAATTTCATTAATTACCAGTAGCAAGGCCTTGATGTTGGTTTCGGTGAGCTGACCACCCTCGCCGTCATCGTCCTCCGCCTTCTCCTTCAGTCCCACCAACACGCTCAACAAGTCCCTCCCCCCTCCTTCCTTCCCCGCCGCCTGCCCCCGACGGTGCTCCGCGATGACCCCGTCGAGGAACGCGTCGAACCTCCTGTGCAGCCGCTTCATCCGCGCCACAACCCCCTGCGGGTCGAGCCACCGCAGCCACGGCACGAAGTCCCCCACGTTGAACTCCCCCGCCACTTGCATCAGCTCAACTACCATCTCCTTGAACTCCCCTGCGCCCTCGCCCTCCTCCTCGAACACCCGCCGCCCCACCGTGGCCCGCGCCAGCGCGTTCGTCGCGCATATGTTGACGGCCTGCCCCACGTTGACCGGCCTCCGGCTGCCTTGCCCCGCCGCGAGGGCGCGGACCAGGAGCGCCACCTCGCCCTCCCGGATGCCGCGGACGTCGTCGAGCGCCTTGGAGCTGAAGAGGTGGACGGAGCAGAGCTTCCGGAGGGGCGCGCCAGCGGGGGCCGTATGGCGCAAAGACGAGGTCCTGGTAGTTGTAGGCGACGTGCTCGGCGCCTGAGTTTGGGGGGCGGTCGCTGAAGTTGGCGTCGTTTGCGCGGAGGAACTGGGCGGCGTGGGTGGCGGAGGCGGCGACGATGACGTCGACTGAGCCGAGGCGGAGGCGGAAGAGCGGGCCGTAGCGCTGGGATAGAGCGTGGAGGGTGCGGTGAGGCATAAGGCCCAGCTGCGGAAGGTTGCCGAGGACAGGCCAGCCGCGGGGCCCGGGCGGGGGCGGGGCTCTGCCGGGCTTAGTCTTGGATTGGATAAGGAAGAAGACGAAAAGGGGGAGGAGGAGGAGGACGACGACGAAATCCCACATCGTTAGTGTTAAAATCAGTGTCGACTCTGTGCAGTGATTAATTCTGATCCGCGTGGAACTGCTAATTAAAGAAGTTCGGGGGCTCAAGTGTTCTTCGTGACAGGAGCCTGGCGTGAGGAGTTTACCTTCCCTTCTTGCTCGTAAAGGGCGATGGGCATGTGCCCTACTATCCTATCCGCCCCGGTCAGTCGGAGAAGAGGAGATGGCGCACAATTAATTGCCTGGTTGTTGGAATAGGAAAACAAATCAGACTGCCTCTCTTTGAAGGTGCGGTTACCCACTAGGGCGCTGGCACGTGTCGGATGTATTAACTGATATAATTTGATCGTGATATAATGAACCAAAATGTTTTTATTACCCGACGAAAAAAACTCACGGGTACCCCGCTGTGAATGGAGAAAATTTTCTAGTGAAGGCCGGAAAATCTAGGTTAGGTTCTTTGTTTTTTTATCAAATATATTCTTTTTTAAAAAATTATAATGAAATGATATACCAATTTTAAGATTTCTAATAGTATCAATATTGTCATAAAAAAAATTATGTATGATATTATCGTAAAAATTTCTCACTACTATAAAATAAGAAACCTGCTTAAAAAATTTAAGCAAGCTGACCCGCTTCCCCGCGTCTGATTTGGGCCTAACCCAAATTATTGAGCCCATACCGGTACATCTTGAATCTCAATATTTTCACTGGTTCAGGTTAGATCATCTACTCATCTACATTGAAGAAGTCCTCTGGCATTCTAAATCTTCATCGTTTACAAATCCAGTATAATCTTCCTAAATCAGTATCTGATCTTCTATTGAAAATTATCTGGAAGGAGATATGAAACTTAGGATTGATTTGCTACCAGCATTCAAGTTAATGCATGATACAAATTCTACAATCTAATGCCTAAGATTTGACAACCAATTATGAATCAATAGAAATGATAAAGATCGTAATGAAGACTCAATAAACTTTTATTGGTGAGAGATACAAGTGGTGGAGAGAGAGATACAAGTCAACAATGAGAGATCTTTCAGGTCTAGTAAAAAAAAATACTAGTGGTGGAGAGAGAGATACAAGTCAACAATGAGAAATGTGAACATCATTATTGGTGAAGTCATTGATATTGACACTAGGTGTTAGGCCCACGGGCCAAGGAATTGCGCGATTCCCTGAGCCCAGCCCATATAATTGGCTGATTGGGTTGGCGGGTGTGCAGGTCGGATCGAGCATAATACCCGGATCCGAAATCGCGAGCGTCAATTCACACACGATTGCGTGCGTAGATGGGTTGAGGTGGACGGCTCGTGCGGCGTGGGCGGGGTGCGCCTCGGGCGTCGCGTTGACGCGGGCGGAGAATGGGAAAAGGCAACGAGGTCGAGGGAGCAAAAATGGCTTCAGCGGAGACAAGATTCTTCTCTCTCGCTTCTTCTCCGTCTTCCCCTCTCCGACGTTGATTTCATCGGACGCTGTTCGTCGGAGAGCTCCTAGCGCGTTCCGGTGGTTCAGGCGGGTGGTGGAATGCCAAGAGGAGCCTCACCCCTTTTCCTTCGCCGTCGTCTTCTTCGACCTTCGTCGCCGTCGCCGGCCTCTCCAGATAGCCTTGGAAGGCTTCTCTGTTACCACGCCACCGACAGGAAGGACGCGGGGCAATCCGGCCAAGGTACTTTTCCTCGCCGTTCCCGGCGCCCCTTGGCCTCCGCCCCGGGACGCGATCTCCCCGGCGGCGCCTCCTTTTTCTTTGGTTCTTCTTCGCGGGCATGCGTGAGTTGGCCGGTCGACGAGCTCCTCGAGCGAGCCCTCTCCCCCTTCTCTCTCGCGCCTGCCGGTCCGCCTGCGTGCGGTAATTTCCGGAGGCGCCTGTCGCCTGCGTGCGATGCTCGTCGCCCTCTCTTCGCTGTCTGCGTGCGGCCGGATCCTTCTCTCGTCCGGTAAGCTGTAGTTCGGTCGGCGCAGCCTTCTCCTTCGGCGAGGCTGCCTGGTGGTCGGCGCTTCTTCTCCTTGCGTTTGCGTGCATCTTTGGGATCTGCGTCAGCTCCTGTTCGTCCGACGCCGGCGGAGTGATCTGGAGTGGCGGCTCCGCCTCTTGTACGAGCCCTCCGACGCCCATCCATGACGGCGTCTTCCTCCAACCGAAGGAGTAGCGGGTGGCCAACGCCACTCTCCCTTTCCTCTACGCAGCTATTCAGCCGAGCTCGCCTCATGCGAGCGTGATCCTTCCGGCGCCCGTCGTCGCCTACGTGCATTCGTAACCGGCCGCCTTGAGTGGAGGCCTTCAGGCGTATATCCAACTACAGCCGTTCTTGTCTTCGGGTGAGAAGGGCGAGGCCGTCGGGTTCCCCGGCGGAGCGTCGTCCGGCCTTGCCGCCGGCGTGCGAGCGAGGAGCCGGTTGAGTTCTTCCGATCAGTGGCGTGCGACGCCGTGTGGACGATTGTCCTAGATCGCCAGGTGCCAGCTAGATCCGTGTGAGTGTGTTCTGAGTCTGGTGTGGACCTCGTCCGTCGCGGTCGGAGACGAATGAGTTTTGTTTGGGTTCAGGTGAACCCGGTTCAACTCAACGACGCCGGTCTTTGGTGGATCGTCTATGTTGACTTGAGCCACATTGGAACTGCAGCGATCCCCTGTTGAGTCCACAGTCGGGCTGGGAGTCCGAATCGACTCCGCCAGTCGCGCCCAATTTGGCGGTTTCGACCGTTAGGATACCTGCGTTGACGCAGTTGGACTTGAGTCAAGCGTTGACTCACGGGTGAAATGATTAAAAAAAATATTATCGTAATCATGGGCGTGACACTAGTGAACTCCCTCAAACCAAAATTTGCTCCAATACTAAGTACGAACATATTGCCTAATAGCTTTTTATGCATATTTGTTTAGGCAATATGTTCCTTAATCGTTTAAGTAAAAGATTTGCTTTGAGGTGTGTAACCAATAAGGTTGTAGATATCCATATGCATGAGAACATGAATGAACAATGCTAACCAATAGTGTAAGGGCTCGTTTGATTGGATTGTCCATCCAAGTTTACTACGCAGGGGCGAAAATTTGTGCCACGCTGCAAAATTTCCAGTTAGGTGCTTCATTTTTACTCTAAATTTTATTTTTTTTAATTTTGTTTAGAAATACTCTATACATCTTAAGCTATCTAATGGTATTAATATTATTATGAATAAAATTACACACAATAAGAAATTCACCTAAATATTTTACATAAAAAATAAAAGTAAATAATATTTTTTGTTTTTTTATACAAAATATTTAGATGAATTTTTCATTGTATATAATCTTGTTCATAGCAATATTGGTACCATTAGATAGTTTAGATTGTGTAGATTATTTTTATAAAAAAAATTAAAAAAAACTTTTTTAGGATAAAAATGAAGCACTCTACTTAAAAAAATTAAGTAACTCTGCTCCTTTGCAAAATTTTCGCCTGGGAGGAAAAATGGACGCCCTACCAAATGTGCCCTGCATCTAGCCTTCTACTATCCATCTATGCATTTGCTACTCCCATGCTATATGCCTAGAACTTGAAGAGCTGGATAAAGCATGTTGTCTGCCTTTGTAGTGGTAGTTATACGACCAAAAACAAGAGCTAGAAGCTATGCTAAATGGGCTCTTAGTCAAACTTATAAGTCTAAAAACCCAAAAGACTAAATTGTATAATAATTATGGGTTGAAAGTTATCCTGTGTTTTACCCCTTAGTAGTGTCATCAATCCATTAGACTAGAGAGAATAATCATTATTAAATAAGTAAAGTCTTATTATATAATCTTTATGATTAGGTTTTATTGTGCTTGGACCACCAAATATAAACCTATTTTTTTAACAGCATTCGATTGGAATGATATTGGATATTGAGGTTTTTTTTAAAAAGATTACAAAGTAAAATATTAGGGTTTCACCACGCAGATTTACTTTTAAAGTGAAAGTAGTTTTGAAAAGGTTTCTTTTTCAAATTTTTTTTTATGGTAAAAGCATTAAAGGTGGGCCACCCGGGCGGCAAAATTACGTCCATTAACAAAAAGCAAAAAGAAAGTAAAAAAAGCCAAGTAAAGAGTAAAAATAAAGAAATAATCAATAAAAAAAGAGAACGTGACCACTGAACGCCACCCAATTTCAACGAGGGCTGTAAAGAAGGGTGCGCATCCAATTCCAGCAGCGCCCACCAAGAAAGTGATCTGACGGCGGAGAATCGGGGACCAGCCGCGGAAACACGGAGCCGCCCGCCCCTCGAAACCCCAGGACTTTGGAACACCTAACTACACTACTTGAAAAATAAACTCCACCCCACCCAAAGCGTTAACCTGACCATCTACGACCGTCCTAACTCTACTCTATAGTTAGCCAACTCCCGATCCGGCTTATATAACTCACTGCAGTCTCCGCACCGCCAATGCGCCCTTTAATCGTTCACCGCCTTCACTCGCCACTTCTCCCAAGTCCCACCTTCACTTCCCACATTTTCTTGGGGCACAAGTTTAAGCGTTACAGACAAAAGGAAAATCATATAATTTTGCACGGAGAAAGTGGCAAATTGAGTTGACTGACCTTTCGTCGAGCAGTGGATGAGCGATTGCGAGAGATGAGCTGCAACGGGTGCAGAGTTCTCCGCAAGGGCTGCAGCGACTCCTGCTTGCTGCGGCCTTGCCTCCAATGGATTGACTCCGCTGACGCTCAAGCCCACGCCACCGTCTTCGTCGCCAAGTATTTCGGCCGCGCCGGCCTCATGTCCTTCATCTCCGCCGTCCCCCCATACCAGCGCCCCGGTTGGTACCCCTCCACAAAATCCATGTTTCGAATTCGGTGTTCTTCTCTTCATCAGTTGCCGGTGTGCATGTCCCTAAGCCGTTTGATCTTGTTTGGCTGCAGATTTATTCAAATCGTTGCTGTTCGAGGCGTGCGGGAGAACCATCAATCCGGTTAACGGTGCCGTGGGCTTGCTGGGGTCCGGGAACTGGCACCTCTGCCAGGAGGCAGTGGAGACGGTTCTCCGCGGCGGCACGATCCGCCCGGTGCCAGATCTCGCGGCCGAGGGCCGCGTAGATGACGCGCCACATGAGGCGGACTGCAACTCCCCGTCTCCGAGAGCGGTGTTCTCCTCCTTCTCTACAGCCAAGCGGCGGAAGGCGCCCGCTCCATCGGATGAGGATCACACGGCGATGGCGGCGTGCGATCTGGACCTCTGCCTGACCCCTCGATCCCCCGGGAATGTGAGAGAGGAAAATCGGAGGTGGCGATCAGGGACGCCATCGTCGATCAACTCGGAAGGATCGGTGACAACAAGCGGCAACGCGAGCCCCGGAGGCGACCGATCGATCACCGAGCCGAGGCTTCTTAACCTCCTCGTGTGAAGATCCGGTCCCATCGGCAGTGTTTTGGTCCCGGCGAAAGTTTTGGCGGAGGCGGTTGGAGCCGGCGAGGTTTTCGAATCCTTCATCATTTTTCATTTTCCCCCTGCTTTTTTGTGATAATGAGATGGAACGGATGCGGTCATCACGAGGGCATCCATCCATCCCTCCCTTATAACGCGGTGTATTAATCTAAATAAAATCTCTCCTTAATTACGCTTAAAATCTCTGTGGTGCCTTGTGAGGCTGACGTGGCGAAGGTAAAAGAAACAATTTTCAAATCCCGCTGCACGATCCGCCGATTTATTAAAAAAATTAGCACAGATTGTCAGTGACCAGTTTGAATTTGCTTGACCCAAATAATAATTTTGGAGCAGCATTTTGCCGGGACCTGTTCCTATCAACTATCGCCGCCGGACCACACTTTCCGTTTCGCAGTTTCGTACATAACCAAGCCTTCGGTTTTATTGCTCTTTTTGGCTAAAGAAGGCTCGTCGGCGTGGCAGGGGCCGCAAAGTTTTGTCGCGCAGCAGAAAAGAGGAGGAAGGGCGGCTCTTGCGGGAGCGGAGCCAAAAATTTGGCAGCGGGGTGGGAGTGCTGTACTTTTTTAAGCACTGTAAGAAAATTTTACGATACCATGAGATTTCACAATAATCGATTTTATGATGATCGTGAAATCTCTTTTACAGTGCTGCAAAAGTTACAGCAACCCTACCCCGCTGCCAAATTTTTCTCGGGAGCGGAGAAGCAACGCGCGTCCATCTGGCTGGCCCGGCCTACCAACAGGGGCGGCGCGTCGTCAAGTCACCTCGCACTGTTACGAGGACGTGAGGGCGGAAGCTCGTACTGCATTGACACGATGGGAAAGGAACGGATGCGTCTTCCAATAACTGATATTCCTCTCTTCTTTATTATTCGAATGACGCACTGCGCCGGCGCTGCGCGCACGGGGTTCCGCCTCGCCGCATTTGGTGGCGGGCCCCGAGAACCACCAGCCCGCTTCCATTTTCTTCGTTCCTTTTTCTCTTCTAGATCCGCCGGACGAGGCGAATCGACGGCACTCGGATGGAACATTTTTTGCAAAAGAAATCGACGGAACTTTTTAGTGGAGAGAGTGGGAAATTTAGGACGGCAAGTTGTGGATTGCTTGCTGGACTTGGATTCCAAATCGGAATCTGAAGACACAGGGCAAGAAATCGTGGAGGGTGATCTGCCTCTGCCAGTGCAGTACCGCACGTTGAGCAAAGCATTATTTATTCGAATGCATTCCTGATGTGATGCCACTGTCCTGGGCTTGCGTCGCTGGTGCTCTTCTTGTGGAAGTGCGCATTGGAAATGATAGCGCTTTTAGGGCAACAAAGTATTGTTTCTTTTCATCGGATTTGTGGATGCTGCCGCAGATGTTTGCTCTTTTAATGGGCCTAAATCTGCTGCTAATTGCAGTTTAGCTTTATCTTAAATGACATCATTGTTTTTCTTAGAATAATTACTTTATCTTCATCCCAACTCCCCATAAAAGCACGTAGCATTGGGCAGACTATTCGGCCTACACTAAAGTCCGCAAATGTTAAAAGTCTAAAAATCTTGTATGTGATTGAGCACTCGATGGTCGCGCTTTCTTCTTTTCTGAAGGAAAAGTTAGATTTGATCGCGACGAAGGTCGTGAATTAATACAGTGCACTGAGAGAGAAAAATTCACAGAGGAAAAAAAAAATTTCCATGCCGAGGTTAGTTTGGTAGGGCTAATGAACCGTCTAGTGTTTAGTAGAAGAGAAATACGATGTAAAGGAAAGAAAAATTAATTTTTCTTAGTTTATTGGCACAGACAAAAAAGCTGAAAAGAAAAACAAATAAAAAAGTGAAACATTTTTTTATTAGTTTCGTGATCCGCCTAAATAGAGAGAAAAATGAAAAAAAAAAAAATCAATGTCTATCTCTCGTCGTTGCTGTTTGCGTTCCCTGTGCCTCTGGTCCTTGTTATCGACGGGTCGCTCGCCTCTCGTCCCTGCTATTCGCATCCGCCTCCATGTTGTCGACGAAGACAAAGCCCTCCGTGCATTCGCGTCCGCCTCATCTGCCCACCGCATTGGCTCCGTTCACCGTCGGGGAAGAAGGCTGCTATCGGATCGGACTAGAAGAAGGCGTGCAGCCGCCTCATCGTCCCACCATCATCCCGCCTCGCCGTCTGCCTTCTTCCCGCCGCCTGCATCTGCCGCTGCCGTCCACGCCCGCAGATAATACAAAATATATTATAATTAACAAAAGATGCCTCTTTGGTCAGAGGCAATAATACAAGCTAGTTCGCCAATCAGTCATCTTGCTCAGCTTAAGCTACGCTTTGGTAGCCTTTGTTGTTAGCATTCAAGCTAAGGCTAATAGGCTATGCCCCCAATAGCTTTTGTGGATTGGTTCAAGCGTTGATGGAGAGTATTCATCCTAGGATAAATTAAAATATTGCCATAAAACATTCTTCCTTTGATTCATCCAAATCTGGTCTCTTAAGAATTTTACTCAAAACAAACTCAAATAATGATTCAAAGCATTCTATCTCCGACGAATTCAAATCTTGTGTCAAATCATGCTACGATAAATTCTACCTTTGAAGCACGACTCCAACCATAGATTATCCTGCCTTGGATAATAATATTGTAAGAATACTTTGAATTATTGTTATTTTTTCTTGTTTTTTCCTCTCCCTGCCCAATCCATATGCACCTCTTAGTCTAATCCTCATTCTGTTGTGCTCATCTTTTCGTATTGCAAGTACCTATTAGGATGGCGAAATCGGGAAATTTTATTTCCCAAGCCAATTTCAATAATGCTAGGTTAAGTTTTGTTCTCGATCATCTACTGCACCGTTTAAAACGAAAAGAAAAAAAAACTTAGGAAGCAGTAGTTTGGGAATCCCCAGATTTTTCATTCTTCCTTACAGAACAAAGCAACACATTGCATCTGTACACAAATTCTTTTTCTTTGATTAGTATAAAAGCATGATTATGGTGATTATACATACACAAAAAGGAAAAGCAAAAAAAGAAACAAAATTCACAAATCGGATATAAATGGATTTCCACCAAACAAACCAACACTTCATGCTTTATTTCACAATCCTCTGGTTAGGAAAAGAACGCCTCTGAGATTAGTGATCACAAATTTGGTAAGACAATCTGCTGTGAAATTGTATCTGGCTGCTGGCTTTTCGTTTTAGCTGTACTAGATGACCTTGAAGGCTACATTGTTTTGCCTGATTCATAAGTTTGTATTAGTAGTTAAATTATAAAACCTAGAAAGCTAAAGGAATACAAAGAAACAAGAGACCAAACTTACATGCATAGCTGCTGCCGTGGACAAGAGATGTTTTGATTGATCGAGTAGCACTCGTTCTTGTTCGGCCAATTTAGTAACGTCAGATACCAAGGCATCCGTCCTTTCAACCTGTGCAGATGCATGAGCTTATAATTCTTGTAAACTCTGAAATGTGCAAGAAAACTTATCTAAGGAAAAAGGCCTATACCATGATCAGGTAACAGTAGTTTGAGTAAAGGTACTACTGCACCGTTTAAAGAATATTCTTGGTACCACAGGATAGAGCTTTAAAACTACAAGCGGATGATCCATTTATCAACAAACCTTTGCAATTAAGTGGAATAGATTTTAATTTGCTCAACTTAAATACCTTAATCATCGTATCTTGGAGCTGTTTGCATTTAGTTCCCCCAGTGATTTATTTCTTTTGCTTTTTCTGACCTTTTCTGATTATTAGAGACTCAAATAACTCTAGTTGTAGATTGGCCTCTTCCCTCTAATATATACTATGATACTCTCATTGTTCAATCTAATTCCAATCTTTTGGTTCTACTTGATATTATGTCGGGTTCTCTCCTTATTTACCAAGGATACTTGTCACCTCTTCACAACCACTAGGCTACCTTTTCCTTCATCTCTCTCCGCTTTTTTTTTACCATTGCCTTTCTCCTCTCTTAGGGCCAGTTTAGGATTACAGTGTAGATCCTGTAGTTGTAGGTTATAAAAATAGTACTATTGTTGAACCGTAAGATTAAAAATAGTACTGTTGCCGTGAAGTACTGTAGATTGCTGCCCAAAAAAATACTATGAAATATAATTAAATAAAATTTTTCATAAAATTAAAAATAATGATTAAGCAGATAAAACATTACAAATTATGAGAAAAAAATTGAGTTAGATAATGGTATTTATTATAAATATTTTTTTAAATATATAACAATATAAAAAATAATTTATCATTTAACAATATGTGGCCACTCTAAACTAATAATTATACAATAATTATAAAAAGATCTTTATGTATTAATAATATGTTCTTTTTAATAATAATGTAAATAAAAAAATTTGTAAATAATTTATCTACAAATTACATATTCTCATTAATAACTAATTAGCAATAAAAAATAAATATAAATCAAATAAGTAAAAATATTTATAGGAAAAAAAATAAAAATAATAATAATTTTAAAAATACATGCATGCATTTTTTTTGGATTTTATTTAATTTAAAAGGAAAAAAATCTATTCAATTTTTCAAAAATAAAGAAAATATAATTTATTATTTTTCTCTTTTAATCGAGTACTTATTTTTAAAAATTATGCTTTAACCAATTCCAATTTCAATTTATCTAGAATTAGAATCGGAATTGGAATTGAAATGGAGTTGGAAAGTGAAATTTGGAATCAGAATTGAAAATAATTTATTGGATTGGAAGCTCCACGTCGTCCCTGTAGCCTCTGCATCGCCCATGCCACCTACAGGGGAGACCCACAGGTTGAGCCGGGTGAAAAACACCAGGTCAATATTGGTCAATGTGGGTACGCAACCTCCAAGCACCCTAGCTGCCAAACGCTTTTGCTTTGTTGACCGATGCTCCACGCGACCGGCTGCTCCGCCTACAACGCCAAACGCAGCCTCATTCTGCTTGCCTCCACCTCTCTATCGCCTACCTCTTCTAACTTTTGGTACTCTTGTTGCCATCTATTTCTCATCCCTAAATGTTGTTGGTGTTTTTATGTAGAAAACCCAAAAAGCCCATTTATTTATTTATGTATTTTTTGGGCCTCAAAATTGCTATTTATTAATTTTGCCCACATATTTTATTTACCTATTTAATTTATAATTAAGGCTAACAAATAGCCTTAATTATAAGCCATTATGTCAATTAATGATGACATTAATTGAGGCTAATTAAATAGGTATGGTTTTCTCTCGAGAGGTAATCTTCTTACAAGATGAAGAGCAACTCTTTGGTAGAGAAGACAACAGAAAAATTCTTTTTGCTTTCTCTCTCAAAAATCTTTTTTTTTTTTTGTCATATGCCGAAAGATCTCTTCGACAACCGCTCCACCGACGCGCCGGCAGAAGCGGATTCTTGGTTGAATCTTCGGGCGAAAGACCGGATTTCATCCCGCGCAAAGGACCAGATATTTGCCTAAAGACAGATCTTCGGATCGTCTCCAGGTGTTTCTAATCCTAACTTATTTTCTTTATTTTTGTTAATTACAGGATTACATGAATTTCGCGCAACAAATGTGTCATGTTTACAAGATATATAAAGATATATTCAACCTCAAACAGGATGGAGAATCACTTCATGTGTATTATGTTATTATGAAAGACAAATAGGATAGGTTGCTTATCATCTCCCCATTAATGAATTCCTCAAGCAGCTTACAAACCTCAGAGCCAAGTTCCTCAATGGACTTTTACTACTTCTAATACATATATGTTAGTGGATGCCTCGATTTTAAACCTTCATTTGTCTTTGTACGTCTTAATATGTGTTCCCTGCTACTATTGGGGATCAAGACAATGAGCTCATACGATCATGAAAGGCCCATCAAATACAATCTCTGGTCTGCTGCTTCATCTAGAGGGAAAGTGAAAGCGCATCAATGGTAGGGAACCTAGTCATGCCACAGTTATGTACCTTCACACATTCATTATGGACATTCCAATCATCAATACTCGAGAAACTGTTAAGAGGAAATTTAGATATCCTTCCAAGGCTCATTTGGCTTTGAATATGCTCTTAGAGAGCCATTCTCATATTTTTCATCTTTTATTTGATTTTGACTTTCTTGACTACCAAGTATAAGTATTTTATTCAATCTGCTTATAGTCAGAATATATCTGCTTCAAAAATTATTACCTTTGCTCTAACCACATCAAAAGTAGCCGCTTCTAGGGCTTTCTAATTCGTAAATTCATGGGCTTCCTTGCATATGATAGGTGGTATCCTATATTTGATAGATTTGGTCCTCCTATGCACATTGCAAATGGTTCTCATGTCAATACTAGTGGTACAAGTTTGGTCTACATGAACACAAATGTTTTCTTAACTGATATGTCTTATGATCTGCAATTATTTATTTTAATCTATTAGCTTTCTTACACACGCACTAAACTTATCGGCTGGCTACCCTTTTACCTTTCTCTTTATATCTTTTAGGATGTGAACACAAATGTGACAATTGGTGGGGGTTCGTGATTCTAAAAGAATGTATGGTTCTAACACTCATAGTTAACTATTTTTTTTCCATTTGAAGAAAATACTGAAAGACAATCTGAAACACATCATACTTCACAACATTTTAAGTAGTGGTAGAAGGAAAGAAGAAAATTGCTTCGAAATTGATGCAATACAACAAGAATATTTTTCAAGAGGCGATCACCTTGGTCAGTAGAGAGAATATTGTGAATCCTATTGCGTGCATCATATCAACTGCTGAATCAACAGCATCCTTAATCTCCAGGATGTCTGCCTGTGAAGCAAGACAAGTAAATTATTTCCCAAATATTAGACTGACGGCATATGTCACTGATTTCCTTCAGTTATACTAAAGATCAGCAGAATCTAAACCTTGGCCCCGCTAACTATGGGAAGACGGAGAGCGCTTGCTTTCAATGCCTCAGTGGCCCCTAATAATGAGGTTGAATAGTCTCCCTCAATAAGGGACCACTGCTCCAGATAAGCCATCTGCACGTGACCAAGTAGTAATATGCTCAAATTCTTACAACTCATAAACAACTGAACATAGAAAATTATGTGCTCATTAATGAGATGCAGGTCCCCTAGAAGAAAACAGACATTTTGTGCTCTCAAAGTAAGGTGTCTATTGTCTAACAGATAAAATATACCAAACCTATAGCATGATCGTATCCAGCTTCCACGATAAAAGTAGGCAACAACATGGCTGTAACTATTGAAAACTTGGAAAATACACTAAAAAATAGTGAAATAAGTTAAAAAATATAATTGTGGATTCATAGCATTAGAACTCAGTGCTTGATTAGCTCTTGACTTGAGCAATAAGTTGAGTAGAGAAGTGACGAAGAATGTGGAGAGGGTATCCTTTCCTCTCTAGGATACACAATAGAAATGACATATGTAGTGAACAGAGTTAGTAGAAGTTTAAATGACACATGTAGTGACACTGGGTTGGATCAGTGCCAAACTGCCTATATAATCTAAAGCTAATACTTGAGCTAGATTATCTATCTAGAGATCAGGAGTTTCAGGACCGACTCAAGCAATTCTCAAGTTACATTCCTTTTACTGAAAATTGTTGACACAATCTTTCATTAACAGTATTTTAGGAGCAACTTTTGGAACTATGCACGGAAGAACTAGCAAATCTCCAGCATAATATTCCTCACTTGCCTTCCAATATTAAACCAAGAGACTACTTATTTACTCTTGGCTGTGCTATTATGATCTCAAGAAATTATACTTGTTATCCATTTATGAAATGCACGCCCTTCTTCCTTGCATACGTACTGATCAAGACTAGTGAAATCCTGGATGGTTTTTGCATATGCACTTTTGTGTCATGAGCCTACCATACATAAATAAAGAATGAGACAACCGTCTAGTTTTTAGAAAACTTCTGAACCACGTTTCTGTTAATCAATATTTCTGAGAATCAAATCTACTTACATAATATTGCTACATACATAAATAACGTTCTAAACTGAAACTAAACATAGGTTGCTGTACACCAGAACATACAATTTAAAAACGAAAAACATTGAATAAGGCTTACTTGTCCATTAAGGACTGACGTTAACTTTAAGTTTTGGGTCAACAGTTGTAGCTTAATCCTTTTCGTAGTGATAGCCTCTCGCAATCCTGAGGTAGTTATCCATGCACCATACAGATTTTTCTGCCAAGATAAAATGAAATCATTAGCTAATAAATAAATATTTGTAGAGATGGAAAAACAGCAATGTCCAACCAAAGTTGGGCATAGCCAATGAAAGCATAAAAATGAATAAATAAGGATTGAATCAGACAAAAAAAACACAAAATTAATGGACAATGTAACTGAGTTCCAATTAAAACGAAAACACAACTACAGCTATGTCTGACTTGGACTGTGTTTGACACAACCACAAAAAAAATGCAAGTGTTTTTTTCACACTAGAAGATCATTTGATTTAAATTTTGGAATTGATTTAAAATGCTTATGGCAAAAAGCTGAAATCTAAAGCCATTAAAGAGAAATTTCTGCTTCTGACAAATACTTATCTGTAATTATTAAATAACGTACCTCTTTATTAATATCTCTAGTAGTGACAGACCCTGTGGTCTCTTTTAGTTTCAGAGCTTTGTTGAGCTGATATAATACTATCAATCATCTCCTAACAATTTTTTATAACATCAATCATGAATTTTTAACATCCATATATTTACTAGAATTATTGTATGCACATGTTGATTATTCATTCAACAAAAGACACAGATACCTAGATACAAGATCTCTGTAAAAGTTAAATTCTAGAGGAAATGGTAAAAGAACATAAAATAGCTACATATGATTCCATTTTGGAATTGCCCGTTTTAACAGGGCAATATGGGCACGGATAATTGCAATATAGGCTGAAAATGCTGTAACAAAAGCCAAGGAGATGGATGATGATCACCTACTATCTAAGAGACATTGAAAGCAGAATAGAAATCTAACTGGGTGATCCCCATCTTTGCCTCGCTCTCCTTTCCTTAATGGTCATATTAGCAAAAAGACAACCTCAATCAATTTGGTTAATGTGAATGCCTAGATCTTCAAATAGTGATTGTAATGTAGAAACCTTCGTAGTCAAATCAGTAACATCTAACTAGAAATAAGATTATGATAACAATTTCAACTCAAGTTAACATATACAATTAAATTCCAAGTTACGAACTTTCAATGTTAATCAATTATGGAATGTTGTTCGTGGAATGGCAAAAGCTAAAGATAAATTACATAACTAGAATCTAAACTTTACTCTCAGTTCTAGTTTAGTGCCCAAACTGTCTTTTCAATTTGATTCTCAAACTTCCGTTTCTACACCATCTCAGCATTAATTCCTCATAAAAGGTACCTAACATTCTTGAGTCTCGTTAGGAGATCAAGTTACCTAATTTTAAATATTTTTTTTTGCTCTAAGGATACTTTACCAGAACATCTTGAGTGATGTCAATTCATTCAACAGCAACATTCGTACCTTTCAAAATATACTTAATGTTATTTATGCCTCATGAAGAAACCAATGCACCCAAATTTTTTTAAATATTTTTTACACTCCAAAATATTTGGCAAAAATCTTGAACTAAATCATTCTAAGCTATCTTGAATACCTTCCAAAAGATTTTTGATATTAGTATGTCCTATCATGAGTAACCAAAATATCATTAGACTGAAAGTTTATTTAAAATTAAATTGTATAGAGTGAGATATAATAAAGGTAAAAACATTAAAACAATGATGTTGGTTTGGAATGGTTTTATAAAGACCGAAAACACGGCCCTTTTTTTTCCTATGTTTTTTATTGTTTAAAACGTTTGGGCAAAAGAATCTTGGTTATTGTGGCAAGAGGCTTTGGATTTTTTGAAAAATAGACCTGATTTAAGCATTTCCCAACTCAGGACTCAAATAGATTATTATTTCCAGTGTTAGGATTTAGATTTAGGAACTTGCCCAAATTAAAATCTACATTACCTCTACAGTTACTTTCTGCAGTAGCATCACAGAATTGGCTCTGGCATTCACGCATCGCCATTGCAAATGCCGGTTATCAAGCAGCCTCAACAAGTGAGCCTCCTCAATCCGATTCTCCCCTCTCTTTGCTCTCCGCACTTTAGCAGCAAAGCTTAAAATTGAAGGTGCATTCCCCCCACTACCAAATGGTGAGGCACTCCTTGACGCATCACTACTGGACCGCAGAGTAGCCGCCACACTACTCGATGGGGAAACAGCAACCTTACTAGGAGAGGGTGGCGGAACATGTTGATGGAGTGGCGAAGAAGCTAACCTTGGAGAAGACAAGGGGCTTTCCGACAATTTCTTCGCTACACCCAGTTTTGGCACCACGCGTCTTGAATCTGGTGATGCCAATGGGCAATAAGGTTCTGCATGCTGAGAAAGCCGACTGATCGTCTCCTGCCGATATCTTGCTGGCACACTGATCCCGCGGGGAATCGCTTTTACTCGCGGGAGGGCATTGAGTTCTGGCGTCCCGGAATTACTCCCAGATGACACACTTTCGGTGTCGGATGATGCCGAGACGTCGCACCCGTCAAACGAAACTCTCCCCGTACTTAGATCAAACACCATCGGCTGCTGGAGCAAACTAACGGTGGCCAAGATCGGTGCAGTGGTCTCAGAGGAGCAATTCAAGCTCCTCATCGACGGATTCGATTGCTGGGCTCTGGATGCGGGCCATCGGTGGTGGTTGTCAGAGGGTCTCGAGTTCTCCAAATGATCGCTACCCTTCGCCGGAGCGGAGCCGGCTGCTACGTCTCGCCGCGGCTCGGCTGTAGGGGTACCGGGCGAGGCTGCCCTGGCGCGGCTGGTCCGGATGAAGAAGGACTCCCCCTGGAATGACACTGAGAGGCTCCGGGTAGTCGTGCAGAGGGCGCGGGCAGCGGCGGAGGGCTCATCCTGGTCCAAGCGGAGACGCGCGCTAGGAGAGGAAGCTCGAGCCCGATCGACAGTATGGGATCGCTTCTGGTCGGACGATTGAGCCAATAACGGCGATGTGGCAGGCCGGGGGATCGCCAGAGGCGGCGGTAACCGCCAGGAGCTGGACGAAGAACCCGAGCAAGTGGAAGCGGAATACGAGGACGTGGAGGAGGAGGAGCCGTACAAGCAGAGGTAGCGAGAGGTAATCTCCTTGGTGCGCGACCGCCTCATGGCACCGCCGGCATTGCCCTTCTCGGAGGGGATCAGCGGCGGGCGGTGAGGATTTTGGAGAGCGTCAGGATGAGGATGCGCGGGGGCGTTCTTGCGGAGGTTCGTGGGGTTCCGGGATCCGGAGGCAACCTCGGCCGCGGCTACCATGGATCTAGCCGGAGATCCCGCTGAGTTCAGCGGAAGGAGAGGGCGGTCACATCACTGGGCGGAGTTCCGGACTCCAGCCTTCAGATTCCTCGGAGCAACAGAATCACAAGGAGAGAGGCATTACCCTCCCTCTCTCTCTCTCTCACACACACGCACATTCACACACAAAACAGTCGGTCGATAGGTGAGCTCTGTGTTAGTTGTTAACAAAGTGGTGTTGCTGCTAAGCAATGCAAAGAAAAGATAATTGCTGCTTTGCTAAGATAAAGACCAAGAGCTAGCATACTGAGATTGCACAGTCAATGTACACATTGTTCTGGGTGATCCATGGGCAATATTTGCCCGAGGAGGAGATTTTTAGTTGATCAGTCAAGTCAAGGAGGCATCACTTCTCACTATGGAATATCTTGGTCTCATCATTAAAAGTTTAGGCATGGTTAGCTGCGTTAACAACCTCTTAGCTTGCAAGTGCAGCTAATTAAACCTGAGCATTGAGTGCAAAGTGTAAGGAGCAAAACTTTTGAGAATATTAATAATATTTTAACATCCCTAATCGTGGACATAATATAGAATATAGAGTAAGCATCATCGTTTAACACTAAATTCTTCACTAAAAAAATTTGTTTTAGATTAAGAAGAGGTAATATGACCTAATAGAAAGAGATGAATGCCAACTCGAAAGCTGAATGTTCTTATGAAGACTGTATCACCCTCTATTAGGAGAACTCCCAATTGGAATGAAATCAGGTGGTCTCAGGAACTAAAGCGAAAGCCTTTTGACTTTTTAGGGAATCTCACTTTTTTTTGTTGCTCAATGCTACTATGATTTGGTGAAATGTTTGCACTCAATTGTTTTGCTGCTTGAAGCATGTTCGTTCATAAAGCTTTACCTAAAAGAGCAGCAGGTGGAGAGAGAGAGTACGGAGTCAACGCTATTTGATCTAATGCTTGATTAAGCAATGGATTAGTGCATCAATTGGCCAATTAACTTGTTACAACCCGAATCAATTTTCACTCTTAGAATTTAAGAAATCAACAATAATCAACGATAAATGCACAAGAATTGTTTTTCTCTCAACATCAACATGATAACACATAAACCATCCCCAACATTATTAAAAGAATAAAATCAAATATCTCACACTAATTTATTACAATGAATTTCTCTAAAAAAACTAACTAAACCAAATCAATTCTGAAAGCATTGAGCTGACCACCTTTTAGGTCAAATATAAGAGTGCTTCCTGGGATTAGCAGATGATTTTGAATTGTCTTGTGAAGAATATGCAATAATAGTCCTCACGGTCAGCATTTATGCCGAGTAAACTTCTTTCTAAGAGAAAGGAAAAATCTGAGGTATGACAAATTATTCATTGAGCTAATAAAATAAACTGTTTAACAAATATCATGCAAATACTATCACAAGGATGGAATGTGTTCATATATGATCAATTGCATAATCTAATTGGATAATCAAGGATCTACTAATTTCATAAGTTCATACTATGATCATTAATGAACAATATTAGTTAACTAGTGTCACGCCCAGAATTAGGCTAATAAAATTTTAATAAATTTTACACACGAGTCAACGCTTGACTCACACCCAAGCACGCCCATGCAGGGGCTAAGCGGACGAACCGCAGGTCTGGATGCAACCGGCAGGAGCATGTCCCCGACGCACTCTTTAGCCTATCTCCAACGGCCACCTGTCTGCTCGTCTCAACGAGTCGAAGGCCGCCACGCATCTCCCAAGGACTGCTGCACGCTCCAACTCCAAAGTCTACCAAAGTACATCTCCCGAGACTCGACGCCGGCGCAACGCACGTACGAGTCCCTTACACCAGAAAAGAGATAAGAACCGCACGTAGGCGGTGGCGCACACACGCACAAAAGACGACGTCACACAGGACGCCGGGCACACGCCCTAACTCCGACCAGACAGCACGCAAGCGGCGAGGAAAGGCAAATAAACCGGCCAAACGCCAGGCAACTTCACACAAGGCCGGCGCATTTGATCGGAGCGTGGAAAGGGGCGAGGAATCGCAGACCGAGAAAGACGATTCGGCCAGGAGCGCGAAACGCGCAGAGCCGGAGAGAAGAAGACGCCGGCCAAGGACAACTAATCGGCCGGGAACGGGAACCGCGTCCGGAACCCGTTAGAGGCGCGTGCACAGAAAACAAGGCACATGCACACCAACCAATGCGCGTGCACACAAACTGAGGCAGCGGACCGACGGCCAGAAGATCGTCGGAAACCACCCGAGGCTCGCTGGAGCCCAGTCCGGCCGAGCCCGACCTCACCGGAGGCAAGGGAGGTGCCGGCGAACCCACACAGTCGCCGGACGCCGCCGGAGAAGGGAGCCACGCCCCTTCTTCACCGGACACCGCCGGACCCTCAGGAGACGCCGGCGAACTCTTCGCCGGGCATCGCTAGAGGGAGGAGCCAAAGCCCCAGCCCCGCCGGGCACCCTCGTTCTCACCGGAAGCGAGGAGAAAGAGGAGGACGCGGCGAAGAGAAGGAGATGCGGTCGGCGAACGCTTCGCCGACGAAGAAACACCCGCCGGATGGAGCCGGAGCGGGCTGGGAAAGAGGCATGGTGGACGTCCGTCCGCCGCTCCACCACCGGTGACGCCGAAGAAAGCGGTGGATGAGGGAAAAGGGGAACGCCGCCCCTAGCTCCGCTGCTTCCCGTACCGCCGCACCCAACCCACCGGGAAGATGCTGGAGACTGTCGCTGCCACTGGAGACCTCTCGCCGGAGCCACTAGACGAAGAGGAGGAAGAACGAGGGAGAAGAAACAGCTGCGCCACCGCCGCTGCTCGCGTTCGAGCGAACGCTACAGTAGCCGAGGGGCACTATAGCCCTAGGTCGACTCGTGTAAGTGAGCTCCGAATGGAGCTCCGCCAGCCGCCATGATCCGTTGCCCGCAAACCCGTTAACCCGCGCCCGAAAAATCCACAGCTGCTGCCGACTGGAAGTGGGCCGCAGCTTGGGTTTGGGCTTCGCCCACGCATGCGCGTGGCCTAGAACCCAAACGGGCCCTAACATTCTCCCCCACCTGAGGTGGTCGCCGTCCTCGGCGACTCGAGATAGCTCCTCAGCTCACCCTCGTATACCAACTTTTAAAGCCTCATATCAGATGGCTTCTTCCTCAAGTATTCCATCCCCAAATGAATGAGAAACACTAACTGCTTACTTATTCAACTATGATCCAAGAGTCGATAACCTCGAATCTCGACAATCCTTAGATCAAACCTCATCCGAACCATCGGAGAAGTATTGTTCGGAAGTTTTGTGCCAGGTTGCTTCCTCCATAGGGGATTCATCCCATTGGATGCGAAACTCCGTGCGTCGGTACAGCTTACTTTGCCCCAACACACAGTGATATAAAATATCACGTATCTCTCGGTCGAACTCTGTTCTAATTTTTCTTGGCATACACAAGGTTAGCTAACCAGAGAAGAATATAAGCTTGAAGAAAAGGAAGAAGACAAGAAGTAATTAACAAATGAACTAAAAATAAATGAAAACAAAAAGTATCTAGTCTATCAAATCAACAGTTAATCGATATTGACAACGCTTTGCTCCCCGGCAACGGCACCAAAAACTTGATAGGATCCGCAAGTGCACGGTCTATCGAAGTAGTAAATAATATCGTTCCCATAGGGAGCAGGTGTCAAGTACCGACCTTTAGTGTCATTAAAAGCTAGATGGTTCAAACTCGGAATAAAAGAATTGCACTAAAACTAAATTAACTAAATTATCGAACCAAGAAGTCAATGACTTTAAGGGAAAATTACAGTTTAAGAAGTGTTCGGAACTTCAAGTTTTACCACGTTGAATGCTTTATATGCAAAACATTGAATCAGATTGAATTAGAAAACGGATCTCCTTCTCTCAAAGCGCAATCCGACAGTAAATAACTTAAGGCGATATCTCCTAGGGTACAGATTACCTTCTCTCGAAGCGTAATCAGGTGTCTAGCATAAGCTAATATCCTACTCTCGTAGCAAAATTAACCTAAGAGACCCATTAGGCTCTATGAAATATCGTAAATCCTCGAGTGACGTCGAACGACTCTGGTAATTCTAGTCACAAGTTTAAATGAGAACAATCGAGTGTTACAACTCACCTCTCAGTACTTCTTGTAACACTTAACACATATAAATGTTTGGCCACAACACAAATACGCAATAAGTGCAACTCATTTAAATAAGTCAAATTACTTAAAATAACACTGAGATTCATTAGAAAATTATTTTACATGTGGAAATATGTTCAACGGGCTACGCCCGAGTTCCGAACTAGGGTTTACTCTAGAAAATACATCGTTTAACAATGAAAACCCAAGTAAATGTATTCAAAAGGAAGGGAATTCACAATACAAGGGTAGGAGACGATGAATCTTCAGTCTTCTCTTGATAGCCTCGAAGAAATACGTCGAATCGAGCCCTTGAATGCAGAAATCTCCCCACCTTCGCCCTAGTCCACGCCTCTAAAAAGTTTGACCCCATAACTACCCAAAATCCTTGCTTTTGTACTTTAATCGAAGCCTTGGGCGGTTAGGAAGATTAATTGGGAATTTCCCCCAATTTCATGGCATCTGGAGCGTCCGATTTGATGAAAAACGGATGAAAGATCGCGATCTGTGGAAGCGATCATGGGCGTGATCGCCGTCACAGCCAGGCTGTGATGTGTTCTCAAACCTGCAAAGAAGAATCACGGCCGTGACGATCGACACGGGCATGCCGTGATGATTGCGCTGACGGGTGAACACACCCGTTCTCTAGGCCATGATGAGTGCGCTGATACATGGTGTGGGCGCCGAATTGAGCACGGCCGTGATGGTCATCACGGCCAGGCAGTGATGAGCATCCATAACTCCAAAAATTCTCCAAAATTTCGTGTTTGATGCTTGAAATGTGCTGAACCTTTCCATAACATTAAATCTTCAAAATATTGTCGAAAATAGAGGAAAATAACCTGTATTTCACAAGCAATCAAAAAATAGTGAAGATTCCGAACTTAATGGAAAAAGATCAAAATAATATCATATAAGCAAGACTTAAGCCTAAAAAGATCGTATGAATGGTACTTTAAATCATATCAAAATAGCACTCATTAAGCACATAAGGGCATTTAGTCTACTGAGCTCATAAAGAAACACATTGCCCTTACCCGATTTATGTTCCCCATGGAACTGGAATTCACCCTAGAATTCCGGCCAACGTGCCTATTTTGCCGATAACTTCTTTTGTGTGGTGTAACATTGTCGGTCTTCAATGCCTCGAGAAGGTTCTCAGCGTCCGGAGATAGTGGACTCCCACCACCTTTTCCTTCTCGTGGCCAAATACCGTCGCTCAGTCCTGTTAGCTTTCAACTTTTAAAAGCTAAAGGATGCCCATACAATAAAAGTATACCACTGATAGTTTGGTCCAAAGCATCATTGTGAAACTCGAAAGTCATACTGAAGTCAGACAACTTCAGGATCGGTTCACAGGCGATACAGACCTTCACTCCCGGAAGGCCGACTGACACCGATCAAGCCATTCTCATTTTGAGTTCCTTTCTAGCAGATTACTGAGGGTAAAGCTTTCCTCGAATAGCCTTTGATGAACCCTCAAAAGAGGTTCACCACGCCGAGAAAACTCCATACTCGGTTTACTTTGAGGGGGCGCGCTATTCCGCAATGGCTTGGATCTTTATCTTGTCCATGCGCACTTGTTCGTGGTCCATCCCATGACCAAGGAAAGAAATCTCATCCACCACAAATAAGCATTTATCTAACTCCAAATAGAGTTGATTTTCCCCTCAACAACAGTCATATATGACTTGGGTGTTCCTCAACGCTTGAGGAGAAAACCACGATATCGTCCAAATACACAACTACATAATCATCTAAGAAAATGGGTCAATACATATTCCTTAGATAACAAAATGTAGAAGGGCTTTAATAGTTCAAAGGGCATCACTTTGAACTTGAGGACTCATATCAGGTTACCCATATGGTTTCCCTATTCATTGCCTTCGGCATAACGAATTTGTTAGCGACCTGCCCTCAGGTCTAGCTCAGAGAAAACCAATGCTTTCCCTAGTCGATCCCTCAGATCAAGGATAAGTAGTATAAGATAACAGTCGCTCACCATTATCTTATCCAAGGTTCGATAACCAACCCAGAACCTTAGCGACCCGTCCTTCTTTTGGAAGAGAACTGGGGCTCCATAAGGCGATATCGTAGGCCAAATGAACCCGGCTTCGAGCAATCCACTCCATTGCTAACGAAACTCGACCAACTCTATTGGAGAAATACGGTATAAGGCCTTTAGTGGAGGAGTGGATCCTATCACAAGCTCAACTTGTGATCGATCCCTAGCTTGGTTCTCGCCCCTTTTCGTCGCCGCTTCCTCTCTTCCACCACACTTTGCTGGATTTTTCCTCCTTCTCCTTCTCAATGGGACCTCGCAAGGTGTGCGCCCACAAAGCCTCCACCAGCAAGCGCCCACGCGCACAAGCTCCTCCAAGCAATCCTGCTCCTGCTCCGACACCAGCTCCTCCAAGCAATCCTGAACCCTCCGCCACCTATCGCCGACGTCAAGCAGAGAAGCAGCCCACTCGTTCCCCATCTCCTCCTCCACCACATAACCCTGCTTTCCACCCTTCGACTGAGGGGCATATAATCCGTTTCTGTGATGCCGCACAAGAAGCTCGGTACTTTTCCCTTTCTAGGCGGCGCGTCATTAACACTCGGTATATGGACTCCCCGACTCTGTTTCATTTGGGACTTCTTGATGACGTACTCTGGCTATTCCGGAATCTCGGTTGGGAAAAGTTTCTCAATCAAGCATCTCCAACGCACGTCGGGCTCACCCTAGAAGTGCTAAGCTCTTTTTCGACCAGCTACTCTGGACCAAACAATGAGGTATTTCTGATCTGTTTCCGATTTAATAACATAGAGTATCGTCTCCCCCTTGAAGAGTTCAATTCAATCTATGGCTTCCCCTCTGATGTTGAGCTCCACAAACCCGCTGAAACTGGGAGGATACATTCTGGAAACCCCTCTCCTCCGAAGAACACTACTTATCTAAGAATACCCGCGCCAGCGCGATCTCTAACCCTTGTCTCCGCTACGCGCATCGCCTGCTCGCCCACACCATTTTCGCTCGCGGAGGCAGCGATTGCATGCTGCGGCATATTGAGTTGATTTACTTATGGGGTATGCTACACCAGTTCCCCCTCAACTCCGGCTACTACTTAGCTAAACATTTGGAGCATGTGGGGCGGATAACAAAGGGAACCATCGCAATAGGCGGACAGATTACCCCACTGGCCCTGCACTTAGGGCATAACCCCTATGGAACTCTTGTAGCCAGAGGGAGTCGTCGGCTTGATATCGAGGCATGTATTGCCATGAAAATCTCATGGCGCAGCGACATTTACAACCTCATCCTTCGTGACAACCTCCACACAATCCCACTGCCTAATACCGCGCGGACGTCTATCAGATCACGAGAGAACTGGAACATCCGCCCTGATTATGCAGATCCTCCTAAGCCCCCTTCGGCAGTTCCTGCTCCCTTCACAACTGGACCAGCACCCAGGGCTCCTCATCAGCCCACCACTCATGACCTCCTCCAATCGATACTTCAGCAACTGCAGAGTCAAGGGAACCAAATCAACATGCTCATGGAGAACGTATAGAGCGTGTACGCATTTCTTCGATCCCGTTTCCCTGGCTTCCGGAGCACTGCCCCTTACCAGCGCCCTGCCTCCGATGATGACAGTTCTTCAGACTCCTCATCTGATGCCTCTTCTGACGATGATCTCAGCGATGCGGGGGATGACCCCCGCGATTAGTGTTGTGAATCTTCTGCACCCCCCCCCCCCATTTTTGTAATATTTACTGTCTTCCTATTTTGGCATTGATGCATCGCATTTTGGTAGTGATTTTCATAGTTATTTCATGTCAATTCTAGGCTTATTTCGATACTTTTATACTCATTATGGTCTTATTTCCTTCATATCTTCAGAATATTCACTTTTGGCACTTTTATTGAATTTCAGGTAAAAACACCATTTTTTTCGACATATTTTGAAGATTCTGAGGCCACGAGACGATTTCTTGTGTGGAAAACAAGCTGCCCGTCAAATTTGGGCTTATTTGGAGTTAGCCTGACAATCACGGCCAGGTGACCCCCACGGGGTTCACCATCCCAGTCGCCAGCCTGCACAACTCACAGAGAGCATCACGGCCGGGTGAACCCAGCGGGTTCACCAGAATTCCATTTGGCCGAAAATTATCTAGAAGACATCACAGCCAGGTGAACTCGGCAGGGTTCACCACGATTCTAACCCAGGCTCGCGAGCGACCCGACCCACACTCGGTTTTCCTTCGATTTCTCACCCGTTCGGAGTCCAAATTTGGCAAGTAAGGTATCTATGGAAAGCTCTTTCAGAGGCAAACGCATAGGATATAAAAGCCCCAATTTTCTTGCCCTAATCATCGAGCATTCACGCGAAGAAGCGGCCTGGGTGGAAGAACACGGCGACAGAGGTGATTTTTGGAGATTTTCGGCGATTGAGATACACGATCATCACGATTTCTTCAGGATTCCTTCGGTTCATCGTTTCCTTCCCCTTAGTTTCATTTTCTTCTACTTTTCTTATCATTAAAAGAGAGATCTTGAGCGTTTCAATGACGATTGTAGCGTAAACCC
Source organism: Costus lasius (assembly GCA_027563935.2). Classification (NCBI taxonomy): domain Eukaryota; kingdom Viridiplantae; phylum Streptophyta; class Magnoliopsida; order Zingiberales; family Costaceae; genus Costus; species Costus lasius. The sequence continues at coordinate 133,935,299 of CM050446.2, read as the reverse complement.
TAATTCGGGGCTTGGTGGAAACCCTTTGATAATTTTTATTGCAAACTTTGTATATATTTTCGTTATTTGGTATAGATTTGTGAGCATATTTTACTTCGACGCATTTATTTTGTGATTTTATCTTGGCCGAATATTTTCACGGGTTAGCCGTTACGATTCATATCGAGAGAAGGATCGTAACGGTGGAACCTGTTAGTAAAACTTACGAGACCTCGACACGAGAGTGCTTGGTCTTCGCTCGAGGATTTCATAGTCTTCCATAGAACTCATTGGGTTCGTCTTAGAACGATCCACCGTGAGAGTTGGAGGTCGGTCTAAAACGAACACCGGGGTGTATCACTCAAGAGAGGACACCTTGTACCATAGGGTTAGACTCCTTGTGCAAAACCAATAAACCAAATAACTAATATCTTTCTTGTGCGATTAAGATTATCATCGTGGTGGAAGCCGTAGCCCTGAATTCTCTCTCATATCTTTTCTCTACTGACGTATTTGTGATTGCTTATTTACGATTTCTGTTCTCAAACCCACGTTTCGATTCGCCTAGCTATTAGGACTCGGACTTTCTAGTACTCAACTTGCTCCCTGTGGGATTCGACATCTTTTGTATTATTGCGACATATCCGTGCCCTTGTGGAGCGTGTCATGTTTTTGGCGCCGTTGCCGGGGAGCAACGTTTGATATTAGTATATTTTTGAGAATTTGTAGACTAGGCTTTAGGTTAGTTTTTCTCAACTAGCTATTTACTCATTCTCTTTGCTTACTCGTTGTCTTAGAACTATATAATTTTTACTGATCATTTTATGTAAAGAAGTTCTAGGGCAGAAGCACTGATTGATATTGACCCTGAGATCGAGCACACCTTCAGGTTGAGAAGAAAACAAAATCAAATTCTGAAGAAAGAAATCATGAACCATCCTGGAGGAGAAAGTCAGATGGAACACATTCAACTCGAAGTGAACAATGAACGAGCACAACAACCAATGGGAAACAATTATGACAACAACAGGACATTGAAGGATTATTCTACTCCCTACACTTATGGTTTCCAATCAGGGATTGTTAGGCCTGTTGTTGAGGCCAACAATTTTGAAATAAAATCTGCTCTTCTTTCTATAGTGCAACAGAATCAGTTTGGTGGTTCTCCTCTTGAGGACCCCAACATGCACCTTTCTATTTTTCTGGAATATTGCGATATGTTGAAAATTAATGGAGTGTCTGCTGATGCCATCAGGTTGCGACTATTCCCCTTCTCCCTGAGGGATAGGGCGAGAGCTTGGCTGCACACACTACTTGCTGCTTCGATAAGAACATGGGCAGAACTTTCTCAAGCCTTTCTTTCCAAGTACTTCCCTCCATCAAAAACAATCCAATTGCGAAATCAGATAACGAGCTTCATGCAAAAGGATGGAGAGTCTCTATACGAAGCTTGGGAGAGGTTTAAGGAGCTCCAAAGGATGTGTCCACATCATGGAGTTGAGACTTGGGTTTTGATCCAAACGTTCTACAGCGGTTTGGATTACAACACGAGGCTTACAGTGGACGCTGCAGCAGGAGGCGCTTTGATGAATAGGAGAGTTGAGGATGCAATGCACCTTCTCGAGGACATGGCGATTAACCATCACCAATGGACATCTAAGAGAGGTACTTCTACCAAGATTCATGTAAGTATGACCTAGACTCTCTTACTGCACTTACGGCTAAGGTGGATAATTTGACTAGAAAGCTTGATTCTTAGTCTGGTAATTCTATGGATATTAATGCTATTTCTTGTGAGGTCTGTGGAGTTGTAGGTCATGCAGGAGCAGATTGCCAGGTGGGAGATGGACAGATGATTGCGGCACATCCTGAGTAGTTGAATGCAGTTGGAAATTTCAACCAGAACAACAACCCTTATTCCAACTACTACAATCCAGGATGGCGCAACCATCCAAATTTCTCTTATCAGACAACTCAGCCAACACAGCCCCCACAAGGAAACTTTAGGCAACCCCAACAGAACAACTTCAGACCACCAGGATTCCAAGCTAGAAACTATAATGCACCGCCACCACTGCAGCAACAGCCAAGACCGAACAATGAGTCAAATCTGGGCAAGCAACTTGAAGGACTTACAGACATGATGAAGATGATGATGACCAGGATGGATTCCCTAGAGACACACAATAAGATGCTAGAGAGCCAGCTAGCCCAGCAAGCTAGCTCATCTTCCAGAGCACCAGGGAAGTTACCATCCCAGCCTGAGGGAAACCCGAGGGAGCAGTGCAATGCAATCTCCACTCGGAGCGGCAAGCAATTGGAAGACCTGAAGATGCCGACAGATGACAAGATAGAAGAGTCAATACCAAAACCTGTGGAACCGAATACTGATGTGACACCAGTGGCATCTGAACCAGCTGAAGAGGAGAGGCCCTATGTGGGACCGCCAGCATATAAGCCACTGATTCCCTTTCCACAGAAGCTTGTCAAGGCTAAATTGGACAAGCAGTTTGGTAAGTTTTTAGAGGTTTTGAAGAAACTCTACATTAACATCCCTTTTGTTGATGCTCTTTCGCAGATGCCGACTTATGCGAAATTTCTGAAAGACATTTTATCAAACAAGAGGAAACTAGAGGATCAAGGGACCGTTGCACTTACTGAGGAGTGCAGCGCCATCATTCAGAACAAGCTACCTCAAAAGCTTAAAGACCCCGGCAGTTTTTCCATACCTTGCCAGATTGGAGAGATGTCTTTTCAGAGGGCTCTGTGCGACTTAGGAGCAAGCGTCAGCCTCATGCCACTATCACTTTGTAAAAGGCTAGACTTAGGGGATTTGCATCCAACTAACATTTCTATACAGCTTGCAGACCGATCTGTGCGTTACCCAGTTGGTATTCTTGAGGACGTACCTGTTAAAGTAGGAGATTACTTTATTCCTGCCGACTTTATTATTTTGGAAATTGATGAGGATGATAGGCTCCCGATCATTTTGGGGAGAACTTTTCTTGCCACTGCTGGCGCTGTCATGGATGTCAAGAATGGGAAACTGACCTTGAACATCTGTGGCAATGCCATTCAATTTGATCTTACTCATGCTTTGAAAAAACCTTCTCTTGCAGGTACATGCTGCAGGGTGGACATTGTGGAGAAAGCCGCGCAGGATATTGAGCCGCCTGGAAGAGACGTGGACCCGTTGGAACTTACCTCGACAACCTCGACCAAGAACGCCAAGAGCTACAAAGCACGCACCAAGTTTTGGCACGACAAGCGCATAGCAAAGAAGGAATTTCATGAGGGGGACAAAGTACTGTTGTTCAATTCACGACTTCGACTGTTCCCAGGAAAACTTTGCACGAGGTGGTCCGGACCTTTCACAGTTCAGAAAGTTCAACCATATGGTGCTATCACAATTTGGACAGAACGAACTGGAAGCTTCAGAGTTAACGGGCACCGCCTCAAGCATTACTTTGAAGATGAGCGGGTTGAGGGAGAGGAAGTTTTAGCTCTCTCAGACCCCCCAGATTTGAAACTTTGAAAACTCTTATGGTCGAGCTACCGACCTAAACCTAGCGCTCTTGGGAGGCAACCCAAGTTTTTGGATGATTTTAGTTCTTTTGCAAAAAAAAATTTTCCTTATTTTTAGTTAGAGTTTTATATCATTATTTTGTTTTTCTTTTCTTTTTGTTTTTCTAGAGGGGATTGTTACTAAATTTATGTCTCTTTATGATATAGGAGGAAGTTGGAGCGCAAGAGAATTTTTCCAGATTTTTTTCAGAATTTTTTTGAGTGAACAGTGAACATCACGGCCTGGTGAATCCCATGGGGTTCACCGTGATGTGTACTGTACAGTGCGCCCAGACTTTGTGACTAGAGGATATCACGGGCAGGTGAACCCCCTGGGGTTCACCAGTATTCTTTATGCGCATAATCCATCCAGTGAGCTTCACAGGCAGGTGAACCCCACGGGGTTCACCACGATTTCGAAGACCAGAAATTTTCCAGAATGCTTCATGGGTCGGTGAACCCTAGCGGGTTCACCCGTGTTTCTGTCGCTCCAGCCCGACCACAGTGAACATCACGGGCGAGTGAACCCGGGCGGGTTCACTGGAATTTCAAGTCTTGATCGCCCGAAATTAGGGCATCCGTAGCTAGTTTCTGCCGCCGCCTCCCTTTTTGGCCGAGATCCCATCGATTTTGGCATTCTTCCTTCCTTCCAAACACGAAGAAGATCTCTCCAGGTCGGATCCGAGTTTCCTTACAAGGTGGACAAGTTCTGTTTCAATTTCATCCCCGATTTTTGCGTCGTAAGAATTCCTGTATATCAGCCGCCGCCACCTGTTTTCGACAAAATCGACCGGATCGCGCCGCCTTCTTTCCTTCTCAATACTCAAAGGCGATCTCTCAGGTTCTGATTTACGATTCCTTGCAATCAGATCAAGTTCTTTTTGCATCTTTCGCACCGGATTTTCGTGTCTTTTGCTCGCGGACTTTCTGTTGATCCGCCGCCACTTCTGTTCTGAGAGCACCTCCGACCAGATCTTCCAGTCTGCACTTACCAGCCATCCTCCGATCCTCTCAATCACAATGCCTCCAAGGACGAAGGTCATGGCCAACAAGAGAACTTCACGCCCTCAACAGGCGCTGTCAGATTCGTCCACCACGGACGACGATGAGTATGATCTGACGCCTACACCTCCTTCCTACCGGCCTTCTTCGGCTACGCCAGGTTCTTCATCTCGTCGCAGTCGCACACCCGCCAGCCGACCACAGCCATACGTGTCTCCCCCGAACGAGTTCGGGATTATCTTCCGGAACGCTGCGCAAGAGGCACAGTATCAGATTCTGCGACAATGCCGCGTGCTCAATACGCGGTATCTTGATCGAACCACCTTACAGATGCTAGGGATGCTTGGAGACTTTGACTTGATGTATGCATCCATAGGGTGGGAGCAATTTCAGCAGCTATTCTCACCCACCTACATCGGTACCACGCTGGAATTTTTGAGTTCGTTGGAAGTTAAAGCTGATCCTATACTTGAGGATGATCCAAGCCGTCTATCCTTCCACCTGGGTAATATCGAACACATCCTCACTCTTTCACAGTTTCACAGTATTTACGGTTTTCCATAGCCTAGCGCACGCAGAGTCCCCACTGAGTATAGTGAGCAAAACTTCTAGGGCGCTGTCACTAACGAGCACATCTACTCCGCTCGCACAGCTCGTGCTTCCAGTCTGTGTGTTACGCCCCAAAAATCCACTCGGATCCCACGCCGGGAATCCCGGACCTCGGGACGCACAACACTGTACCTGTCAATCACTCCTGACAACCGAAAGGTACAGACTGAAATAAAATAGTCTAAAGTATCCATAATACAACACCGACAGATACGAAATATAGACCGGCGCAGCGGTCAACAGAAATGACAACAACAGGACCGGCGCAGCGATCGACAAATCATGACCGGCGCAGCGGTCGACAGAGTCCAACAACATAACATAAAAATAACAACAGACCAAAATGCATCACAACCCACCCAGACTGGTGGCCAACTACCAACTATCTACTCTGCTCCAGGTGGAGCCGCGCCTGAACCTAGAGGCAAACCGAAGGGGGTTAGCCGGAGGCTAAGTAGGGATATTTCAATGATATGGTGCATGATCAGATACAGGGATTTACCAGAACACTACCACGACTCTATATGACCATATAGAGTATAATCAAATCTCAATATACATATCAATATATATGTATCCTCATATACAGATAAAATCTGGGAGCTGGTACAGCAGTGGTCCACGACCCGCAACTTCAACTTTATAAAGTAGAGTGGTCCCTACTGATGGCTCCCCGAATAGTAGAGACGACTGTCCGTCGACAGCCCGCTAGTGTAGCGTCCTACACTCAGTACAACCCCTTATTGGGTTGATAACAGACCTCAAGCCCATAACATCAGACTCTCTCGGTCAGAGACGATCATACAGTCTCGACAGAAATCTCACAGGTAGTATCTGAGGTATACTGACATGTCTATCGCTAGACAGTCAATCCTCAATGTACATATACAGAACTCATACCACCTACCAACTACAAATAAACATGCAAGAAACGAAAATACTCATACCATGTTTCATGCAACAGTTTATGTCAACAGAAATGTACGCAGAGTAGAACGGGAATTAGAACAGTAATCAATAATGCTAATAAGCAATAAGGGAGGTGCCGCTAACTACACATGCGGTTGGCACCGTAACAAAGAACGGAGGTAGAATCCCTACCTCAACAGTAGCCGAACAGTACAGATCCAACCAACACAGTGTCAAGTATCAATCAACAGGACCTAACAGGGTAAATCATGTATAAGTCACACCATTTTATTTTAATCCATTTAACACCAATTAACATGCTAATCCGGTTTCATTATGCTAATCAGGTCGTACCAAGTTATTAAATCGAGTTTGACAGGTATACGTGAGTCCAGGGTTATGTTCGCATGCGTTCTTATAATACATGTACGGAGACGGAGCACGGGTACTAACCTAGTTCGCAGCCACGTGCGAACGCAATAATCACCACCGGAAGTCGGGATACGCGAGAACCAACCACGCGCGCGTAACCGAGTCGTCAGCACGAAACTCGATGTTCGCCAGAAAGTTCGCCGGAACAGTAGCGCCGCCGCTACAGTGATCGCCGGAACAGTGACTTCAGCGACCGATCGGAATTTCCGAAGTGCCACAAGGTAGCCACTGACGAGGTGAGTCCGATCGTACTATCGATTTTCTAGGGAGACGCCGGAGACCGCGTAGATCTGAGGTCGAAGGCTCGGCGGCGCTGTTCGCACAACTCGCCGGAGCTGGAGAAGAAGGTGTCGGGAAGGCGTCGGCTGGTGGCGGAAACGTCCGCCGAGGCCAGAGGAAGGTCGCTGGAGTCGCCGGAGACGCGTTGGATATCAGATCTGAAGTTTCCCGTCGGACGCGAGGGAGAAGAAGGTAGGGCGAAGACGGCCGGATTTTCAGTCGTTGGACGGCTAAAGCTCGTCGCCAGTCAGCGTCCGCCGGCAGGACGAAAGGAGATGCGAGCAAAGGAGGAGGGCGAGCGCAGCTCAACCGAAGGCTCGTTCGTTCGTTCGGTGAAGAAAACGCGGTGAAGAAAACGAATGGCAACGGGAGAGAAATAGAGGGGAGAAAGGAAACGCGACAACGCGTGATGGGTGGAGGGATGGGTTTGACCACCGCCCACAGTCATGTCCCATCATTCGACTAAAATACTATATCTTCTTCTTCCGTTTTTATCACGGACGTAACACTATGCAACCCAGTGATCAAGTACGTTCACCGCGTATTGGCCCACACTCTCTTCGGCCGCGGTGAAAGTGATGGTATGGTTCGATAGACTGAATTATTTTATATATGGTGCATGCTCCACAGTTTTAGAGTCGATTCAGGATACTATTTGGCAAAGCATTTCAGCCGCGTCGCCCGTTCTTTGAGGGGGGCGATAGTTATTGGCGGCTTGATCACACCTCTGGCTGTTTCCCTCGGCATCATTCCCTATGGCACATTGGAGACTACCGGCAATAATAGGCTCGACATCGAGTCCTGCATTGCCATGAAGCTGATTGTACACAAGGGAGATTCATATTGTATGACATTCAAGGGGAGCCCCTTCTGCTGGCCTTTGCCAAATCCAGCGTGCACATCTATCCGAGTCTGTGGAAACTGGCGCATTCAGCCAGTTGAGGATGCACAACCCGATCCAGTCGACACTGCACCGCCACCACCTGGAGTATTTTCTTTTGGTGGTACCTCCTCTCACGATTCTATGATGTCTGCATTGCAGGAAATCAAAGAGGAGCAGCTTCATCAGTGAGAGTTGATCGATCACATGGACACCACTATCTTTAACATGCAACAGGACTACGCCGCTAGATGGGAATCAAATGAAGCCGGTATGCAACGCCAACATACTATGTTGAGCTCTATTTGGGGGAAACTATCCGCGATAGATGAACGCCTCACTTTCACATCTGAGGAGCACCGGGCTCATATGGACATCTCCTCCGACAGCGTTTTTCCTTCAGATGAGGAAGTTGAGCCGGATTATAGTACACGTGGGAAGAAGAAGAGCTCGAGCTCGAGAGCTTCTGGCTCTCGCTCGCGCAAAAAGAAGTAGCTACCCCCGGATATCAGTTTCAGCATCCACTCCTCCCACATCATGGTATTGCATAGAGGACTATGCAAAATTTTAGAGTGGGTGAACTTTCTACATTCCGATTTCTATTTTCTCGCTTCATGTGGCTATTTATGTATGACACTTATGACAGTTATGTATGACACTTTGCACTTTACTTTCATGCTTATATTAGTGCTTTGCTATGATGATTGTGATTTCATGCTGTGAAAATCTTGAATGATGTTATGATGCTTATTATTCATGAATTCATGTGTCTATCATGAGAGTTGTCCTATGAAAGCTATTTCAAAATTTTGAGTTGAGTGCATGATTGGTTAGGAATGATCAAAGAATTAAGTCTGGAGCATACCTCCTTATTAGAAATACTGTTTGATCATATCCATATGTTCTATGATTTTGAATTTTTGTGATTTGGATTGGTTTGAGTTGTTCATTAGTGGGTCAAACATACCTATGATTGTTTAATCAACTCAAGCTTGCAACTTACATGAGAATCGTATCGAGATGCATATTCGCTTAGTTATTCTTTTAATTCCTTGATGTTGTTGGGGAAACACTGCATTTGTCAAATGGATATGTTATCAATTGCTGAGCATGATATATATAAAAAAAACAAAAAAAAAATCATCACCCTTAGATTCCTCTACTTGGCACTGCGTAAAATTGGCAGTGGTACCGAAGGATGTGAGTTGAAATCTAAGGGATGTGAAGTAAAATCAATAAAAAGACTCCTCTACTTGGCATTGCGAAAAATTGGCAATGGTACCTAAGGTTATGAGTTGAAGTCTAATGCAATAATCAGTATATCATACTCCACATAAAACATTTGAGTTAACCCCAACGATTTGATTTGGAAATATTAGAATTGCATGAGTGTTGTGTAAGCTCGATTGAATCCTATGTTCGTTGCATACTAAGTTGTTTTGGCATCTAGTTATTGTGGGATCAAACTGTTGAACACTTGAAACAACCATTCACTTGATTTCTCCTGATTAGATCTTGGATTGTGATTAAATATTTTTCTAACTTGGATGTATATCTCGACACAAAAGATTGTTCTTATACCTATCCTGTATCTCATCTTATTTTATTGCTTGAGGATAAGCAAAGATTTAAGTCTGGAGTATTTTGATGCATCGCATTTTGGTAGTAATTTTCATAGTTATTTCATGTCAATTCTAGGCTTATTTAGACACTTTTATACTCATTTTGGCCTTATTTCCTTCATATCTTCGGAATCTTCACTTTTTGGCACTTTTATTGAATTTTAGGTAAAAACGCCCTTTTTTCGATATATTTTGAAGATTCTGAGGCCACGGGACGATTTCTTGTATGGAAAACAAGCTGCCCGTCAAATTTGGGCTTATTTGGAGTTAGCCTGACAATCACGGCCAGGTGAACCCCACGGGGTTCACCATCCCAATCGCCAGCCTGCACAATTCACAGAGAGCATCATGTTAGGGAATACCGGGTGTAATTTAAAATTTTGCAGTCCCAGGACGCAGCGGAAGAATCATTACACCCAAAACATATTCCGGTCCCAAGGATCCATGCGAGAGAGAGGACACAAGGATGTGTTAGAGATGTACCTCTTTTGCTTGTCTAGATGTCGAAGCCATGTTGAAGGCGCCCAAATGTTCGCCCTCTACAAGTATCCACGCGTCGACTCCTTGATCGTTGCTCCCTTCCACGCTTGGTGCTAGCCTCGGGAAGAGAATCAAGCCTTAGGGTTCCTTCACTCTTCTTGCGCCACCTCCAAGGTTCATGCGCCAAGTGCAAAGAAGATGCCGCCAACTCCCTATCCTCTTCACTCCAAGAGAAGAGGGAGAAGAAGAGCTTCGGCCTTGAGGAAGATTGAGAGGAAGTCACGCCACCAAGTCCTTCTCCAAGTCACGCCAAGAGGAGAGGAAGGAGAAGACTTTCGGCCACTAGTAGGAAGAAGGGTTGCACCACCTTGATGTTGTCGCCCTTTGCCTTGCTCTCGCCCCTCTATATGTGTTCACGTCTCCAAGTGTTCATCATCAAGAGAGGGCGACAATGGGTCCTGTAAATAGGACTAGAGGCGGTTTGGGCAAGGGCTAGGATCATGCCAAGTGTATGGCTAGGATGAGGTGTCTTGAGGCAAGTAAAGTCTCCAAGACTTTACCATAAACCTCATTCAACCTATCCATAAATGTCCGAACACTATATCAGCCCAAGACATGCCTCAAATGCATTCTTATCATCAAAGGAGAAGTGGCTAGGCGCAACATGCATGAAGAATTCGGCTAGGGTGGTGTCTTGGGAGAAACTAGGGTTTGAGGTAAGGTAAGTCTCCAAGACATTACCATATACCTCTTCCCTATATCCATATGCGCCTAGGAACTTCCCATAAAAGTTCTCAAGCCATATCAGCCCCAAGACTTGCCTTAGAGGCAAGTATTCCATGCAAGGAAGAAGGGCTAGGCACTCTTTAATTCCATAATGAAGCAAAGGCGCCTCCCTCACCCCATTATGCCCCTAGGCGCCAATGGGGTGAGATTTTTCCCCATTATACCCTTTTAAGCCAATTCCTCTTCATGACAACTAATTATTGGGCCTCATTGGATAATGAGCTAGCCCAAACTTCATGGCATAGGTTGATTAAGCCATTGGATCTAATCCAATGCAACCCTAATCCAAATGTGACCAATTAAGATCAATTTCGGGTCAACCTGCCAAAAATGAAGTTTGGCCCCAATAACTTTCTTCCAACTCATCAGGCCCATTGGTGCTGATGAAATCTTCCAAATGGATCCAAGTTATCCAATAACTTGATCATAAGGCTTCTGATTAAAGCAACGTCAAGAGTCTATTGCGTGTGACCCCGTAGGATCCATATGACGATGGCAATGATGTAAACATCATAAGTAGTGAGGGGTATCTAGCAACACATCACTACTACCCATGTCATAGGACTTAAGTCATTATGGCAACAACTCCTTACAAGCAACGAGGATTCCCATTGCATTATAGTTCCCTTTGCCTAAGCTGATATCCTGCCATTGGGTTAGTCTCAAGTTTATTATCCAATGCATTGGTCATGACTCAACAAGTGTGGCCACACTTCCCTGTCATGCACCAATAAGGTGGGGCGCCCCGAGTGGATATCATGCTTCCAATAAGGAAGGGGCAAATCCTACTATTGGTTATCCATGTCTCTACATGACTTATGACATGCCCAATGACAGTCGTTTTGATCTCCCAGTTACGGAGAGACGTAAGACTGTATTAAAGCATACCCATCATCAAATCTAGACATGAATACCTCAAGTCTAAGGATCAATGCAAACCTCTTGCATGTGAGATTGGCTTGTTGACTAGACAAGTCAATCCTCACGGTGGATCACTCTAGTGCATCCAATGCACCTGTATATCTGCGTTACTGTGCCCCGCACCTAACCAGCCCATACACCAATCTCACATGTACCAAAGCTGTCCCATATCTGCTAAGGTACCTTGTCTGGGGATAGCTTATGAGAATGGATCCAATCCAAACTCCTGGGACATTATTTATGCAACTCAATACATCAACGCAGGTAGAGAAGTCTGCATAATAACGACCATGCCTATATAAAGAGTAATAGTTCTATCAAAGTACATTCAAACAATGCCTGACCATGTCCATACATTGGTCTTTAGGGCATATACACCAACAATCTCCCACTTGCACTAAGACCAAGGACAACTGGTGTTTAGTCAGTTCCAATGTCTCTAGTATGACCCATTTAGCTTCCGCTGCGCCAGAGGCTAGGTCAGTGGGTTTTTCCAGATTGTTATCTATGTTTGTTTTAACAAATTTGATCATCATCCCTTTCCATGATCTCTAAGATCAGATGATATGCTGCAGTACATACTTGAGCATTAAGTTCCTTCTCTTATGCTATGGTCTCAGTAAGAACTATACTGGACCATCAAGCATCATGAACTAGATCAAGTTCAAATAAATGAAGCTGCCTCCTTGGCTGCCACAAGGAGCTGCAATGTACTCAGCCTTATTTGTAGAATCTTGCCACTTTGGTTTGCATAATGCTCTTTCAGCACACAACACCATAATAAGGCAAAGCGCAAATCCTGGCTGTGATCAATAGTCATTAGACTGGAACGAAGTGTCAATGTACCCCTGTACACAAAATTCTTTCCTGTCTATCATAGACTAGACTCCAATCCTTTATACTTCCCAAGTATATATATAAGGATTGCTTTCACAGTTATCTAGTGTTAAACACTAAGATTTGATTGAAACTTGTTGGCTATGCTCCAAGCATTTGCCACAAATGGTCTTGAGTATATTATTTATAACATGATCTATCCTACATACCATGTATCAGAACTTTAGACCCATGTTATTACTCTCCAGCTGTGTCACAGGACACAACATCTTTGAGAGAGTCAGACCATATCTTCCTGGAAGGTATTAATATTTGGAATCATCCAATATAAACCTCTCCAGAAACTCTTGGATGAACATAGATCGACTAAAGGGCAATGACTTTCTTGGATCTCTATTTATAGATCCACATGCCTAGGATGTTGGCATCATTCCCTAGATCATTCTTCTCGAAATACATATCAAATCTTTTTCTTCACCATGTGAAGAGCTGAGATGTCATTCCATGTGAGGAGAATATCGTCAATCATCTAGAACAAGAAATATTATTAAGGTGCTCCCACTGATCTTCTTGTAAACACAGACTATTTCAAACATGCTTGCATAACACCATGCATATCTTTATGGCCTTGATATGAAAACCTTCTGGCTATTTCCTTATAGATATCTTTTCAGATGTCCATGCAAGAAAAGCAGTTATTCATAACACGATGCCATAATTGATCATGCAATTATAACAAGCAGATCCCTAATGGACTTAAAGCTATTGGTGAAAATTTCATCATTATCCACCCAGTGGATTTGCCTGAAATTATTGTTCACTAGCTTATCTTTTAAGGTAACAATGTTACCTTCCATGTCTATCTTCCTAGAAGATTTATTTATAGCCTGTGGGAATTACCCCTTTTGGCAGCTCATCCAAGTCCCAAACTTGACTAGCAGACATGGAGTCCATTATGGTTTTTCATGGCTCTTAGCCATTTCTTGGAATCTGGTTCACCGACCGCTTCCATTTCTTCATAAGTCTTAGGTTCATGCTTGATGGAAAAATTCGTCATGCCCAGCATATCGAATCGATCCAGACTTATGTTGTTCCTGTGTTACTTGAACCTCAGGTTGACTTTCAACCTGTATGTGAGATTTTGCTCTCCATGTGTGTCTAGTTATATTGTGGTTGATTCTGGACCTTGTCCAAATCAAATCTACTCCCACTAGCCTCTTTCAAAAGAAATACTTTCTCAAGAGAGACAGCAGTTTGAGCAACAAATATTTTGTTCTCCATGGGATAGAACTAGCACTCTACAGTGCACCACAAATACATACCTTTGAATCACTGCACATTACATTCCCAATTCCATTGAAGAAATGGGATATTTGCAGTTCGTAACTCAAAAGCTAACTTAGACATTTTCTTATGGAGTGGCAGTACATCTGTTTGCATGGCATCATAGTAGTATATTTGCATGACTATTCAAAGATGGAATCCACATTCAATGTGTTCCTTTTTCTTTCTTTGAAATTCACCACACAGTGGTGTACTAAGTAAGCTGTGAGATAACTCCACACTTCTTAGGACAGTCATCAAATTCTCCACTAATCATCTTGATCCAATCAAGGTGCTTTAACAAATCCTTCAATTTGACTCAATACTTCATTTGTGATCTTCTTGGATTTTTCAAAAGTTCTTGGGTTGCGTAAGGCATACCCACACTTAAATGAAGTACATATAACTCCTCTTAGTGCTTGTTTACATGGGTCCACTTACATTGCTGTGTAATAGATCCAACAAGTCACTACTCCTTCCATCCTTTACGGTGAAGGCAGCATCTGTCACATTGTTCCTTTGAACTAGGCTCACATGTATCATAGTCCTGTAAGGACAATGATCCCAATAGTCCATGGACCTTTGGATGTGACCATTGTTCTATGGTTCAAGAGACAATGCTGTAAGAGGATGTTTATTGAATCATTAGATCTGATCTTGTGTCACATATAGAACCACAAACTATTGTCAACTGTATCACTTCAATAGAACATCTCAGATTAAAGAAAAATATTATTTATTATTTCAAACTGAAGTCCTTTCCAAAAAGAATGATGTTCTAATACATAATAGCAAAGTTCTATATAAAGTCTTCAAGGCAGTGAGATGATATCAACAGTAGCATCCAATGCTCCGTCCCTGACCCGAGAGTCGATCCCATCAAGCCTCTTCGTCCTACTTCTTTTGAGCTCCTGCACATGTAAAACATATGTGAGCCTCATATACGGTACCCAGTACCCATGAATAAGAAGTAGACAAAAGACCTCGGTAACACAATACCTGAAGCGGATGGATTACATCCCTTCTTCTTTGCCATGCTCTTCTTGGCCATTAATCCTCTTCGAAATACCCATGCATTCCTAGTCTTCCGAAGTATTAGCTTCGAAGATACAGAACCATGGTCATTCTCAGATTCAGGCACAGACTCTGAAGATCCAACAGAACTCTCCTGATCATTGTCTGTAGAGCAAGGTGTGAAGAGACATTTGAGATGTATGATTAGATCATAGATTCCCATCTCATCACATTCAACCTTGACCTCTGAGGTCATGCACTCTAAGACAAGAGCAGTGTACTGTTCGTTATCTTCACAATGTTCAAGATAGACATTCCACTCCCAATCATTAGTGAAATACACACTGGGTTGGGATGGAGGTCTTTCAAGAAGACGCACCTTATTTTCTTGTTCCAGTATCTTGGACAAAATCTTGAACCATTTTGTCCAATTTGTCCCATCCAGTTTATGTTTATAAAGTTTCAATCTTAGATCAGGAGATGCCTTCTACAATAAGCAAATAAGTAAAGTAAGTACAATGATAAAGCATTTAACAAGGACTTTAAATTAAATGCTATGCTCTCACTACTTCCAAAACAAGTTGAGAACTCTCTAACTCAACATGGAAATAGGTGAGTAGGATCCTAATTTCACATAAGGTCTCCGCGACTCACGAGGGTGAGTTGAGATGCACAGAGAGTCTCATGCTTCCTTAGGTAGGCATGCCAGCCAATTGTGCCATGCACACTTCCTCTTAGTTGAGACAGACTAGGCGCCCTGTGTCCAGCGAGGGCTGGATACAACACAAAACCCTATCCTCTCAACAGCTGCCTCTAGTAATTCATCATGTCAATGACATATGAAACACTAGTCAAGTCTGGTCCTAACCGTTAGTTTTTGGAGATTTTCGGCGATTTTCGACGATTTTCTGCAATTTTTGGAGATTTTCGGCGATTGAGATACACGATCATCACGATTTCTTCAGGATTCCTTTGGTTCATCATCTCCTTCCCCTTAGTTTTGTTTTCTTGTACTTTTCTTATCATTAAAAGAGAGATCTTGAGCGTTTCAATGACGATTGTAGCGTAAACCCTAATTCGGGGCTTGGTGGAAACCCTTTGATAATTTTTATTGCAAACTTTGTATCTATTTTTGTTATTTGGTATAGATTTGTGAGCATATTTTACTTCAATGCATTTATTTCATGATTTTATCTTGGCCGAATATTTTCACGTGTTAGCCGTTACGATTCATATCGAGAGAAGGATCGTAACGGTGGAATCTCTTAGTAAAACTTGCGAGACCTCGACACGAGAGTGCTTGGTCTTCGCTCGAGGATTTCATAGTCTGCCATAGAACTCATTGGGTTCGTCTTAGAATGATCCACCGCGAGAGTAGGAGGTCGGTCTAAAACAAACACCGGGGTATATCACTCGAGAGAGGGCACCTTGTACCATAGGGTTAGACTCCTTGTGCAAAACCAATAAATCAAATAACTAATATCTTTCTTGTGCGATTAAGATTATCATCGTGGTGGAAGCCGTAGCCCTGAATTCTCTCTCATATCTTTTCTCTACCGACGTATTTGTGATTGCTTATTTACGATTTCTGTTCTCAAACCCACGTTTCGATTCGCCTAGCTATTAGGACTCAGACTTTCTAGTACTCAACTTGCTCCCTGTGGGATTCGACATCTTTTGTATTACTGCGACATATCCGTGCACTTGCGGAGCGTGTCAGGCATCGGGGACGATGCCTCATTTACCATGTGGGTTGGGGGTTTGCATTTCTGACATACTACTTGGCATTTTACATATAACTAGCTTTCGTTTTGAATTGGTTTTTACCGTTGTTAACTTTTACCATTTGATGTTTACTATGTTAGCTTTAGTCTTGGTCTCCCCTTCTGTAAAACTTGAAAGTATATTCTTGCTTACCTTTAAGCATGTTTTCATGTGTTCTTTGCTGTTAGTACGATCCATTTGCACGATTCTGCCCCTTACTGATTTTGCTTACATAGATCTATTACATGTTAATCCCCTCGTGGTAGATAACTAAAGATAGACTCTTGGTAAGTTGAGCTCCCACTTAAATTGTGGGACGCCACTAGTTGTCTGCACTTAATTTGATACTAACTAGTTCCTCCTCCTCACCTCTCATATCCTCCATCTTGGTCATCCCATTCTAGCTATAGTCATTTCAAGAAAAGATTCTCTAGCAAAGTCTAGAGACATGTTTAAAAAAAAAAAAAAAGAGGACAAAGATCCTCTCAAAATTCTCCAAATATCTATATATCTTCACATCACTTGTACAAATATTTTGATGTATCCCTTTTTTCCACTTTCATCTCAAACCACTTGGAGGCTTCAAAGCTTGTATGGGGAGGAACTAGGATGTTGATTAGGAGGTGTAGCAGCTATGTGTGGAACGCATTTACTTTGGGTTGCAATACTCACCACTTTGATATCCGATAGGAGTTTACCACTTGTGGGGTGTTTGACCATTACATGGATCATTGTTAGCATTATCTTAGAGGAGTTTGAATTCAAGTCTTATGGATCATCCGTACAGCTTAGCTTCATTCTATTTTTGCTTGAGGACAAGCAAAAGTTTAAATCTGGGGAGATTTGTTAAGTAGTTTTTATATAGGAATTTATATGTCATTTCCACTATTATATCTTCACTATTCTAGCATTTACACCTGATTTACATGGAATTATTGCATTATCTTCAGAATCTACACTCTTGGATGTTTTTGCTTCATTTCAGGGGAAAAGCGAGGGAATGCGACTATTTTTAGCTAAATCTGTATTCTCGGCAAGAATCACGGTCCACCCAGCGACCGGAATCACACCCCGTGACTTTTGTGTCGCCTAATGCCGGTTTTTCCAGATTTTGACCCTCGCCTTATCCACGTCAGATAGAGGGCTCCAAAAGGGCAGAAGAGGAATTCGACCAAGGGAGGAAGAAAAAAAACATAAAAGCCCTATTCACGTAAGTAGGGATGTCAACGGGTCGGGTACCCGCCCTTTTTGGCCAAACCCGAACCTGACCCGACCCAAACCCAAACCCGAACCCGGTTAAACCCGAGTCGGGTATTTAAACGGGTACCCGCGGGTACCCGTTTAAATTAAAATATTTATTTTTAAATTATTTTTAAAAAATATAACTATAAAATAATAATAATAATAATAATAATAATAATAATAAATATATTTATAAAAAACTATGTTATTATATAAATATATATATATATATATATATTTTTTATTATATATAATCGGGTATCAGGTACCCGCGGGTACCCATGGGAGTAAACCCGAACCCGACCTGATTAGCTAATCGGGTACCCGAACCCGCCATAAACGGGTCGGATCGGGTCGGGTACCCGCGAAGTCGGGTACCCATTGACACCCTTACACGTAAGGGAAAAAGGGGATTCATTCGGGGGGATATTCACGCATGTACGCACGAGAGGCGGCGGCTGAGCAACGAAGGAGAGAAGAAAACCCTTCAACACTAGAGCGTGAAGGAGGCGGATGACCGATCAGAGGAAGAAGAAGGCTTCTCAGGCGGCTTCTTCCTTCTTGAGGGAGTCTTGTTTTCTTATTTCCACTTACTTGATCGCCTTTGTTTAACCATGGATGTATCGATCGGATTGATTTATGCTTTGCTTTGGAACATGGATATTGTAGCTTAAATCTTGTTTCAGGGCTAGGGAAAGCCCCTTGAATATTCTATGTGTGGATTGTAGCTTTATTTTATGAACCCTAAATTTTCTTATCATGCCTAGTTGCACCAAATGAATGAAGTGTTGCATTTTGTTAGCTTCATGCTCTTAGATGTCCGGTAAGGCCGAGAGGCATGTCTGGATGTTAGAAACCCTAGGCAAGAGTACCTCAATCTCCATACGAGAGTAGTTGGTTGAGTACGGGTAGTGTATGCCATTTTGCACCCTTTGGGTTTATTCGGTTATGTGTACTATGATGGTAGACGTTTAATTGTATAAACACCTCTTCGCATCCTCGAGAGGGGACGACTTGTACAAATGATGGGATGGTATGCACAATCCGGTGTTCATTGGGTTTATCCCACTTGGCGTACTATGACGGTAGATGTTTGGCAGGGGTAAGCACCTTGTTGCATCCTTGAGAGAGGACGACTTGTACATTTGGGATTGCCCTAAGACTCAAAAAGAGAATTCTATATTGTTATCAATCCACGCATGGCGCGTCAAGGCGGTGAACCCTAGCCCTGATCCTATTCATCCTTATACCTTGCGTTGTGCAATTACTTTGCTTTCGACTTTATTTACCTTGTTTTATTACTGTTTAGCCTAATTTTAGATCTTAGAAACCTTTTCACAACCATCAAAGGATCGTCTAGCTTGTGATAATCTAATCAGTCGGTACTTAGTATTTGGTCCCTGTAGGATCGATAAATTTATATTACTTCGATAGTCCGTATACTTGCGGAACAGCTATCAGTCGTTGCACGACAATTATTTGACCGCGATCAGCCGGTCTCTAGGATACATCATCGCACGACAATCCTAGGAGATATCAGCTGGTGTCCATGACACATCATCGCACGATTGTCCCTCAACCACCAGCAACTACTCTCCAGGACAAGTCATCGCATGACTGTTCTATGGCATCAATGATTGATGTTCGGGATATATTATCGCACAATTATCCCATAGGCACACTCGACTGGCCTCGGGATATGTTGTCGCACGACAGTCCCTATGGCCACCTCTGGCCTTGGTCGGTGCTATAGAAGCTATGATAACGAGCCTCAGCAACACGACCTCCATAACGAATGTCTCCGCTAGGGAAACAAGAAAACGGAGCCGTGAGACTCTAGTTGGACAAGCCAACTCTATCGATATCTTTGGAGCGAAGCTCCCCCCATATTCGACAGTTTCCACTAGCAACTCAATGCTGTGGAGGTTTGTGATCATCGTACTGATCACTGCTGCCAACGCGTACAATGCCGGTGTACAAGTTGGAACGTGCAGAACTTGGGCTTTGATACCAGTCTGTCACACCCAGAATTAGGCTAATAAAACGAAAACAAATTTTACACACGAGTCAACGCTTGACTCGCACCCAAGCACGCCCATGCAGGGACTAAGCGGACGAACCGCGGGTCTAGACGCGACCGGTAGGAGCACGTCCCCGACGCACTCCTGTCTGCTCGTCGGCCACCTGTCTGCTCGTCTCGACGAGTCGAAGGCCGCCACGTGTCTCCCAAGGACCGCTGCTCGCTCCAACTCCAAAGTCTACCAAAGTATATCTCCCGAGACTCGATGCCGGCGCAACGCGCGTACGAGTCCAGTACACTGGAAAAGAGATAAGAACCGCACGCAGGCGGTGGAGCACACACGCGTAAAAGACGACGCCACACAGGACGCCGGGCACACGCCCTAACTCTGACCAGACCGCACGCAAGCGGTCAAATACAACACTCGCCCAAAAAGGGGGACATCTCGCAGACGTCCGGCAAATAAACCGGCCAAACGCCGGGCAACATCACACAAGGCCAGCGCACTTGACTGGAGCACGGAAAGGGGCGAGGAATCACCGACCGAGAAAGACGACTCGGCCGGGAGCGCGAAATGCACAGAGCCGGAGAGAAGAAGACACCGGCCGAGGACAGCTAATCGGCTGGGAACGGGAACCGCGTCTAGAACCCGTTAGAGGCGTGAGCACAAAAAACAAGGCACGTGCACACCAACCAAAGCGCATGCACACAAACCGAGGCAGTAGACCGATGGTCGGAAGATCATTGAAAACCACCCGAGGCTCGCCGGAGCCTTGTCCGGCCGAACCCGACCTCGCTGGAGGCAAGGGAGGTGCCGGCGAACCCACACAGTCGCCGGACGGCACCGGAGGCAAGGCAGGTGTCGGACCCTCAAGAGACGTCGACGAACTCTTCGCTGGGCATCGCCAGAGGGAGGAGCCGAAGCCCCAACCCCGCCGGGCTCCCTCGTTCTCACCGGAAGCGAGGAGAAAGAGGAGGACGCGACGAAGAGAAGGAGACGCAGTCAGCGAACGCTTCACCAACAAAGAACCACCCGCCGGATGGAGCCGGAGCGAGCGGGGAAAGAGGCATACCTCGGCAGACGTCCGTCCGCCGGCTCCACCACCGGCGACGCCGAAGAAAGAGGTGGATGAGGGAAAAGGGGAACGCCGCCCCTAGCTCCGCTGTTTCCCATACCGCCGCACCCAACCCACCGGGAAGATGGTGGAGACCATCGCCGCCGCCGGAGACCTCTCACCGGAGCCACTCGACGGAGAGGAGGAAGAACGGGGGAGAAGAAACAACCGCGCCGCCGCTGCTGCTCGCGTTCGAGCGAACGCTACAGTAGCCGAGGGGCACTGTAGCCCTAGGTCGACTTGTGTAAGTGAGCTCCGAATGGAGCTCCGCCAGCCGCCATGATCCGTCGCCCGCAAACCCGTTAAGCCGCGCTCGAAAAATCCTCAGCCGCTGCCGACTGGAAGTGGGCCGCAACTTGGGTTTGGGTTTCACCCACGCGTGCGCGTGGCCCAGAACCCAAACGGGCCCTAAGAACTAGTATAAAACTAAACTTGATATCTGTAATTGATCTAACTAAGTATGAACTATTTTAAAGAACTATAACTAATTTAACTGAATAGAAAATAAGTCACAATATATGAATAAGCATACATCTAGTTACTGTTTCACTAGTTAACTGGTTTGGCTTGTGGGTCGTCACCCTAAATCGCACTTATGGGTGGTGAACACACCTGCCATAGTATGCCTGCCACAAGTTCAAAGCATGTATTGGTTGAACCCCAAATCCACGGTATGGATAACTAGTATGCATCATATGTATGGCTAGTAAAATATATTTTAAAAAACTATATTAAGAACTGTATACAAATATATATACATGATTATGCTAGTTTAATTTAAAAAGAACTGAATAGAAACTTATAAAAAAACCAAATCTTGGTTTGAGAACTTACTATTTTAAAGATTTCTAAAAATAATAGTCAATAATTCTCAGACTCAGTGTGTTTAGAAAATCTATTATTTAACATGCAAAAACACAATAAATACTAACATATTTACTCATGAAAGACCCATTTGACTCACAATTAATTCCTAGGACTCTAATCAAGCTTAGGTCCCAAGAATTGAACCACAACCTTTCTGAATCGGATAGATTTCTACTAAACCTATTAGAATTATACTTGAACCAAGCTGATTTATCTAGACCGAGTACTTTGACCTCAAATTACTCCTACAATACAAATCCATAATAAACAAAACATATACTAATGGATAGGCAATTGAAAGAGCTTTCCAACACCTACCTGTACCGGCCGATATTCCATTGAAATCCCACTGAACCAATCCAAAAACAATTACTAGGTTCAAATAGAAATTGAACCGATCAAACTGTTGACCCGGCCCAAAACACTTTCGACTTAGCTCCAAATTCGCCTAGTTCAATTTCAAAATTAAACCGGTCGAATCTGGTTTACCCAAAAACGCGCAACCACGCGGTGCTGCTGGTTTCCATTGCCCGCAGCCACCAGAGCCAAAGCTTGTGACAATGTCGGCAAGAAATCCTGCACACGCCGGACTTCCGCTCTCCTCCAAACTCTCCATATCAGAAATTAGTAGAAGGTCAAAGATCCACAGCAAATTGAGGCGAGCTTTGGCTATCGTCCAAAGTTCTCCAGCGAATTGCGGCCAAACCACACGGCAGTGCCGCCACCACTAAAAACCGAAAATCGACAGAACTCAGCGAAACCGACAAGGGAAAAAGAATACCTAGAGCAATGTTGGGCAGACGCTGCAAGCGAAGAGGTGAGGCTTCGCCGACTTCAGTCGAAGAAGAAATCGCAGGCGGCCGCATTCCCCTCCAGCGAACCTTTTTGCTGCTTCTGACGGGGCTCCTCAAAACGAAATCCACCTCTGGAAGATCTAGAAGCATGATGGAAAAGTTGCATAACTTCTCGTGCTTAAAAATCAAGTTGCAAAAACCACACCCGAACCGACGACACGTTCGCCGAAAGAAGCAGAGGCAAACTAGTCTCATGAAATAAAGCAAATGTCGGGTTTTTATTAATAACCTGCTTTCGATAACAACCCGCCCAATAGCGCGGTAGTTGTGAAAATCCCACACTGCGTCGCGCGATTGAATCTGCGCACGTCCGTGATTTTGGTGATTTCTTTTTAAAAAAAAACATTTAAAACCTTTTTAAAAACCTTTTAAATACTTATTTAATTCTAAAAAATACTTAAAAATCCAAAAAAAAATTCCAAAAATAAATTCTTAAGTAAATCAAAAATAAAAAAAACAAAAATTAATAAAATCTAAGATATAACATTCTACCCTCATAAAAGAAATTTGGTCTTCCAAATTTACCTACTCACTGGATTCTTCAAAAAGAAAAGGATTATTAATTTTGAATTTTACTTTCAAGCTCCCTAGTTGCTTCATCTTCTGAATGATGTTGTCACTGAACCATACCCCAAGGAATAACTCTGTTTCTGAGCACATAATGTTTTCTTTCCAAAATCTTAGCTAGATGTTCCACATAGGATGCATCATCTTGAACTTGAATAGATTCTAAGCACATAATGTTTTCTTTCCAAAATCTTAGCTAGATGTTCCACATAGGATGCATCATCTTGAACTTGAATAGATTGAGAAGATAAAATATGAGATGGATCTAGTGTGTATTTCCTAAGCATAGATATATGAAATATATTATAAACATGAGATAGAGGAGGCAAAGCTGACTTATAAGCTACTACCCCACACGCTGCAATATCACACAAGGACCAATATATTTAGGTGCCAATTTTCCTTTCTTTCCAAACCTTAGAATATCTTTAACTTGTGAAATCTTTAAAAATACATGATTCCCAACTTCAAATTCTAAATCTCTTCTCTTTTTATATGTATAACTTTTTTGTCTACTCTAAGAAGTTAACAATCTTTGTCTAATTTGTTTAACAATTTCAACATCTCTCTGAATCATCTCAGAACCACCAAAAAAATTTTCACCTACTTCATCGTAACAAGTAGGTGACATACATTTCCTTCCGTAAAGAGCTTCAAATGATGTCATTTGAATTTCAGAGTAAAAACTGTTATTATATGAAAATTCTACTAAGTGAATATGCTTATCCCAATAAGTTTTCATATCTAAAGCACAAGCTCTAAGCAAATCTTCTAAAGTTTGAATGATTCTTTTGGACTGACCATCTGAGAATGAAAAGCTGTACTGAAATTCAATTTAGTACCCCAAAGCTTTCTACAAAGCTCCCAAAAATTTAGAAGTAAAATAAGAATCTCTATTAGAAATAATGCTAAGAGGAATACTATGTTTGCTAACCATAACTTTAACATAAAATATTTGCTAACTTACTCAATAAAAAATTTTTCTTAATAGGAAGAAACTGAGCTGATTTGGTCAATATATCAACAATCACCCATATAGAATCAAATCCACCTTGAGTCACAAGCAAACTAGAGACAAAGTTCATGGTTATATTATCTCACTTCCATTCAGGAATCGATGAACTTTACAATTTTCTAACAGGTTTCTAATGTTCGATTTTAATTTGCTAACTCACCAAACATTTAGCCACAAATTCACATGTAGATCAAAAGAAAAACAACAATTAATAAAATCTAAGATATAACATAATTTTTGGGACTTTTCAGATTTCTGGATTGGTAATTCTCTAACGTTATCAAGAAAATTTTTTTGAAGAAGGATCCCTTTCTGCAAAATTTTGCAGCGCTGTGAGAGGCTATCCTATAAATTTTATACAATGGCCTTTTATATCATATTAACGTATAACATTTTATACCATATTATCATATAAATTTATACGATAATGTTTTATACCATATCAAAAAGCTCTCACAGCGGAACGGAATCGGCGGGTCGTTCTGCAAAAAAAATTTTCTCAATTTTCCCCGTTAACCCTTCTCCAATCTCTGGAACCGGTTGCTGATGGCGGCGGAGGGCAGCTCGTCGGGAACGGTAAGCGATCCCTCTCTTCTCTTCGTCCCCGCCGTTCCGTTCTTGGGTTGATGAATAAGAACTATGAATCTTTGATCCCGCAGCGCACAGTGGATGATGAGGAGTTCCTCGGCGCCGAATCCGGGTGGGTCGAGGCTCGAACGACTTGCGACCACTTGCCCTCGTTGTGCTCCGATCTGTCTCACATTCCTCTTCCTGATTCCCCCTGCGCAAGGTTATTTTTTTCTCTTCTACTAATTAATTCGCACCTGATCACAGTTCTGCTTCGATCCGCAAGAAAGTAGGGATTGTGACATGTCTGGGTTGAACATAAAGGCTAGGAATTCTGGATTGTTCTTCTTTTTCTTTGAATGGGCAACTCAAAGTTTTGTTTCCTCTCTCCTATTCGAGAGAATGCTGCAAAGAGTTTTCTCTTAAAATGCACAGTAGCTTTTACAGGAAAATCGAAATTTGCCTACTCTTCATAACTGCAGTTATCCACATGATTAAACTGTTCAAACATAATGACATATTATTTGTTTGTTTTCGTCATGCCTGGTGCACTTAGTCTGCTTGCCATAATCAAATAGAAAACCTTTCAAGCGAGACAATTTAACTTGCTACTACAGAAGTGAAGCTCTATTTTATTCTTGAGTAGATAAACTATTTGCATTACAAAACAAGGTTAGCTAGATCAACAAGATCCTTACTACAATCATGACCCATACATTGCACATCCCATTCGAGGGTTCTCTTAAAACATGTAAACCTAATGGTAAATTCTTGGCATAAGTAGCAAGCCAATCCATCCTTTGATGGGCTTTTGACATAAACATGAGACAGGTGATGGCGTGGGGGAGGGAGGGAGGGAGAGAAATACTGGGGAGTGTAGTTTTCAAAAGTACATGATTTCAATCAGACCACCCACTATAGCTAAATACCAATTATAATGAATTAAGCTATCACAAAACATTCATTAAACAATATAAAGTATTTAGGCGACCATATCTGAATGGAAAAACATGGTTTGCTAGATTGGCCAATTTTGGTATGTGTTGGTTTTCAAGATTGACAACATACGGTGATTGGATATTTGTTGAGAAATTGAGTCTATCATAAATAAAAAAAAAGCTACTGAGAAAATTACCCCTGTAGTGTATGGTACATAGATAAATCTAGCCTGAAATCAGTAGATTGTCACTTGAAATCATTGAGCTTGACAATCATGATTGGTTTCAAATTGAGATTAGAGAAAATTTTGGTGATCCAAGAGGAATCATTGGGTCATGAGGGAAAGAAAAAAGTTAAAAGAAAAACAAAGAGGAGAAGAAGGGAAGTGAGAAAAAGAATATATAGATAAGAGGAAGAAGGTTAGGACCACATCATGATCCTTACCATATGCAACTGTAATATGTGGTTTCCTCCTTGGATAAGGTGAAAATCTAGATAAATAAAGAGGAACCAAGGACAAAAAATAAACGATAAAATTATAAGACCTACCTTCAGCCCTTCATCTCATGTTGCCGGTAAACTTATCTAATTGGAAGGGACAGCTAGCGCATCCTCAAGACTTTGCAAACTTTATTTATATAAATTAAATGTGAGATGTAGAAGGACATTTTATATCATATATAATTGATTAGCTATATATTGAATGCATATCTTGCAAGAACACTTGCCAGAGCATTAGCCATCACTAAAATTTTCACCCTAGTAACTATTTTTCAAAAACAAACACATATTACGCTAAGAATAAACAAATATATCATTACATTTAAATTAAAAAAAATAAGCAAGAAATAATCTATGAATAAATTTAAAAATTTTAAAATGGAAAAAAGAAAAAAAATTCAGATAATCAATTTTACTTAAGTTGATAACATGCAAAACTTAAAAAAAGTATAATAATTTTTTTGGCAAGTAAAAGTAAAATAATTTCGAAGAGGCTAGGTTAAATATACTCAATGTCGTACACACAAAAAGAATTTCTGAGATTAGAATATTTTATAGCATAATGGCAACCACAAGTTGTAAGATTTTTTTTTTACAAGTTGTAAGATATGATAAATTAGTTAAAATGCATATGTAACATATCATCTTAATTTGAAATCCTGTAGAGCTATTGTGCTTTGCCCATTGATTCCAGTGAATCTGCTCAAAGAGAAGGCTTGATGTTTAATCCTAGCATCCTACCTTTAATGCGTAAGTCAATATAGAGATTACCACATGACATGTTTTAGTTATGTAGGCTGTGTGTGCAAGAATTTTTGTCTACAAGCTTTTTAGTGACAAATATACCTGTGTTCATAGAGCTTATTAGTGTTGAAAGAATTGAACTTGAGAGGAGCTTGTATTTAGTTGATGAGCCTACATTCATCCAAATCTATTGAAAAGTACTTGGGGACTATCTAAACTTCAAAGTAACTTCCCATTTAAATTTTGAGGGATTGGGGAGCATTTATAATTATCACCTGTAGGTATGTGATGCATGTTGTCGAAGGAGATGTTGCATGTGTAATGAATGGTGGCAATATTATCCAATGTTACAATAGGCCATGATTGTCTTGAATGAGCTGTGAAGTGTATGTACTATCATTACTATGACATGGGCGTGGCAGTTCCCTTCCATGTGACATACTCTGAAAGCATGTGAGGATCTAATGCCACGGATCTTGATTAGGTAGTTGCTTGAGTGATTCAATTGATGTGATTTGAAATGGAAGGCTTGATCAGTTGGGGAGCGCCAAGTAATACTAGCATGATAGTTATTGACATGGGCTTTGATCATTGAAGCATTGCTTAAGTGCCCAGAGTGGAGGAATGTTGATTGCTAAAGGTCTATATCACTCAAGTAATGCTCATACTGTAGCATGAAATGCCCATGTGACTTGTGTGCATGTCTAAGGTATTGAGTTTTCGAGAGAATTTTACCTATAGGTGATCAAATTTGCTGCGTATTTAAATTTGCCTTTGTCATGGACCCAGGTCAACTTAGTCATTCTTTTCAGGCATCATTGCGTCCTTGGGTTGGTTACTGTTTCACAGCTCAACAAATAGGATTTCTTATGTAAAATATCAACCATAGAAAAAACCTGTCACAATCCACTTGCAAATATCCTCTGGTACCAAAGCGCATTGCATGATATAAATTGGAACTGCTTGAATAATTGATCGTAATAAGGTGACTCTACCAGGGTTTAAAGTTTTGGTCCGGTAGCTCGGTCCAGTGAGTACCAGTGGCTATATTGGTTGCCGCTTCTGTCGTCGTTCGAAGTTTCTTCCTCCAGCTTCCGCCTCTCCGCCCTATGCTTTGGTGCCATTTTTTTGCCGGACTAGTATAAACTGGAGGAACCGGCCAATCCATGGACTATACTAGACTATTTATTCTGCATCCTTTGGAATACGTTCAAGAGCTTTCTATTTGCACCGACATTATGACTAATGCAATGCCCAAATAGTTCCCTAAACTTGGACCTATATGGATTTGACAGATTACGAATACCTTTCCTTATTTGGAACTGAACATTCAGAGAGAAATGAATCACAGATTTCGTGAGTACCAACTTTCTAGCCAGCAACATTATGCTCTTAGTGGAGCCAACCTTTACCCCATTTGGCCCAGCTTCTGTTTCTTGCTTCTATTAGCTGAAGAAGTGCTGGTTGAAAAGATACTGACTGAAGAAGTTTGAGAGTGTTTAGATGCACAGCTTATAATTAGGTATTCTATTTATAATAAATAATTTTTTATTAAAAAAATTACTAGGATAAAAATTATATGACTAAATTTATAGTTAACTATAATTAAAATATTTATTAAAAAGCTAATTTCATATTATTTTTATTAAAATATTAAGTATTTTATGCTTAACTTAGGTTAAAGTATTGCTAATTAAGTTACATTATTTAAAATTTATAAAGCTAATAAGTCAAATTTGATATTCACAAATAAGATTTTAATAATAAAAATATATTTTAAATTATTAAAAATATGAAATTATGATCATGGTACATTATAGAAAAAAATTATAAGACTAATTTGTGGGTTGGAATAGAGAAGCTGAAGGGCCAAACGCCTCAGCTTTTTGATTTCTAGCCACAAAGCCATAAGCAGACCTAGAAGCTGGGCCAAACAGGGCCCTTGTCAGTGAATTCCTCAGTAAACAATAATAAATCATCTAGCTGATTCTCAACAAGGTGCCTGAGCCTTTTCTTTGCACAACACAAACATATATAGGGATAAAGGACAATCTTGTCTAGTTCCCCTCCATGATGACATCAGAAGTCGTCTCCCTATTTCATAATGCAACCAAGCACATATAGGTAACACACCAAGGTCGATTGACATAAACCATATGGACAACCAACTTATCATATCCTAGATAAAGCATCAACTAAGCTGTCATATGCCTTCTCGAAATGAAACTGGATTGATTATGCGAAACTATTATTGGGAGGTAGGCCTTTAATTTCTACACAATAATCTTCACAACAATCTTCTATACTACTATACATACAAACTGATGGACCTGAAATGTGATAGAAAGACAGGCTTCCTCACCTTTGCTACTGAAATAAAAAATGTTTGATTGACCATTACAACTAAATCATTAGCACTAAAGAGTTCCTTTATGAACTTGCTTAGTGATCCACCAATAGATGCCCAATTAGCCGGGAAAAGCAAGTATGTAGAGTGTAATATAAAATGGTATTGTTCCGTTCTTCAATCCTGGGGAAAAAATTATGTTTTATAACTCTCTCTTGATCAATAAAGTAGAAGCAGCTGAAATGTTGCACTAATTCCTTCTCAATTGAAGTTGGTTCAGTAATCTATTCATGAGAAGTATATATGCTTTTGTCAATTCTCATTTTATGCCTCCTGATCAATGTTCTTATGTGAAAGTATTTTGTTTCCCAGAAGAAATCCAATCTCTTCGAGATTTTTGTACTAGTGAAGCTCCTGTTTAAGCACCTCTTCTAGATCTCGGGGAAGCTCAATGATACAACCTTTCGTGCAAAGCACGCCCAAAAAAGAAATAACAAAATACTAGACAAACCCTAACACAACTCTAAGGCCCTTATTTATAGACTTCACTACTAAGCGGACTCGGGTATGACAAACCAACCCGACCTGCTTATTAATAATCCCTACTACTAAGACAATGGGCCTGTACAATGGGCTCGTAACAATGGGCTACAGTAATTGCTACAGTAACCTAATCCTTTTTTTTAATAACTCTGTTTTTTTCCTGAAGCTACAGTACCTTATGGCGTTCGCACGACGCGGGCGCCTTCGTCATGCTCGCTTCGCCGGCGAGTGTCGCTCGTTGCCGGCTAGGGTTCCGGCGGAGAAATCGGCTGGTGACACTTCCGTCGTCGTCGCCACAGGGAGAGGTGGAAGACGTTCGTATCCACGTCCGACGAAGTCAGAAATCGCCGCCTGCGATTTCCGCCGAAATCCTGCTTTCGATTTCCCCTGTCTGCGCCGAAGAAACCGAAGTCCTTGTGCTGCTCACGTCGTTGTTGCCAGCATCCGGTTTTTAAGGAGACGTCGCCGCCCACCAGAATCAGTCGCCGACCTGCGAGATCTCGCCTGAAGAAGGTGTCACCAATGATGATTCCGCTTGTTGGAGCCGCGCATCGCCTGAGAGATCACTTGCGACGCAGGCAAGTGATTCAAGCGGCCGCCTTCCTTTCCACTGTCGCTGGAGTCACGCGTCACCTTCCTTTACCTTCAATCCGCTAGATCAATACCTTCCTGTCGCCAGATCAATGCTTCACGTTTGCTCAACGCCTTCGCTCGATTCGCCTGATGCTCTCCTGTCTACGAGACAGCACCACGACGACCCACGCCATTGCTCTCCTTTGATTATAGCGGTGGAAGCTCCTGCGGTGCAAGAAGGTTCTTCCCCCAATTTTCAGCCGCCACTCCTTCCTCACACTGTAGGGGCTTTTTTTTTATTCCAGCTTGCCCTACGATAATAGATCCGCTGTGTAGATCTAATACCGACAACGGAAACTCCTTCCGCCTTTATCCGTCACCGGACCACCGGTTCCCCGGTGATCAATCCGGCAGGTCGGACCAATTGATACAATCTTTCGTGCAAAGCACGCCCAAAAGAGAAATAACAAAACACTAGACAAACCCTAACACAACTCTAAGGCCCCTATTTATAGACTTCACTACTAAGCGGACCCGGGTATGACAAACCAACCCGACCCGCTTATTAATAATCCCTACTACTAAGACAATGGGCCTGTACAATGGGCCCGTAACACTCAACTTCAAGAATACATAGAAACTGAGCAAGTTTCACATTTTTTGTAGCAGTGTTACTCCTGTAACCGTCTTGTTCTTCTACACAAATTTTGAAATACATTTTTTGTTCCAACCAATAATCTTTTTACTGAAATTCGTCAGATCTGCTGGAAACAGAATCTGCCCATTCCTCTTTAAAATTTCATTAAACTGAACATGTAGCTGCTAACATGTAGCTGCAGCGTAACCTCTAAAAGGTTTCATGTTCTATTCATGTGCCACACTGGGTCAGTCGTGTTGAGAAGCAGATGATGGCCAGATTTTACCCAATTGAGCACCTGAGAATTAGCCTCTCGAACAAATTTCTTCAAGCAAAACTACAGCAAGTCTTGTCTAATCTTTTATAGACCCTGTCAAGCCCGTCAGATTTAGGAATTGAGCTCAAAACAATACTTCATTCTGGATTTGTCTAAAGGCTAAGTAGTCTTTCAAATTTACTTTGACACCTCCACATTTCCTCTCCATTCTGCAACTTCATTGAAGTCTTCAAGAAAAATCCAGATCCTTCCCCCCTAATTTGCAAAACCAAACCTAGTCATTTCATGAAACTCTCTCAAGGTCTCAACTTCCATATGCTGTTGTCAGAAACCACGGAGACTCTCTTAGACAGACTTTCTGCTCTACATCAACCTCTAGATCTTCTCTGCAATCCACTATCCTACGCGTACTTGGACTATTATGCTCCTTCAAGCGTAAAGCCCTGATAATAATACACCAAATAGAATAAAACTTTTAGGTGGTTTACTTATGTAGGCAGTTCCCTCTTGACTCTTACACTGTGTTTACTTGGACGGATGGAAAGTACAAAGTAAAGACAAAAAAGAAAGAAAGAAAAAATAGATAGATGGAATATGTTATAGGTTTTCCTTCCTTATATTTACTTGGAAGGAAAAAAAGTTTGAAGGATTGATATATACACTCTATTTTTTATTTTTTTAAATCATATTATATATATACTAATAATATCAAATAATTATTAAATACTAAATATTAAATACAAGCAATGATAGTGAGGATAAGCAGCGGCGGTAAGAACAAGTAGTGACGGTAAAAACGAGTAGTGGTGGTGAGCTCGAGCAGTGGTGAGCTCGAGCAGTGGCGACGAGCTCTAGTCGCGACAACAAGGACGAGTAGTCGAGGAAAGCTCATAGTGAGCAAGGACGAGCAATGATGCAGTGAAAACTGAGATGTTAAGTTAGTAAAGTTGAGATGTAGTTTTAGTTTTCCGCCCGATTCGGGCGGAAAGCAAATGGAGGGATTAATGTTTATCTTTCCCTCTTACTTTTCCTCCTAAACTATCCATCCGCCCAAGTAAATAAGCCTATACTCCTTTCCTTCCTACTTTCTTTCCTTTCCTTCTAGCTCAAGTAAACAAGCCCTTAGAGAACAAATTGGAGGTGCCCATATTTATCTTAGTACTTAAACCTCCTACCCTGTCAGTCTATGTCCTTAACAAACGAAAGATTTATTTTTAAACTTTCCAAATATGAATACAGGCATGGCTTTGTTTTTTACTTGTTCTTTCTCACTGTGACTTTGAGATATAGTTTACTGTTGTTTCCTTACTGATACCAGGTCTCGTTCTATAAACAGGATGTGCAGTATATAGTTTTTCATCTCCCTCGTGATAGAGCCAACCCTGAAAGTTGGACTAGTGTCACAATCTGTTTTCTTGTCTTGCTCAGGCAAACTTTATAACATCAAATCTAGAACTGCCTAATGTGAACTCACCACCCTCTTTCGTTGTTTCTCTAGTGCCATTAACAAGGTTTTTAATGCTGGTCTTAGCTGGCCGATGTTTCTGGTATATACTGGTCCAGCTGTGTATCAGTACGTGGATTTGTATTGGTATATCAGCCATTTTCCACAAGCAATCGCCTCCCTGCCACCTCCATCAGAATTAAGCCTCATACAGAATGTTCAATTTCCGCAGCTCCAATGTTAGTTTCCTTTCGCTGTGTAGAACAGTCATTACTGTCTGTCAAACATAGTACAAGTGTAACATGGAAAATCAATTCCTTCATAAACCATTCTGTGTACATGTCCTCTAGAGGTGGATATACTTACCAACCATATTCTCAACTTCCCATAAAAATTTCTGATAATTAAACTCCGAAGTAGTGAATAGTGATGAAATAGTAATCCATGCCATCTGCTTCTCATTTTGACAACGAAAGTCGTTCATGGTTCCTTCGATCATCTTAGCTCAGCCCTGGAAATCTTAATTTTGGTGCAATTTGAATCCAGATTATTAATCCTGAAGCCACCTTCAGAATTTCATCAAAAACCCAATCAGGCCTGAAACAGAAGCTTCCTGCAATCCAGATTTGCCGTTCAGAGCATGCAACTCCATTTATTTATCCTCTGTTCTGGCCTACCCTGAAAAATATCCCTGTTAGATATGAATCCTGTGATCGGTGATCTCCAAAAAATCTCCCATCTGGATCCGCATCCCAAGCCACCTTCGTCTTCTGTTTGTTCACTATTTCAAATAGTCTATTTGGTTGCTAGAGCGAGTTTCCTGTCTAGAAGATGAATAAGCATCACATTCCTCACCAGAGAGGTTTGCTGTAACTGAGATATGTTCTCTGCGTGACGGTTATTTATACTCTTTTTCTCCTTTGTCTTATGATACTTTGCAGTCAAAACTCATTGTGTTTTAGGTGTATTGAATTCCTTGAATAAGTAACATTTGGAACACAAACTTTGAAGAAGATACCTAGATAATGAGGTATTATTTTATGTCCTCGATGATAAGTAACACTCTGGAAAGTGGCATATTAGAGCATGGTTGTGTGAGCTTATGGACGATCAGGACCCAAGTAAGTGGCCTTTTTTGCACCATGAAAACTATTGCTTTTGTTTTGTATTTGGAAAGAGCCCAAGATTCTCATGTATTATTCACATAAGGATCTTGATAATCACTATTTTGAATCAAACCAACAAATTTTTGGAGCCAATCAAGAGTTTAATTCCTACTCAATGTTCAATGCCATGCATTTATGTTTTCAAGTAGAAATATATTGGGCTTTCTCAGTTAGAGTTTCTCCAAGTCATCTGATCTGAATGTGCATTCTTTCTCTTTATTGAGAATTAATGGAGACAGGCAGTGCGTAGTTTCTTTTAGTTACTCTTAATTAGACAGTATCAACATGTCCACTCTTAACTTTAAGCATGCTTTTAAATGAGTGATAAAATATCAACTTTCTAATCAAGTCTACCTTTATTCTGATATTAATATTAGGATAATTCAACATGATTTCAATTACTCGGATTAAATAATAACTTGTAACTGATACACCATTTTTATGCCTCAATCTAAATGAAAAGTCAAAGATTTATAATTTTTGAGAAAAGATGATATAAGTAGCCAACGTCCAAATCTTTGTCTATTGCCTCCACGTTGGAATTAAAAGCACTGAAATTCATTGTAGTCCATCTGCCAAGTTACTTTTGTTGAAGTGACAGAAGAACACTCCCAAGTATTCGTAGATTAGCCTTCTACTGATAACGTTCTATTATTCTCTCAGCCTCTTCAATTGGATGGACTTGTACTAGAAGGAATATCACAAGAAGCCCATCATACACCACTCGTGCATTTAACATTATATACTGAGGTGGGAGTTTGAACATGGGCAAGTGGCTACCCATGTTCTTAAAATTGAACAAGGTTGGCCCACATTATGCACCGACTTTGATTTCCTATATCCATATCCATATGCATTTCTTATCTACATAAATTCTATTAGCCCGTAATATCACAAGCATACATAGGTCTAAGAGCTAATTGCTTTGTAGTGTTAGAAATATGCACTAGCTCATTTGATCTACTTAAGTTACTACACTTAGTAGCTCTATTACGAGAATAAATTATATTATTATATCCCACGCACATTTTGTACACAGACTGAATATTCTGCACGGCAGGATTTGATCAATCTTTCAGTGCAAATGGTACTCTTTGTAATGGGAAATACCTTTTATCTTATGTTGCTGGATTCTTCATCTGAAAACATATGTACATTATATTTCTAATAGATAATTTTGTGAAAAGTAGGTTAAAGTAATTATTGGGATTCAAATTATTTATCATACTTAAGATAACTTCATCAAAAAGAAGTAGAGTTCAGTGGGATTTAATGCAGTACTTCCCAGAAAATTTTGGTGTGTATGCTAAACTGTATTTCACTGTGGCAGGCATGTAAGAAGCAACCGAAACTTTTTCCGGGAATTTAATTCTTCCTATATGGCCTTTTCTTTCTGGTAGTTATCTTAGGCAGGCTTTCTAATCATGTTTATCATACTAACTGATCACCGATTTTCAAGAATATAGAAAGCAAAATTGTTCCCAAGGCAACTTTAAATAAAGCGCAAGCTCTCTCATCACTAAAATTATTAATGGTTCAATGATTAATTTTTGAAGAGTAATTTAAATTTGATATTGTAATTGCACTCAAGAAACTATCTTATCGTCTCAGTATCACTGTAATATTTGTATTAAACTTCTACTGAACGCGTTTAAGAACATTTCAGATGCCACCACCCTGCTGAAAATTGGGTATGTTTGAGCTGTAAAGATATCCTCTGCAGTCGTTTTGTCAACAAACACATGCTTAAGCATCACGAAGAAACTGGACACTGCCTTGCCTTGAGTTTCAGGTATTCTAACTCGTTTAATTGGTAAACTTGCTTGTCACTTAGATCAAACTTGTGCTTAACATTAATTTAACTTTTGTGCCAGTGATCTATCAGTTTGGTGCTTCAGCTGTGATGCATATCTGGATGTTCAGAAGATCCGGCAGTTGCGGCCTGTTTATGAAGTTGCCCATCTGTTAAAATTTGGCGAGCGTCCATCTTTCCCTTCTCTAGAGAGCTTGTAGTTATCCAGTGATAAGGGTAGCTCTTATACTCGGTTTTTGTTAGTAGCTAGCTTTTTTTTCTCTTCTAAGTGAAAATGATGTTCTTGTCCTACCTATTCTGCCCTCGTTTTTCTCTAGTCTAATGTTATGATGCTAAACTTTGAATTCATCATGGTCCTCTTTTGAAAATTAGCTGAACCTAATAAAGTGTGCATGCTTTTGCTCATTCCTGCAATCTATGCATTCAATGTGAGTGGTTTTACTTGTTTGTTCCATTCGTTCTTGAGCTGAGAATAGAAGTTGAGCTGCTGTAGCCTTCTTATAATGCGAAAAAAAAGAGAGAAAAAATTACCGATGAAAGATTTGGTGATTTTGAACATTGGAGTTATCCTGATAGTTTAGTAATGATATAATATAGGAACTTGACAATTAATAGAATTTTGTTTTCAGCTCATTTCATGCGAAAGATTCATGGTCAGCACAAAGACACCCTGCGTGTTAAGTCGGCAGAATACTCACTATATATATGAGACTGGCCCCCCTCCCCAATCACTATCAGCTATGTACTGCTGAAGTGATTAGTTTTAAATATTGCTTTCCTAGTTAGCAAATGTTAGTTCAATGATACTTGGTTTAGAGGGAAAAACAAACTTGGTTCAACTATCCTTATCTAATACCTAGCAGGAGGCTCGTTGAGTGTTGCTGAAGTTAGTTCAATCGATTTTGAAGAAAGACAAGAAAATAACTAGCACCGGTCCAAAGTTTTAAATGATTGGGATAGTAGTTGCTCGAACCTTGGATTAATTTCAACCATTTTTTTGAAATGAAAACGGTGTTAGAATTTGCTTTCTAAACATCATCTTTTTTACCTAGAAAAGTTTTTGGCAAATCACTCCTAAGTATACCCTAAATCTTAAATCCTAAATCTAATATTAAAATAATAATGATATACACGTATAACCTTCCTAGAAATTTGTTTGCTTACAGTACTTGAATTGCTTACGAAAAGATAGTTTCCATCTGACGTTGATTGCATTTTTTGTTATTCAAAAGTGCTTTGTTGTGATCCGATCGCTTTCAATTGAATTTGATGCTTCCAATTGTGCGATAACTGATAGTTCACCCGCCCAGTGTGGTTGGCTACCCGCATGCAGTGTTTGGTTCTTGCCCTCAACAACTTTGGAGCACATGGAGCTTGCTTATTGGATCCTTAGGCTTTATTAGTTTAGCTGATATTATACCATATCTTTCTCTGCACCTTGAAGAAAGTATACAAATGAAGTGCTCATCAGACAACCTGTGATGGCCAACTGCGTCTTTGGTGAATTAAAAATTTAGGAAATTTAAGAGAAAATTATGTGGCGGAAGAGTTGACCTTGATGACACTAGAAAATAGTAGTCCACTGTTTACGAGAAGTCTGAAGTTATTACACAACTGCCTCCTTCTTTCACTCTGCCAACCTCTAATCACTTGGTATTTACACAAACATTCACCAACACAAAAATGCAGAATAGTAGCTATAATGGTACTCCTGGCCTGGCGCCGTCGCCACGCGTGCGAGAGCATCCCAAATTCTAAAGCCTGCCGCAGATGCCGAAGCGAGCCAACTCCAGCACGTGCCACGCGCGTGACCGTTCCCCGCGACGCCGCTCCCTCGTCCCCCTCTTCCTCCTCGCCCCCGCCGGCGAACGCAGCGGCCTTGCCCTCCCCGATACCGTCAGCAGCTCCCACATCACCTGCACGTCCTCGTACTCGCACGTGCTCACCTCATGCCTCAGCCGCATCAACCCTGAAGGAGATCTAATAATTGAAAAAACCCTGGACTCGTAAAATTAGAAACAAGGCGGTGAGGCAATCGGATCGCCGGCGAACTCACCCGACTGGCGCATCCCGATGCGGGCGGCGACGCCGGCCCACGCCCGCTTCACCGGCGACGCTATCCTATCCCACCACGCCATTCCTGTTCCCCCCATCGGCGTCGCCACGAATCGGTCGCAGAGGGGCGGGGCGGACCTCAACGTCCCTTTTAAAAACGACAACCCGTTCACCGGCCAAAACCATCCTCGACTGCCACGTGTCAGTGGCGTTCGAATAAGCCACACCACGAGAACAGTTCGTCCGCCGGCACGTGGGCACGCTCCGTGGCGTCGTACGACTGACACACATTTGAATCGGATTGGAAGGCGCCTACAAATTCCACCTTTGCGGAGGCTCAACTGTCGTACAAACCCACGCGGTGATTGGCAGGCACACTGTGGGCTCGCTGAGTCGGACGGAATATTGGTTCTGGTATCGGGTTGTGTACAAGTGGCCATGTTTTAACCGAATTGAACCATTGGTTCAACTGTCACGGACGGGTTGGTGTGAGCCGTTGGAGTGTGCATCTGGAAACGGCCAGTTTCTGGGCCCCTATAATAAAACAAATAAATGCATTTTTTTAAAAAAAAACAAAAACCGGCAATGACAATTGAAACTATTTAAATCAAATCTACCTAACTGAAAATATTAAAATTGAACCCTTTTTCTAATTTGAAGACTAATTTTGCTAAAATGTCAATGATATTTTGACAATATCAAACTTATTGACTTTACCTTTTAGTTTATGCAGCTCAGAATTGATGCATTGGAGCATGCAGAATTTGAATGCTTAAAACTCTCAAGCTTTTGATTAATGAGAAAGCAAAAGACTGCTAACTAGGCGTTTAAAGTTTTGCAGATCAATCAACCATTATCAGAGAGAGGTTGTTTGAAGAATTATCTGATAAAGAGTTGGAAGAACATAGTTTCAAGTATATGACAGAAGGAATAATTTATTAATGCTTTAAAGGGGAAAAAAAAAAAATCTAAAAGTCCTTTAGTCCCCTATGAAAGGACTAGGAAACGAAGTTTAGGTTTGTATGACAAAAGGAAGAATCTATTTATCTAAACTGATCCAAATTCACATGTACTTAATTGTTAGTTACGCTCACTATTATTAGGCAAGACAAGACATTGTTATATATTAATATGAAAAGTTGAAGACCGTACAAAATTTTTAGTTACAACCTAAAAAGAGGATAGGATCATAATTCGATCATAAACACCCGTAATTATACTCACCTACAATTCTGATGCTAAAACGGTTTTACATTAGTATTATAATAATAACAATAATCTAGTAAAAAAATATATTTACCCATCATAACATAAAAAGACAAATATATTTTTGTTCCGGCGTGCGTCCTGAAGGCGCTAGCAAGATAATGAACGACAAATGTAAACCGTTACTAAATGAATATTAAACCCCGCGTATCATAAACGCAAATTCTTTTGGTATTCATAAAAGTGTTTCAATTTATGAATCGATCAAACAGCACTTCGAGTATTGTTATGGTTGAAGAGTACACACTAAATCAGCCAAGACCAGCCACCTGCTAATTCATAAGCACAATCCCACATGAGTCTTTAGTTTAAATGGAGCAGAAAACACACGTGGAACGGCAGAACCACCCTCGTAACCCAAAAAAAAAGTATCAACCACCTCTCAGAGCAAGCACAAGATGAAGAACAGAACCACCCTCAATGTTGTATTCCTTCGCCGTCTTGTCATCAGCTAGCTGTTTGCCAGCATAGATGAGCCTGCGTATAAATTAAATGGAAGAGAATTTTACGGAACATGCAATCTTGTAAAGATATGAAAATGGAATTTGAATCTAATAAAGAAAATTTGGAATTTAAATAGGTGTTTTATAATAGGACTATAGGAGTACTAATTTTGTACATGACTATTTGCCCAGAGATACTCGGCAAGAGAAAGGTATGTTTTCTTGAACACGGTAGAAAAAGAAAAGTAAATGCTAAATTCATTGATCCAGTGTTTGAACATACCTATGGCCCACAGCCTCATGGCACCAAATGCGTCCTTGAATTTCTTCCATGTTCCCACTATTAATTATTTCCACCTTTTTGTAAGTATACACTCCTCGGATGTTATTGGTCAAGTCTGACAAGGTATTCTGTGTTATATCTCTTGACTTGGTATCAGAGAACTCTCTTTCAAAATATACTAAAGCACTTTCTCCTGAAACTACCCTCGATAACTGTGACCAATTACAACCAAACAGATGTATTCACCAACAACAACTTCAGTCGGCCAATCAACATTTCATCATTCTCAACACTACCGTAACTGATGTCCATTTCTATAGACCAATGCTTCCTCTCAACATCTCTAAAACCATCCATTTTACCTATCTATCTACAACATCTTCCTTGTCAATCAGCTTTGCTCTCTCATTCACACCTCAAGACAACAACCTTCTTTCTAGTACAACGCAGCTTAAAACCTCCTCATGTTGTTAACCTCTCAGTCCTCTCTTGCTCATATATTGCCACAATCACTTTCATACACAAGCTACGGCACTGTAATTCTACCTCATAGTAGCGCTTGTTTCTATCATTGTGCAACACACCACTCTTGCATGCAAAAAATAGAATATATTTTACTCATGCAGCAAGTACATCTCTTCTTTCTCACAATGCATAGAAAGATGGCACTTCTTTGCATGTAAGCCACTGGCGTGACTACTACAAGGAGGTCGACATCTTTCTTCCATGCACATATAGGTAGTATCTCTCGGACTTGTTGCCAACAACCTCTTCCATATGCGAACGACAGGTTGTCTTTTTATTTCTACTACTGATAATATATATTTTTTCCCTACGTAAAACAAAATCTGAATCTACTAATTATGTATTGAACTAATAGTTACATAAACTTCATCACCTTGAGTTCATAGGAAGTTGTTAGTTATCATCCTGATCTACTCAGTTAATTGTCACTATATTCACTAGTACACCAGTACTCTCTTCCATATAACTCCTTCCATCTTCTCACTATTTACTTGCGTCGATATATAAGAACATA
Source organism: Costus lasius (assembly GCA_027563935.2). Lineage (NCBI taxonomy): Eukaryota > Viridiplantae > Streptophyta > Magnoliopsida > Zingiberales > Costaceae > Costus > Costus lasius. The sequence goes on along the minus strand of CM050446.2, from coordinate 133,894,581 downwards.
AACTTTGCAAGAAAAATCCCATATATAGTATGCCACATGATACCACAGAAGTTAGACAAAAGAAGAACAATTTGCAACATTAAGTAGGTAGCCATTCAAGTACTGCATGGAACATGTCCAGGGACATAGATGGAAAGATAAAATCTTATCAACAAGAGAAAACGAACAAGCAATATACCTAATGATCGAGCTAACCTAAAATTTAAACAATTAATCCTCCTATTAAAATAAATTATGCAATCTCACTTCCAGCATATTTGAAGTTTTATTTTCCTTAATGATGAAAAGCCCAAAAGGATTATATAAAACAGGTTGTAGCAGAAAGCACATTAATCACTCTGAAGTTACAGATCATATCAGCAATAGCATAATTATAACTAACAGCTAGAGAACTTAACATGTAGTCAAAGTTTCAAGTGAGAGATGTGCCAAAAATAAAAATTCTGCAAATGATTAATCAAAAAATTTGGGGTCTCAGGTGTAGTCTCTTGTTCTAAGTGAGTATCTAAGCATAAATGTTTTTCTTCGCTTCAGTTAAAGGGAAAAGGGACCATAAAAGACTGCATTCAGTTAATTGGGATCTTACAAAAGCAGTTTAGACTTCAGCTAGTGATCAATAAGAAAGAAAAGCAAAAACAAAATACCGAGAACTTTACTCTTAAACAACATACAAATATTCAAGAGTCCAAATAAGTAAAGCAGAATTCAAAAGGTACGCTTGAGTAAAAATTCACTTGTGAATTACAGATAGAAATCAAATATTACTTCTAGTGTAAATACATTAAAATTGATTATTTGGCAACTAAATCAAAAGATTAACATTTCAGAAATTGTCGGTCCTATTGAACAAACAAAATTTGTATATCATAAAGAAATATTTTTTGCTAAGTTTGTGAGAAGGATGAAAAATCCATTCAGTACATGAAGTCAATATGCAAAATTGTTCAAATAAGGATATTGGTTTTGTTGCTCAAATCAGCATGTACATGTGTGCAATAAAACATTATTTTTTATAGTTCCAATGATGCAACTGAACGGAAACATGGAGTGTATCATTTTTATTTCTTAAGAGTATACTTCAAATTTTGTGAGAGGTTGATTATGTACTACAGTTAGAAGTTCTGCACATCGTACAAAGATTCATAGATCAGCTTAGGCAAGAAACAAAATCTAGACACATTGTTAACTGTAAGTCAGTAACGAGGGGGGAAAATCCTAATCCGGGCACTTGCTTAAAAGGTTCTACGCAGGGTCATGGTATAACGTAGAACCTAACATAGAACCTCACTGAGGTAAGTTCTACATTAGGTGAGGTTCTTCATTCGATAAGTGAGGTTCTACGTTATACCCCCGCTAAGGATTTTTTCCATAACGAGGGCAGTAACCAGTTGAGTTAGAAGAAAATATCATTTTTGTAGGCTTTTTAGGACAATAAATAATTTCAGTTAATAGTCAACGGAAACCTTGAAACAATAATTTTTGTCATAACAAAATTCAAGGGGAGATAAGATTGACGAAGACACAACATAGCATCAATTAAGACCCACATAAGCCAGCGAGTCAAAATATCACTCCAAATGTGAATTGTGATAAAGGTAAACATGTCGCTAAAATGACATGCATCCAACTCTTGTAAGATGGCAATGTTTACAAAGAAGCATGCACGGAAATATACTTTCTGTAAGAGAATAAATGAAATAATCACTACTGGATATTTTCAACGCATGCTTTGTTTTGACAATGGATATTTTCATCTTACTGGTCTATCTACTAGTCATCAATGAATTGCAATCGGGTTGGCAGAAAATTTGATAATGGATATTAATCAATCTACAAAAAAAAAGAGATTGAGAGTAGAAAATTCGTTTATGATCTACTCAAACGAACAAATCTAAGAGATAGCTTGAATTTACTGAATGCAAAATCTAAAGCTAGTGGAAATCTTCTCATTCAGAATATTAACAGAAAAAAAAAGAAATTGCACCTTTGTTGTACAGGCGGAATCCCTTCTTTCTCTTCTACCCTCTCCTTGATCCTGTCGATAGTATCGGTGGGTTCAATGTCAATTTCGATTTCCTTACCAGTAAGCGTCTTCACCTTAATCATCATTCCACCCCTAAGCCTCAAGACAAGGTGAAGAGTGGATTCCTTCTGAATGTTGTAATCAGCCAGGGTCCGCCCATCTTCTAATTGTTTCCCAGCAAATATCAACCTCTGCTGGTCTGGGGGTATCCCTTCCTTATCCTGAAAAAGAAGCCAATTGTTCATTGCCACGCCTTATAGCCCCGGCAAGGCATCACCTTCAACAGAATATCATGTTGATCACGCTAAGTCGTAGTAATAGAAATGCCTAAAGATCGGGGAAATCCAAAAAATCGACTAACATGATAACCAAAAAATCAAACTAAGGTCAAGAGGGAACTTAGAAGAGAAATCCTTCTCAAAACCCTAGGAAACACTTGGATCATACATATAAACTGAAAAGAAGGAACAGAGAAGCATTTCGTCCTCCCTTGTCATGCAGATGTTGAATCTGAAGAATAAGAAGTGGTAAGAAGGAGAAGGACCTGGATCTTGGCTTTGACGTTGTCAATGGTGTCGCTGCTCTCGACCTCGAGGGTTATCGTCTTCCCCGTCAGGGTTTTCACGAATATCTGCATCGCGTATCGATGAACAGTCCTCTTCTTCTTCCTCTTCCTCCTCTACGGGGCGACCTTCTAGTCTCGCCTCTCTCCCTCTCGCGGTGGGAGAGAAGAAGATTGACGACGGGAGTAATAAAGCGGCAGGCAACGACTAAAAATCGTTCGCGTGGACCGAACGCTTGATCATTCGCCGAATCCGAATCTATTAAACTTGCGTGGGCTGACGTGTATTTGCTTTTTATTAAGCATTTGAAAAATAATTTATTTATTGATTTCATTGCAAAAATAGCTTTCCCATATTTATAAACTTCATGTTTTTTTTCGTATCTCCAACCAATTGTACGCACCGGAGCCTAGAGGTGGCTAATGGGTCGGATGGCCTTGAGGCCCAGATTGGCCCAATATGGTTTAGGTTCGGCTACCGTCCGTTGAGGGTAGCAAGAACCATGTGAGTGGGTCAATCTCGGTTGGCCAAGATATTAAAAGTCTGTTTGACTTTGTTTTTAAATAGTTTTTAAAGTAAAAAATAGTTAAAAAATTATTTAATAATAAAATAAAAATTAAGAAAATTAAAATTTGATATTTTTATAATTTCTATTTTTAAAAAAAGTAATTTATATTATTTTATTTAAAATTTTAAGTATTATTATTTTAAATAATTTAAAATTTTAATATTATAAAAATAAAATGTATTATTATTTTAAATTTTAACACTAATTAAAAAGTTATAAATAGACCAAAGTTAAATGCAGAGCTTTGATTGCATGGAAGGTAGTTTTATGTTTGATATGATATTTACACCTCTTATATCCCTCCAACTCTCTCTCTCTCTCTTGTACTCTTTCTCTCTCTCTCAACTCCTCTCTCTCTCCCACTCTGGACCCTTGACCCGTTAATCGAATCCAATATGACTCATTTAAAATTTAATTAATTAGATTGAAAGACTTATACAATCGAGTTAATCCGACGTAACCCGATTAACACATTTATCATATGGGTTATATGATAATATTCTCAAACCATAATTCCAACTCGACAGCCTAACCTATTAATCACCTGTCGAAGAGAGAGAAGAGGGAGGGAAAAGCAAGCAAGGTCGAGTCAAAAAAAACAAAGGAAGGTGAGAGGAAGAGTGAAAGGGTGGTGGGAAGAAGAGAACAAATGTTGTGAGCAGGGTAGTTTACTCGTTCTATGAAAAGAGTGATGATTTAGTTGCCTTAATAATTAAAAAAATAAAAATTAATATGATAATTTATATATTTCTATGTATTTTTACTTATCTAACAGTATCAATATCATTATAAATAAAATCTTATATAATGAGAAATAAAATTATAAAAGATAATAAAAAATCTGCTACAGCGATATTTTTTCTATTATCTATTATATTTTATAATTTTATTTTTCATCATAGAAAATTTTATTTATTATAATATTAATATCGTCGGATATATAAAAATACGTAGATCATTATACTAATTATTAGGATGGCAAAATCGCCATCCTTCTCATAGATCGGTAAGTGTCACGCCCCCGGTCGGATCGTCCTGAAAACAGCCCTTAAACGCTGTCTCAGGGCCGTCCGGCGGAACACCGGAACGTAACGCTCGCTAGGGTTTCCGACCCAAAATTAGAAACCCTAATCTCCCCGAAGCCACCGGCGGAACACCGGAACGTAACGCTCGCTAGGGTTTCTGGCGGAACACCGGAACGTAACGTTCGCTGCTCGAAGCCACTGTCTGCGTCGCCTACTCGGCGCCGCGCCCTGGAGTTGGCCGAGCAAGGGAAGGCCGCTGCCCGCTTCTCTTCCGGCCACTCGTCGTCGACGGCCGCCGCTGCCGAGAACTTGCTGTCGCTGAAGCTCGAGTATTCGGAAACAAGGGAGTTGGAGGAACGAAGCTTTATTTAACTCAAGGAAGGTTACAAAGCTCTCTCTGCTGACAACCCCCGTCGCCCGCCCCTCTCCCACTGGATAGTCTCACCTCGTCACCCTACCGTCGCCCCCTGGCGCCGGATTCCTCGCCCTCTGGCGGCATCAGAGCTCTCGCTCTGGAAGGGACGACGGCGCCCCCCGCCGTCGCCGGTAGTGCACCCGCCTGGTGCCCTCTGGTGGTGTCGCTCCCCGCGCACACCTGCTTCGTCCGCCTCTCGGACGTTTATAGGAAGAGCCGCCCCGTTTTTCTCGTTCACGTGGACAACGCCCCTGCGTCGACGCCCACTGATGCTGCCGAGTCCGCCGTCCGCGCCTGTCGCCGAAGGACCCGTTCGTCGCTTTGTTCGCGCTCGCCTGCGCGATGCACTTTTGCCAAAGTCCGCTTCGCGCGGAGAAGGAGACGCTGCCGAGGTGCCGCGTCCGATCTGTGAGTTGGAGATGAGCTCGCGTCTCCGTTGCTCTCCGCTTCTCGCGACGTCGCCGAAGCCGTCGTCCGCGTCTTCCGCGCGCGTCCGTGAAGATCGGGAAGGGGACGCCGTCTCTAACTTCGCTCGACGCCGCCCGCGCCGCTCGCGTCCGCTTCCGTCGCACGCGATGGCGAGCTCGCGTGGCTCGCGTCCGAGCTTCGCGAAGGAGATGGGCTCCGCTGCTTTGTTCCACCGCGTGGGCTTCCTCCTGTTGCGGGCTTTGGTTTGGATCAGGCCCAATTGGGCTGAACCGGGGTGAACCCGGGCCTGACAATTCTCCCCCACCTGATTTGAACATTGCCCTCGATGTTCCATGCAAGTTGAACACTGGCCCTCCAATGTTCAAAGTCCTCCATCTTCTGATGATGAATGTTTGCTGCACCATGCTTATAGCAACCTGCATCAACAAACTTGTCAGGGATAATTTCGGACCTGTGGGTCATGGGCCCACAGTAATCTTGCTTCACCATATTTGCTGAACTCAGCTGAACCTCGATGTCCCCTGACACCGGCATCGACGCCCCTGGCGCAGGCATCAACGCCCCCTGGTGTTGGCATCAATGCTATGCATTGGCATCAACACGCCCTGGTGTTGGCATCAACACGCCCTGGTGTTGGCATCAACACGCCTTGGTGTTGGCATCAAAGCCCCCTGCTTTGGAAAAGGATCCGCTGACCCCTCTTCATCACCCTCCTGGTGATGGCATCAGAGCCCCCTGCTCCGGGAAGTGATCTTGCAATCACTGAGCTCTTATAGAGTTCTCCTTCGATGTCCCCTGACATCGGCATCAATGCTCTTAGACATTGGCGTCAACACACCCTAGTGTTGGCATCAAGGCCCCTGCCTTGGAAGGACGACGCTCCTCGTTGCCGGTAGTGATGTTGCTCCTCTCGGATCTTTCTAATTCACCATCATGGCTGAATCTTACCTCTGATACCTATTGTCACGCCCCGGTCGGATCGGCCTGAAAACAGCCCTTAAACGCTATCTCAGGGCCGTCCGGCGGAACACCGGAACGTAACGCTCGCTAGGGTTTCCGACCCGAAATTAGAAACCCTAATCTCCCCAAATAATTTTTATCCCCAAATTACAAGGTCGCTCAGAAAACCCTAACCTTAATTTGGGAAATCCGGAATCGAACTCTAATTTGGAAATACTTTTCTCTGATTTTGACCCAAGTCAAAATTATCCTTATGCTTGCGTCAGCCACTCGTTTGCTGACGTCAGCCCTCATCAATTCCGTTGCGCGCGTAAACTCCTTTGCTGGATGACGTCACGCTGACGTCGGCCGAAATCGAATCTCGAATTCGATTTTCTGCTCCGCTGCTGACCGTTGACCTCTGCCTCGTTTCGAACGCCCGACGCGTTCGAAACTCGCATCGTCGTCTTCCTCGCCTTCGTCTTCGTTGCGAACGAACGCCGCTGCGTTCGCTGCTCGAAGCCACCGTCTGCGTCGCCTGCTCGGCGCCGCGCCCTGGAGTTGGCAGAGCAAGGGAAGGCCGCTGCCCACTTCTCTTCCGGCCACTCGTCGTCGACGGCCGCCGCTGCCGAGAACTTGCTGTCGCTGAAGCTCGAGTATTCGGAAACAAGGGAGTTGGAGGAATGAAGCTTTATTTAACTCAAGGAAGGTTACAAAGCTCTCTCTGCCGACGACCCCCGTCGCCCGCCCCTCTCCCACTGGATACTCTCACCTCGTCACCCTACCGTCGCCCCTGGCGCCGGATTCCTCGCCCTCTGGCGGCATCAAAGCTCTCGCTCTGGAAGGGACGACGGCGCCCCCCGCCGTCGCCGGTAGTGCACCCGCCTGGTGCCCTCTGGTGGTGTCGCTCCCCGCGCACACCTGCTTCGTCCGCCTCTCAGACGTTTATAGGAAGAGCCGCCTCGTTTTTCTCGTTCGCGTGGACCACGCCCCTGCGTCGACGCCCACTGATGCTGCCGAGTCCGCCGTCCGCGCCTGTCGCCGAAGGACCCGTTCGTCGCTTTGTTCGCGCTCGCCTGCGCGATGCACTTTTGCCAAAGTCCGCTTTGCGCGGAGAAGGAGACGCTGCCGAGGTGCCGCGTCCGATCTGTGAGTTGGAGACGAGCTCGCGTCTCCGTTGCTCTCCGCTTCTTGCGACGTCGCCGAAGCCGTCGTCCGCGTCTTCCGCGCGCGTCCGTGAAGATCGGGAAGGGGACGCCGTCTCTAACTTCGCTCGACGCCGCCCGCGCCGCTCGCGTCCGCTTCCGTCGCACGCGATGGCGAGCTCGCGTGGCTCGCGTCCGAGCTTCGCGAAGGAGATGGGCTCCGCTGCTTTGTTCCATCGTGTGGGCTTCCTCTTGTTGCGGGTTTTGGTTTGGATCAGGCCCAATTGGGCTGAACCGGGTGAACCCAGGCCTGACAGTAAGCAAGGTACCTGCTCGCAATACTCCAGACACGATCTGTCCAGTGTCCATCATTAGATTGCCGGCTCTTATTCTCCACAAGCATGTTACATTAGTTTTTTTTAACAAAGGAGAAAGTGCATAGCAAATACGTGAAAAAAAGGGTAACCGTTCCTGCAACAGTTGGTCGATTCAAATCCGAGCTCAACAAAGTGATGACTTCGCGATCGAAAGCTCCTCCAGCCAATCAAGCATCCTCCTCCGACTCCGCCGCGCTGTTTGACCCCCTTTTGGCCTCACCGCCGCCTCTTCCCTCTTCGTAGCCGCCAGCTTTGTTACGGCGATCGGCTCCAACGCGTCCGGCGAGCACTTGAAGCTAAACCCAAGGCCGCCGGCATACCGAGGCGGCGCAGCTGCCGCCTTCCTTTGCACCATTTTGGCCTTCTCGCCCTCGGCGTTCCTCCTGGCGCCGCCACCACTGTTCGACCTCCGCGACATGATGTCGCACAATTCCATCTCCGGGGCCTTCACGACGCCGATCCGGAAGATTCCCCATCCCGGCGGCGATGAGCTCGCGCTCCTTCGGCCCGCGCTCGCCTTCTTAAGGGCTGCGGCGCGATCCCTCGGCGTGGGGCTTGGATAGGCGTAGAAGTTGTTCGAGAATGACGCACGCGAGCTGTTCGACGAATGGCTCCTGCTGATGCAGCAACTGCTGCTGCTGCTGCTGTTGCTCCGGCTCGTGAAGCCCGAGCTCAGAACAGAGGAGGGGGACTGATCAAGGGACTCGGACCGCGACCGATTCCGGCTGGGTCCACCTCTAGAGTTGACGGAGAGCCGAAGCGGAAGAATCTGTCCCTGGAAGAATACTTCGTCGGCGGCGCACATCTCGACTGCCGCAGCGTCGCTGAGGAGACCTCCCGCAGCCGAGATCCGGAACTCGAAGTCATCCTCCAAGTACGTTTGTTCTTCTCCCTCAAAAGTTGCTCTTTCCTCTTGTGGAGCCATTAGCATTGCTTGTCGCATGGAGTAGTTATGCTTTAGGTTTGGGGGAAAGGGAGGCTGGGGATTTATAGTTGGGATTGGGGTTTGAAGGGGGGGACAAATGTAGGGAAGGAAGGATATAAAATTAGGATATTGTACTTCTCTGAAACATTCCTGTTGTGATGGGCCACTGAGTGGCTCCTTTAAAGGCAGCCATGAGAAACTTCTTTTTGCTCCTCTAGGTGGTCAGAAGTGGCATGGTGGGTCGTTTGATATCTTCTGTCTGTAGGATTTGGGGAGTGGAAGTTGTTGATTCAGAGAGATTAGAGTATTTTGGTAGGTTGGGTCAAGAACAGAGGCAAAAGTAGTTTTTAATTTTTATAAAGATGAGTACTACTCAAGGTAAGTGGTGTACCTTGAAAAAGCTGAGAAGTCAGAATAGAGAATGTGTCAAGTTGGATGACCTTTTATCATCTCTCCCTCATGGCTCGTGCCCTAATGGAAGTGGGGAGGTGGGGTTATAGCTTTTCGGGAATTTTTAAGGATTTAGGGAGAAACCAGGCTGGTTTTGGTGTTCTCTGGATATGACTTTTCTTTCTGAATTTCAAACATATTTGTTCAAGTTTTTTTAAACAATGAAATGGATATGCTAAGTTTTTGATAAAGGCTTGATATGCCAATTCTCAAACAAATATTACTAACCAACTATACGAATTCATATGTTGCAGTCCAGTAAGACGTCTAAAATTGCATGACAAACTTCTTGTGCACTACAAGAAATTTGCATTGAAAATGACATAGTTGTGCACTACAAGAAATTTGTATTGAAAATGACATAGTTAAGAAGATCAGATCTGTTTGTAATATGAATCAATAGTGAACCTGCTTCATGCCCTGCCTGGGGTCCAATGTTGGATCCCATCCTGACCAAAATGCAAGGACTTGCTTGGAGGTTTATGGCTTTTGGAGTTTCCTTGAGGTGTCATGCAGTTTGCAGTACTGAAACTTTTGGAGGTTAGCCACTAGAAAGATTGAAAGAACTCTCATGCTTTGTATGATATAAATGAATGTAGGTACTGTACTGAAACGAAGTTGTGCTGTCATTCAAGTATTTTAGGAGTAAAGCAGCTTGGTAGTGATCATTTGGGAGTTAGTGATGCTCTAATTTGATCCAGTGGCCAAATCAAACTTTTAGGCTGCCCATTCCTGGCAATGTGATGGCTTATTAGCTGTTCTTGCTTTGTAAAGATGTTGCATATGCTCTGGAGCCTGGACAGAATCGGTCATGTCAAGGTCGCCACGATGGTGGAGAATCTATGCTGATAACTTTGGAAGAGTTTGGTACTAATGGAGAAATCATTGAGTTGTTCAATTGAATGTTGGAGAGCGCTGAGAAACTTCGAATTTTACATGGAAAGTAGAGTCGATTTGTACTTTAGGCGCCACAGCTATGTGTTTGCGAGTGGTTTAAGTCGGTGTCCAAGTTGCACTGCTCTTGCTAGCCTTTTAAGTCAATTCAATGTGCTTCTTCCTTTGTCAATTAACAAGCACCTTATGATTGAATTGTTTTGTATGGCTACACACCATTAAACCTCTCTACTAGCTAGACCTTGCAATTTAGATCGGTGTCATAAATAGGTCAATCTAATGTGACTTGTGACTTGATTAGGCTAATTTAAACATAATATGTATAACTAATTAGGTTTAAAGGTCTAAGTCAAGTACGACCATATATAATCGGGTTAATTCGACACAACTCGAGTAACCTATTTAATAAATCAGTTGTTTATTTATATGATCCAAGTAACTTGTTTAACTCATTTAATAATCGGGTCACATTGACCCAACCTAACATGACATTGTTCGCTCACTCACTACCTTGCCTCGCTCACCAGTGTGTGCTTGTTGTTTTGCCCCCAAGTTGTTGTCTTGCCAGTTATGAGTGGAGATAGATAGCAGGTGGGAGAGCAAGACGAGTAGCTTGATGTGACCATGCGAGGTGGCGAGCAAGTGTTTGACAAGTGGGTAAGCGGGCGAGTGGTGGGACACAAAAAGATTTAGATTTAAGGGTTAGGGTTAAAGTATGTTCTTGGGCTAGTAGCATCGCAGATTGGCCCAATTGGGTTGGATACTAAGCATGTATAATATATATTAAATATTAAGATGTAATTAGGTTAAGTAGATCAAATCATTTATGACCCGATCCAACCTAATTAATTCCAGGGGATAAATGAATTGATCTACTCTTGCAAGTATACCTGCAAAAGACCATAATTTGAATGAGTTAATCCTTATTTCTAGCACACAACACTTAGGTTTACTTTTGATGGATAATCATTCCAGATGAACAATCTTTATCTCGGGAGAGAGAGAGAGACCAGCACTCAAAAGCTTAGACAGACTTCTGATAGTAAAAAAGAGTAATCTTCTCTTCATTTGCATGGCCATATAGCAGAATTCATGGTTTTAATGAGTGGAATTGGTATTTTTAGTAGGCATTGTAACATTTAAAAAAACAACCCAATTGCAGTATGATTCTTTGGGTTCCACGTTAGTTTCTTGAACCAATTAATCATGCTTCCAAATTAGTTCATTGTCTAGCTGTTACAACTTTTTGGGTACTTGCAAAAGAAAAGAAAGACAAAATGTGCATGCATTCTTAATGGTTCCAATATATCACCAACCCATCTCATCGAACCTGGTTGGTAAAGAACTCCATAGTCTGGCAATAATTTATCATACTTTGACCTATTTGCAAATGAAATTTAGTGATATTGGTTCACTTGAACTTTTTTTCTTATACGGATCATTTATGACTAATCCTGAATTACCTCATCAAGCCATCTAGATAAATCAACCTATAATGGAGGCTTTAGCCACTGTTGTTAATGAATATAAAGAAAAGAGAAACATTCTAAAGGGGTTTAAGACATCGGCTGTATTTGGCACAACTAAAACTTTTATCTTCTCTTACATGCGCAAGTTAAATTATGCATGGCTGGTGGTTCACATTTATATACTTAGGAAAAGATGACAATGGAAGTCACTCCTTGGATTTGGCAACTATTGTCAAAATCCAACTAATTATACCTTTTAGGTAAGCCAATTCTAATAATTAAGCTTAAGCAACATGATATTCGGCAAAAATGCCCATATTATCTATTGCGAGGAAACTTGAACTTTGTCATCCTATAGCCTTGATAGAATTAGAGATGAAAGTTATGCATTGACTAGTTCACTAAGTAGGCATTTTACAACAATAATAATAGCAAAATCACTAGAATGCTTCAAATGTTTAGAGGCTAAAATGCGTTGGTAGTAACCTCAACAAGCTAATTAATTATAGGACCAACAAAAGACCAATCTGCATGTTATCCATGTGATAGCGATGAGCCTTTCATGTAGATAGCGATGGCATCCAATCTTGGGTATCTCTAGGGTGAAAAGCTTTGGGATACAATTTCCTCATAGAGCACCTCAAAAAGTTCCCATCTAATGGAACTGTCATTGCTTAGATTGCCCTTCCATAAGAATATCTTAAGGTAGACAAACTCCTTTAAAGCTGTGTCATCCACTTCTTCTCCTGGGGTAGGTGACTTGTGTTTGCCTTCTCTTGTAACTAAATCAATTGGGTCAATTCAAATGATTCAAAGGGCTTAGAGTAAGAGGTTAATGACTTTGACTTTGACTTGGATAATATTGACCCAATAGTTGTAACTTAAATGAAACACAATAGATTTAAATCTACTCTCTCTTCAAGTCAAAAAGATAGTATAAATAAGTTTGACTAAGTAGGAAGCAAAAGACTTAAATCAAGAAAGTGTCTTGCCTTTTTATAAATAACTAGACAAGAGTAGATCATTAAGACATCGACTTGAGTCACCTAACATATATAATATTATCTTGTCATAACTTCTTAAGCATTGGATGATGCATGGTAAATTTAATTGACAAAAAAAATTTCACATTATCATCTCCTACCAATGATCACTACATGGGAGACAATCATAGGTGTAAGGGTTCATTAGTTGGGTTCAGCTAACTCAAGAAAGATGGCTATAATAAACCAAATCATGAGTTGAAGAGTTTAGTTACACTTGGTTGGATGATTATCTCAAGCAATGAGCGCATATACCTAGATGGATTCTCCCAATTTGGCAACCATTCAAGTACGATTAAATGATCAACCCTTCTACCCTAACTACTCGGTTTATCTTAAAATCTAAGCTCTCCCCGACTCAAACAATACATCGAATTCTCATTTGAATAAAAATGAACTCTATTAATAAATGTTCATGGCAGAGCTAGTGAATTATTTTTAGAAATAGATTTGAATAGGGGTGGCAAAGGTCGGATATCCATGTTTTCACCCTAAATCTGAATTCAATTTGATTGCTAAACCTACTATCCGAACTTGACCCAAACTCGAGCGGGTATTTAAACGGATATCCGCGGATATCTGATTAAATAACAAATAAATTATTTATTATTTTATTTTATAAAATATTTTTAAAAATTAAAATAAAAAATAAAAATAGTTATATAATATCTATTTATTATTATTATTATATTTTTAATAATAATAAATATATATATAATAAATATTTTATTATTATTTATATTTTAATAATAAAAAAATAATTATTTATAATTTTTATTGAATCGGGTATCGGGTATCCGAATTTGACGGGTGGAATTGGCACCCGTAAATTCCACCCCTAGATTTGAATGTTACCAAGATTCTTTTGTGACCATAATAACTTTTGCTTGATATCTCCTCTTATTATGCATTAAGCGTCATGTACCCTACAGAAGTCCTAAGCAAGGCCATTACCAAACAATCTGATTAAATGCTCAAGAACTCTGTATATTCAAAGTGAACTTTTGTCTTTTTTATGTTTTGATCTATCAACGCCAACTACCATGCGACACCCTGTACTTAGGCTTTCTACTACCATGAGCATGCTTCTAAATTTCGGGGAGGCACAATTGAACGCACTATGAACTTTCTTCTCCATGCTAACCAAAAAAAATCATTTAACAAACAATAAATGCTTAGTATTGAACTAAACGATCAGTCATATATAAGAGCAGACCATGAAAATAAAGCATATAATACGTACAATGATCCACCATGATTGATCTACCAGATATGTCGAGTTACTCAAGTTGTCTACCCGAGTTGCCCTTCGGTAATTAAACATAGTTGGACTATCCAAGTAGAGAAAACAATTCACATCCTAGATTCAGGGCTAAATTGATGCAAGTGAAACGAAATAAATAAAACCAGTCATGTTTTCTCTGAAACAAACGTTATTTAGTAAAAAATTGTATCTGGAACATAATGCTATATGAAAATCCATTTTTTTTCTTATAATACAGGCCTCTGGAATGCAACAATGTAAAGGAACTAAATGTTTATACAATAACCTAACAGTTTGAAAGAAGCTAAAACAACATCCTACAAGGGAGGGGCAAGATTTGAAATTTAAATTTTCTCTTTCGAGGAATCCAGCACTGATGGTGTATCTGATTCGATTGCCTTGTTGCCTATTTCAATTCCTTGGAAACTGACTTTGGAGGACCGGTATTTACAACCAAATGCTGTGCCAAAGCCCCAACCTAGACCAAATCCCACTCCACAGCCACCCCCTTACAATGTATAATTTTGAATAAGTTCAAAGCATAGCACTAAAAAGTAGAAAGAAAGTGATGCTTACCTACTCCCAGGCCAAAGGTATGCAAAGGCATTCCTGGAGGTAATTCAAGAACACAAAAACCCCATCAATTTAGAGATACTAGTATGGACAATAAAAAGAGGTTAGTAAAACAAATTGAGTGTAAAAGTCATGGACATAAATGATTATGCATTAATAACATAATTGGATATGTTTGATGAAGATAACTATAAAGAAATTACAAGACTAGTTCTATTCAACCGTTTAATATTATACCTCAATAAGCTTCCTACCATTAATTTTAGCTTAAACATTTTTAATTAAGCCATGTTGTTTTAGGCTCATCTAGTTAATTAGTCAATTTTATCATTAGTTAAGTGGTAATAATTGGTATCAAAGCAAAGCTATCTCTTATGTTGTTATCAGATTGATCTTACTTGTTGCAGTTAAGGATTGCTTAGACTTTGAGTTAAGTCTTTTGGCTTAATGAGGAAAATAAGTCTTGAACATGGGAGAATGTGATATCTTAGTTTAGTCTCATTTGGAAAGTGAGATGAGGAGTCATGATATATAAGGCCTAATGATAGGCCATATTGTTTTAGGCTTGTCAAGTTAATGAGTTTGTTTCCTCATTAGGTGAATTGTAATAAATAATATTAGAGCAAATCTTGTACTAGGCATGTTGAGGATCTAATAAGAAAAGGCTATCCCTGCAGCCGAACTAGGAGTGCTTCTAAGTTCTAAATTAGGCTTAAGCTTGATAAGAACATCCCTAGGGAATTTGTTACCTCAATTTAGTCCAACATGAGAATCAAAAGAAGAATTATTGTAAGATATAAGGATTAACGTGTTTATTTTAAATTAGGCTATGTTGTTTTAGGCTCATCAAGTTAATATATCAATTTTTTAAAAGGAGAGCTATAAAGTTTAAGATATCTAATTATCTATGATTGTAATGTGATAAATGGAACAAAAAAAATCTAATTTAGCAAAAAAAAATACTACAAAGTGAATTGTAAATCATATGATAAGGAGATCTACAAATCAAACATGCTTCTTGAAATTTTATTATCATATTCTTTCAAAAGAAACTAGGAAATGAAACCATCAAGCGAAAATTTCAAATTTGTTTCTACACCAACAAAACTATGCACAACCTTTGAACTAACTTGTATATATCATCCCTCTGTAACCTATCCGACTTAAGCAGAAAATGGTCATGATGAAAGAGAATGCCTTCCTCATCTTTTGGTTTGATCTTATTAATACAAAACCTTTTTCAGTTCGCAAAACTGAGTTCATTTGACCGATCATAAGATTGCTTCTGTAATGGAACAATGAAACTCTAATTCTCTTAGCCTATATGGAGCGTGGTGAGATATTTTTAACTAGCAAAAGCTGAAGATGTCATATTACCAAGTGTCAACTATATAAGCATGTGAAAGAGTACAGGACCACATGCTAAACTTGAGAATATCTCATTTCCAGGACTTTGGTGTACCTATGATTATCTAAAACTTGATAAAAATTGAGCTAGGAATTCAAAAAAGCTAGAATAGTACCACTCGATAAACCTTGATTATGTGATTGTATAATTGAAAAAAAAAAATGCATAAAAGGAACAATGATATGCATGTAATTAGGTAAGAACGGCAACAATCTATAGAATCGAACTGCCTCTAGGATCCCTTTCCACACATAATCTTATATCTAGGACATCAACAGATCGACTAGATTATCTGAAGTAGAATATCATTTATTGAAAATACTAAGACTTATCTACGGCTGAAGATGTAAACCTCATAATCCACGTTAGATAGAAACTCAACTAAGCAACTAGACCTTAACATTTGTAAGTTGTAACAGTGGACAAAGAAATCCCCTGTTTTTCGTAACTACGTGTGTGGAATCAAACAAGCTATAAAGCAAGCCAAGGAATCCTTTTCCTCACAATGCCGTTTTAATTATCTCAATTCAAGCAGAACACTCGAACAGTTGCATCTGCACTCTTTCAACTACCCTTTTTGTTTGTGTTTTTATGTCCTATACTTTCAAATCCACTAACAAGAAAGAAGTAACACAATCCAACAGCATCAATCCACCAAAAACAGATGCAAGAAAGATTCAGAAAAAGCAAAGAGATTACCTCCGAAACCCCATCCAATTCCGAAACCGCATCCAACACCAAAACCTAACGGGCAAAACATGGGCGTAAGAATCAGATCAATAACTTTGATCTACAGATCTACGGAAAGGCATACCAAGTCCTATGCCGACGCCATCAAAGCTCGTGAGAACCATAACGTCTCGCTGGAGGAAGAGCACCTGCGAAGCCTGCGTGCGATGAGGATTCGATTGAACTAGTGCAGCGTGGGAGGGCGGCGGTGGGAAAGTGGATAATCTGCCTCACGATTCGTGCGAACGAATCGACGGCCGACAGGACGGAACGACTTGGGTTTGCTCACTGGCGTGTAGCGGATGCGATTGAGAAATGGATCGGATCCGCCGCATTTTTTCATAAATACATTATATTATGAACATATCACATCAATTTATACACGAATCTAGACGCGAGTCACTGAAAATACAGGACAATAAATAATTCAAATGTCAATATATGTATTTCTTAAAAAATATATTTGGAATTTGCGCATTCTTCTACTTTATAATTTTATTTTCAAATTCTACAAAAACATTTTATATTTTTTAAAATATATAAACTTATACTGAACTGGTGATCTATAAAATTAACCTAGATATATACAGTAGACTTGGTAAAAATTGATCTGATCCGTCGACCCGACCCGACTCAATACGAAATTAGATAGGTTCGGATTGGATCTAATTGTGTTCGAGTCATAAACAGATCATGTCGGATTGTAATCGAGTTGACCCATTAATTCGATTATATTATAAAATTATATATTATATATATAATTTATATATAAATATATACATATACATAGAAACTCATTTTAAATTAATAAAGATGGGGACATATATAACAATGAAATGTTTCTTTTGGAAATGAAGTCAATGCT
Source organism: Costus lasius (assembly GCA_027563935.2). Lineage (NCBI taxonomy): Eukaryota > Viridiplantae > Streptophyta > Magnoliopsida > Zingiberales > Costaceae > Costus > Costus lasius. The sequence goes on along the minus strand of CM050446.2, from coordinate 133,877,477 downwards.
GAAAATAGAAAAAAAAAATCTAACTTCACGTCTTCATGTCATCAGCAGATACCAAATCTCTCAACCTTTTGTTTATTAATCTGATTCTTACTAATAATTATTAATAGCAAGTAAGCACCTCTTACATCCCTCCAACTATCTCCTATACTTTCCACATAAATATTTTTAAATTAATGACCAATTGTTCATAATTAATTAGAATAAAAACCTCAAGTAATGGTGCAAGACCTATTTTTTGAAAAAAAAAATTAAATGAATATATATTTAGTAGTAGTATTTTTTTAAAATTTTCTATTAACATTTTGTATTTCCCAATCTAGATAAATAAAAAATGGTTCAACTTTCTACATTATTTACCTATGAAAAAAATTTACTTTTTTCACAATTTATTTAGGTTTTTCTTAAAATTTCCAAACAGGTACCTTACCTACAAAATTATAGATCGAAATACCTATCCAATAATTTGCCAGGTGAACAGAAGGTATATTAGCTTCCTTATACCTGCCGTATAGAAATCAACGACGGTATAAATTTTGGCATCAAACTCGCTCGCCTTCCTCGACTAAATTCAATTCGATCGAATCGCATTGCACCGCCGGACGCTTTCACTTTGTCTTCGATCGAGTTGAACCCCGTTGCATCGCCATGAGCTGGTGGTGGGCCGGAGCGATCGGCGCGGGAAAGAAGAAGCCGACTGGGGAAGAGTACTCCGGCGTGGCCACCAAGTACCAGAGCGTGGCCCTCGTCGTCGGCGCCACCGGCGTCGTCGGCTCCAGCCTGTACGACATCCTCCCCCTCTCCGACACCCCCGGCGGCCCATGGAAGGTCTACGGCGTCTCCCGCCGACCCCCGCGCCAATCCTTCCTCTCCCCTGTCCTCGTCGACGGTGTAGGTATACTCGTCGAGCACGTCGCCTGTGACGTCGCGGACCCTGACGACGCGCTCGCCAAGCTCTCCCCGCTCGCCGACGTCACCCATATCTTCTACGCCGCCTGGTCCCGTCGCCCCACCGCAGCCGAGACCCGCGTTATGCTCCGCAACGTCCTCGCTGCAGTCATTCCCGCTGCAACGGGCCTCCAGCATGTCTGCCTACAGACCGGCCGCGATCACTACCTGGGCCCCGCCGGCCCATCCGATGCGGCCGAGGCAAATGCTGGGACGGCAGTGGAGCCCCATGACCCGCCGTTCCGCGAGGACGTTCCCCGCCTCGCCGCGCCCAACGCCTACTACGATCTTGAAGACGTCCTGTTCGACGAATTGGCCAAGAGGGAGGGGGCCGTGACGTGGTCGATCCACCGCCCCACGACCGTCTTCGGCTTCGCCCCCTGCAGTCCCATGAACCTGATCGCCTCCCTGTGCACCTACGCTGCCATCTGCCGGAAGGAGGGCGCACCCCTCCGGTGGTTTGGAAGCCAGGCGGCGTGGGAGGGGTTCAGCGACGCGTCGGACGCCGATCTCGTCGCCGAGCATCAGATCTGGGCCTCCGTGGATCCGTACGCGAAGAACGAGTCGTTCAATTGCAGCAACGGCGATGCGTTCAAATGGAAGATGCTGTGGCCGGTGCTCGCCGAGCAGTTCGGGGTCACGGCGGTCGGTTTCGAGGGCGAGGGCAAGCGGTTCAAACTGGAGGACGCGATGAAGGGGAAGGAAGCGGCGTGGGAGGAGATCGTGAGGGAGAACGAGCACGTGCCAACGGAATTGAGCCAAATCGGTGGCTGGGCTTATGCGGATGCCGTGCTCGGCGTCGAGTTTGGGCATCTCGACAGCATGAGCACGAGCAAGGAGCACGGGTTCTTGGGGTTTCGGAACACGGTAAATTCGAAGAAATGGCCTAACTTGGGTACCAGTAGCAATTTTTAAGCTGATATCCTAATTATTGTCTGATCCAAATCAGGATGGACACAAATCTCACAATAAATATTTTCGTTAGCTGCTCCGTTACCACCGCTTGCGTAACCCAGGTTAAAATTTTTTTACTGTTGCTTTTTTATTTTCCCCCAAAACCCTATTCTATTTCAACTAAATCCTATTCTCTTTCAGCCAAACTTAACCTGATGTCTCCGGCGATTCATTTCTCTGAAGCTCTCCGGTGGGTTCGTGTCCCTTCCCTCCATTGAAGATTTGCGGGGTGCCCTCCGGTTAACTCCCAAACAACAAGTAAATTTCTGATAGTGATGATGTTTTCTTTTTTCTGTATTACTTTTCTTTATAAATTATCTTGTTGTCTCAAGAGAGCCTGCCCATCTCTAGAAAAGTTCTTTTCTCTACTTGGTAATTTCTAACAGCCTACCATTTGTGAATGAGAAAGCATAAATTGTGTTGCATTGTGCTATGTTTATTTTTTCATAATATTTACTGTATTATAAGCATTCATTCTTGTCTATGAAAGTATTAAGACAGTAATATACTTCTACATCAAAACATTTGTTGTTAAAATTTGATGCACATAAACATTAGAGTTGATGCACATGAACATTAGCGTTGATGCACTGAGTTTACTCTGCGTTGATGTGCATAGAAATTATTCATTGAATTTGATATTTTCCTAGTTCATACTCATTGATACACATAGAAATTACATAGATATAATTAAATTTGACATGTTAGAGATTAAATTAGGGTTGAGACAAAAGAATTTAGGGTTGATGCACATGAACATTAGGGTTGATGAACATAAACATTAGGGTTGATGTGCATAGACATTAGGATTGATGTGCATAGACATTAGGGTTGATGAACATAGACCGTAGGGATGTGCTGATCATAGACATTAGGGTTGATGAACATAGACATTAGGGTTGATGTGCATAGACATTAGGGTTGATGAATATAAACATTAGGGTTGATGTGCATAGACATTAGAGTTGATGAACATAGACATTAGGGTTGATGAACTGAGTTTACTCAGCGTGTACATAGAAATTATTCATTGATTTTTATATTTTCTTAGTTCATACTCATTGATACACATACAAATTACTTTGATACAATTAAATTCACATGTTAGAGATTAAATTAGGGTTGAGATATAAGGAATTTAGGTTGATGCACATGAACATTAGGGTTAATGAACTGAGTTTAGTCAGCGTTGATGTGCATAGGAATTATTCATTGATTTTTTTATTTTCCTAGATCATACTCATTGATACAATTAAATTTGACATGTTAGAGATTAAATTAGGGTTGAGACACAAGAATTTAGGGTTGATGCACATGAACATTAGGGTTGATGCATATGAAGTAGAATTTAAATTAGCGCATAAAAAGTTTAGGATTGATGCACATGAAGTAGAATTTAAATTAGCATATAGAAAGTTTAAGGTTGATGCACATGAACTTTATGGTTGATGCACATGAATTTTGGGTTGATGCATATACCCATTAGGGTTGATGCACTGAGTTTACTCTGTGTTGATGTGCATAGAAATTATTCATTGAATTTGATATTTTCCTAGTTCATACTCATTGATACACATAGGAATTACCTAGATACAATTAAATTTGACATATTAGAGATTAAATTAGGGTTGAGACACAAGAATTTAGGGTTGATACACATGAACATTAGGGTTGATGCACATGAAGTAGAATTTAAATTAGAGCATAGATAAATCTTATGTAGATGGTTTTGTAATTCTTTATAATTCTTTATTACAACCAACAGCCGCAGATAAATCTTATATAGATGGTTTTGTAACTAACTTAATACACTTACCTCTTGTATTGTTTATTCAATTAAATTTCAATGCTATTAAACTTATGTCATACCTGGTTTTGTTGATGCAGATAGGACTACTAAATTCTCATTTCAACAGACAAACTGAAGGGTTGAAATGTGAGGCCGATTGGAATCTCATGCAGTACCAAAAAATATGGGATCTTAAATGCCCTAAACAGTATGACTCCAAGGATTGTGGAGTTTTTGTAATGATGTATATGGATTGTCTATTTAAGAAGACCAAGTTTGATTTCTCACAGGCAGATATGCCAAGATTAAGAGCTATTACCAGCTTGGAAATATTTAGAGTATGTTTAGAAAGTGAATACAAGTACACTGAGCAGTATTAGAAAGTGATTTCTTGTATATATATTAGAAAGTGAATTTTTGTAAATGGACAACACAGTATTATAAAATGTATGTATCAATCAGATTTTCATAACTATGTATTAGAAAGTGAATACATGAATACATTGATCAGTATTATAAAGTGATTTCTTGTGTATGTATTAAAAAGTAATATTCTGATATGTTCATGTGTTAGCGTTGATGTGCTATACAAATAGCGTTGATGTACACATATAATTTACTGCACATCAACGCTATTTATACAGCACATCAACCAATTTGAATTTATTAGCAACCTGTGACATTTATACACATGCACATCAACCCATTTACACACATGCACATCAACCAATTTGAATTTATTAGCAACCTGTGACATTTATACACATGCACATCAACTAATTTGAATTTATTAGCAACCCGTGACATTTATACATATGCACATCAACCCATTTACACACATGCACATCAATCAATTTGAATTTATTAGCAACCTGTGACATTTATACACATGTACATCAACCCATTTACACACATGCACATCAACCAATTTGAATTTATTAGCAACCCGTGACATTTATACATATGCACATCAACCCATTTACACACATGCACATCAACCAATTTGAATTTATTAGCAACCTGTGATATTTATACACATGCACATCAACCCATTTACACACATGCACATCAACCAATTTGAATTTATTAGCAACCTGTGACATTTATACATATGCACATCAACCCATTTACACACATGCACATTAACCAATTTGAATTTATTAGCAATATGTGACATTTTATCATATACATCAACGCTAATACATGTACATCAACGCATTTTATCATGTACATCAACGCTAATACATGTATATCAATGCATTTTATCATGTACATCAAAACATTTTATCATTTATATCAACGCATTTTATCATGTACATCAACGCTATTACAACACAGGAACATGTCTATATCAACACAATTTATCAGGTACATCAACGCTAATACAACATATTCACATGTCTATCAACGCATTTTTAAGATGTACAACAGCACTAATACAACACAGGAACATGTACATCAACGCTATTGTTCATTTACATCAACACATTTTATTATTTACATCAACACTAAATATCATATCACTCAACTTGGCTCGTTTGCCTGTGATAATAGTTGTGGCTGAGCAACCTGTGAGGCTTCGTCTGAAAACTGTATTGCAATTATTGTTAATTAGTATAAATTATCACATATTATCGCATAACTTATACAACATATGATAATCTCTAACATGTCAAATTTAATTGTATCTAGGTAATTTCTATGTGTATCAATGAGTATGAACTAGGAAAATATCAAATTCAATGAATAATTTCTATGTACATCAACGCAGAGTAAACTCAGTGCATCAACCCTAATGTTCATGTGCATCAACCTTAAATTCTTGTGTCTCAACCCTAATTTAAACTCTAATATGTCAAATTTAATTGTATCTAGGTAATTTCTATGTGTATCAATGAGTATGAACAAGGAAAATATCAAATTCAATGAATAATTTCTATGCACATCAACGCAGAGTAAACTCAGTGCATCAACCCTAATGTGTATGTGCATCAACCCAAAATTCATGTGCATCAACCATAATGTTCATGTGCATCAATCCTAATGTTCATGTGCATCAACCTTAAACTTTCTATATGCTAATTTAAATTCTATTTTATGTGCATCAACCCTAATGTTCATGTGCATCAACCCTAAACTTTTTATGCACTAATTTAAATTCTACTTCATGTGCATCAACCCTAATGTTCATGTGCATCAACCCTAAATTCTTGTGTCTCAACCCTAATTTAATCTCTAACATGTGAATTTAATTGTATCAAAGTAATTTGTATGTGTATCAATGAGTATGAACTAAGAAAATATAAAAATCAATGAATAATTTCTATGTACACGCTGAGTAAACTCAGTTCATCAACCTTAATGTCTATGTTTATCAACCCTAATGTCTGTGCACATCAACCCTAATGTTTATGAGTAGGTTGTTAGAAATTACTAAGTGGAGAAAAGAGCTTTTCTAGAGATGGGCAGGCTCTCTTGAGACAACAAGATAATTTATGAAGAAAAGTAATACAGAAAGAAGAAAGCACCATCACTATCAGAGATTTACTTGTTGTTTGGGAGTTAACTGGAGGGCACCCCGCAAATCTTCGATGGAGGGAGGGGACATGAACCCACCGGAGAGCTTCAGAGAAACGAATCGCCAGAGACGTCAGGTTAAGTTTGGCTGAAAGAGAATAGGATTTAGTTGAAATAGAATAGGGTTTTTGGGGGAAATGAAAAAGCAATAGTAAAAAAACCTTAACTTGGGTTACGCAAGCGGCGGTAACGGGGCAGCTAACGGGAATATTTGCTGTGAAATCCGTGTCCATCCTGATTTGGATCGGATGGTGATTAGGGTACCCAGCTTAAAAATTGCTATTGGATACCTAGGTTAGGCCATTTCTTTGGTAAATTTTTTCAACACTTGGATCGATAAGTTGAAGGCTTACAAGGTTGTTCCGTGATTATCCCTTGTGCTTGTGACGCCTTCTTTTTTTTTTTTTTTTTTGGTTTTCACATCTCCCTTCTTTTTCTTTTTGCCGCTGCAGTTGATTGCCGGGGATTGCTTTGCCTTTGTTCTTTCATTGGTTTTTCAGGAAGAGGAGTGTTGTATGCATAGCGTATCATAGTTGGTCACAGAAAAATATTGAACCAGGTGTTGAGTTGTGCTTCAAGAGTACTGTTTGTTCAATTGTTCAATCCAAATCGATTTATAAGCTCTGGATTTACCTTATGATTTCGGGAGGTTTTGTGTTACTTTCATCTTAGCTTGAGAAGTTTTATTTCTGTTGAAAGAACATTCTTTGGCTCTAGTTCAAAAAAGAGCATCCAAATAAATGTAGCTGATAGCGAACTAATCAGAATTTGTGGTATGACAATTCCATCACTGCTACCAATTTGACCATGGTAACTCCTCCGCTGCGATATAACAAAACCCCTCATTAAACTTAACCATCATTACTGAATCAGATCAACATCTTGAACGTTCCATAGAATTTTGTGGATGAAGAGCAACTGAGCTGACGAGCTATGAACCTCATATTCTCATCTCGCATTGCACTTAGCAAATACCAAACGGTGTGAATCAATTGAAATTGCTTATGCTTATAGGTACTCATCAGTTACATCGTCATCTTCATCAAGTACAAAGCCATTTGTGTCATTGTCATCTCCATTTTTGTTTTTGGATTTGGACGACTTACCCGAGGATTTGACCTTCTTTGGAACAGGCTTTCTACTACTTTTATCAGCTTGCAACTCCATCACCTTTGCTGATGGTTTCCTTTTCCTCTTCAAGCCTGCTGTCCCAATTGCCTCTTCAGGAGTAGAATTACCAATCACTGCATGAGAAACAAACCCTTTCTAGCTCAAAACAACGATTGCGGGGGAAAAACGCAATCAGATAAGTTTGTAACTTGCGCAGATATGCATAACTATTAGTTTAGTCACATGTTTGCAGTAGTTGAATGAAAAATTGTTGGTTCACTGACCAAATTTGAATGATTGTTGCATGTTACCAACCTTTAGGCTAGAGAAGATACTAATACACTTCAAAATGATCGACGGCATTGTAATTGTAACAATAATTTACACTAATAGAAACTTATTGCTTTACACCCGTCCCTCCTAGTGTGTTTCCTTAGACAAAATCCAAGGTGAAAAGAAGGGAACACACATTGAATCTTGTAAAAACTGTGGAAAGAAAGAAAACACATTGAATCTAATGGCACAGATTCTATCCAAGGAAACACAACATTAATATGATGCCTTTTCAACTATCAGCCAGAAGATGCACAACCATATGGAGAGATTACATGAATACATATGGTTTTTATTGAATTATATTCGACATGCTTCTCTAGGATAAATATATTGATCTGTGATGCACATGTTTAATCATGGGACAAAATCAAAGTGCAACAAAAGTTAAACTGTGTTACCTTCAAGAGGACTTGAAGCAGGGATAAGAGCCTGACCATTCTGTGCTGCTTCCACTGAAAATGGTGAACCAGTATGGTTGCTGTCCTCTAACTTCGATGAACTTCCAAGGTACTTATCTTGCTGTTCAGGAACGTCTGGCAAAGGGGTTGCTGGCAAGAAGCACAGCTCTTCCTGTGAAGCATCTGAGTCACTGAAAGCTGAATCTTTGTCCACTGTTAAAATGTCAATCTCCTCATCTTGATTAATTTCCAGCTCTTTAACCTGCAAAGTAGTGTGTGTCTTAGACATTAGACGATAGGAAACTATTACAAGGCAGGCAGGTCTTTGATACCTTCTCTGATTCAGGCACCACATCAAATTCGTCCTCTCTTTCAATATATTCTTCATTCTCCTCAAGTTCTTTAAAATCAGGAGCAAATGCGCTCCAGTTTTCCGTGTAGTCTTTGGCCCATATATACACCATGCCAGCAACAGAAACAGAGACGACCAAAGGGCGAACAGGATGCCAAGCAAGATCAATGAGAGCTTCTTTAGGACCTTCTAAGATTTTCACAAGACGCCCAGCTCTATCCCAAATGTACAATTTGTGCTCCCCTTTGCTAGCAGAAGCACCTATAACCCATTCACCATCACCACTAAAACACGGTGCTTTCCACTGCATTTTTGTCACAGCATCTTGGAACTCTCGGGATAACTGAAGACACTTGGATCCAGTTTCTTTTAACTTCTCTACACTGAAAACTTTATCATCAGGTTCGTTCAAACTTTCTAGTTCCTTTGAAGAGCCTTTTCTAGGAAGAAGGTTCTCATAGACTCTTATGATTCGATCGTTGGAATTTGTAAGCAGATATTCCCCGTTCCTACTGAAAACAATATCCTTGACAACAGCACCCCCAGGAATAGGAATAACTGCATTTATTTTTTTGTACTTTGAATCCACAATTAGTATTTCTCCTTTGGAATTCCCAAGGTATATCAACTCTCCGTATTTGTCAAAAATTGCTGCAGTTGGAGTGAAAGGCGGTGAACCATCAGAAAATTTATTGCGAGGATGAAGAACAGTAGTTCCATTTCCAGTCTCTGATGCAGATACTGGCAGAACGGTAGAACTTCCACTGTTCAAATCAACAAGAATAGGCGCTGAAGAAAGGGGACAAGCCAAGCAGAGTGAAGGAGTGCAAGATCCAGGATGCAGACAGGCATGTAGGGTAGTTTGCTGCAAAGTTATTCGCGTGATTTTTTCCCCATTTAACACACTCCAAAGTGTCAATGACTTGTCGGTGGCAGAAGCAAGTAAATAGTGGCTATACTTGGACCAGCATACACTTGTTATTGGTGCTACACAAGCTTTATCACGAAGCTCCTTAGCAACCCCCCTAGTTTCAAAGTCCCAAATGACACAACTCCCATCAGCGCAGCCAGCTGGACGAGACAAACGGATGAAAAATTTAGACAGATTCAGTGAAACTAACTGCAAATATCTAGTTAGTATAAACAGGCAAAAACATGATAGAAACTAATGGAAGTAACTCAACGGCGAACTTAATTTTCATTCAGATAGTAGAAAAATAGGTGTAATTTCAATAGCAAAGAATGTAAGAATTGTTAGGTGTCAATGGAACAAAAATGAAGAATATTATGACACAGGAAACACTCTTCTCTAATCACCTAACATCCTAATCATCCATCAAGATTTTAATGGTAATAAAATCTTTGCTGCCGAGTTCAAGGTGCCCTTTCCATCAGGTAGCATCATGTAACCCAGTAGCAACCGAACGTAAGTTACCCTTCCAAATCAATAATGAAATAATGAAAAGAAAGAAAACGTATGCAACCAATTGTTATCACAAATCATTCGTTAGAATATCCCATCAACTATATAATATGGGAATAATTGATCCGCACAAGGTTCCCCACAACATGTTCTCTAATATGGAAAAACTTGGATTCATACAACGTTTGTCAAGAGGTCAAACCCTTGTCTTGGAACTACAACAAAAAGAAGTTAACCCTTGCCTAAAGTGAACCATAAGACATGGAAAATGGAGCAGCATGTTCAACCCATGGATTGTTCAGTTTGTATCGGTCCAGCGAAAGACCGACATCAGAGCACAAGGCGCCGTAGCACGAAGCTTCCTCCCGCAGCCGAAGCTCCCACCAGCGGAGGCATCCGGTACAAACCGGTCTGGACCGAGCTGCCGGATCGAAACTTTAAACCATGGTTCAACCACTTACTATACCAATGTTCAAGCAAAAACAAAGACTACATACTGACAACCTAGCAGGATTTGAGGGACAAAGAAAGTGTGATCACAAAAGAATCAAACTCACTAAGACAGGTGTCGTTTATTTTAATATGCAAATAATCGGATATATCATAGTCATCTGATGCACCAAGCAAGTTGTATGTGCACTTTACAGATTTCCAAGTGAACATCAGAAAATGGTACTCAGAAAGCCATTAAAACAATATATTGTTCAGAATCTGAATGGTACATAGATACACCTATACAAAACAAGAGAAGACCAATAAGACTTAAAGAGAATCGACACAAACCACAGCGATGCTATGTACGGGCAGACTGATAATGAACAAACTGCAGATAATGCACAGTTATACCAGCATGAACGACACGCAGAATGGGAACCTAGAAAAAAAATCAAGAATAGTGCAATGCCAAAGAAAATACAAAAATAGTTATTACCATTAAAGCACATCATTTCTACAATATTAATCAGCAAAATGTACAAAATTAGCTTGCTGCAGCTATCATATAAATCAAGAACTAATGATGGTTTAGTGGATCAAACTCAATGAAAAGTTCAAGGTTAAATCAGATCTGAAGCAGTGAATATGCATTTTAATTCATTAAATTAAGGTTTGAGATATAGTTCAACTTTAAAATGAAAGGACTCAAGATAAACTTGTTCATTTATTTTAGAGCTATACTGTTCATTGCATGATTCATCTTAAACACACAGATATTCAACAAGAGTTAAATTAAACCAACTAGCTATATACCAAATGTAATTTTTCATTTCCATTGTGAGGCCAGTATGTTTTTCAGATTAGATTGTAAATGCAACTTTGGAAAGAACAAAGTCATATCAAGGTTGCGTCTTGAAAGGGATATCTGAGATCTACACTTGTAGACCCTAGACTTGTTCCCAAATTACATAACCAATAGAAGCGAGTTCTGATAAATAATCGAGGGATGCTTGTACATGCCTAGATAAATGGATCTTCTCTTCATTAAAGTTACATAATTCAAGTACTCAAAGCTCTGTAGAAGAAAAGGTCACCAAGCAGCCCCACAATATAAGATTCAGGAAGAATTTGGTTGCGGAAAACTGATCACCATTGAGGTCCAAGTAGATATTCTCTGCCACAAAAGAGCCAGAGATAACAAGAATGGAAATCCTTGGACACTTAATAAATTCAGAATGATGAAGATTTTAGAACCATAATGAATTCACCAAAGGGACCATGATCAAAAGAACAGTAAATATATGCACAGATCAGTATTTTCCAATGAAACCAAAGGTGTGTAGCGTGAACCAACAAAAGTGGAATATTTGCAATTACAAGAGATTTTGTTGATGAAAAGACAAGCGGTGTATGGAAAACCAGAATTAGAAACGGAAAAAATTCAAAGGCAGGCAAAATTTTCACCATTCTCATCAGCTCTTGATGAGCTGTCACAGTTTGTGACAGACATATCACACCAAAAGCCATTCAAATTATGGTATGGATTTTGTATATAAATGGTAAAAGTACAATGCCCTAAGAATGATACAATGGCCGCATGTGGCAAGAGTCAGAGTCATCTTGACACATGTCACGCCCATTTTTAACTTCAGTTTTCATGACTATATCAGTTAATCATAGCTCATTAGGCATGCGTCTATCTATTTGCAAAAATGCATCTACTTGTGGCTAATTATTAAAATTTCACACCATTTATTTAGAGCTATACAATGTTTTATTGCACGCCCTTGTTGATCAAAGTAGCAATAGCATAGGTGCATAACATATTCTAATATAGCTAAATTGTAGCCATGCACAATCTAACTAGTCCCTGGTTTCCCTTCTATCTACACTCAAACCACATCAGTTGTAAATAAAAATCAACTAGCAAAGAGTCATAGCTCATTCAGTAGATTAATTAACATAACAAAAGGTACCTATATTAACACAACATAATTTCAAACTTAATAACATTGTGAATATAATTTGCATGATTTCCATGGCCATGCGCTAGTACTGGCATAAAGCATAATTATTTATGCTTTTAACACCACAATGGGTGGCTCGTTTAACCCCTATGCCTAGATACAGAATTTTCTTCTCATGATGTCTGAGCTTAACCACCATTTTTGAGGTATACATCTTGTTTAGAACTGTAACTAAATAATTTTATGCTGAAAACTCCTCTACCAACTATATTTTCTATGTTGTTGCACAAATATCTCCTCCACTTGGATTTATATATAAAGGTAATATATTTCAGAAATTTATAGGTGCACCTATTCTTGTAATAAACTAAGTAAAAAACAAGTGCAGTTTTAGTTTTTAGTATGTTCTACTAAGTTAAGAGCCTATATATTTTTATATACACGTCCAATGAATCTAATTCTGATCCAAAATAAAAGATAAAACTTCTCTAAACAAACCTTGATTACAAACCTTAATTTTTCCAGCAGTGTTCAATTAACTTTCAGAGCCTATATCTTTTCTGTACATGTCAGATATATCTAATTTTGGTCTAATATGAAAGATAAAGTTCTCTACATGAATTTGACAATAAATTTAATACATTTTGGATATTTATACACATAGAAAACACCTACAAAAACTGAGTACAAAATGGTGTAATCCTAGTTCTCCATCAGTGTTCCACAAAGTTTCATAACCTATACCTTATAAGTATAAAAAATATATACGCATGGAAACAACTTACAAGAAACAGGGTACAAAATGGTGTAGTCTGGTTTTCTACCAATGTTCTACAAAGTTTTTAGTATCAGAGCCTACACTTATAAGCAAAGAAAACACTCACATAAAAAACTAGGTACAAAATGGGTGCAGTACTAATTTTCTAACAGAGTTCTACTGAGTCCCAAAGCTTATATCCTTGTACATGCAAGTCTGACGAATCTAATTTCAGTATCATATGAAAGAAAACTATCCTGCATGAATTTTGAATATAATTTTGATAGATTTCAGAGAATTACATTACAGACATAGAAACCTCAAATAAGAAAATGGCTGCATAATTATTGCAATCCTAGCCTTTCAGCACTATTTTATAAAGTTTTAAAGTTTATATCTTTTATATAATGTCCAGATTTGAATGAATGTCTCGTGAAAGATAAGCATCTTTACATGAATTTTGACTAAATAATTGTTACATTTAGAGTGCATAAGGTGGAATCAACTAAAGCAATATTTTATTGTACATATTATGATAGTTCAAAATATATTTTCATATGTTTTCATTTCCTCAGCATATAATTTAGCTAAATCGTCAATCCAACTCACATACTTGTCATAAAAAAATCTTAAACATAGTGAGATTTACTTACCTCATAGATTACAATAAGTTTTTGTGGAGAATTTCAACACCTAAGTCTAGAATTTGAATTGCACTAACCCCTTGTTCTTCACTAAGCTCTTTTCCCACCTCAATAGTTCTTCTTCCTACTCTCCTTTGTGTTTCCTCTTTTTCCCTTTTTATAATGGCGTCTGGGAATGTTTATAACAAAATAAATGGTGGTGCTTGCTTAAGATGCCCATAAGCCACTCACATAACATATATTTTTCTCATGATAAAACGTATGTTTAGATTCTTGCTTCACTTTCCACTACCAGTGCTAAAACAACAATTGAATCTAATTCATTTAAGCTAGAATAACGACAAGGAAAAAAATTTTGTAGGTGAGCAATAAAGAACCATAAACAGAAAATTTTGGAAAATAATTTCTCCTTCCTTCCCTAAATTCCAATTGAATGTAAATGAACATAGGCACGCTTTAGTCACCTTCCTAGCTATGTAATTGTAAAAAATGGAAGTAAACCATCACTCATTCCAAGCAAAAACGCAGCATTGTCTACTGGCTCCGTCGGAACTGCTTCCGAGAGCATCAATTCATCTCTTTTGCCATCTTAAGCATGCACAGGCAAAGGAAAAAAAAAGGATATATTTTAAAGAAGAAGAAGAAGATGAAGGTACCAGCAAGAAGAGTTCCCCGGCGATTAAATGCGATACATTTCATGTTCCCATGCTGCAAAAACTCCTCGATCACTTCAGGAAAATCCCCCTGCAATGGGTCTTCACCCACACAAAAACCCGATAAGCCCGCCAAAATCAAGTCACGAAGTAAGTAATCAAGCGCGTACGGGATAAAAAAAAAAGAAATTTTTATCCAGGAAAAGGAAGCGAAGGCAGAAAGCTGAAGGGAAATTCACCAACAATTGGAGCGTTCCTCAAGTCACAAAGCAAGTACTCAAGCGCCGACGGGAGAAAAAAAGAAATTTTTATCCCAGGAAAAGGATGCTAGGGCAGAAAGCTGAAGGGAAACTCACCAACTATTGGAGCGTTCATCGCCTTCGACTCCCGTAGAGAGGAGCTGAACCCGACACTGTTCCCCTACCGCATTATTCGGAGACGAATGTCGAAGGGAGAGATCAAGGAGAAAGGAATCACGTCTCGGTTGAACCGAACCTCAGACGAAAGAGAGGCGCAGTAGATGAAACCAACGCGGAAGAACCCTAGAAATTTACCTCGATCGCCGGAATAATGACGGAAGCAGAAAACCCTATATTTGCGGCTACCTCTAATAGTTGGACTATCTGATTTATTACGAGTTTAACCCGAACGCGCTTCCTAGTTCCTCCCTTTCGAGCGGAAGATGTTGCCGCGGAAGCTTTCACTTAAGCCGTCCAATTGTTTAATCGGACGGTCAGGAAAGTGGTGATCGACCTCGAGAGGAGATGAGGCAAAACGCCGAAGTAAACATAGAATTGATTGATAGGATAACCACAAGATTTGTCTTATCTAATTGTGTTTTATGGTATTAATTCCGATTAAATATCTGACTAATAATTTTGATTTGACGGTGTATATTTTTGATAAATGGCCCAAAAATTACGAAGTTATTGATTCTAAGCAGAAAATTCTCTAGTACGAATTTGTACAAATTTGCTTCTCGAATGTGGGACTTGGATCGTTCTTGTGCGTCCGCCTCACGGCGGAGATCGGTTGCCGTCTGTACCGCTGCCGTGCTTTCACGGACCAGGTAAAACAAAAAGATGATGTTCTTGAATTTTATACGAATTGGTCTAACTGGTTCATCGTCTTGGGTTGCTGTGGAATTTTCCTGTTCTCTGGCGTTTCTTTAGAGAATCCCTAGACCATAGTTTATTCTGTACGTTCCGGGGGCAGATTGTGGAATCAAACATAATTTTCTTTCCATGAATGTTTCTTGTAGTAGTCCTTGATTGAATAAGTAGTAATTTAGTTAGTTTTGACTCCACGCCGCCCTGGAAAAAATCAGGAATTCTATATAAGTATCTGAGCTCGGGCAGTGTACAGTGTATTCTGCACCGAGTGATTCTGTGCTCCGAGAGGATGCTTGTTCTTTGATCCGTCATTGAACACTTTTTAGGCGTTTTGGTCGTTTCATTCCTCTTCAAATCTTTAAAAGTGGAACTTCTCTTGACGATGAAGACTCACGAACATGCTGCAAATCTTGCTCTCTTAGGTATGAGTTACTATGCTCGCACTTGAATCATATTTACAAGGGCCATCAGTTTTGGAAACTAGTCCTCTTGAAATGATAATTAATCAGCCGCTTGCCATTCATTACTAGTTATTCCATTGAATAGTTTCTACAATATTCATTAGTAGTGGCTTTGCATTTCTGTGCATTTGAAATCAATTGACTTGCTCAAATCTTCAAAGTCAATGTCCTGGTGGGTGCTGACTTGTGGCTTTTGAGTATAAACTCTAATTTGTTATCACGTATTAAGATTATGTATACTGTTCCTACTTATGAGTTAAAATTTTATGGAGAATCCTATATGTGCAGTTCTCAAGTTGAATTCTTATGTTAGGTTTTCTTTTTCTTTTCTTTGTTGTTTGTAGGTTTAACCTTGGCACCAATGGTAGTGAAAGTAGATCCAAATTTAAATGTGATTTTGACAGCATGCTTGACTGTTTATGTTGGTTGCTTTCGATCAATCAAGCCGACAGTAAGATCGGTGAGTATCAATAATCTTGTTGTTGATCAAACTTTTTGGTTGTTTCTTACTTGTCCTTTTCATGGATTATATTGTATTCTGAATGGAACCTAAAACAAACGCAGGAGAAAATGTCAGAAGAACATGCTATGTTCTTTCCCCTGGTTGGGAGTGCAGTGCTACTATCGTTATTTCTGGTCTTCAAATTTCTATCCAAAAATTTGGTTAATACTGTACTCACTTGTTACTTCTTTGTTCTTGGGACGGTAGCCCTTTCGTATGTCTCTTCTCCTTTCTTTAACTAATATTGGATATATATATATATAGTGTCGCTGTTATTTCTACTAGATTAGTTGTTGTTGGCTAACTCTCGCAAGTCTGTCATGCAGTGCAACATTAATACCTGCAATTAGGCGTTTATTTCCAAGACATTGGAATGAAGACCTTGTTGTCTGGCACATTCCTTATTTTCAATGTAATGTTCCATTCTATATGTTTCTTTTAATATCTTTTGATAAGTCGAGAGAGAGGAGTACATTCTCTCAACTTACATGGTATTTGCCTCTCAACTCAAGAATTTCTTTCTATACATAAATTTAGAAACCTCTCCTCTCAACTTATATAATATATTAGAGGAGCATTTTATCAATACCTCTAGGGATCCTTGCATGTCACCTCATGAAATAGGAACTGTGCGTCTGTGTCTATTGGCAAGTAGTACCCATGCTCACCACAAACTTCCATCTGATATTTCTACCAACTGAATTTTTTTGCTAACAGTAACATTATGATAAATTTTGGGCTTTAACTGCTTGAGGAGTTTGATTTGGTTCATGGTACATTTTCTTGCCACCAATTGGCAGGATATGACCTAGATTGGTCCCTGTCTCTTGTTGTTTTATTATGAGGTTATTAGTAATGCACGTACATGCAGCTGCTTCACTGGAGTTCACATGGTCTCAAATCATTTCCTCGGTGCCAGGATGCTTGTTCTGTATGTGGTATGCTTCCAAAAAGCATTGGTTGGCAAACAATGTTTTGGGGATTGCCTTTTGTATTCAGGTAGTCACTTTCCAGAAACTGCAAATGAAATATTCAGATTTTACAAACTCTAGATATGGCATTACCCACAAATCTATGTTGCAATACTGTTTTGCTTCGTCCACCGACTCTACCCTACTGGTTATTACTGTTATCTTATTGGGTATAGAAATATGATTATTCTGGAAGCATCCACAATTCAGCATCTGGGTTTGATAATGAATAGCCTCAGAAGATCTTATTCCTAGTAAACCTAGTCTTTCAGATATTAGTGACAAGCAGCTTAATGCCTCCTATCACCCTGAAGATGTCCATGGCGAGAGGAATAGCTAGAGATACATATATAGCTTTATCAAACGTGAAGCTGTTAAAGCTGGTCACCTGTTGGGTTCTTTTTAGTATATTTTTAAATTCAATGTTTTTTCATTGTTGTTATCATGATTATCTTACTTTCGTTTTTCATGTTACTTCCATAACATGCTACTGTGTGCACTTTGCATAAGACATACAAATAAAGGCAATTGCTAGTTACAGTGGTATAAGCATTTTATCACATAGCATATCTTTATCTCTACTTATTTTTGTTCTACAATTATGCCCTTTAGAATCTGACTGCATTAAGTTCTTTCATTTATCTTGTTCTTAATCAAAGTTGACAAATATTCCAAAAGTTTTCAGCTGTTCAAGCGGTTTTTTGAGCTTCTCCACATTCAATTATCTATTCCTATCATTGCAGGGAATTGAAACGCTTTCATTGGGCTCATTTAAAACTGGCGGGATTCTGTTGGTGAGTATTTCAAAGCGAAGTCTGATATCTCTTGCACTGACCATAATATCTGTCATAGCAATTATTTTCTTATCTGCTTTTTGCCGCTTGTGAATTCTGCAGATTCTACATCTCTTTTATGAATGTCATCGCTTTGGAAGCATTTCATTTTGTCAGAATTCCAGGATGATTATCTTGTAAATTTGATGTGACATGATTAAGTTTGAAACACACTTTTTTATTACAATGTTTAATAAGTTATGAAGATGGATAAACCTGAGATATCACGGAGCATGCGCATGGTGGAGCTGACCATGGAGTTGCTCCTCATGTTCAAACTTCCCCTGCCATCGACAACAGCCACAAATCCAAACTATTAAGGTTGGCTTCAAGGATCTTTCCCACGGAGATTTCTATAAGTATCACCTTAGTTAATCGAGGATCATCTAAATCTTTTGACATGTTAACCATCTCTCATTTTACCCTCCTCTAGTTCACAAATGATATGGTTCTTTGTTCTCCTTTCTATTAACCTAATACAACTGTCCTCATCTGCTCCTCCCTTTCACTATTTGTTTTTATACATATTATTTGTTAACTGCCCAGCACTACCATAAAAGGTAGCTGTTCGTGTAGTTATCTTATAAAACCCCTTAATTTAAAGAGAACATGAAATCACAAAACCCAAGAAACGACTCCATTTTAAGTTTTAACCATCATCTTTTGTTCCATAAATACCAACAATTATAAAATCAGCCAGGACACCAGGTAGTGCGACCAATATGTACTAGTCCAAGTATGGTCCAGTACATGGACCTTATTGTTATCGGAATTCTCCCTACCCCCTTTTGTATGCCTACAGATCAATCGTGCTCGCTAGCGAGCTCTAAGATCTCTTCAATGTAAATAGGTTTCGTTGAGTCATAGATGAACAAAATCGAAGATCCTCAGAGTCAAGGTAGACTTTTTTGCCGGTATGTGCTGGTCGGGGTAGATTGCTGTCGAATGACCCTGAAATAGAGGATATTTGGGCAAAAATTGGGTGGCCAAAATTTCTTTTGATCCCAAGTTCCAACGATCACTTGAGCTAATGGTCAAGTATTTCTGGCTATGGGGTCATCTCGGCAGAGGGAAGGGGTGGAGGAAGTTTGGCTTTGATCCAACACATGGATCATCGGAAGTGTACGGAAGGTCTAGAGGCCCGGTCCAAGCTTGGACTAGAACACCAAGCCAATTTTTTGCAAACCTTGGTAAATACTAGCCTTGGCACTCTCTCCTTTGCGTTGTCTAGTAGATCTAAGTTATCCTCTTTTTAAAGAATTTCTTATTCACCTATTTAAGTCTGTAGTATTTCTTCTTAGTAGTTCCAAAATAAGTGTTCCCTTGATTTTTACTATTTTATACTATTTATTTGTTTGGTACACGACTAAAGGTAAGACTGACCTTATTTTTGCTGTTTGATGGTTGAGGGTGTTGTCGCTTCTAATAATTAGCAAATGCTGGATTATTTGTTTCTCAATTCTCTCTATCAAATACTGGTGAGAATCACAAATTAATGATGTTGTGTAATCTTCATTGCCTAGATAGACTTTTTACAGGAAATTTGTCTCGTTTCATCTTCTTTTGTTTCAGAAAAAAATATTAAATGTATGGTACGCATCACCTTTAGTTAGTTTTAACTTCTGGCCTACTTAAATTTCATTTATAGGGTGGACTATTTGTTTATGATGTCTTTTGGGTATTTTTCACTCCGGTGATGGTTACTGTTGCTAGATCTTTTGATGCCCCCATTAAGGTAAGTTCTTAGAGGTGTTGTGCTGAGCTGTTATTGCTGATACATATCTTAGAGTGCTTTATGTTGAATTTATTTTTGGCCTTTTTTCTTGAATACAGCTTCTTTTTCCAACTTATAATTCTGCAAAGCCATTTTCCATGCTTGGCCTTGGCGATATTGTGATTCCTGGTGAGATATTTACTTGGACATTTTTTCTTGGGAAATGCTGTATGTTCCTGAATTTGTTACATGCTTCACCGACTAGATTTCTTTGTGATACATTAAATTATTACATCACTTTATTAATCAAGAAATACTCAACATTAGTTATTTATTCATGAATTTCTATTCATCACTGAATTAATCAGGAAATTGGCTGTGTATTTATTTATTCATACATTCAAGGAGTTTTATCTATAAGTTATTTAAAACAATAGGGCTGTCCAACCTCTTAATTCCTTAACGGCCAGAGTCTAGGGTTGTGTTTAGTAGACAACTCATTTTGCATTCCTTTTAGTTTTGAGTTAAAGATAAAAAAAATCTGAAAATTATTTTTAATTTATGGAAACTAATTTGGTGCACCTATATTCAATTAACACAGGTGAGAGAAGGGGTTTAGTAGCAAAGTGTTTGTCATAATTATAAATTTGGCATCGCTTTTTTAACTTTTGGAAGTTCTATTTGCAACTGTGATATCATTGTTACAAGTTTTTACAAAAAAATACTTCTTTTTTCAAGATTTCTCCAATTATGTATAATCGTAATTTCAAGTTTTTTGAGTCTTTATTTTTTTGGACTAAAAACTATCTATTAAATAATTTTCAACCTAAATTTCAGTTTTACCTAGAACTAAAAAAATTTCAAAAACTGCCTATAAAAAATCACAGTATTAACCCAAATTTTGTATAAAAATAAATCTCAGAAGATTACCTGAATTTTTATGGAAATTTATGCTTGTCAGTTTGGTTTCCTTAAAATATCAAATCTAACAAAAAAAAGAGATTGATCTGGTTTGGTTTAGTTTGATTTTTTTCCCATTTTGACGGTTTTTTTTTGTTTGAACCGAATAATGAATATCCAACTTGAATTATGGTGTTACAATGTTGATTTTTTTAATTTTTATATCTAATTTTGATTATTTTTTTTTAAGTTCTGATGATAACATGAAGACAATTTTGTGTGCAATTTTCTTTAAGATGGTTATTATCTAAATTAACTTTGATTGTCGTTAATATTTTTACATAATTTTTGAACTTCATGCTTTTTCCTCTTCCAAATTTTTTGAACCCATAATATTTATTCTATGTAAACTTTCTTCATAAATACATTCTTATCTAACCATTGCCTTTCAGTTTTCATGATTTTATCTTTTAAATTGCAAATGCCAAGTAAAAAAAATGAAAAGTGGCTGATAAAATAATACTATGGTAGAGATGGTAGGTTGAAGCTAACAGATGTTTCATTTCTTCCAAGAAAGCCATTCATCCTGGAGTATTTGCTATTTTGTCAAACTTCTTTGTTGTTCTGGAGAGTCTGTTCAAGGAGGTGGTTTGTCTCAAGCCATTTCCAAAACTTTCATGCTGCCTTTTCTCTGTTCCTGCTTTAATAGATTGAACTTCTTGGTTGTCACTTTAGGTAAGTGATAAAGTCTTACTTGATATTAGTAAGTAATATTTTATATTTATTATTTGGTATGTAATTTATATACCAGAACTTTCTTGAAATGGTTAGAATTTTGTTTCTATACATTTTTTTTTTGTTTCCCTCAGACTATGTGATACATCACATTCTTGTATGGGAAATTGCTTCTCTAATTATCTATGTGAAATTGTGCTTGACTCTTATAATTTTGCACCTTCTGTCATAGAAAAACATATGGATATGTGAAGCTGTTAGTTTTAAGTATGTGAATGGATCAGATAGATCCTACTTTTACCAATTTAGATTTATCATTTTATCTTTCATTTAGATCTGATTCTATCGAATCAGACTATTGAATAACATGTTGATTTTGTCTTGATAGATACAGATACCTCGATTGGTTCATTGTTTATCTGATTCTCCTCTACAATGCATGGTTTGCTTTGTTTTATTTTCATTATTATATTGGTTTAAACATGCCTCAATAAGATGGTATTCAGATAAATATAACCATATGTTAATATATTGGAAAACTTAATATGTTTTTGAGTTTTATGATATGTTGAATTATAGGAATGGATTTGTTCAGATGGACCACATTCTTATCTTGAGTTCCAACCATTTTTATGCCCAGTTAGAAAAATATACCATTGGAAATGTTTGTAACCATGTCACGTAATTTGGGAAATTTTCTTATTGCTCATCACTGTCTGAAGGCCAAACTGGATGGAAATCTTTGATATCAAAATGAGAGCATGGAGTTTGCCAGGAACCAAAACAATGATACAGCTGACATGCCCTTGAGGCCTTGACTTTCTCCAATTCTTTTCTTTAATTAGTCTGCTTACTCGCCCTTCAATTGGGCAATAAATTTAGTCCTATTTTACCTAAATCTTATGCTTGGATTGATTTCTTTGTGCTGTATTTAGTTATTATTTTTCTAATTGGATTCTGAAGGCCAGAATTATCTCAAAGTGCTTCATCTCAGGTCTTCTCCTATATCTCCTTTCAGAAAAATTGTTAAAATGTTTTTCATGCTCAGGGATTTTTGTAGCCTTGGCATTGCGATTTGATGTGACAAAAGGGGAGCACAATCGCTATTTTAATAGTTCATATATGGGATATACACTTGGTTTGGCTCTTACAATCATTGTTATGAACTGGTTTCAAGCTGCACAGGTCAAATGTTTATTTCTTGCTTTACTTAATCATACTAAATATTATTGTAAGAGATTGAAAAGAAAATCAACACGAGCTTTAACTGGTTGAGTTGTGGCTTTCAGCCTGCTCTTCTGTACATCGTGCCTGGCATGATTGGCTTTCTGGCTGCTCACTGCATGTGGAATGGAGAAGTAAGACAGGTGTGTATCTGTTTTTTCGCATTCCGCTTTGTCTTCATCTGTATTCTCAATTAATTCAATGGAATTGCACTTCTTTGCTGGTATCCAGAGATCATGTTAACTGATACGATCTTAGTTGGTTGTTGATAGTAAGGTCCTGAGATTAAATTCTGGCTTTACTACTAGCATTTGCCTTCTTGGGAAAAGAACAAAGAAATCAGAGATCATGTTGAATAACCGCTGATGCTTTTTTAGTGATACACAACTTGAAAAGAAATAGCAGACTCTTTATTCTTTTCAACTATCTAATTGTCTGGTTGTTATATCAATCCATAGAACTTGCTGTTGAGTTGGAACTTAAGTTTGTGCAAATAGAAAATTTACTACTTTTTTTATCAAACGGGAGTCAAATCTTGCCTTGTATTAGATTCATGCTGAAGAGCTAACTACAGATACGAAGATTGCAAAGGGAGAATACAAGGGAAAGGGGTCCGGCAAAAGACACAACAGAGATGATAAGATCTTCTTGATCCTAGTTTAAGAATTTCCATCAGTACATATACTAAAATGGGTGGCTTCCTCCCTCCATCTTTTGTCCTCCGAGGAATTGAGATGATAGTGAGATGGTTTTTGTGCTTCCAATTGATGGCCTGAAAACAAAAATATGTTGGATCTCCATTCTCTAAGGTCTGACTTAGTATTAGCTAAATGTCAACTTTCATAAAATGATACCTTTTTTCAATAGTAATAATTATTTAACAAGGATTGTGCATGTAATGGAGTTTGACTTTCACCTTTGATTAGCAATATGCAACAATTGTTCGCGGTGCTCATAAAAAAGATATTTGCATAATTTTGTTAATTACCTAGTTTTCTTAAGTTACCATTCTTGTCAAATTACTATTGCAATAAGACAATCTAACGTTCTGAATTCAGAATGCGCTGCATTGTAAGGGATGAAATCCTTGAGTATGCAGGCTGCTTATGGTTTTGTTATCAATTTTTTTGCCTCGGGTTATTTCTACCAGTCTTTTCTTTGACTTCTGTCTACTACTTTCTGACAGTGTGTTAAACTACACGTTTGCAGCTATTAGAGTATGATGAACTACAGCCAAAAGCTGATCCAAGCTACAATGCTTCACCAGAAAATGAGGACGCTACAGTCATCAAGAAAGTGGAGTAGTTTGCATTTTGCCTTGATTCCTCCTTGATCATGAGAACTAATATCATTATCTGTACCAAAGACCAGATACTACCTTGTAACTTTTGAATCAAACCTGCCAAAATCATAGTTGTTAGTCCCCAAGGCCAACAAGAAGAGTCGTCTAGATTTCTGAACATTGTGGTTTAAGATTTAGGCTTCAAGAAATAGAAAGAATAACTTAGGGTCTGTCTGTAAGCTGTTGAATCAGTTTATCTCGTGAACAAATTCCATGTTACTCTTTGATGATGACTTAGAATTAAATGTGATCAGTATATGGTTCTAGTTTTTTCTATTGACTATTTGTATATCCATGAATCTGTTCAAGAAATGAGAACTGGAGTATAAAAAGGGATCCTATAAATTTATAGCTATTCCATACTTTCATAAGACTCCCAAATTTAAGAACTCAACTGAGGCTTATTTTACTATAGTTGGAATTTTAGCTTCTGCTGTTTGAAAAAATACTAACTAAAAAGTAGCTGGTTGGAAAAGCTAAAAGGTGTTCGACTAAATTATTATGCTAAACATAATTTTTAAAAATAGAAAAATATTTTTTTAAAAAAAATTAAATTAAAGTAATAGTAATAAATAATTTATAATTTAAAATTAAATTATATAATAATAATTTAAATTATTTTTATTAAAATAATATTAATTTTTTCTATTTTTTATAAAAGAAAAAAATTTAAAATAATAATAAAAAAATAATTTTAAATTTAATAATTTTATTAAAATAGTAATTTAAAAAATAATTTTATCGATGAAAGGATATAAGTGCGGACATAAAATGAAAAAAAAAGTTAGAAAGTAGCTAAAAGCAACTTCTTTCTAGCAAAACACCTTAGCTTTTTATAAATCTACTATTTTGACCAGTAAAAATAGTTGACCAATAATACCAAACAGGGATTAAGAATTAACTTATAAGTAAGACTTACTTTAAAATAAGTTGATTTTAGTTTATATTTTTTAATCTACGAAAATTATGATATCTTAATCATACCTAGAGAATGGATATTTTTATCCATCTAAAATAATTATTTATGATTTATTTATCAAATAAATTAAATTAAATTCAAGATAAAAAAAATGCTAGTAATTAGTTTCAACAAATTTGTGGCCGCTCCCTTATTTAAGTTAAAATTAACAAATCTTGTAACAAAAAAGGACCATTCTTTTGGTTATTTTTACATTTTCGAAAACCAAACTTTCAAATGAGATTAGTTTTGTAATAAGTATAATAGGGAGGAGGTCAATTGGAGTGTTGATAATAATAATTAATTACTCTTTTAGGAAGAGATGGAGTACGATCACTGTTACTCCCTCTCACCTCCCACTACGCCGCCTCCCAAGCCGAAGCACCGCCGCCGCCGTTGCTTCACCTCCTGCTTCCGCCCCGCCGCCGTAGACAGCGACGGCGAAGAACACTCAGAGTCTCCCCACCGGCCGCTGGCGGAGCACAGCAGCAGGTGCCTCGGACTCGCCTTCCACGGCGGCAGGGGAAGGCACCGGCACCGCCCCTCCACCGAGTTCAGGTACGATGCTCTCAGCTACGCACTTAATTTTGACGAGGGGCCTTATTTCGACTCCCCTACCGGCGCCAACCAACTCTCGCGCTACAGTTTCTCGTCCAGGCTCCCTGCTTCGCCTCCAAGTGACGGCGCTAGACGCCGCGGTGGAGCATCTGTGGACCGCACGATCGTGGGGATGGACGCGTCCATGCGGTTCTCTCCAGTCTAACTCTGCTATTACCCTTGATCTAATTCCCCTCAATGTCTTTTGAAATAGTTTAGAATGAGGGAGTATTAGGTTTGTATCTTCTTGACTTCTGATTCTCTGTTTTAACAAATGTAAATATCTACAATGGAAGTCATTACTGCTGCTCTCTTCGTGTTGTTGCCTTTTTCTCCCATTTGAGTTTGATTTATTCCAAAAGGACTGGAAGATTCTTTTCTACCATTGTTGAAGAAAATATTTCCAGCAAATCTTATTCATTCTGTGTTGTTCTTTTTTTCTGTTTCATTGCAAGAAAAAGGCATCTGATCTATCCGAATCGGAACCATACATTTTACAATACAATACCCTAAATGTTCCCTTTTCCTACTGGGGTTCGCTTACCGTTCATAACAGTTCTTCAATTTTCTCCCACTCGGAATCATTTGAGGAAATTGTGTGGAAATACTTGCAAACGTCTGATATCCCACATACCCTTTATCGCAGAGAGGTTTGTGTATGCATTAGAAGCTTGTGCTGATATCAGTTTGCTAAGACAGGTTCATGCTTTCATTTTCACCCATGGACTTGGAGATAACATTTATCTTGGATCCAAGCTCGTGAATAGCTACGCTAATTTTGGTTGTCTGACTGAATCTAGATGGGTATTCGATAAGTTTATAAAAAAAAAAAGTTCTCTTTGGAATTCAGCTATTGTTGGTTATTACAGATGCAACCACTTTGAGGAAGTTCTCATGTTGTATTTAAAATTAAAGATTGAAGGACTAAGCCTTGACACTTTGCCTATTAATTTTGGTTTGAAATGTTGCATCAAGCTCGTGAATGTAGAATTTGGAACGTCTATCCACAGAGATGCTATCAAGGTTGGTTTAAATGACAATAAGTTTGTTGGTTCTTCTCTTATTGGTCTTTACTTTGTATCCGGAAGTATTAAGGACGCCCAACAAGCGTTTGAGGATATAACAGAGAAGGATGTCGTTGTTTATACAACAATGGTTTCTGGGTATGCACGATACCATAATTTTCATGCATGGGAGGCATTTAAAGTTGCCAGTGATATGCGCAGAGAAGGCCTGGATGCAAACAGGGTTACCATTGTGAGCTTGCTCCAGGCAGCAGGGCATTTGCAAGCACTTCAAGAGGGTCGTTCAGTCCATTCCTATGCGCTCAGGAGAGGGATTAATCTTTCAGATGAGGTGCTACTGACCAGTTTAGTGGATATGTATGCTAAATGTGGTTCTGGGGCTACAGCAGCTTCTGTACTGAGACAAATGAAGAAACAAACTGTTGCTTCATGGAATGCACTAATAGCTGGGCTTAATCAAAGCGGCTTCAGTTCAGAGGCTATGATATATTTCAATCTTATGAAACAGGACAATAATCTTTATCCAGATTCCATCACGTTAGCAAACGTGCTATCAGCTTGTTCGAATTTGAAATTAGTGCAGTATACAACAAGTTTTCATGCTTACATAATGAGAAGAAATATTGTGCTTGATGATGTTTTGAACACTGCTCTAATAGAATTCTACTCATTGTCCAACAAAATGGACCATGCGCGGAAACTATTTGATTATCTTATCTGCAGAGATATAATCTCCTATAATGTTATGATTTCTGGATATCTCCAAAATGGAGTAGTTGAAGAGGCAATTAAGATCTTCATGGAAATGGCAAAATCAGGTGCAAGACCCAACTCGGTAACAATGGCGAGTCTATTGTCAGCATTTTCTGGTTTAGGAGATGCAAGAAAGGGCAGGTGGGCGCATGCTATTGCACTTAGGTGTGGCTTTCATTTAGAGCTGCATGTTTACAATTTGATTCTACACATGTATGCAAGATGTGGGCAAATTGACAAGGCAAGGATGATTTTTGATTTGATGACAGAAAAAGACTTGGTTTCGTGGACTGTAATGATGATGGGCTATGTAAATATTGGTTGTGGAGATGAAGCTGCTGCATTATTTGAGAAAATTATGAGTGCAGGTGAAGAGCCTGATCCACTGACTATTGTCACTTTACTTCAGGCACATGCTCAACTGGGCAGTCTCAGATCGCTGAAAGAAATTCATGGTTATATTTACAGAACTTGTATGGTAGACGATATCAACACCATAAATTCTCTGATAATTACATATGCAAAGTGTGGAAAGTTAGATATTGCAGAAACCATATTTGGTAGAGTGACTACAAGGCCTGAATTGACCTCATGGAACACGATGATTGCTGCATATACCATGCATGGTTATTGCACCAATGTGCTTCAGATGTTTAATCAAATGCGAAGGGAAAATCTGAAGCCAGATGCTATAACATTCAGTTCAGTACTTTCAGCCTGTAGCCACTCTGGGCTGGTTGATGAGGCTTGGCATATCTTTAGTTCCATGAGTTCATACTATTTAGTTCTTCCACAGGAAGAGCACTATAGTTGCATGGTTGATTTACTGGGCCGATCAGGTCAACTTGATGAAGCATACTACTTGTTGAAGTGCTCTCCATCGAGAGATAAGGCTGGTGCTATGTCTGCTTTACTTGCTGCATGTAAGCTCCATAAAAACTCAAAACTAGGAGAAATTATTGGACAAGAACTTCTAGACCTAGTGCCCCAGAATTCAAGTACATATGCTCTTTTGTCAAATGTATATGCACAAGATGGTAAGTGGAATGAAGCTGCATATGTATGGGATAAAGCTAGACAAAGAGGATTGTCAAGGATTCCTGGCTTCAGTTTCATTGATGGATGAGCTTATTTGTTTAATTTGAAACTCATGGAAAATATTTGTAATCAGAGTTAATGATTTCAGTCAGAACTTGGTAAAAAGGAGGATTGCTATGAGATTCTTCAATCTTGTTCAAGGAAAAGAATAAATAACTGGGTTCATTTACTCCAATCTCTAGTAAATGAAGATATTTTTGGCGAAAAATAACCAAATACTCATTGCATTACGATTCACACACAGACGTCAGAAATATTTGATATCTTTTAGCAGATGAAAGGTTAGCATTTTATCTTTTTGTCTTTCTTGATTGAATAGGCTTAGTGTAATGGAGTAACAATGTTTTAATCTTGAATCAAAATTGAGTGATTATGATATTTCGAGTGAGCTTACTATTTATGAGAAAAAATGATTATCAAGGAACATGATAATTAATTTAGAGATAGTGATTACTATGGCCGGTAGTTCAAGAACTATGAGGCTGATGCTGTGGGCAGGATGAATATGTGTGACAGCAGCAATTAGTCTGCCGTTCTCAGACACTGTTTGTTTACTCGTAAGTGAAACATAGGCAATATGACATTTGTTGTAACTTTTAAGTTATAACCACTTTGAATTATAACGACAATCAATTTCTTCCATTAGATCAAAATCTTGCGCTAGGTCTTGTAGGAAGCCATTAAAAAAATCAGCCATACTTGGCCTAAGTTGATTTGATATTAGATGACTATTTTGTTCCCTGTCAAGATTTAGGATATTTATTGTATTTAAAGGTATTGACTTTAACTGAGTTTTATCCTTTCTGGTATTCATGGTTTCAAGACAGACAACTTGGGCGGGCGATCAAAATATGAACTTCAACTTGGCGAGAACCATAAAACATGATATTGACAAACATATCCTTAACTTTCTTCTCATACTTTGTTTCGATAATTTGCTTATTTGGCCTTTATATTGTCAATAATTTTCGCTCTTATTTGAGTAAATTATTATATGTGAATTGGGTTCTCAGTTGTAATTTTATGTCATTCTTTTTCTCACTAGATGCACAATGGAGCTAGCTTGATCATTTATAAGGAACCTGCAACTAGCTAGAACTGTGAACGCTCTTTCAAAAGGATGCTGTGTTGTTTGTTCTGTTGTTGGTGCTTCTCAATCCTTCTTTGTTCAGCATTTTTTAATCCGTGTATTCTAGTAATTCTATGAGCACTGAGATAAGCTAACAACGTGTTAGTTATAATGCTTTGTATTGGAACAGTTGAAGTCCTTCATTAAGTAAATTTCTGCTAAGGTGGTTTGGTTAGAAGTAATTTTACCACTCTAAATATAATATTTTCTTGATTTTGTTCTTTCAATTGAGGCTGACCTTTAGTCGTTAATCTCAATATTTCAAGATAAAGTGGTTGTAAAGCTGGTTATGTATTATTAACTATTGATGTTTGTGCTTTTATGAATTTTTTAAATGATAATGATGAATCAGTGTTTCTGTTCCTATTCATTAATGTTAATGATTAAAAGGCATATCGGTGTAGAATTTGTGAACGATGGTTCACGTATGTAAGCACAGGAGGGTCCTAGGTTCTTTGCGAAGTTCAGAACCAGGTTATTGAATAATGTTAGATCGTAGAAATAGTGATGATTTCTTGTGGGGTGCTCATCCTAATTACTCTAGCACCGCCGAAGCTGCAATTATGTTTTACATTGTGGCAGATAGTGGGTAAAAGGAAATAAGATTTGAGCGAAAATGTTGACTTGGAATGGCAAACTAATTTGGAGGTCATGAGAACCACATAATGGAAATTCACTTGAGCGTTTGGAGTGGCTATAGATAAATTACATGCAAGTGAATTTATGTGATGACAATGGGATAAACGAAAAAGAAAACATAGTACCAGAGCAAGTGATAGAAATGCTAGATGCTGAAGAATGAGTTTATATCAATTTCTTGCCTTTAATTGTGTCAGAAAATAAGGTTTAATGACGCTAGCATATATCGTGCTCCTTTTCATGGCAATAGGTTGGTCAAGAGGTGTTATGATTCTTGTTATTACACATATCAAAGCAGAAAAAGTCAAACAAACGCAAATTGTCACTGCTCTGAATGAGAAATTTGATAGTTGCATGTTCGTGTATTTGTTGCACAACATTTAGTCTATTATATTATGGTTTTTCTTTTGTAAAATTACTCTCTTCTAACTTGTAATTTGGTGTCTCATTGTGTCTTTTCAATTAAAATAATTTCTCATGTTTGCAGTCGGTACACTAGGATGAACTAAAGCCAAGTACTGCTTTAACAACAATTCTTCTCTAGAAAATATGGACGCTAAACTGAACAAGAAAGTGTTGGTTGTTGCTGTTGCCTGGTTTTAAAATTAACGTGATTGTGTATAGTTGCAGTAAGCATTCCAATGACCGCAACACTACTTAAGAAAATGTTTGAAGCACTTGGATTCTATTGTAGTACTAATGTAAAGTGCTTTGTTTAGTTCCAAATTCCAACAAGAAGAGTCATCTTCATCTGTAAACAATGTGCCTTGAGGTTCAAGAGGAAGAAAAAGTAATATCGCTGCTGCCCTCAGATATCGTACAGCTCCTTTCCACCTCAGCGGCTGAGCCTCCCTCGCTGAGATAGTCTATCTCAGTATCTGAATAGCGTCATTTGCTGGCCAAGATCTCCAATGGATTCGAATGCAAGAACTCTCTCTGGTCGGTCCAGATTCTTAACTTCCATACTTTCCCACTTTTTTGCACTCTTTAATGTACTTAAGCAGATCAGTAAAATAATTGATTATTGAACTTCTTTTGTTATAACTAAGATCATTTCCGTAAGTTTGAGTGTCTTGTTTCCTAGAAGATGGATACCTGGTAGTAGGCCTGTCCAATCGGTTCAACCCGAACCGAACCGAACCGATTGAACCGAAAACCGATTAAGAATTTTTAAAATTTCACAAACCGAACCGAACCGATATGTGTTGAAAACCGATTTGAACCGAACTGAATAAGTTCGGTTCGGTTCGGTTCAAACCGACTAAAACCGATTTACACATACACAGTAAGCAAAATCAAAATATCAAATATTTTCATTTGCACAAATCAATTACACAGCTTCTCACTTGCATTAAGAAGCAATAAACTACAGTTCCACAAACGCACAGCTTTAAAATATATTCAATCACAAATAAAATAAGCAAAATATAAACTAATAAAGTATAAACCAAAATTACATAAATTCACCCATCACTACAACATATCCATAAATTACCACAAACCAGTAAACCACAGTTCCACAAACGCACAACATGTCCATCAATTACCACAAACTAGTAAACCACAATTCCACAAAGACACAAACCACAGTTGACAGTCACCACAATTACATTACCACAATTGACAGTATCTCAGTACCACACTACATATTACATAGGTCCATCAATTAGCATTTAACAACATTCAACAATCATGATTCAACAGAATCAACACATCAAAATTCAAGTCCAAACTCCAAACATCAGCTTTTGGTCCATAATGTTTGAGTAGTACTTCCTTCAGAAGCGACATAGTATGGACTTCCAATAACATCAGTGAAAATTTGATCTGAATGATCAAAGAAAACAAAGTTAAAATTTTCCAATTGCATATTTGCATAGAACTGAATTGGATTAGACGATTAGTAAAGGAATGATAACAATAAAGAAACTAGCAAGAAAAAACAAAGAAGTAAAGAAACTTATAGATTGACAGATTGTAGTTAATTAAGCAATTAAGACAAACTTATCAAGTTGAGGATTGACCGATTGAGGAACACATAGTCAGATGTTACCAGAACCTTGAAAAAATGAACAATTAACAAGTAGATGCTACTTGACTAATTTCATGCACATAGCCGTTACAAGAAGTAGACAAACTTGTGGATACATTTAAAGTAAATTGATAAAAAATCTGTAGCATAGAAACTAACTCTCGAACAACTTTCCGGTCACTTTCCAAAGGTCTCCCACCTGCATCACTAGCTAACAGTTCCAACTGAAAATTTGAATCTTCTTCGTTGAATCTTTCAAAAGCTCTTTCATATCGCTGTGCTACATCTAACATCATTCTTGCAAGTGCCTTCCTAATCAAGTTTTGATCAAACTTCCATGTTGCCATTACACTACTACTCTGCCCATTGCTTTGTTTGAATGAAATTTCAGTTTGTGTTTTATTGTCATGCACACTACTTTGACCATGTAAACTTAGATATTTTATACATCTAGTCAAATGTGCTTTCAATGTGCTGGTACCACATGATTTGCTATCACAAAGGTACATGTTTTCACAATAAACACACATTGCTTTGAGTACACCATCTTTTTCAATCTTTTTATAATGATTCCAAACTTCAGCTCGTGGTTTTACATTTCTCTTTTTTGGATTACTTGGCTGATATTGAAAAGGTACTATAACTTCTGTTTGGTTAGGATCAGGATCACCCTTGGATGGTTCATAAATTAACAAGTTAGTCTAGGCAACAACCAACATTCATACAGCAAGTAACAACTAACAAGCATGACACTTATAGCAAGTAACAATTATGATTTATACAGCACGTAGCAACTAGCAAGTAGAAAGTAGCAAATTAGCAATTAGCAAGTAACAAATTAACAATCATCATTCATAGTTTCATACATCATTCATACTGTCATACATACAGAGTAGCAAGTAACAAGTAACAACCATCAGGTCCATCACGCTGGAATTAGCAAGTAGAAAGTATCAAGTTATAGCAATTAACAAGTAGATTAAAATTTCTTATACCATGGCGTAAGTTGTAGGCTTGTAGAGTTGTAGACTTGTAGAGTTGTAGTAGCAGTTCCAACTCGCTTGCAGTAGCAGCAGCCTCCCAGTCGCACGGCGTCGGCTCGGTTGAAACTTGAAAGCGATGAGTCGCACTGTCGCAGCCTCGCAGGCTCGCAGCAGGCAGCAGCGTCGGCGTCACAGTCTCAACTCAAGGAGTCGGTTGTTGGTGATGGACTGATGGTGATGACAGGATTAAGGTTCGGCGGTGATGAGAGAGCCCGAGAGGAATGACCGAATGGGGAAGACTGGAAGATGACTAGAGGTTAGAGGAGTTCGAACTTCAAAGGCGTCGAGCGTAGGGTTGAGGGGAGAGGGGAGACTCCGATGGACGGATGGAGCAGCGAGGGCGGCGACTGGCGAGTGCGTGAAAGGCTGAAAGCCAAAAGATTAGAAATAGGAATTAGGGTTCGCGACTTCGCGTTATAATGTATAAGTTATTAGGTTTAGGAAATTTTTAATATTTATTTATTCATAATCGGTTCGGTTCGGTTTTAATAGACTTTGAAAAATCGAAAACCGAACCGAACCGATTTAAAAAATCCATCTCTCAAAACCGAACCGAACCGAACCGTTTAAGAAAAAAACCGAACCGAACCGCCTTATTCGGTTCGGGTCGGTTCGGTTTATCGGTTCGACCCGATTAATGGACAGGCCTACCTGGTAGTATGACCATACTGATGAATACAGCATAGTCCGGGTATCCTCAATCGCAATCTTCACAACCAAGCTTAGTTTAGGATGATTGATAATGTTGACAAGTGCCGGTTTTCTATAGGTTAGTACAATTGGTTCTGAGCTCATAACTGACCTTACCAGATGGAAGTTTGGCGAGGTAACTTAACTTGTTTGTAAGGCCTTTCTATTTAGTCTAATGGAAGTTTGGCTAGGTATCTTGTTTGTAGGGCCTTTCTTCCTATTTAGTTTGTATTATCAAAGCTGAAAATGGATAAAAGGACAACTTTTGACATGGTTCATGGATCTGCATCGTTCTCTGTTTCTCTTAGTTGAATTCACTACACTTTCACGTGGTAAATGGAACTATCTTAAAGCTTGCTTCTTCTGGCATGGGGCAGTTGTGACATCTCCTTATGTTGTTACTCGGTGGAATCCCAGCTTGCTCAACTCTTCCTCAATTGTATCATTTTTCGACTGAAGATGATGACAGCTTCTTGTGCTTGATTTCTTCTGGCGTTTTGACTGTCTACGTCGACTACCAATGTTTGAATGAATCCAACCTTGGTTGATGAGGCTTCTTCCTGAAAATGGAGCTGCAATTTGTTTTGGATGACTGCAATTTGTTTAGCTCTAACCCTGGAGAGAAGGACGTCTTTTCTCTTCTGGTGCCTTGCATGGAGAAGGCTGGAAGTGCGTTTAGGAAAGCCAATGTTTGAGGGGAATCAACCAATCTTCATTATTTTTGCCCATGTGTTCTCTGTCCATCAAGGAATGCTCATTTTTGTATAAAAGCTAGATTGTTGGATCTCTCTTGGCTCTCTGCTCTGCCAACCTGCAGCAGAATAAGGAAAAAAAAAGCAACATTTAGATTATTTTTCTCAGACCTTTCGGTCCAAAATCAGAAAAAGAAAACTATAAAAATTTCATGTGTTTGCATTCGTAACTTGAAAATGATACTATAAAAAATTGCTTGTCTGCAATTGGAAGTGTTGGTTTATTTTTATTTTGTTTCCATTTTCTTTCCTTTCTTTTATTTACTTTTTCTTTATTTTATTTTATTTTTATTTTATTTTATCTTTTTTACTTTGCTCCCGCACAATAAACACAATCCTAGGATGCTGTTTTGGGAACATCATATGCAGAAAAACATTCTTGTTATTTGATGAATGTGTTGTATATTAGACTGATAATGTAGGTATGCACATAATTGAATTGAGTAACAAAATTTCAATCCAATTGTATCATTGTATATACTTAGTGAACCGAGTAAGAGAATTAGAATAGATTGGGTAATAAGCAATTCTATCTCTATCCTTTTTGCATTCATTGCATGGATGATCCTCAAATGGTTTGTAATGCTGATCTATTAAGGCACCACTATAGGTGATGAGGTAAGAGGGACTCTTAAGAAGAGCATTATGGTTCGATCAGTATAGAGTAAGCAACTACATTGTAGTATTTCTTCTTAGTAGTTCCAAAATAAATGTTTCCTTGATTTTTACTATTTTATACTATTTATTTGTTTGGTACACGACTAAAGGTAAGACTGACCTTATTTTTGCTGTTTGATGGTTGAGGGTGTTGTCACTTCTAATAATTGGCAAATGTTGGATTATTTATTTCTCTATTCTCTCTATCAAATACTGGTGAGAATCACAAATTTATGATGTTGTGTAATCTTCATTGTCTAGATAGACTTTTTACAGGAAATTTGTCTCGTTTCATCTTCTTTTGTTTCAGAAAAAAAATACTAAATGTATGGTATGCATCACCTTTAGTTAGTTTTAACTTCTGGCCTACTTAAATTTCATGTATAGGGTGGACTATTTGTTTATGATGTCTTTTGGGTAATTTTCACTCCGGTGATGGTTACTATTGCTATATCTTTTGATGCCCCCATTAAGGTAAGTTCTTAGAGGTATTGTGCTGAGCTGTTATTGCTGATACATATCTTAGAGTGCTTTATGTTGAATTTATTTTTCGCCTTTTTCTTGAATACAGCTTTTTTTCCAACTTATAATTCTGCAAAGCCGTTTTCCATGCTTGGCCTTGGCGATATTGCGATTCCTGGTGAGATATTTACTTAGACATTTTTCTTGGGAAATGCTGTATGTTCCTGAATTTGTTACATGCTTCACCGACTAGATTTTTTTGTGATACATTAAATTACTACATCACTTTATTAATCAAGAAATACTCAACATTAGTTATTTATTCATGAATTTCTATTCATCACTGAATTAATCAAGATATTGGCTGTGCCATTTATTTATTCATACATTCATGGAATTTTATCTATAAGTTATTTAAAACAATAGGGGTGTCCAACCACTTAATTCCTTAACGGCCAGAGTCTAGGGCTGTGTTTAGTAGACAACTCATTTGCATTCCTTTTAGTTTTGGGTTAAAAAAATCAGAAAATTATTTTTAATTTATAGTTTTTTAATTTGTGGAAACTAATTTGGTGCATCTATATGCAATTAACACAGGTGAGAGAAGGGGTTCAGTAGCAAAGTGTTTGTCATAATTATAAATTTGGCATCTCTATTTTAACTTTTGGAAGTTCTATTTGCAACTTTGATATCATTGTTACAAGTTTTTACAAAAAAATATTTCTTTTTCAGGATTTCTCCAATTATGTATAATCATAATTTCAAGTTTTTTGAGTCTTTATTGTTTTGGACAAAAAACTATCTATTGAATAATTTTCAACCTAAATTTCAGTTTTACCTAGAACTAAAAAAAATTCCAAAACTGCCTATAAAAAATCACAGTATTAACCCAAATTTTGTATAAAAATAAATCTCAGAAGATTACCTGAATTTTTATGGAAATTTATGCTTGTCAGTTTGGTTTCCTTAAAATATCAAATCTAACCAAAAAAAAAAGGGGATTGATCATTTGATCTGGTTCGGTTTAGTTTGAATTTTTTCCATTTTGACGGTTTTTTTTTTTTAACCGAATAATGAATATCCAATTTGGATTATGGTGTTACAATGTTGATTTTTTTAATTCTTATATCTAATTTTGATTTTTTTTTTAAAGTTCTGATGATAACATGAAGACAATTTTATGTACAATTTTCTTTAAGATGGTTATTATCTAAATTAACTTTGATTTTCGTTAATATTTTTACATAATTTTTGAACTTCATGCTTTTTCCTCTTCCAAATTTTTTGAACCCATAATATTTATTCTATGTAAACTTTCTTCATAAATACATTCTTATCTAACCATTGCCTTTTAGTTTTCATGATTTTATCTTTTAAATTGCAAATGCCAAGTAAAAAAAATGAAAAGTGGCTGATAAAATAATAATATG
Source organism: Costus lasius (assembly GCA_027563935.2). NCBI lineage: Eukaryota > Viridiplantae > Streptophyta > Magnoliopsida > Zingiberales > Costaceae > Costus > Costus lasius. The sequence continues at coordinate 133,840,078 of CM050446.2, read as the reverse complement.
GTAGAGAAGGTAGGTTGAAGCTAACAGATGTTTCATTTCTTCCAAGAAAGCCATTCATCCTGGAGTATTTGCTATTTTGTCAAACTTCTTTGTTGTTCTGGAGAGTCTGTTCAAGGAGGTGGTTTGTCTCAAGCCATTTCCAAAACTTTCATGCTGCCTTTTCTTTGTTCCTGCTTTAGTAGATTGAACTTCTTGGTTGTCACATTAGGTAAGTGATAAAGTGTTACTTGATATTAGTAAGTAATATTTTATATTTATTATTTGGTATGTAATTTATATACCAGAACTTTCTTGAAATGGTTAGACTTTTGTTTCTATACATTTTTTTTTGTTTCCCTCAGACTATGTGATACATCAAATTCTTGTATGGGAAATTGCTTCTCTAATTATCTATGTGAAATTGTGCTCGACTCTTATAATTTTGCTCCTTCTGTCATAGAAAAACATATGGATATGTGAAGCTGTTAGTTTTAAGTATGTGAATGGATCAGATAGATCCTACTTTTACCAACTTAGATTTATCATTTTATCTTTCATTTAGATCTGATTCTATCAAATCAGACTATTGAATAACATGTTGATTTTTTCTTGATAGATAGAGATACCTCGTTTGGTTCATTGTTTATCTGATTCTCCTCTACAATGCATGGTTTGCTTTGTTTTATTTTCATTATTATATTGGTTTAAACATGCTGCAATAAGATGGTATTCGGATAAATATAACCATAGATTAATATATTGGAAAACTTTGCTGGTCAACATAAATGCATAAACTGTGAAGTATGTTTTTTAGTTTTATGATATGTTGAATTATAGGAATGGATTTGTTCGGATTGACCGCATTCTTATCTTGAGTTCCAACCATTTTTATGCCCAGTTAGAAAAATATACTATTGGAAATGCCATGTCACGTAATTTGGGAAATTTTCTGATTGCTCATCACTGTCTGAAGGCCAAACCGGATGGAAATCTTTGATATCAAAATGAGAGCATGGCGTTTGCAAGGAACCAAAACAATGATACAGCTGACATGCCCTTGACTTTCTCCAATTATTTTCTTTAATTAGTCTGCTTACTCGCCCTTCAAGTTGGCAATAAATTTAGTCTTATTTTACCTAAATCTTTGCTTGGATTGATTTCTTTGTGCTGTATTTGGTTATTATTTTTCTAATTGGATTCTGAAGGCCAGAATTATCTCAAAGTGCTTCATCTCAGGTCTTCTCCTATATCTCCTTTCAGAAAAATTGTTAAAATGTTTTTCATGCTCGGGGATTTTTGTAGCCTTGGCTTTGCGATTTGATGTGACAAAAGGGGAGCACAATCGCTATTTTAATAGTTCATATATGGGATATGCACTTGGTTTTGCTCTTACAATCATTGTTATGAACTGGTTTCAAGCTGCACAGGTCAAATGTTTATTTCTTGCTTTACTTAATCATACTAAATATTATTGTAAGAGATTGAAAAGAAAATCAACACGAGCTTTAGCTGGTTGAGTTGTGGCTTTCAGTACATCGTGCCTGGCATGATTGGCTTTCTGGCTGCTCACTGCATGTGGAATGGAGAAGTAAGACAGGTGTATACCTATTTTTTCGCATTCCCCCTTGTCTTCATTTGTATTCTCAATTAATTCAATGGAATTGCACTTCTTTGCTGGTATCCAGAGATCATGTTAACTGATACGATCTTAGTTGGTTGTTGATAGTAAGGTCCTGAGATTAAATTCTGGCTTTACTACTAGCATTTGCCTTCTTGGGAAAAGAACAAAGAAATCAGAGATCATGCTGAATAACCGCTGATGCTTTTTTAGTGATTCACAACTTGAAAAGAAATAGCACTCTTTATTCTTTTGGACTATCTAATTGTCTGGTTGTTATAACAACCTATAGAACTTACTGTTGAGTTGGAACTTAAGTTTGTTCAAATTGAAAATTTACTACTCTTTTTATCAAACGGGAGTCAGATCTTGCCTTGTATTAGATTCATGCTGAAGAGCTAACTACAGATACGAAGAGTGCAAAGGGAGAATACAAGGGAAAGTGTTCCGGCAAAAGACACAACAGAGATGATATGATCTTCTTGATCCTAGTTTAAGAATTTCCATCAATACATATACTAAAATGGGTGGCTTCCTCCCTCCATCTTTTGTCCTTTGAGGAACTGAGATGGTTTATGTTGTTTCTAATTGGTAGCCTCGTACTGAAAACAAAAATATGCTGGATCTCCATGCTCTAAGGTTTGACTTAGTATTAGCTAAATGTCAACTTCCATAAAATGATACTCTTTTTCAATAGTAATAATTATTTAACAAGGATTGTGCATGTAATGGAGTTTGACTTTCACCTTTGATTGGCAATATGCAACTATTGTTCACGGTGCTCATAAAACAGATCTTTGCAGAATTTTGTTAATTACCTGGTTTTCTTAAGTTACCATTCTCGTCAACTTACTATTGCAATAAGATAATCTAATGTTCTGAATTCAGAATGCGCTGCATTGTAAGGGATGAAATCCTTGAGTATGCAGGCTGCTTATGGTTTTGTTATTAATTTTTTTTGCCTCTGGTTATTTCTACCAGTCTTTTCTTCGACTTCTGTTTACTACTTTCTGACAGTGTGTTAAACTACACGTTTGCAACTGTTAAGAGTATGATGAATTACAGCCAAAAGCCGATCCAAGCTGCAATGCTTCACCAGAAAATAAGGACGCTACAGTCATCAAGAAAATGGAGTAGTTTGCATTTTGCCTTAATTCCTCCTTGATCATGAGAACTAATATCATTATTTGTACCAAAGACCAGATACTACTTTATAACTTTTGAATCAAACCTGCCAAGATCAAAGTTGCTAGTCCCTAAGGCCAACAAGAAGAGTCGTCTGGATTTCTGAACATTGTGGTTTAAGAATTAGGCTTCAACAAATAGAATTAAATGTTACTCTTTGATGATGACTTTGTAAGCTGTTGAATCATTTATCTCGTGAACAAATTCCATGTTACTCTTTGACGATGACTTTGTTTTTAGACAAATCAATTTGATGTGTTATGCTTAGAATTAAATGTGATCAGTATATGGTTCTAGTTTTTTCTGTTGACTATTTGTATATCAATGATTCTGTTCAAGAAATGAGAACTGGATTATGACGAGGGATCCTATAAATTTTTGGCTATTCCATACTTTCATAGGACCCCCAAATTTAAGAACTCTACTAAGAATCTGATTAACTTATAAGTAAGATTGCTTTAAAATAAGTTGATTTTAGTTTATATTTTTTAATCTATGAAAATTATCATATCTTAATCATACCTAGAGAATAGATATTTTTATCCATCTAAAATAATTATTTATGATTTATTTATCAAATAAATTAAATCCAATTCAAGATAAAAAAAATGCTAGTAATTAGTTTCAACAAATTTGTGGCCGTTCCCCTATTTAAGTTAAAATTAACAAATCTTGTAACAAAAAAGGAACATTCTTTTGGTTATTTTTACATTTTCGAAAACCAAACTTTTAAATGAGGTTAGTTTTGTAATAAATATAATAGTGAGGAGTTCAATTGGAGTGTTGATCATAATAATTAATTACTCTTTTATTGGAAGAGATGGAGTACGATCACCGCTACTCCCTCCCACCTCCCACTACGCCGCCTCCCAAGCCGAAGCACCGCCGCCGCCGTTGCTTCACCTCCTGCTTCCGCCCCGCCGCCGTAGACAGCGACGGCGAAGAACACTCAGAATCCCCCCACCGGCCTCTGGCGGAGCACAGCAGCAGGTGCCTCGGACTCGCCTTCCACGGCGGCAGGGGAAGGCACCGGCACCGCCCCTCCATCGAGTTCAGGTACGATGCTCTCAGCTACGCACTAAATTTTGACCAGGGGCCTTATTTCGACTCCCCTACCGGCGCCAACCAACTCTCGCGCTACAGTTTCTCGTCCAGGCTCCCTGCTTCGCCTCCAAGTGACGGCGCTAGACGCCGCGGTGGAGCATCTGTGGACCGCACGATCGTGGGGATGGACGCGTCCATGCGGTTCTCTCCAGTCTAACTCTGCTATTACCCTTGATCTAATTCCCCTCAATGTCTTTTGAAATAGTTTAGAATGAGGGAGTATTAGGTTTGTATCTTCTTGACTTCTGATTCTCTGTTTTAACAAATGTAAATATCTACAATGGAAGTCATTACTGCTACTCTCTTCGTGTTGTTGCCTTTTTCTCCCATTTGAGTTTGATTTGTTCCAAAAGGACTGGAAGATTCTTTTCTACTATTGTTGAATAAAATATTTCCAGCAAATCTTATTCATTCCGTGTCGTTCTTTTTTTCTGTTTCATTGCAAGAAGAAGGCATCTGATCTATCCGAATCGGAACCATCCATTTTACAATACAATACCCTAAATGTTCCCTTTTCCTACTGGGGTTCGCTTACCGTTCATAATAGTTCTTCAATTTTTGCCCACTCGGAATCATTTGAGGAAATTGTGTGGAAATACTTGCAAACGTCTGATATCCCACCTGTCAGGCCCCTGATCCAAGCCCAAGCCCGCGTAGAAGAAACGAAATCGAAGCCCGGCTCACATGGTCAGCGAACAGTTGACCCAGGATTAAATGAAGCTTCGGCTTCGTCTTCACCGCGTGCGATGGACGCGGAAGCACGCGATGGCAGCACGGCGTTGGTGAGCTCTTCGCCGGATAACGCGGACGCTGCATGGCGACTAGGCGTGCGGTGCAGCGAGCCTAGCAGACGCGGAAAAGGACGGCAGATGCCCTAATCTGGAGACGCGGCCGCAACCTACTTCACCAAATGCGGACCCTGAAGTAGAGTTGGATGATTTCATCACTTTTGATGATCCGATACCATCTGGATTCTCAAAAATCCGTTAAACAAAGTCCATGGAGACTATATCAAAGTTCTAGATGAAAATATAGAAAAAATTGAATCAGGAAATCCTGATGTCGATAACCTAATTAGACTTCTTGAAAAAGATCTGATTTTTGGATCAAATCCCCAACAACATTGGGAGAAAAACAAACTTGTTTGTACGCTAAAAATCAAAGACCCTGGTTTTAGAATAACGAATAAGAAGATTACAGCAACCAATGAAAATATTGCTGAATTCAAAATGCACATTGATGAGTTACTAAAACTCAATATGATCAGAAGGAGTGTTTCTCCTCATAGGTCCCCTGCTTTCATTGTCAATAAGCATAGTGAACAAGTTCGGGGCAAAACCAGGATGGTTATAGATTATCGTCGACTAAATGACAATATTGAAGACGATAGTTATGATATTCCTGATAAAACAGAATTAATAAATTCTATACAAGGAAGTATATACTTCTCAAAATTTGACTGCAAATCTGGTTTCTGGCAAATCAGAATGGCAGAAGAATCAATACCATGGACAACATTTATATGTCCATTAGGAAGCTTCGAGTGGCTTGTAATGCCATTTGGACTAAAAACTGCACCTGCAGTATTCCAACGAAAAATGGATGAGGTATTTAAGCCTTATCAAGACTTTGTCTGTGTATATATAGATGATATTCTAGTACATAGTAAATTAGAGAAAGAACATACAAGTCATTTAAAACTTGTATTACAAAAATTCTATACAAATGGGATTATTGTCTCAGGACAAAAATCTCAATTTTATAGAAAAAACATTGACTACTTAGGAGTAGAAATTGGGCATGGAGTCATTAAGCTCCAACCTCATATTGCTTCTAAGATACAAACCTTTGAGGTAACAGACACCAAAAGCCTTCAACAGTTTTTGGGACTCATAAACTATGCTAGACCTTTTTTAAAGGATCTACATAAGCTGAGTGGACCCCTCTACTCTAAATTAAGTCTTACCGGTGTAAAGAAATTTAACACTGAAGATTATAAACAAATTGATAAAATTAGGCAATTGGTCGAAACACTACCATTGCTTAAACTACCTTTGGACAGTGACTATCTCATTGTTCAAACAGATGGAAGTGAACACGGATGGGGAGCTATTCTCCTCCGTAAACCTCATAAATACACTACAGAAATAGAAACTATCTGTAGATATGCTTCTGGAAAATTTCGAGAGAAAAATGTCACCAGCAGTATTGATCAAGAGCTTCTTGCCGTTTGTTATGGCTTAGACGCTTTTAGACTATTTCTTTTAAACAAAAAAGAAATATTAATAAGAACAGATTGCGAAGCAATCGTCAAGTTCTTCAATACAAAACATGAAAAGCGTATCTCGCAAAAGAGATGGCTCTCATTTATAGATCATTGTATTAACAATGCATATAGAATCACCTTTGAGCATATCAGAGGAAAAAATAATGTCATCTCTGACATTTTATCACGCCTTTTACAAAGGCCAGAATAATCAGCCTTTTTGGCTATATACGATAACCTATAAGGTTATGCAATATCAAAACTTGATATATAAATGTCTTTTCTAAAAAGACTAATATGATATTAATCAGCCTTTTTGGCTATATACGATAACCTATAAGGTTATGTAATATCAAAACTTGATGTCTTTTCTAAAAAGACTAATATGATAACTGAAAATGTTATACAGAAAATGGCAACTGCCCAAAGCTCTTCTTCAAAGAAAGTTGGCAAAAAGGTCCTACAACCACTGATAGTTGATCCTATGGATATAGAAGGAGCAACATATGCTCAAGCTCTAAAAGATGCTCTACCCAAGGAACAGACATACTTATTTCGAACACCAAAGCATTTCACTGCTTTAACAGGTTATGACCACATGATCTTAGACTTATTATGGAAAGACCACCATGGCGTGGGATTTTTGACAGCTATGAATACTCTTGCTGGTCATCTACAAGCGATAAGGTATCTGAAAGTACTTCCAGCAAGTTCAACAGCTACACCAAAGCTAGAGCCACAGACTCTAGAAGCGTATATAGCCAAGGAGTTAAAAATTACTGCCTTGGAAAAAGAAATGAATAAGCTGAAAACTCAGATGAAAGGATTAGAAACTCAAAATACTGAGTTAGAAAAACAAGTCCAGATAATGACTCAGACCTGGACTCAGGAAATGGACTCTCAGTGGGTCAATTCACAATCAAAGATACCACCCAGTCTATACCCAGTGAAACAACACATTTATGAACTTGTTAAAAAGACGCAACATCAAAAGTTCTTGACAATTGTTTCTTATTTAAAGAAAATAGCTTTAAATGAGCTGACCAAGCCCCAAGGACTTCACCTAACTATGATCTCCATGAAAAGAGATGAGAACCACCCCGAGGAACCACATTGTAAATGTGGCCAAGGATTTACTATCATTAAAGCCTCCATCGATCTAACGCAATGGAGAGATTGTAAGATTCTCGACACAGAGGTATCTTTATTAGATCTTTTCCAGTACGGCTTGCTAGACCGACTAGTAGTCCATGCCTTACATTTGGAAAAGATAGCCAATTTTCCCTGGAAATTCAGATACTGCATAGACAAGTTTTATAAACTTCATCAATTCTCAGGATACCTGGACCTGAACATCCGTTCCTGTCCCCCTTGGTTTTTAGGGTATCCTAATGACGCAAAACACCAAGTGTTGATAAAGATCCAGAATGATTATCTTCCGGATTTTTGGTATTCATCTTTTGTTGAAGATGTTAACAACACAGCAACTGTTCCATTAGAAGATCAGGTTTGCTTATGGAGAGATTATATGATAACAGAGGCCCCTCTGGTCTTTTACCGCGCCACCTTGATTTCTGAAGATAAAATCCTCAAAATCTATGTGGAAGATGAACATGACGTTTTTTATACTCCCTTTACTTCACACTTCTGTACCCATGCTGGGCATTATGAACATTTTACCCAGGTAAAAGGAGAATCATACGTCAAAGAATATAAAGACTACGGAAGAATCATCGCCCATGAGGATGATGATATTCTTGAAGAACTGCAAGAAGATGACTAGATGACTAGTCCAAAGAAAAGATTCACGTATTCAGCTACAAAGCGGTCTCTACACGGGAATCTTTTGAAGAGTGTGAAAGGCCATTTAATGTTTACTTTTGTAAAGAGTCATGTACTGTTCATTAGTCCCTTGCCTTTTTGAAAGGCCATGTACTATTAGAAAGAGTCATGTGTAGTTTCCTTTTCCGAAGGGTCATGTAACCATTACTTTTTCGAAGAGTCATATACTCTTTACTTTTCTGAAAAGTCATCTCTCCAGCCTATATAAGGAGAGCTAGTGTGTTGTAAGAGGGCATCGATCCGGCCTTCAGCTAGTAGTGTGCAAGTGTTTGAGTTCTTCAGTCTTTGTAAGTTCTTATGTATCAATAATATTCTAGCACCTCTTCTTTTTAAGTATTTTTGTGAAAAAGAAAAATACCCCTCCTCCTCAGGATCGGTGCTTTAAGAATCGGAGCAATGGTTGCTCAAGATCCGACCGTGAGAGACATCGAGGGCAATGTCCAATTTGGGCGGGAGAGAATTGTCAGGCCCCGGTTCAGACGGTCTAGCCCAGAGCCCAGTGGGCCTGATCCAAGCCCAAGCCTGCGTAGAAGAAACGAAATCGGAGCCCTGCTCACATGGTTAGCGCGAATAGTTGACCCAGGATTAAACGAAGCTTCGGCTTCGTCTTCACTGCGTGCGATGGACGTGGAAGCACGCGATGGCAGCATGGTGTTGGCGAGCTCTTCGCCGGATAACGCGGACGTTGCAGGGCGACTAGGCATGCAGTGCAGCGAGCTTAGCAGACGCGGAAAAGGACGGCAGATGCCCTAATTTGGAGACGCGGCCACGTGAAGAGAGGCGGCAGCTATCTCTTCAAATAGTGTCGATGGGCGACGGGGGAAAATAGAGATCTGGATCATCAGTGAGAGTTCAGGGGAGAGACAAGATCTGGGAATTTGGGAGAGCTACGAGCGGCTTTGTGAGAGACTGTAACCGCCAACCAGGGGGTCGACGACAAGGGAGGGGACGAGGGCACCGGCGACGGGGGTCGCCGGCTTCAGGGAGAGGTTTTGTAAGTTTTCTACCGAATAAACTCAGTTTCCTCCTCAGACTCCTTCCCTTCCTCTGTTTCTGGTATTCGTGGCGACAGACCTTGGCAGCGGGCGGCTGCTAGGTTTCAGACGACGTTTCCGTCGTTTCTGGCGACGACTGTCTCCGAGTCGGCAACGGAAGGCACAGGCGGCGCACTCTTCTTCCCCGACAAACGGTGAATCAAGGCAGCAGCGGGATCAAGTTTTGGACGCTGACGTCAGGCAGACGTCAGTAGAATTCGAGAGCGGCACAGAGGAGATCGAAATCGGCACGCGGCGTTGACAGTTGACGGTCAAAATCGAGGTATTAAGTTAGGGTTTTGATTTCAGTCAGATTTTTGAATTCGAAATTAGGGTTAGGGCTTTCCGGATTCTTCGTGCGAATTGTAATTTGGGGGATAGGATTTATTCGGGGAATTAGGGTTTTCAATTTGGGTCCGGAAACCCTAGGTAGTTCGCGCTCCGGTGTTCCGCCGGACAACCAGAACACCGGACAACCCAAAGACATCGGTTTAGGACTAGTTCAGGCTGATCCGACCGAGGCGTGACACCACCTATCCTTTATCCCATAGAGGTTTGTGTATGCTTTAGAAGCTTGCGTTGATATCAGTTTGCTAAGGCAGGTTCATGCTTGCATTTTCACCCATGGACTTGGAGACAACATTTATCTTGGATCCAAGCTCGTGGATAGCTACGCTAATTTTGGTTGTCTGACTGAATCTAGATGGGTATTCGATAAGTTTATAAAAAAAATAGTTCTCTTTGGAATTCAGCTATTGTTGGTTATTACAGATGCAACCACTTTGAGGAAGTTCTCATGTTGTATTTAAAATTAAAGATTGAAGGACTGAGCCTTGACACTGCCTATAAATTTTGGTTTGAAATGTTGCATCAAGCTCGTGAATGTAAAAATTTGGAAAGTCTATCCACAGAGATGCTATCAAGGTTGGTTTAAATGACAATAAGTATGTTGGTTCTTCTCTTATTGTTCTTTACTTTGTATCCGGAAGTATTAAGGACGCCCAACAAGCGTTTGAGGATATTACAGAGAAGGATGTCGTTGTTTATACCACAATGGTTTCTGGGTATGCAAGATACCATAATTTTCATACATGGGAGGCATTTAAAGTTGTCAGTGATATGCGCAGAGAAGGCCTGGATGCAAACAGGGTTACCATTGTGAGCTTGCTCCAGGCAGCAGGGCATTTGCAAGCACTTCAAGAGGGTCGTTCAGTCCATTCCTATGCGCTCAGGAGAGGGATTAATCTTTCAGATGAGGTGCTACTGACCAGTCTAGTGGATATGTATGCTAAATGTGGTACTGGGGCTGCAACAGCTTCTGTACTAAGACAAATGAATATACAAACTGTAGCTTCATGGAATGCACTAATAGCTGGGCTTAATCAAAGCGGCTTCAGTTCAGAGGCTATGAAATATTTCAATCTTATGAAACAGGACAATAATCTTTATCCAGATTACATCACGTTAGCAAACGTGATTTCCGCTTGTTCGAATTTGAAATTAGTGCAGTATACAACAAGTTTTCATGCTTACATAATGAGAAGAAATATTCTGCTTGATGATGTTTTGAACACTGCTCTAATAAAATTCTACTCAATGTCCAACAAAATGGAACATGCTAGGATACTATTTGATTATCTTATCTGCAGAGATATAATCTCCTATAATGTTATGATTTCTGGTTATCTCCAAAATGGAGTAGTTGAAGAGGCAATTAAGATTTTCATGGAAATGGCAAAATCAGGTGCAAGACCCAACTCGGTAACAATGGCGAGTCTATTGTCAGCATTTTCTGGTTTAGGAGATGCAAGAAAGGGCAGGTGGGCGCATGCTATTGCACTCAAGTGTAGCTTTCATTTAGAGCTGCATGTTTCCAATTTGATTCTACACATGTATGCAGGCTGTGGGCAAATTGACAAGGCAAGGATGATTTTTGATTTGACGACAGAAAAAGACTTGGTTTCGTGGACTGTAATGATGATGGGTTATGTAAATATTGGTTGTGGAGATGAAGCTGCTGCATTATTTGAGAAAATTATGAGTGCAGGTGAAGAGCCTGATCCACCGATTATTGTCACTTTACTTCAGGCGCATGCTCAACTGGGCAGTCTCAGATCGTTGAAAGAAATTCATGGTTATATTTACAGAACTTGTATGGTAGACGATATCAGCACCATAAATTCTCTGATAAATTACATATGCAAAGTGTGGAAAGTTAGATATTGCAGAAACTATATTTGGTAGAGTGACTACAAGGCCTGAATTGACCTCATGGAACACGATGATTGCTGCATATACCATGCATGGTTATTGCTCCAATGTGCTTCAGATGTTTAATCAAATGCGAAGGGAAAATCTGAAGCCAGATGCTGTAACATTCAGTTCAGTACTTTTAGCCTGCAGCCACTCTGGGTTGGTTGATGAGGCTTGGCGTATCTTTAGATCCATGAGTTCATACTATTTAGTTCTTCCACAGGAAGAGCACTACAGTTGCATGGTTGATTTACTGGGTCGATCAGGTCAACTTGATGAAGCATACTACTTGTTGAAGTGCTCTCCATCGAGAGATAAGGCTGGTGCTATGTCTGCTTTACTTGCTGCTTGTAAGCTCCATAAAAACTCAAAACTAGGAGAAATTATTGGACAAGAACTCCTAGACCTAGTGCCCCAGAATTCAAGTACATATGCGCTTTTGTCAAATGTATATGCACAAGATGGTAAGTGGAATGAAGCTGCATATGTATGGGATAAAGCTAGACAAAGAGGATTGTCAAGGATTCCTGGCTTCAGTTTCGTTGATGGATGAGCTTATTTGTTTAATTTGAAACTCACGGAAAATATTTGTAATCAGAGTTAATGATTTCAGTCAGAATGTGGCAAAAAAGAGGATTGCTATGAGATTCTTCAATCTTGTTCAAGGAAAAGAATAAATAACTGGGTTCATTTACTCCAATCTCTAGTAAATGAAGACATTTTTGGCGAAAAATAACCAAATACTCATTGAATTACGATTCACACACAGAAGGCAGAAATATTTGATATCTTTTAGTAGCCAAAAGGTTAACATTTTATCTTTATGCCTTTCTTGATTGAATAGGCTTAGTGTAATGGAGTAACAATGTTTTAATCTTGAATCAAAATTGAGTGATTCTGATATTTGGAGTGAGCTTACTATTTATGAGAAAAAATGATCATCAAGGAATACGATGATCAATTTAGAGATAGTGATGACTATGGCCGGTAGTTCAAGAACTGTGAGGCTGATGCTGTGGGCAGGATGAATATGTGTGGCAGCAGCAATTAGTCTGCAGTTCTCAGACACTGTTTGTGTACTCGTAAGTAAAACATAGGCTATATGACATTTGTTATAACTTGTAAGTTATAACCACTTTGAATGATATCGACAATCAATTTCTTCCATTAGATCAAAATCTTGCACCAGGGCTTGCAGGAAGCCATTCAAAAAATCAGCCATACTTGGCTGAGTTGATTGGATATTAGGTGATTATTTTGTTCCCTGTCAAGATTTAGGATATTTATTGTATTTAAAGGTATTGACTTTAACTAAGTTTTATCCTTTCTGGTGTTCATGGTTTCAAACTCTTCTGTCTTTGCTTATTGTTTGCTTTTTTGATTCATGTATTTTTGGTCTGAACACCATAGCAAGTTGTAGCTGAATACCCTTTTCCTTAAAATAGAAAGCTTTTAAATACCTTGATCGTGAAGGTTTTCTTACTTTTGTCCCGTGAAATTTCATAACATTCCTGTTACTTGTATATATGATTCACTTCTCTGATCACGTTGTGGCCATAAGCGTATGCATGAATCAGATATGATCTTAGTTGAACCAGTTTAAATTTTTTCCAAAATTTGATTTCTTTTTCTAATCAGACTGTATTATGAAAATGTCGATTATTTACTTGATAAGATTCAGATTAACCTCAATATATTTTCTTTGTTATCTGATTCCGAGAATAATGCATGGTTTGTATAATAATATTTTCATGATTTTATGTTTAAATAAGTGTAATAGTATATCAATAGATTGGACATGGTCGGGGGTCAAACCCTAGATCACCGAAATGTTTTGGCTTCTTTTGATTTATAGAATTTTAAGATTGGTTTTGTTGTGATTACCTCAATCCTATCTTAGGTTCCAACTATTTACATGACCAGTTACAAAATACAATTTGCTTTTGAGTATTTTTCTTCGAGACATGAATGACAGCTTGGAAGAATATCACAATTAAATTACACTAGACAATTGCTTAAGCTTAAACATTGGAGAAAATGGCCTAGCCTGGGTACCTAAGCGAGAATTTTTTGCCTGGGTGTCTTAGTCTGCTGTTCACCAATCCTAAAGTAAATTTAGGTATAAATCTCAATGTAGTCACTTACCTAGCCGAAGCAGCTCTGTTTTCTCTCAACGTTGCCTTTCGTTTGCAAATGTTGTCACCTTAACCTCAAAGTTATAACCCTGGTTACTGGGTTACAAAATAATTCTATTTCTCTCCTGTCAAACCTCTCACCACGCCATTTCCTCCTGCGACAAAAACCAATGATTTTCATTTGAAAAAACCTTCGACAAAAGATCCGTTCTAACCTTTGCGTTTCGACCTTCATGTTGCCTTCGGGTTATCTCCGGCATCTCTCTCCTTTGGGTCATCTCCAGCATCAATTTCGTCGGGGAGCATCTTCCTTTTCTTTATCTCTAGCATCTTCTCCATTCTTATTCTTCATCTCCAGCATCTTCCTCTTTAGCATCTCTCCTATTTTCACATGATGCTTTATCACAGTGTAATTTTAGAGTTGAGATTCATTATTGTACTGTGATATTCATGTTGTTTAGTTTCTGATATGGTTTTGGTCATTTGGTGATGATATACAGATGTTATTTTGTTGAGTTTTATTAAGGTTGAGGGAGTTCTGCACTCTTATTTGTACTTTGACGAGTTTGTTGTCCAGATATCGTCATTTTTCAGTTTTTCACTATTTTAGTACTTGATTGTAGAGATGAGTTTTTTTTTTTATTATCTGGTTTTGAATAGAATTTTGATGTTATTTATTCCTGTTTTATATTGAGATGTGTTAACTGTTGATATAATCTTGTGTATGTGGGTTTTAGAACAACCACTTCAAGGAGCTTTCGCCAGAGACAAGGACGGAGATAAGAATCGCCAATACTAGCTATAATATAGTTGATATCAATAATAAAAAACCCTATATCAACTGTAAAACGTCATCTAGCAACTATATAGTTAATATCAGCTATAATATGGTTGATATCAACCATATTTGGTTGATATCAACTATAAAAAGCTATATATCTACAGTAAAAACGTCCTCTAGTAACTATATGGTTGATATCAATTATAAAAAACTCTATATCAATAGTAAAACATCATCTAGCAACTATATAGTTGATATTAGCCATAATATGGCTGATATCAGCCATAATATGACTATTATGATTGATGTCAACTATAAAAAAATCCTATATAAATTATAAAAGATCCACTAGCAACTATATATATGATATCAACTATAATATGATTGATATCAACTATTTGATATCAACTACAAAAAATCTTATATCAACTGTAAAAGGTCCTATAGCAATTATATGGTTGATATCACCTATCATAATGCTGATATAAACCATAATATGATTGATATTAACTATAAAAAACTCTATATCAGTAGTAAAACGTCATCTAGCAACTATATAGTTGATATCAGCAATAATATAGATAATATCAGCTATAATATGGTTGATATAAGCCATAATATGGTTGATATCAACTATAAAAAATCCACTAGAAACTATATAGTTGATATCAGCTATAATATGGTTGATATCAACTATAATATGGTTGATATCGACTATAAAAAATCATATTTCAACTGCAAAAGATTCTCTAACAATTATATAGTTAATATCAACTATAATATAGTTGATATCAACTATAATATTATTGATGTTAACTATAATATGATTGATATCAACTATAAAAAAAATTTTATATCAAGAATAAAAGGCCCTTTAGTAATTATATAGTTGATATCAGATATAATATAGTTGATATCAGCTATAATATATATCAATAGTAAAACGTTCTCTAGCAACTATATAGTTGATATCAACAATAATAATGGCTGATATCAACCATATAGATACTAAAAGACGCTTTACTGTTGATATAGAGTTTTTTTATAATTGATATCAACCATATTATAGCTGATATCAACCAGATGACCTTTTACATTTAATATATGATTTTTTATAGTTAATATTAACCATATTATAGCTGATTGATTTTTTCTAGTTGATATCATATTATAGTTGATATCAACCGTATTATGGCTGATATCAATTATATTATAGCTGATATCAATCATATTATTGTTGATATCAACTATATAGTTGCTAGAGGATGTTTTACTATTGATATCAACTATATTATAGCTAGCACTGGCGATTCTTGTCTCCGTCCTTGTCTCCGGCAAAAGCTCCTTGAAGTGATTGTTCCAAAACTCACCCACACAAGATTATATCAACAACTAACACATCTCAATATAAAACAGAGATAAATAATGCCAAAATTCTATTCAAAACTAGCCAATAAAAAAAACTCATCTCTACAATCAAATACTAAAATAGAGGAGAACTATGTCAGAACTCTCTCAACCCGAGCAAAACTCAACAAATAACATATGTATATTATCACCAAATACCAAAACTGTATCAGGAACTAAACAACATAAATATCACAGTAGAATAATGAATCACAGCTCTAAAATTACACCATGATAAAGCATCACGTGAAAATAAGGGAGATGCTAGAGGGGAAGATGCTGGAGATGAAGAATAAGAATGGAGAAGATGCCAGAGATAAATAAAAGGAAGATGTTCCCCGACGAAATTGATGCTGGAGATGACCCAAAGGAGAGAGATGCCGAAGATAACCCGATATCAATGCAGTCACAGATCCTTTGCCGGAGGCTTTTTCAAATGAAAATCACTGATTTTCATTGCATGAGAAAATGACGCAATGAGAGATTTGATAGGAGGGAAATAGAATTATTTTGTAACCCAGTAACCAGGGTTAAAACTTTGAGGTTAAGTTGACAGCATTTGCAAACGGAAGGCAACGTCGAGAGAAAACAGAGCTGCTTCGTCTGGGTAAGTGACTGCATTGAGATTCGCACCTAAATTTACTTTAGGATTCGTGAACAGAAGATTAAGGCACCCAGGCGAAAAATTCTCGCCTGAGTACCCAGGCTAGGCCATTTTCTCTAAACATTGAGCTAGTTGCATGTGAGTTAATATCAAGATGGTATTGTCATGTCACTTTGCGTAGAAGGTGTTCCGAGTCTAATTTCTTCTCCTGATTTGAAGATCAAACATGACAAAAGCTTGGGCGGGGATCAAAATATGAACTTCAACTAGCTCAATGCAAACATGATATTAACAGAGATATCCTTAACTTTCTTCTCATACTTTTTTCGTTAATTTGCTTAATTGGCCTTTATATTGTCAATAATTTTAGTTCCTATTTGAGTAAATTATTACACGTGGATTGGGTTCCAATGTTCAAAAAACCGGTCTAGCGAACGGTACCGTACCATTTGTACCGGACGGTAGCAAGCAATAGCAGCGAGCTTCGATTGAAGCTTCTAGCAGTGGCGCTAGAAGCTAGCTTCCACTGGCAGCAAAAGCTTCAATCAGCACCGCCAGAAGCTTCGAGCTTCCAGCGGCAGTGGAAGCTTCCAGCCGCCGTTAGCCTCCCTCTGCCACCGCTGCTGCTGCCGGCCACCGTTTCGCCCGGAGCCGTGCTCTGAGGCTTGTGTCGGAACTGGCTGCCTGCCGGACCAGTACAAACTGGCCATACCGGCCGGTTTCAGACCGGCTTTTTAAACCGTGACTCAAACAAGGATGATGAGCCATCAAAAGCTTCTCATTGTCTAGCTACTGCGCTTTCTGACACTGTCAGTAATTGTCCAAGAAAAGTTATCACATTGCACTTTCTCAAAAAAGCTCTTGCTTTGAGCAGTTTGAGGAGTCATTATTGCCGCACACCTTGCTAACCCTATGCCACAAGCTACTAAATTATTATCACCCCATGCCTCTTCCTCACTAACTTGCATGCTATCCCTAAAGGATTTTGGAGGAGCTCAAAGTTAAGGTGGGCTTAGTCATGTGGGTCATGTTACCAGCAAGTGAATGTAAAAGCTGAGTTTTGCAGCACAATAAAAGAGTAGATGAAGGATAGGCGGCAGGTAATGGTTAGCAGCTAGCAATAGCAAGGATGAAGTAGGTACAGGAGGTAGGGATTGGTCGGAGGGTGGAAGAGATAGGGCTGCTCTGATATTACACTAAAGTAAGTGGATTAGTTGGAATAAACCGTTGCAGAATATATAATGATATCATTGGCCCAATAACTAATAATTTAGCCAAGAAATACAAGGCTTCTAGCAAATACAATTCTTTCTAGAAAGCATGGGTGCTTCCAAACTTCTATGTCTGTATCAGGTGTGGATTGTTTATGTTACATATGGAAACTTTTTCCATGTCTGTATATGACGTGGATTCTACATGCAACATATAGAAGTTTCCTAGATAAACTTGGGATATTAGTCATGAAATATCCTTGATCTTCTAACAATTATTATAAGTGCATTATGTTATATATGCTGGCTATGGTCGGTAATTTAAACCATAACATTTACAATTTAGTAAATAACATCCATGTTTGATATTTCTACACATTGTTCAATCCATTGTATAAAAAATCAATTTGAACTGCCTGGTACCTATCAACCCCACCTTATACCAATACTTGTATGAGGCTTAGTACTCTATATATGCCTATATATAAATCTAAAATATTTTAGGAATATTGACTAGTATCATCGGATCTATATGTTGGTATAGACTGATATTTTAACTTTAGTTCAATTAACTTTCAATTGTAATGCACTTTTGATCAATGTTTTCAATCTCAGTCTGCACTAAACTGTTAACTTGATATAGGCTAGTTTGAAGACGTAACTAATACATGAACCTCTAGTGTTGGCATACCTGATATAGGAACGTTCAGGTGTTGGTATATCAGGTACTAATGCTTTAAATATCAGTCCATATTGAGTGGTAAGTCTTGTACGCATGTTTTAGTCCTATACTGATGCACAGATTAGGGTCAATACAGGTTGGAGGTATATATTACATATTATATATAAATATCAATTTGGCTTTACCTAATACACTGGTATAAATCAATATGTTTAATCCTTTTTGGTATATATGGATTTGAGATTGGACTCGGTAATATCAATCATGTTAATCTTGTTTATGCATAGCTCATGAACCCACAATTCAGGTGTTGGTATATCAGGTACTAATGCTTTAAATATCAGTCCATATTGAGTGGTAAGTCTTGTACGCATGTTTTAGTCCTATACTGATGCACAGATTAGGGTCAATACAGGTTGGAGGTATATATTACATATTATATATAAATATCAATTTGGCTTTACCTAATACACTGGTATAAATCAATATGTTTAATCCTTTTTGGTATATATGGATTTGAGATTGGACTCGGTAATATCAATCATGTTAATCTTGTTTATGCATAGCTCATGAACCCACAATTCTTACTTTTCTGGCGACTTTTATGCCTATATTTTTCTGCATCTTCTATTTTGTAGGTAAAAGTCTGATATCTGTGGAGATGCAGGCCAGGAAGAGTTGCTTGCTATCTGTAGCAGGTGCAGTGATGGGGCTGAGCATATGTAAGTTCCTGACTTTTCATTTTTCCTATGAAATGGCCTTCGTAAGTGTTTTATCTTAATGGATGTTTACTTTTGATCAGTTACTGTATGCGATTAATGTTGGATAAGTTCCCGAAGGTGACTGGTTGTGTGAAGAATGCCAATTCAAGGAAACTGTTGATGAAGTGATAGGAAAATCAGAAGCACAATTTGAACATGAAACAATTGATGCACCTTCTATAGATGAAAACAGTCAGAATGTTGAAGGCACATCCAAAAGTTTGCCTGGTGTAGAAAATAAAGCAATTGATTCAGACGTTAGAACAGAAACTAAAGAACCAATTAACTCAATTTCATCTAAAAGGAGGAGAGAGTTCAGAAATTAATTCTGCTTCTAAGGAAAAAAGCTATACAGCAAATGGTGCACCGAGTGGATTAACTATTCCAAGGAACCTGGTCTCAGATGAGAACATCAAGCTTGATTTCGTTAATGCAAAACTAAATTCCCCCATAACAATCTCTGGTCATTCAGATGGTATATCCTTGTATTCTAGTATTTCTATGAGCACTGAGATAAGCTAACAATGTGTTAGTTATAATGCTTTATATTGGAACAGTCGAAGTCCTTCATTAAGTAAATTTCTGCTAAGGTGGTTTGGTTAGAAGTAATTTTACCACTCTAAATATAATATTTTCTTGATTTTGTTTTTTCAATAGAGGCTGACCTTTAGTCGTTTATCTCAATATTTCAAGATAAAGTGGTTGTAAAGCTAGTTATGTATTATTAACTATTGATGTTTGTGCTTTTATGAATTTTTTAAATGATAATGATGAATCAGTGTTTCTATTCCTATTCATTAATGTTAATGATTAAAAGGCATATCGGTGTAGAATTTGTGAACGATGGTTCACGTATGTAAGCACAGGAGGGTCCTAGGTTCTTTGCGAAGTTCAGGACCAGGTTATTGAATAATGTTAGATCGTAGAAATAGTGATGATTCTTGTGGGGTGCTCATCCTAATTACTCTAGCACCGCCGAAGCTGCAGTTATATTTTACATTGTGGCAGATAGTGGGTAAAAGGAAATGAGATTTGAGTGAGAATGTTGACTTGGAATGGCAAACTAATTTGGAGGTCATGAGAACCACATAATGGAAATTCACTTGAGTGTGTGGAGTGGCTATAAATAAATTACATGCAAGTGAATTCATGTGATGACAATGAGATAAACGAAAAAGAAAACATAGTACCAGAGTAAGTGACAGAATGCTAGATGCTGAAGATTGAGTTTATATAAATTTCTTTCCTTTAATTGTGTCAGAAAATAAGGTTTAATGACGCCAGCATATATCGTGCTCCTTTTAATGGCAATATGTTGGTCAAAAGGGGTTATGATTCTTGTTATTACACATATCAAAGCAGAGAAAGTCAATCTATTGCAAATTGTCAATGCTCTGAATGAGAAATTTAGAATTTGATTGTTGCATGCTCGTGTATTTGTTGCACAACATTTAGTCTGTTATGTTATGGCGTTTCTTTTGTAAAATTACTCTTCTAACTTGTAATTTGGTGTCTCTTGTGTCTTCAACTAAAATAATTTCTTATGTTTGCAGTTGATACCCTAGGATGAACTAAAGCCAAGTACTGCTTTAACAGCAATTCTTCTCCAGAAAATGTGGACGCTAAACTCAAAAAGAAAGTGTTGGTAGTTGCTATTGCCTGGTTTTAAAACTAACGTGATTGTGTACAGCTGCAATAAGCATTCCAATGACCGCAACACTACTTAAGAAAATGTTTGAAGCACTAGGATTCTATTGTAGTACTAATGTAAAATGCTTTGTTTAGTTCCAAATTCCAACAAGAAGAGTCATCTTCATCTGTAAACAATGTGCCTTGAGATTCAAGAGGAAGGAAAAGTAATTTCCCTTTCCACCTCAGCGGCACAGCCTCCCTCGCCGAGATAGTCTATCTCAGTATCTGATTAGCGTCATTTGCTGGCCAATATCTCCAATGGACTAGAAGGCAAGAACTCTCTCAGGTCGGCTGATTCCAGATTCTTAACTTCCATACTTTCCCACTTTTTTGCACTCTTTAATGTACAGAAGCGGATCAGTAAAACAATTGATTATTGAACTTCTTTTGTTATAACTAAGATCACTTCTGTGAGTTTGAGGATCAGTAAAACAATTGATTATTGAACTTCTTTTGTTATAACTAAGATCACTTCTGTGAGTTTGAATGCCTTGTTTCCTGGAAAGATGGATACCTGGTAGTAAGACCATACTGATGAATACAGCATAGTCCGGGTATCCTCAATCGCAATCTTCACAACCAAGCTCCGTTTAGAATGATTGATAATGTTGACAAGTGCTGGTTTTCTATAGGTTGGTACAACTGAGCTCATAACTCTCCTTACCAGATGGAAGTTTGGCGAGGTAACTTGTTTGTAAGGCCTTCCTATTTAGTCTAATGGAAGTTTGGCTAGGTTTCTTGTTTGTAGGGCCTTTCTTCCTGTTTAGTTTGTATTATCAAGCTGAAAATGGATAAAAGGACAACTTTTGACATGGTTCATGGGTCTGCATCGTCCTTTGTTTCTCTTAATTGAATTCACTACACTTTCACGTGGTAAATGGAGCTATCTTAAAGCTTGCTTCTTCTGGCAGGGGGGCGGATGTGACATCTCCTTATGTTGTAACCCGGTGGAATCCCAGCTTGCTCTACTCTTCCTCAATTGTATCATTTTTCGACTGAAGACGATGACAGCTTCCTGTGCTTGATTTCTTCTGGCGTTTTGACTGTCTACATCGTCTACCAATCTTTGAATGAATCCGACCTTGGCTGATGAGGCTTTTTCCTGAAAATGGAGCTGCAATTTGTTTTTGATGACTGCAATTTGTTTAGCTCTAACCCAGGAGAGAGGCATCTTTTCTCTTCTGGTGCCTTGCCTGGAGAAGGCTGGAAGTGCGCTTCGGAAAGCCTGCGTTTGGGGGAATCGACCAATCTTCATTGTTTTGGCCCATGTGTTCTCTGTCCATCAAGGAATGCTCATTTTTGTATAAAAGCTAGATTGTTGATCTCTCTTGGCTCTGCTCTGCCAACCTGCATCAGAATATAGGGAAAAAAAGAACAAGCAACATTTAGATTATTTTTCTTAGTCCTTTCGGTCCGAAATCAGAAAAAGAAAATTATAAAAATTTTATGTGTTTGCATTCGTAACATGAAAATGATACTATAAAAAATTACTTGTTTGCAATTGGAAGTGTTGGTTTATTTTTATCTTTTTTACTTTGCTCCCACACAATAAACACAATCCTAGTGTCACGCCCCGGTCGGATCGACCCTGGATCGGCACTTATCCGCTGTCTCAGGGTAGTCCGGCGGAACACCGGAACATGATCGCGCTAGGGTTTCCGGGTAAATCTAACCCCCGAATTCAAAACCCTAGTTCCCCGCTCACTTTTTATCCTCAAATTACAAATCGCACGAAGAAACCCTAACCCTAATTTCGAAATCAAACCCTAAAATTAAATTACCGTCTCTGGTCAAAATTAACTTTGACTGAACAACGCCGCTCGTTCGATTTCAATTTCGCTCGGCTGACATCACGCTGACGTCAGCCCTTTCGATTTCGTCCGCCGTGCGCAAATCTTCGTCTGCTGACGTCGTATTGCGTCAGCGTCCCGATTTCGTCCGAAATCCTCTTCCGCTCGCGCCTTCCTATTTTGACCTGGTCAAAATCGGAAGTGAACTCCTTCGTCTTCCTCGTGACGCTACGCTCGTCGCGTCGCCTCTTCGGCTGAGCACCGCCCGTGCTCAGAACCTCGCCGGAGAAGATTGCGTCCTCAGCCCTCTCGTCGCCCCGACTCAGCAGCCGCCTACTGTTGCCGGAGCGCCGCCAGAATCGTAGGGAACGAGCGAGAAGTGTGTCGCCAACTTGAGAACAGAGGAATTCCAATGGAAGAGGAAAGCTTTTAATAACTCAAATGGAAGCTACAAAACCTCTCCCTCACCCTCGCCAAACTCCTTCACGTTGGCGGCGACTCGTCACCAACTTACAGCACGCTCAACGTTTGCTCTCAAACTCTCTCCCAAGCTCTGCGTCTGCAGGTCGAAGGTGATCCCCCTTCGACCGCTTTATAGAGGAAGAGCCGCCACTCTTTCCAGCCGCTTCCATCCGACTTAGGGCGTCCGTCGCCCGAGTCTTCCGCCGTTGCCCAAGTCCTTTCGGTAACTCCAATCGCTCGCGTCTGAGCGTCGCGGGGAAGGCGTCGCCTGCCTTGAGCTCTTCACGCCGCGTTCGCTTCACCCGGCAAGCTCGCGACTGAGCTTTGCTGCCGCATCCGATCTCTGCGGGGACACCGCTCCACGAAGCTCGGCGCCGCCTCATCGTCAGCTCTGCGAAGCTTGCGTCCGAAGTAATCGCGCCCGCGCATCCGCTCGTCCGCTTTCCGATTTCAGGGTTGACCGCAATGTTGACCCTGATTTCGGGTTTGATCGTGGCATGGGCTTGGTTTTGGGCCTGGACCAGACCCATCCTTCTCTGGGCTGAACTAGGGAATCCATGGCCTAACAATTCTCCCCCGCCCAATTTGGACATCGCCCTCGATGTCCAGTGCGGGTGCTCCGCTCAACGCCTACCGGCGAGCCACCGCTCTTGCTCGGCACAGTTAGCCTCGTAGCACTCTTTCCAGTTCTGTTCCCTCTTGCATTGGAGTTTCTCATAGTTTGCAAGTTATGTTGCTCGCTGCTCCGCTTCTACCTCCTCCCAAGACTTCGGTGGAGTTTTTTTCCTCCACTATCTGCTTAAATGTCTTTTTCTCCTGCGGAGGTCTCGCATCTTCGGAGCTCGTCTTCTGCTCGATGTTGTTCTTGCCGACCGCGTCCTTCGGCTCTGCATCTGCGAGGGTCCGTGATGATTTTCCTACGACCACTGAGGCAATGCGCACAACCACTATGCGAGCCTCTACTAGTTCCTCGTCATCCACCACCGGTTTCTCAGCTAGCTCTCGATGCACGATCGCTGCAATTGCGTTCAACCGCTGTTGGTCCGGACAATTGCGTATCCGGTGCGGTCCTTTGCACAAGAAGCAAGCAATCGGTCTAAATTGACACTGCCCTCTCTCTGTAGGTCGGGTCTGCTCCTGATGTGCCGTTTGACCTCCATTCCGCCGAGGAGAGAGCCTCTCTCTCTCTGGCGCTCTTGCTCTGGGTGGAGATGGTCGTTTCGGGGGCGACCTCTGTACCCTCTGAAAGGTCGTCCCTGAAGTCCTCTAGTCCACAAGAGACTCGGCTATAGCTGCAGCCGTTCTCCAGTCCTGCGGCGCATGTCGTCGGACCTCCATTGCCGCCCAGGGTTGAAGATTCCGGAGGAAGAAGTACCTCCTTTCTCCCTCCGCCATCTTGGGTAGCTCCAACATCAGCGCGGAGAACGCCCTGACATACTCCTGGATCGTCCCCGTGTGCTTTAGCTGATCCACTGCCTCTCGTGCCTGGTCCACCGAGTTTCCGGGAAAGAACTGCTACCGCAGTTCCTCTCGGAACACCTCCCATGTCCAGGCAGCCGCCTCTGATGTCGAATCAACTTTGGTTCTCTACCAAAGTTTTGCATCATCTGAGAGATATGTTGTGCACACCTTCACCTTCTCTTGGTCTGAAACATGGTTAGCATCAAAGTATTGTTGCATATCCCACAGAAAATTACCCAATACTTTTGCTGATCTGGCCCCCTTGAACACTGCAGGTTCTGGGGTGCGAACCTTCCCATTGCCGTTGGGAGCCCCATACTCCGCCCTGGCTGTTGTAGGGGCCCCGCCTTGTGCCTGCGCCAATGCCATGTGAATCACCACGAGGTCCGCCAATATCTGTTGCTGGGTTGCCGTGGTGTTGGCTACCTGCGTTGCCAACGTCGTCACTTGTCCTTGCAAAGCCCCTACTTGTTCTAATAGGGCTGCCATGCCTTCAACATTTGGGGAGCCTCCACTACTCCAGCCAAAGTCTGTTGGAGGGCAAGAATCTGCAACCTCTGCTCCTCAATCGTGCGATGGAGGTCCTCCACCTGAGGAACCACCGCATCTTTGCTGTTCCCTGTCAAACCGAGCTCCTGCTCGATTCGCGCAATACGATCTCCTTGATTCACTATGCTGCTGGATCGCTTTACCTCTGATACCAGTTGTCACGCCCCAGTCGGATCGACCCTGGATCGGCACTTATCCGTTGTCTCAGGGTAGTCCGGCGGAACACCGGAACGTGATCGCGCTAGGGTTTCCAGGCAAATCTAACCCCCGAATTCAAAACCCTAGTTCCCCGCTCACTTTTTATCCTCAAATTACAAATCGCACGAAGAAACCCTAACCCTAATTTCGAAATCAAACCCTAAAATTAAATTACCGTCTCTGGTCAAAATTAACTTTGACTGAACAACGCCGCTCGTTCGATTTCAATTTCGCTTGGCTGACATCACGTTGACGTCAGCCCTTTCGATTTCGTCCGCTGTGCGCAAATCTTCGTCTGCTGACGTCGTATTGCGTCAGCGTCCCAATTTCGTCCGAAATCCTCTTCCGCTCGCGCCTTCCTATTTTGACCTGGTCAAAATCGGAAGTGAACTCCTTCGTCTTCCTCGCGACGCTGCGCTCGTCGCGTCGCCTCTTCGGCTGAGCACCGCCCGTGCTCAGAACCTCGCCGGAGAAGATTGCGTCCTCAGCCCTCTCGTCGCCCCGACTTAGCAGCCGCCTACTGCTGCCGGAGCGCCGCCGGAATCGTAGGGAACGAGTGAGAAGTGTGTCGCCAACTTGAGAACAGAGGAATTCCAATGGAAGAGGAAAGCTTTTATTAACTCAAATGGAAGCTACAAAACCTCTCCCTCACCCTCGCCGAACTCCTTCACGTTGGCGGCGACTCGTCACCGACTTACAGCACGCTCAACGCTTGCTCTCAAACTCTCTCCCAAGCTCTGCGTCTGCAGGTCGAAGGTGATCCCCCTTCGACCGCTTTATAGAGGAAGAGCCGCCGCTCTTTCCAGCCGCTTCCATCCGACTTAGGGCGTCTGTCGCCCGAGTCTTCCGCCGTTGCCCAAGTCCTTTCGCCGACTCCAATCGCTCGCGTCCGAGCGTCGCGGGGAAGGCGTCGCCTGCCTTGAGCTCTCCGCGCCGCGTCCGCTTCACCCGGCAAGCTCGCAACTGAGCTTTGCTGCCACATCCGATCTCTGCGGGGACACCGCTCCGCGAAGCTCGGCGCCGCCTCATCGTCATCTCTGCGAAGCTTGCGTCCGAAGTAATCGCGCCCGCGCATCCGCTCATCCACTTTCCGATTTCAGGGTTGACCGCAATGTTGACCCTGATTTCGGGTTTGATCGTGGCATGGGCTTGGTTTTGGGCCTGGACCAGATCCATCCTTCTCTGGGCTGAACTGGGGAATCCAGGACCTAACACCTAGAATGCTGTTTAGGGAACACGATATGCAGAATAACATTCTTGTTGTTTGATGAATGTGTTGTATATTAGACTCTGATAATGTAGGTATGCACATAATTGAATTGAGTAACAGAAATTCAATCCAATTGTATCATTGTTTATACTTGGTGAACCGAGTAAGAGAATTAGAATAGATTGGGTAATAAACAATTCTACCTCTATCCTTTTTGCATTCATTACATAGATGATCCTCAAATGGTTTGTAGTGCTGATCTATAAGGCACCTCCATAGGTGATGATCCAAAGAAACACAGCGTTAAAAAAGAGCATTATGGTTCGATCAGTATAGAGTAGGCAACTACATTGGAGGATCAGCAGGTGCTAATATTAGTCTGCTTCAAAGTAAAGGAAGTCGAATGAGTATGAGAGTATTGGCAAGGAAGGAAAAGAGATGAGCCCGAAAATGAAGTAGTACTCCAATGAAATCTTTAGTTTCGGATTTCTCAAGGAAAGATTTCATTCGAAGCCACACCGTCAAATTAGCATTACCTTGGAACAGCTATCTAATCGTCTTCCACCGTACCTCTCTTCTTATCTGAACTCGATCGGATACAATGCGCGCTCGCTATTCCAAGTCAAACCAAATCAAAGGTTGACCAAGACTCACGCAGGGCGTTGGCCAAGAGCCTGCGCCGACCAGCAGGAAGTCGGCGGCCGACTTCCAGTTAGGCGCACATGCACCGAAGACGCGCCAAAGCTCGATGCAGTGCTCACTCTCTGACGCGTACACATATACACGCATGCAGGTACTGGCACTAGATACGGTCCACGTCGCGCCATCCTCCCCACTTGCGGCTCTCAGATCCAGTCCAGTTCAACAAATCTTGACCGACCGACCGACCGACCGAGCGGCCGGTATGCAGATACGATCTAAATATGCTCATCACCATCCTGCATCATTAATTTGACCCTGGAACAAAGTGTGTGGGGGCGGCCGAGTATAATCAAACGCACCCATAAATTAACATTACATTACATGCATTTGCAATGCAAGGCAAGATTCCTTCTGCACGCGCTCACGCGATGGCATCTACAAAATCCGTAGCGCATGTGGCATAAGATTCTGAGATTTTATTAATTAAACACAACATTTAATTACTCAAAAGAATTATTATTATTATTATTATTGGCATTATTTAGCATCTTGATGTGAGCCCACCACCTACCGTCGTAAATTAAACACAACATTTTTTTTTTGTTTAATTTGATTTATATTTTGTTATAATAACCTAAATAAATGACACTCTTAAATCACAATCCAATTTAAGAAATGAATGGCCGGCCCAAACTCGGAAAGGCCTCCACATCCTTGCGTGAATTCATGGTGCTCCCCCCCCCCCCCCCCCCCCCCCCCCCTCTCTCACGCGCATAATTAATTTACGTGTCCCGAACGCATAAATGCATTTACCACGTGCATGCAATCACAAGTAGTTTCCGGACGGCATTTTCAAGGCAAAGCGTTGCAGGACGCCATCAAAATCCCATCGAGAGTTTTATGCGGACTTCATTGAAAACGACGCAAATAATGAAAGAAAAGCTACGGGTGCAATTAATTAAAGCCCCCGTCGGGATCAGGTGCGTGCATTAATTTGGACATGCACGGAACGTCTGCGTCTCGAATTGGCATCATCAACCTGTAGTCAACGCTTTGACTTCAGTTTAATATAATTAAGGACAAATTTTTTATTTGTTTGTTTGTTTATTTGTTTTTATTTGCAAGAAATTCATAGCTTTTGAATTTTTTTTTCCTTTTTCTTTGATCCATTTGTAGTGTACCAAATCAAAGATCAATTCGAACGAGACACGTTCTGTTTACTTACACCATGAGTTAAATCAGGTTGACTAACTTGAAAGCTGACAGGTAGGCAGTCTAGGTGGCATGAAAAAAAAATTGTCAAACTATAGGAGCGTTTCTTCAAAGTTTAGTTGTCCTTGATGATTCATCACGTGTGCAATCCGCCATTTGTCCTCGCTTGAACTCTGCCCACGTCACGTTGACTTTGATTTGTATGCGTTGTTTACATAAACTTTGAAATTGATTTTTGAGAACAATGTTTGTTGGTCGTGATGGTCAGACTTTTTGGTCATTCACACTAGTCATTTGTGAGCCGTAATAAATTCAAGTTTGCTAAAGAGTCGCTTTACTTGGAAACTTTACTAGCTTTAGGACGCTTTGAGAGACTTGTGGTATTGTAAGAATTTGATAAGTGAGGCTAGGGTTTGAGGATGGAGTATTTATAAGAGAAGTCAATTGGATGAATAGGTTTGAAGCACCTCAAAGAACCCTAAGATACACCATAGGTAGTAATCTTGCACACAATTTTATAATTTTGTTTCATGGAATAGATGATTGCTTAATACATTATATAAACATGCCTCCAAGAAAAGTGTATAGATGTAATCCTTCTTCTCACGAGCTTCTAAATGTAAGCTCAAATGGGTATATATATATGATTTTAGACGGTTATTGCCCATTGGTTGAATGAGCCTATGGTTCCTTTTAGAAATCAAGAGAATCGTCTTTAGATGTTGCTATATGAAGTGTTAGGGAAGGTCAAACAAAGAATTGTATTGAATATTTTTCAATAATGTATTTGAAAGGCATATATAATCAATGTTTGAATCATTGTCAAAAATTCTAAGCTTAAGACCATACACTTCCCCTAGATTAACTAGGCAAGACTAGAAGGGGAAACTATGACATATCCAAACATAAGAGTGTGCCCTGACTCCTACAACTACACAACTTAAGATTGTGTCCTTTACTTGAGTAGCTGTATGGCCTAGATTATTCTTATATAAACTCTAAAATCCATGTGCTAAGGTCATAAGAGAATAGAAGGACTTATGTTAAGGTTAACTTTTTTTTCTATAGATGTAATTTTTCTTTTCAAGCCAAATAAAACAAATAAGATGAATTCAAACAAGCAAAAGAGTCATAAGCTTGCTTCACCTTCATGCCCTTAAAGGTTTTATGTCTTGAAAAGTAATATATGTAATTATACACCTTTTGTTTGGTCAACAATATACTTACTTTCTTGAGTCATCATAGAAATATTGTCTATATATATGATTGAGCGCACCCTATAGCTACTTCATTCTTTTATGTTCCTAAAAAAATTGTAAAAGAAGGAATCATCACTGGTTTTGACCTTGAAATCCATTTAAATTAATGGCAAATAAGTCAAATCTAAACCAACTTCGAACGGCACCAAATTTGATCACCATCTCGCAACAAGCTATAAATTAATCTATATTGTCTAAAAAAATCTTTTAGATACTAAGGAGTTGCATCCATTATGGACTTTAAATGCTAAGGGTCAAACTCATTCAGGTTAACAAATGGGTGTTGAAAAGGATGTTTAGGTGCTAATTAATCCACCTTGCTTACCTAATTTCGAGTTTTTTTTGCAAAAAAAGACTTCTTTTCAACCTAATTTGACAATGCTTCTAATTTTTTTTATTTTAAGTGGACAACAACTGCGAGGGTGAAAAGTAAGTAAATACCTACTTTTAGAATTAAAATATTTTCAGCTCAATAGATCCTCAATGCACCAAAATAAGATAGTTAGGAGAGCCCTTGCATTTCTACAATCATAATTATAAGAATGGAATACTAGTTATAACTTTAGCTATTAGATTTAAATTAGCATATAGAGGTTAAAGTTTCGTAGATTTCTATTTATATATTATTATAATTTATATTATAAAAAATAATTGAGCCTCATAGCACTTTTTTTTATAAAAAAAAAGTCAAAATAAGTTTTAATATATAATTTTTATATAATTGGAAAAAAAGAAAAGGCATTATCAAGTGCAATAGCAAGTTTAACACAAAAAAAAGGGTAAAATGGTATATCCAAATTATTCATGGGGAAGCATTACCCATTGACTACTCTAAAAGTCTAACACATAATCACAAGTCTCCACTAGAGGAAGAAAAACAAAGGCTCTAACGTCACTTATCAGTTATCACATTAGAAAAAGGAAGGCGAGTCAAACATCTACTTCATTTTCTTTCTTTTCGTGTTCAATTTCTTTCCTCAGCAGGAAACGGCGCTCCCTCCCGGAGTCCGACGCGTCAGCCACATCGACCCACGAGCTCACACAGAAGGTCGGTCGGCCTGTCGGTCCATCGGCGGGCCCCGCTCCTCCGCGCCGCCGACTCAGTTGCCGGAGCGGCGGTCCGGCGTCCACTTGGGCGGCGCGGGGCTGAAGTGGGCGGAGACAACGCGCGAGTCGAGCAGCTCCAGGATGGGCGGAAAACTGACGCACCGAGGCACCTTGTACTGGTTGATAGACGCGCCCCTGGAGATGGCGTAGTCCATCAGCTCCTCGAAAGTGCCCGCGGGCACCACCCTTATCTCCAGCGGCCCGATCGAGCCGTCCGCCACCCGGCTCTGCCGGTACACTGCGTTCAGCGCCTCCTCCATCTCCAAGCAGCACCGCTCCATCACCCCGTCCCGAGCCAGCGCCTCCACGGCCGCCGTCGCGCCCGCACTGCCCTTGGCCAGTAGCTCCCAGTAGATGACGTAGTGGCCAGGGATCGATTTCGTGTAGGCGTGGCTGGTGTACTCGACCACGCTCGCGCCGTACGGGCGCAGAAGGGACGACGCCCTCTCCACTGCCCGCTGCAGCTCCGCCTCGTCCGTCTTGTCCGACTCGATGCTGAGGAGCACGTTCTTGCGCCGCACGAATCGGAACTGCGGCGCCGAGTTATAGAAACCCGTGACTTGGAGGATGTCCCCGACGCGGTACCTGTTCAGCCCGGCGTAGGTGGTGATCACCAGCTCGTACTCCTTGCCCACTTCCACATCGGAGAGGTCCACCAGCGCCTGAGACCCGGGCTTTTCAGCGCCGCCGCAGGGGAGGAACTCGAAGTAGGCCATGTTGGGCATGATGGTGTAGGAGACCTCGGAGGGGTCGCACATGGGCCGGAGATTGAGGCCGAAGTAGCACTCCGAGGAGGCGTACATGGTGCAAGCCATGGGGAGGCCACCGCTGTAGTACTCGAGGGTGGGGATGTACTGCGCCATGGCGCCGGTGACGATGACGTCGAGGTACTTGGTATTGGGCCAGATCCGGGTGATGATTCCGGCCCAATCGCCCTTGCCGCACTCGGCGGCGACAAACCGGGCGAGGTCAGGGTCAGGGCGGAGGAGCTCGGTGACGGCGGCGCGAATGGACAGGTCGGTGACCTTAGCGGTTAGGGTGCCGGCAGCGATATCCTGGGAGAGTTCCTGCCAGTGGAGCTGGAGGAAGCGGATAGCGCGGAGGAGGCCGGAGGCGAAGACGGCTCCAAGACGGAGGACGGAGTGGCGGTCAAGGAGACCGCAGAGCATCTGGGCGTACATGCTCTGGAAGGCGTCGGCGCAAAGGATGGCGGCGGTGGGACTGGTGTAGACGTTGTAGGGGTCGAAGGGGCGACTCTTGAAGTGCTCGCTCTTGTAGTAGCTCGTTAGCACCGGCCGCGCCGTCAGGCCACCGGGGGTCTTGGTCTCCGATTTCACGAACAGGAAGTAGAGCCCCTTCCCCTTGTCCAGGCCCGGCACGTAACTGTTCCATTGCAGAAAAACAGTTACTTCCAATTTGATTCGAGGATCAATTTCGTTTGTACACAAAGAGGGCCAGAGAGGGAATTCGATTGAGGAATTGAAATTTTCAACCCCCCAGAAATTCTTTAAGGGATCTGACAATCCAACAACATCAATCTTGTAATTAACTGGTTCTCGAATTGTGAAGGAAAAAGAAACTTACAGGTTCATCACAGGCATGAGAAGGCTGTAAAGGAGCTGCCGGCGATCGAGCTCTTCTTTGATAGTGGGCATAAGCTTTCTCTCGCCTGCTGACGTCCCGGAGCTGTAAAATAAGGGCGAATTCAGATCTCAATGGGCACACATTTGAGCATCAATCAAACAGCTATGGCAGAGAAAGAGGAGGAGAGATTTAATGTACCTAGTAAGGAACTCAGAGATGGGATGGGCGGACAGGATGGCGGAGCGGTCGCCATTGGCTATCCTCTGGATCTCCGGCTGCAGGTCCTCGTAGGTGACCACGGGGACCTTGGCCTTAAAAGTGGCTCGATCGGTGGCTCCGCCCAGCCCGAACCGCCGGAGATACTCCGTCTCGGCGTTTCGCGCCAGGATCTCCGCCAGCACCTTCTCCTGCACCGCATCCGGGTTCGCGGTCATCTCCTCGATGAACCACAGCTTCTCTGCGTCCTTCTCGTTCGCAGCAGGGCCCAGCTTGGCTGCGTTCGCCGCCGGCACCACCGCCCCCACGGCCATTCCTTTTCACTTGGAGAACGAGGGAGGGAAATGGCGAGAGAGAGAGAGAACGAGGGTTTTGAGGGCTGAGGAGATTGGGAGAAAGTAGGAGAGGGGGCGATGGAGAGCTCGTGGGTACATCGGGCGCCCAATTTATAGGCTCGGCCGAGCGTCGGATGGGACGGTGGCCCGCGCGAACGGACGGACAAGGCAGCGTCAGGCAGTGTTCTCCAGCGACGCGACACTGCGGGCCCCGCGGTCGCGTCGTGACGCGGACACCTCCCCGACAGCCGGGGCCCGCACGGGCCACCGTCCCCCGCGCGCGCCAGGCCAGCACCTGTCCCCGTCCACCTCGACACCCGGGCACGTGGCGCCCTCGGCAGGCCCCGGTGGGCGGATGCCGAGCGCAACCGGCTGCCGGCGGCCTGCGCGATCGACGTGGCGCCGTGCCGCCTATTTCGGGATAAATATCAGAGCCCCCGGTGGAGCATGGAACAAATTCGCGGGATTTAGTCGCTTTAGAGTGCACGTATGCGGCATGCATGAATGATGCTGGAGCCTTGAAAAAGCCGGAACTCAATTGGCCGGTCCATGCTTTGGATCTCAAGGCATGTGAGGGGTGGATGATTAGACCACTGTTGTTTGCATGGATCAAAACTTTACGAGTGGGTTGTCTTCATGATTGACTACAATGGATCCCTGCGCCAATTTGAATTGAATCTCAATTATATATTTTTCTTCTTCGTCAACTTGTTTTAGTTATAAGAATCTATAATTTGCGCTCAATCGACAGCGACTCATCAACAACATGCTCATCGTGGAGCAGCTTTTCCGGGGCCACATGTCTCTTCTTTGATAATCTCATCGCTGATCCAGCAAATGAGGAATTCAATTTAACCATGGAAAGGCATGCAGTTGAGTGCTCGCTCGATCGGCTGAACGAGCGAGGCAAGGACGCCATGCATGCATGCACTTGCGGCCTAACTCGATTGAGAGTCACTGTTTGATTCAGCTTCAAATTCTGGCAGAGAGCTGTCAGGTCCATGAAAGTTAGGCACCCCTCCTGACGATCCAATCTGCCAAAGTTTGATTCCAAATCAGTGCTCTACGTCGGCAAGCAAGACCGGTGAGATTGACGTGGTGGCTTTTGAGAAGGAAGTGCAAGTCAAAGCGCTTACTTTTTTTTTATCCTTTCTTTTTTTTTTTCTTGTCCATCCGCGAGATCTTGTCAAATCTTTTATTCCACACGAAAGAGTGGAATCATATCGCGACGTCGCTATTGCCCCGAATCGCCTCGTGAGATCCGCTCCTCACGGCCCGCCGCTAGCTGGCCGGTCAAACTTTTGGGCTCCCACGGCGTGGCCGACGACCGGGGCGCGCCAGGTTTCAGTAGAAGAACCGTACAAGTTTCCCCGTGTCATCCAAATTCAACCCGCCAAGCGGCTCCGTGCGTGCTTGGCATCGTTTAAGTAATCAGGTCGTACACTGATGTTAGCTGTTCAACTTGACGGCGGCCACGTCAACGGGGTTAGTTTTGCTGATTGGCCTAACAGTCGGCCACGTCAATCGCCAGGACGTCGTTGACTTGAGAGGCTGAATCGAGCAGGTTTTTTTTTTTTTTTCTGTTTACTCCCTTTTCTGTTTTGAGATGGAGACATGTTCTATCTAGTTTGGTCAAACCTCATTAGTAGATACGTACATCAAAGCCGCATGTTTCAATGATTCTGAGCATCATTTATATAGATTAATGGATAGCTCTGTGTAGCTCAACAACTGTACCTGAGTTTACTGCGTGAGCTAGGGTAAGAGACCATGGTCCATGTCTACGGATAGAGAATGAAGTGGTGTGAGACAAAGGCACAAAGCCCATGCCACCTCCATGCCTCTGTGTGCACCACCATGGCAGCCTCAATTACCCAGACACAAATTGTTTAATCATTTGCAATAACTGGGGGCAGACGTCGCCTCATTTTGGTCTCCCCAAGTGCTGACCACCACACCCACAGCTGGCCACTGTCCTTTAATTCTGAATATTTATGTATCTGCAGTCCTAAAGATCCCGGGAGAACAGTGATACACTTGCACACAGAGCATGTTTCTTTGCTCGCTTCGGAGTAGTGCGTGCAGAGAGTGGAGCAACGCAGAATTTAGGATGAAGAGTACAGCTGGCGACCTCTCAGGAGGAAAAATGGAAAAAATTTTAGCAGCGGAGTGGGGTGCTGCACTGAGCGCATGTACTTGATATAGGATTATAAAATTTTATATAAAATTTTATGTTTCATAAAATTTTATGAAATTAAAATTTTACGATAATTTTTTATGTGATTTTATAAAATATTTCATGAAATTTTATAATTCTATGTCAAATACATACGTTCAGTGTAACAGGATATCTCGCGGCTAAAATTTTTTCAAAGAAATGGGGCTACATGCATGCTTCCCACAACTGTGCCATGGCGAGGCAGAGCTGTTGGGTTGTTGGCGGCCATGCAGGGCCCATCAGAGTGATCGACGTTGCTCCATCTCCTGCATCTTTACTACATGATCCCTCTCTCTCTCGTCATCTCAATCTCAATGAGAGGGAGAGGGAGAGGGAGAGGGAGGGCGTGGTGGTGTTGCTTTCAACGCAGTAGCCAGTGGTCTTCTGTCCAAGTTCAACGCTGCACGTGAGCGAGCGTGGAATTTTTGTCGGAACCGGCGCGTAGATGCCCGCGTTTACGTGGAATGCATGCTCGTCGGCCGTGTGTGGCCGCACGCACAATTAACAGGCGCGAGCAGATTAATTAGAAAGGGTTGACCGTAGAGATGCGGTCAAACTGGGTTTAGTGCGACTTTTTTTGACTTGCACGTGGTTTGCATGGTGGCTCCGCGGAGCATCGAAGTCAACAGACTGCAGCCACGCAAAAAAGCTGAGCTTATCAAGTACAGCAGCGCTGTCAGTTGAGTGGCATGCAGGGTGGAAAATTTGTGCTTTAGTTACCAACTTTGGACTCGTGATTATGACAGCCATTTTATACTCGGATTGAACCGGAGGCCAGACCGGTCGAGTTAATCAATGAGACCACTTCAACTTCATGGCATGTGTGGTGTGAGTCATGGCACACATTATGGAGGCCACCACCGACGAGTACTCCATGCACCTTTTCCTTTGGGGCAAAAGTTGGTCTCTCAAAAGGGTGAGACAGAGACACGGAGGGGTTGAATTCTGCTTTTGTGCTTGCTGATGCAGGGGGGTAAGACTTGCAAATGGCAAATCAGCAAGTGGAGAACTCCATTCATTCATTTGTATATATGTATTTTGTGTGTTGCATGGCTGCATTGGATAAGCATTGGCCTCACTGTTGAACTAGCTAGCTAGGGATTCTAAGTGACATGACCCACTTGAGCATTAAGTAATTGGGTGGGCAGCTTTAGGCTAAAAGGGATGATCAGATGGATGGGTACTTAGTGATAAAAATGACGGGAGAGATAGATGGGTGTGTTGTGCTAAAAATGGCGGGAGTGGGGGAGGCAAATGCATGAGTGAGAAGTGGCCTCTTGTGTATATTTCAGTGGCCAGAATTGAACTATTCAATCAAGCCATGTTTCTTCACTAACTAACTCATGATTTCCAAATTCAAAAAAAAAAAAAAAGAAAAAAAGAAAAAAGGAAGTTTCCACGTGAACCCTATCCAGATTCCTCTAAAAACCTAAAGTCATAAAAAAAAGGTAGCAGGAGATGCACATTTCAGCCATTGGCCATCTTGGGGACATTATCTCATTGTCTACTGTTTAATAAAGAATATTTGTGTGTAAACAATATAGGATACATGCCATGAGTCTTAGCCATGTGTTCCAATGTGCTCTTGTCTCTACTGCTGTTTGATTAGCCTGTCAGTGTAGGTACCAATTTGGGACAAAAATCTTTTAGACTTTGTCAAGTCATCCATTACAGGAATGAGATGAGTCATATCCACAAATTAGATGGCCTAGATCCACCATAAGAATCTTAGGAAGAGGAGTCTACAAATTTTTGTCTACCAATGTGTTTTGAAGTTTGTCTCTCGTGTCATCGATCAAGAAGTTGTCTTGTGTTATTTGTTATCTGTAGTATGTTGAGACATTGGACACCCCTAAAGCCTAATCCATGTATAGGTTTTCTACCCTACATTGGATTAATAGATATGGTAAACTGGTGCAATTAGACCAGAAGGGATGCTACGTTAAAGCTAATTCAAACCTGATCCAACAGCACAAAAACATCATGCAACTCCAATTCGAGTCATGTACAAGTAAAAAAAAACATTATAATTATATATACAAATAAAGCATGTAAAAAAAAAAGCATGACTTGGAGGCTTAGATAAAAAAAGGTCAAGTTACTAGTAGGTCTAATCCAAGCAGGATGTATGCCAGAGTATATATTGTGGCATGTGAAGAGCATTTCTGAGTTCTTAAAAAGATTTTAGAAAAAGAAACCTTATTAGATCATCTTGCATTGCACTTGGTGGTTATTGATCTGATAGTTTTCTTCTTTGTTTCTTTCCTTTTTTGTGCAGTATGTGTCGTTGTCAGAGAATGAAGATGTCAGCCTGTAGAAGTTTAGAAAGTAAAAAAGGATGAGTGTAAGCTAAAACAAAGAGACACATGTGTCATCTTGCATTCATTCATGAACTGATGTGGAATGCAATGGTTGCCAGTTTTTAATAAGCATAAGAAAAGCAAGAAAGGAAAAACAGATGACCAAAGTGCAGCAGAACGGGAACTACAATGACGTGCATATACTTTGATTGGTGGATGTGTTGTTTTTGTGGTGCAATAAAAAAAGGTAATTATTTGATTAAAAATCCTCTAGCCTCTTAATTATAACATTCTTAAGTTGGTGCTCAAGACTGTAAATAATCATGTCAAGTGTGGCATCCACAGTGGTAGCAGCAAATTGATGATATGATGCATTGATAGCAAAGTGATTAGTATGATTTAAAACAAAAGGAAGAAAGCTTACGTACATCTTGTCAGAAGGTGAAGAATTAGCTAAATCATCATAGAAATTCTAAAATAAAACAAAAAGGATAAAGAAGCAACGTTTGCTTTACTGCAATGAATACAATCTAACCGTACACACTGTTATGCTTCAATACAGGATTTCTGATCAACAAAGAATTAAGAGATGATCCATCAAATGTGAGATGCATGCCCAAATAGAAAGAATACACTTATTCTTTGTCATTCAAGATTACAAGGGGCAATAAATACAAATTATGCTTATTGCTCAATTTGTCAAAATACAATGATATGTATACGTAGAAGACAGGAGGTTGCAGCTTTCTCACATACCATACTAATCTCTGCCTTTTTTTTTCTGTTCTTCGAGACACTGCCAAAAGATAGATCTTACAAAGAAATGAGCAAACTAATATTCTAGTATAAAAAAGGAGGATATCGCACAGAAGCTGGAACCTACTCTGTAAAAACCTGATATCATAGGATGATTTCTTCTCGAACACTAACATTAAGTGTTTCATTTGGCCAGACAATGCTGTTAACCGCCAACGCCTCATCTTCAACTGCAACGGTTTCTCCTGGATTTAAAGGGATGAGCTGAATGTGGCCAAAGATAGGACATCAACAATTAGAACAAGAGTAGAATTAAGCATTTACCAAGATCAGTGATCCCAAGTTTGGCATTGTAATCTCATCCACCCTGAAATGCACACATGTTATCAAGCGTATCAAGAAGTGCCAAAACCATTGATATCTCGTGTGCAAGGTGGCAACAATTAAGTTATTTAATTTAAAAAGCATTAGCACGGAAATATAATATCAATGGTTTTCTGTGAATGATTGCCTTCTCCGTAAGTTAATATTCTGTCTTGTATGATTTTCTTCAGTGCCTTATGAGGAATAAAGTGACCTCAGATTAAGAGTTTGTAATAAAGGTTTGAGGTTTTAGTCCATACCGACTGGTAAGCTTTGGTACCTACAGATCGGATCATGGATTGTTACACAGACCAATGTACCAAGGCCTGGTGATTAACTGATAAAACCGTGATGCCCTACTGATGCGTATGTCTGGTTTACTTGGGCAGTATACTGGTAAGTAATTATTTGAGCCATGACCGGAACATTGGCTCAATGACTATAAATCTCAAAAAAATGAATCAGAACGAAAAATGAACAGAAATTTTATGCCTCAGTTACAAGCTACAAATAAATTGTAGTTGTACCCTACAAATTTGTTTGAAGAGAACAAAAATTAATAATCTAGTCATTGATGTGATTTGATTTATTATTTTAATAAAGTAGTTATACTAAGCGAATCATATACACAAAATCTACACAACTGATTCACTTTTTGTTCACCTCAACAAAATAAGCGATTTCAATATTCATAACTAGTCCAGCCAAGCAAGTGAGGCACAGAACAGGTTTTGTTGGATGCCTCAAACGTAGCAGCTGCCAGCTGCTACGTGATACTGTCTTGTGTTGCAGTCAAAAATAGGTCCAAGAGCTAGTTTTAAGGTAGAAATAAGTAATTTTATAGCTATGTAAGGCAAGGAAGGACCAGTATTTCTAGTTTGTACTGGTAACATATAAATATATAAAATCAGTTGGCACTGTCGGGACATTGTGTTGGTACCAACCAGTATGTATTAGTTAGCCAATGGACCGGTTTTATAAACTTTGATTTGAAAATTTTTAATATGTAAATAATTGATAACGTTAACAACAGCTTTATAGTCTTCGTTTTTAAACAACAGTACATATATTAAATATCAATTGAATTTATAATATATTAAATATTTTTTTAATCATATGTAATGAATGAACTAATTACTTTTTGTTAATTTAAATTACTTTTAGATGATCTAAGTCTAAGATCAACTAATATTTATAATTAAACTAGCATGATCGGATGACAAGCATTAACCTAATACAATTATAAATTTTTAATTAAAAATTAATATAGAATGATGTAATTACATGAATTGAATCATAATTGACTTGATTGCCTAATTAGGAGTTGAACCCTTCTCAGCTCTAACGATATGACTCCTTTGCCCTTTAGATTCATGAGTCTTCATGAGTAGCGTGCAAGAGTGAGGCACTAGCACAAGCATGAGATCCAATGAGCGAGAGATGTTGAGTGGAGAGTATTAAGCACTAGATCTCTTCATTCTTTAGTCATGCTGCTGCTGGTGACTCTCAATTTTATGGTGGTTTGGGCTGATGATTGTTAGCAATTATCAATCTTACCTATAGAAGCCCCTTACAATGCTACACAAGATTGAAAATCAGATCACTAGGATCACCTAATCCCAACGAAAATAAAAGGTTGAGTTTCTATTTTATCACTGGGTGTCATCTTATTTTTCAATCGAACCCATAAATTTATAGCTTGAATCTAATTATGTTCAAGAAACCAAACATAATAAAAAAGAACATCAACTATTAAGACACAACTCAATGGATTCCAATTCAGATTGGTCAATCCTACAAAATGTGCTCCAAAGCCTCCTCTTCCTATCATCAATTATTATAATAATAAAGCTCCGTCAAAACTAACGTTGCATTCACTATAGTACCCAAAGGGTGGCAGAATTAATCATTTTATGCAACATATCACCCACAACTATATTGATGTTGCAAAAAAAAATCTGAAAAACATCTCAGAAATTCGTTCAGCATTCAAGAGGCAATTCAACGTATACACAATTAATAAAAAAAATAAGCTAAATAACTTGAGAAATTCAATCAACGAGAATAATATGAGCATTCTGTCTATGAAGAACATGAAAGATGAGGAAGCATCGATGTGAAGGACCTAGAAATGGAATTGTTCATGTGCTTTGAGGGCTTAATTTACCTTTTGAGGAAGAAGAGGGAGCTGTGTTATGTTGAATGACCAAACTAAGGTAGGTGGTGCAAGTGAAACGAAAATCCACTTCGTTCACACATATCTTAGGTAAAAGTACCAACACTTGAGGAGGTTGCACAAATCAAAGTACTCAGTCTCAAAGTGGAATAAAAGGTCTCTTTGCTTGATTTAAGAGTACCATGCATCCCCGATGTCATTGATCCTGCCATGATGGCCAATTTTAAAAGAAGGCAAGTGGTGATCTCTAACATATGTCAATGTTGTATATTGTGGAAAAGTTCTTCCATAAACATAGGTTTTAATACTAGGTGAAACAACTTCTATTTTGGTAAATCTAATTTTTCATCTCAACAATTTCTTTCCAGTTAGGAAAGAAAGAGATCTAATGTGGAATTGACAGTATTTTCTTCTACTTTTTATTCCAATTTAATTATGATTTTTAAAATTTTATTTAAAGAAATGACTAAAAAGTTGATAACTAAAACATTCAAATTAAATGAAGATTTTTATGGATGAAAAATATTTTCATACTTTGTTACTGATTGAATAGCTTAATAACTGTTCGTATGGTGCAAGTTAGCTGAACAAGTAATGTAAAGACGACAAGTCTTTCTACAATGAAGAGTTAACAATTAACAAGTGTTGCATAATAAACAGGGAAATGGAAACAGATTTAAGGTACACTGAAACATCATGTAATGCTAGAAAGGCACCAACAGTAACACAAGTTTTAACACAATAATGTACAAGAAATAGACATCATGTTACCACTGTGATTCCACTATATTACAATTTACAAGATAAATTTGAATAACAACAGTGCGTACCTCAGTCTTTTCTTTGTGTAAAGACACCTCGAATAGCAGTGAAGACATCTTGTGAAAATATATAAATACACCATTATGCAGTCATTCACCTACAATGCATGAATTATTATTCGCTATAATCTTTAACCAATCAAACTATAGCAACATTCAGAGTATGTGTAATAAAAATGAGAAGAATACATTATATGAACAATGTAAAATAGAGGAGAAAGAGCATATTTACAAACGTGCCCGATTTCTCAGTATAGGAGGCAGGTTCATTTGTGATGGGATCTGCAACCAACTCGCCAAACTGATTGGCTGATTCAGCAGATAAATAAAATGGCAATAAAGCACCTTAATTCCTACACCCATCCCACCGTATCTTTTATGAGTCTCTACATTTACAAATAGAAAAAGCAACTTCAATTCTCAAACAAACATAAAAGAGGAGCACAAATGCAGGGTTTAAAATCTCACTTCATACTTATATACCGATCCTATCACCAACTGCCGAATATGCTTGACACCACACAATACTATTCTTGGATATACTATATGTACTAGTGCCAAATTGATCTCGAATCAATATGGTATCATTTGTATAAGCAATACAGACTAATTTGTAAAACCATGCACAAATCTAACTAAAATTTAAGTGGAATATGTACAAATCAAGCATTTTTTGTGATTTTATACATGGCAATTAAGTAGAACTAATGTTTGCATCAGCAACCATGAACACAAAGGTCAGAGAATATCTTAAATAATTGGAAGTGCAGCAGAAGCAAGATGGCAGCTTGGGGGATTAAGAGTCTTTTGAGATTTGTTAGCAAGCTAAAGGATAAGCAAGACGCAGCAATACGTTTCCGGAGCTAAATCTTTTGAGAGCCAGTTCATGAAGCATCATTGACACCAACATCGTTGTAGAATAGCTAATGCAAAAATAATTATTGTAGCTGGAGATTGGAGAATTTGAAGCAGACCAATGACACAAATTCAACTTATGAACGTCGAGGTAGCATGGGAGAGAACAATCAGCTGAAAAGGAATCATAAATTGTTATTGGAATCACTATAACCCCTGAAAATCATGATCCAGAAATTTGAATAAGCAATACCGTTTCCACGCATTACACAATCCTCTGGCAAATTATGCTGTATGAATTGAGTTTCCTATGTATCATTAAATAATCCTCTCGTAAATCATGCTGCATGAATTGTTTTTCCTATGTATTTTCCATTACTCCTTTTTGTTTTTCCCCATGTCCTTAATTGTGTAGGATGGAATCAACACGACAACAACAATGGTTTTTATTTTTACAGTCTTTGTAAAGTAGCAAACCCGATACTTTGACATGAATAAGATGTCAAAGTTTTTCCACCCTAAAAGAAGGGTAAAAATAATAAGTAGACAATGAAAAAAGTGATAAAGTAATACTTCACTTTTGTAAGTAAGAATAGCCAGCACATGCATGTGTGCCCGTACGCTTGTGTACATGCATGCCTATATGCACACACGCATCACGCATGTGCATGAAACTAAGATTGTAGAATATATTATCCCCACAGGATAATGATATAAATAACAAAAAGCTTATAGTGAGTGTATATGCACGCACACGATCAACTATATGAGAATAATGATCTAAAATATAAAATTTCTGATGGGCGTGTATAAATGATGTAAGAGCAATTCAGAGTAGTACTGAGCATATCAGGCAAAGGAAAGCTAGCGCAAACATCGCAGCTCAGAAGAACTATATGATACTGCGAAAAAGAACAAATTAGTTCAGTTAATCATAAGCATCCAAATCCCTAACTTTAAACTAACTATTGAGACAGAACTAAGACTTTGTGACAAGACGAATACTGATGTTTATCACTTATTAAGTATCTAATTTAGATCAAGAAATCAAAAACCGATTCTTACCGTATGTGCGGTACCTACCATGTATTGATAGTATAAAGTCAGTATATATGTATATATATATATATATAATACTGTGTCGATACTGCCCAGTATTGGCCGATATGTACTAGACATGATGCACTCTCTGAAGCTGTAAAACCCTCATGCTGAACCATGTGGTTTGTCTTCCTTCAAATACCTAATCAAAACTAGTCAAATAAGATTGAAACAAACCAATAAAGTCTCTCACATTATGAAAATAAATGTGGTATTGAGGAACAAACCAATAAAGTAGCAACAGGGACTTTGAGCTTGTTCGAGATGACTGACACATAAAGCGCAAACTCCCTCTCCTCGTACAATCCATTCAGATATCTTGCACCAAATTATGAATCTACAGCATAAATAAACAATATTACATAGAATCTCGCGAGCCACGAGTAGTGGAGCAGCAAATCAACCAGAAACGCACTCT
The DNA here is from genome assembly GCA_027563935.2 of Costus lasius. Lineage (NCBI taxonomy): Eukaryota > Viridiplantae > Streptophyta > Magnoliopsida > Zingiberales > Costaceae > Costus > Costus lasius. Next base: position 133,796,491 of record CM050446.2, on the reverse strand, counting down.
TCTGCAAGCCAAGATCGGGCAATGAACCAGCCGCCAACCAGCCAAGCGGAATAAAGGTTTTGGTATGTTCAAAGAAAGAGGCCGGAAGCGAGTTTCCTGCTGAACAAAAATATTGTTTTCTTGAGGAAAGATCCCCACAATTCACCTAAGAATTCGATCTTTTCCACCATGGAAACGAAGGAGATCATAAACATTGCCCCTTTCGTAGGTCCGCCGACCCTAATGACCGACGCCACTCTCTCCCCGGCACTTCCCATATCGAACACCACTGGACGAACTCAAGCCCTAGCTTCATCGAAACCAGGACCGGAGCAACTTGCGGAGCCCTCAGGGAAATGGGAATCATTCCATGCGCCGAAAGAAACCCTACATTTGGAGGAATGCAGGGTCGTAAAATCATGTAAACTCGAGGAGGAAGAGCCAATAGCAGGAGGAGTTCGAGTGCTGAAAGGCGGCGCACAATTCGAGTCCTCAATTCAAATAAAATTTTTTATATATTTTTTATAATTAACCTGTATATTTTATTAATTTACATTCTAATATCTCTTTATTAAATATCAGATTATTCGAATACATATTGGGCTCAATTACCACTAATTGGGCTTTGATACTTTAGCACAATAACACTTCTTGGACTGATTTAATTTGCGCACACTAATAACATACAATATCTCTATTGCAATCAATTGATAACCTAATCAATAATATGATGCAATGATAACTAACACAAGCAAGTATCACCCAATCGCTAAGACAATAATTTACATGAAAAACCCTTTAATGTAAAGGGAAAAATCACAGGGCAATCAATCCAAAATATTCACTAGCAAGGTATAGAGTATCACAAAATATTCTCCACTTAAGCTTATTGCCCTAAGCTTAAGATACAATCGAATAGCAACACACAACTTATTCTTCTAAGATAATAAACAAGAACCAAGTTGAAAATAAGATAACAAAGATTTATCTCTTATTTCGTGCTATTCCTTATATTATAATACAGTTTCTTCTTTCTTTGCAATGGATTTTGGCAGCACTTAACAGCAGCTCAGCTTCCTCACACAAAATCGAAAGGAGCCACAAAAACTCACAGCGCTCGGATATTTCTCCAGCCGCCGCACTCTTCAAAGCAAAGAGAAAACCACATAAATCCCTAACTCTCAAAAGCCATCCAAGCCATTAGTATTGATGAGTTACCAGCATCAAGTCCATCAAAATAAACTCATAGTAATGTGAGCTAGCAAAAGAATAAAAACTGCACATGAAAGATAAACAAACAATTAAACCAAAATGGGGTGGACCCCACATGAGCTAATGCAAACTCTACAATCTTTCCCTCCACCCCATTAGGAGGAGATTTACCATGTAGACATCTTCACTTGAAGCTTACCTTGGTCAAGATATCCATTCCGGCCAAGCTACAACACAACTCAAGTTTTTCCTTCGTAACAACTTTTGTTAGCATATCTGCAGTGTTCTGATCCGTACCAATTTTCTTCAATTGCATCTCTCCATCTTCAATTATGGTGCGCAACCAATGATACCGAATGTTAATGTATTTGGTTCTTGCATGGTACATGGTGTTTTTACTTAAGTCCAATGCACTTTGACTATCACAAAATACTATATACTCATTTTGCTTCAGCCCTAATTCACTGAGGATTTTTTTCATCCATAACATTTCTTTATAAGCTTCAGTGGCAGCAATATATTCAGCTTCTGTAGTTGACAAAGCAACACACTTCTGCAGTTTAGATTGCCAAGATACGGCTCCCCCTGCAAAAGTAAATAAGTACCTTGTGGTAGATTTTTTGCTATCAAGATCCTCTGCCATATCTGAATCTGTAAATCCTTCTAGGACTGCTTTTGACTTTCCAAAACCTAAACACAACTTTGAAGTACCTCTCAAATATCTGAAGATCCATTTAGCAGCTTCCCAATGATTTTTATCTGGACATGAAAGAAATATGCTTACAACTCCACAGCATGAGCAATGTCAGGTCTTGTGCAAACCATAAGATACATTAACGAACCTACTGCTGAGGAGTAGGGAACACATAACATCTCAGATTTCTCATGTTCTACACTTGAACTAGATTTCTTACTCAATTTAAAGTGATTGACCAAAGATGTGCTAACTGACTTAGCATTTTGTATGTTCAATCTCTTAAGTATCCTTTCAACATATTTTTCTTGTGATATCCACAGCCCCTTTGACTTTCTATCACGGATGATGTCCATCCCTAAAATCTGTTTGGCTGGCCCTAAGTCCTTCATGTCAAAAGACTTAAATAATTCACCTTTTAACCCCTTAATCCAACTAGTATCATGTCCAACAATTAGCATATCATCAACATAGAGAAGAAGAATGATGAAATCTCCATCATCACATGACCTTATATAGACATATGGATCTGCAACTGTTCTTTTTGAAGAGATGACTTGTCATAAAGGAATCAAATTTCTTATACCATTGTCTTGGAGCATGTTTCAAACCATACAAGCTCTTTTTCAACTTACACATCATATGCTCCTTTCCTTCAACTATGAATCCCTCTAGTTAACTCAAATAAATTTCCTCTTGCAAATCACAATGCAGGAATGCAGTCTTAACATCAAGCTATTCTATCTCAAGATTTAAGCTAGCAGCTAATCCAAGTACAACTCGAATATAACTCATCTTAACAACCGGAGAAAATATCTCATTGAAGTCAATTCATTTTTCTTGAGCAAAACCCTTTACCACTAGACGAGCTTTGTACTTCACTATCTTGTCATCATCTTTCTTTAACTTGAATATCCACTTATTCTTAAGTGCCCTTTTTCCTGTTGGTAGCTCAACAAGTTCATAAGTGTCATTTTTCTTTAGAGAATTCATTTCTTCCTTCATTGCCTCCACCCAACACTGCTTATCTAAAGTAGACTGCACATCATGGTAACTTTCTGGTTCTCCATCTTCAGTAAGCAGTAGATATTCAGAACTAGGATACCGGGTAGAGGGTTTGTGCACTCTAGTAGATCTTCGAACCTGAGTCTCCATATGATCAGGTAAGGGAGAATGCTCCCCCTGCTCAAAACATATTATATCTGGTTGTGCACTATCATGAACACTATCTGACTCATCACTAGTTGTTGGCTCAACTGTATCATGTTTTGTCTCTTGTGTAATTTCATCATCTTGTATGACCCTTTTTGGTAAGTTAGTTGTATTGCTAATGGAGACCTGTTAATTAGGTAGCTAGCTGTTTTGAGTGCTTCACCCCAGAATGCCTTAGGCAATTTTGTCATCCTTAGTGTCAGGCCTGGTTCAGGCCGGTCCGACCCAAGCCCAAGACACCATTGCAACCCAGCCCGGTGGTAGAACAAAATTGGGTCAACATCCGATGTTGACCCAGAATCACGCGGCAGCTTGTCCCCTTCGCGAAGCTTGGGCGCGAGCTCGCCGAAAAAATCGGGCAACGGCGGCACTGAAGAGAAAACAGGTGGCTGCGGTCACGCACAGGGAGCGGAGACACGTCCGGCGACGGCTTCTTCCCCGGACAGATCGGACGGAGGCCATGACGAGCGACGCGGAGAAGCGGACGAGCGGAGTTCTCGGACGCGCAGCGGAGTCTTCAGATTGCTGAGATCTTCGGCGCGAGAAGAAGCCATACAGCGGCTCTTCCCCTATAAAGCCAACCGATGAGGAGGAACCCGGGGATCGACACCAGATCTAGGCTACCAGAGGGAAGCTTCAGAGAGCAACCGACGTCCGGGGAGACGTTGGCGGGTGAGGTAAAACCAGAGTTTGTAACCGGTGAGGGAGGGATTGAGGGGCGTCGCCGGCAGGGGTCGACGACAACGAGAGAGGTTTTGTAGATATTCTAGTGAATAAACGAAGCTTTCTTCCCCGATCTCTCCTTCCCCTGCTTTCCATGATTTCTCCGTCGTGGCGGTTACGAGCTTCGACGGCAAGGTGACTTCAACGCCGACGACGAAAAGGAAGACGAGGGGCGGGCGGCGTACTCTTTCTACCGACATCGGCACGTCTTTTCCGCGAGCATCCTTCTCCAGTGAGCTCGAGCACAGTCGGTGCTCTGGTTCGTGCGTTGAAGACGGAGACGGGTGAGTAAGTTTCGAACGCAGGCGGCGTTCGAAACGAGGAGGTTGACCAGAGTCAAAATCGAGAGAAGGCAAGCGGCGGATTTGGAAATCGAATTCAATCGGCTGACGTCGGCGTGATGTCAGCGAACTCGATTCGACGAGCGGGGCGGCGTTGACGGCGTGGTTCGGTTGACTAGTCAAAATTAGGGTTGACCAAAGTGGTATTCTAATTTAGGGTTCTGATTCTTTACGGGGTTTCCTAATTAGGGTTAAGGTTTTCTGTGTGAATTGTAATTTGGGGATAAAAATTGTTCGAATAAATTACGGTTTTCTATTTGGGATGAAATTTTGCCCGGAAACCCTAAGGAGTTCACGCTTTGGTGTTCCGCCGGACAACTCTAAGACACCAGTTTAGGGTTGATCCGATCAAGGCGTGACACTTAGCATACATCTGACTCTTTTCACAAGGGTGTGATTCATCCTTTCAGCTACACCGTTGTGCTGGGGTGTACCAGGTTCTGTTAACTCATGCATTATCTCATACTTAGTACAATATACCTTAAATTCACGGGATATATATTCACCACCATTATCTGATCTGATACACTTCAATGGTAATTGAGTTTCTCTCTCCACCAAGACATGAAATTTTTGAAAAACCTGTAGTACATGGCTTTTGAATTGCAAACAAAATATCCAAGTCTTTCGTGAAGCATCATCAATAAAATTAACAAAATACCTATTGCCACCTAAGGACTCTACTTCCATGGGACCACATGCATCAGAATGTATCATTTCTAATATAGTTTCTTTTCTTTTAGCAGGTATAGAAAAAGAAACTCTTCTATGCTTACTAAGTAAACAATAATCACATTAATTGATTGTCATACCTTTGCTTGCCATCGAAGGGATAGGAATGAGAGATTGTCTTGCCAATAGTTGCATCCCCTTCTCACTCATGTGTGCTAGCCTGCTGTGCCACAGATTTGGTGATGCATCATCTTGCACTGCATTGATATGACTTTCAGAATGCTTTACCCAAATCTTGTACATTGTGCAACACAACTTTCCCTTTACAACTAACACAGACTCTTTGAGGAGTTTCCACTATCCATCCTTATGTTTGCTATCATATCCTTCCTTGTCAAGGACATTCACTGCAAGCAAAGTTCATTCTCAAATCAGGAATGTGTCTCACATCCCTTAGAGTCAATGTATACCCTGTGTTGGTTTGAACAACAATATCACCAATGCCTATAATCTGTGATACACTTTGATTTCTCATCTTGGCGTCTCCAAAATCACCAGCTTTATACATGGTAAATAGTTCTCTCTTTGGAACACAGTGGTATGTTGTATCTGTATCAACAATCCACTCTACTAATGGGTCCCCTACATGGTTACAATCCCCATGCCCACAGATTAATGACACTGTCTCTTCTTCAGATGTAACTACAGTAGTGTTGCTCTCTACAGAGTCCTTCTTGCTCTTGTTGTCTTTTCTCTCTTGCTTTAAGGTCCAGCAATATTTCTTGATGTGACCAACTTTTCCACAATGATGACATTTCATTGGTTCTCTTGACTTGGACCGATTCTTGGATTTACTTCTACCCCTAAAATTCTGACCTCTATTCTTGAATTTGCCTCTGTTTTCTATAACAAAAGCATGATTTGGTCCTGATTCCATATTGTCTCTCCTTGCTTCTTCATTAAGCAAGCTATCTTTTACCATCTGCATTGTTACCTTGCCATCTGGTGCTGAATTGATCACTGTGACAACTAGAGTATCCCAAGTGTATGGCAAATATCCTAAAAGAAATAAAGCAGTAACTTCATCACCAAGATTAATTTCCATAGTGGTCAGTTGATTTAACAAGTCTTGATAGTCACTCAAGTGTTCAGCAATAGACCTTCCATCCTTATACTTTAGGTTTGAGAGTTTTCTAATTGCAAATGCTTTGTTCATATCAGTTTTTCTTTCATATAATGCTGCCAACTTTTCCATGCAACAGACAAACTTGTCTCTTGTGCTACATGATGAAAGACACTAAGGTCAACCTATTTCTAATTGTGCCTAAAGTCTTTCTATCCAATCTTCTCCACTCATCTTCTAACATGTCTTTTGGTTTAGCCGAGTCACCTAATACAGGATCAAATAGATCTTTACAGTATAGGTGATCTTCCATTATTGGCTTCCAAATAGAATAATTTGATGCAGTTAATTTTATTATAGATCTCATGTCTCCTTCCATGAGTGAAAGAATATAACTAGCCTCTAATACCACTTGTTGGGCTCAAATATATATTATAGAACCAATATATATTTATATATCTGATTGGATAAATACAATGCAAAGCAATATATATCACCTGTAAATTGAGCTTCCCAAGCTAATACTACCCGCTGTTAATTGCTTATAATTGAACCAACTCGTAGCAATATGTAATAGAGAACGCAACCAACAAAACAATAGCGGATTATTCGAATCGATTGATGTTACACAGTTTAATCTAATTACTTAAATAAATTATATTTAAATTAATTTAATTAGACCATGAGCCACATCTGAGCTGACGTACCCGGACTCAAATTCTGCGGTCTAACTTAAACTCCCCCCACATTTTAGTTTTAAAATCGCCGTTGTAATTTGCACGTCTCGTGTAGATCAATTTGGAACTTTCTTAAACTAAAGAGCACCGAAATTAAAGTAAACTAGAAGGGGATAAATAAAATTGTGGTTTTATTTAATTTTTAAATAAAATATAAAGTCATACTTTCTTCGTAAATGTTAAACATTTCGTACAACAATATTCTTAAAGAAGCACCACTGCACTCCACGTGTCCTCTGGTTCGCTGGCCACGGCAAGGTTATCTACTTCAAAATGTGGAACAGAAATGCAGCTTCCTGCTTCCCCACGAAGCTCGCCCCCATTCGCCGAGCGTCGAAGTCCACACATAACAGACTCCCTCAACCGCCATGTCTGTGGGTGCTGCAGCCGTTACGTCAGTCGCTTCATTCGCGAACCATTCTACTCACACCCACAAGATTTACCAAACCAATGGCGATCGATCCCGCCTTTAATTACATCCACCCATATGCATCCAGCCCTTCCTCCCCGTGGCAAACAGCTTCACTTAGCTCGCATGTCGTCTCTTATATCACGCCCATGGCAGCCTCACCACAAGCACCAACCCAGAGGCGCATCAATGGACGACGTCTGGTCATGGCTCGCCGCACTTCCCGACCCCGCCAATTGGCCTTCGGCGTCCCCCTCACTCACCCTCGCCTCCGCCACTGACGGTCGCTCCATCGCCCTCTCCGCCGACCGCACCGCTGGATCCAACTCCGACACCCTCCTCACCCTCTCCCTCACCCTCCACGGCTTTCCCCCCTCCGCCCCCTCCCGTGCCCTCTGGCTCTCGGACCCCCTCCCCCCGTCGGCTCCCCACTTCCCCCTCGTCTCCCAACTCCTCTCCGAGTCCATCTCCCTCTCCCCCTCCCCCTCCGCGCTTGCCGCCGTTAAGCTCGCTGAGGACCGCGTGGCGGGCGCCCTTTCCGAGGCCGACAAGTCGACCTCCGCCCTCCTCTGCCTCGCTCTGCTTCTCCGCCTCTTTTGGATCTGCGCCACCGACGCCCCCGCCGACGCTGGTTTCCTCTTCTTCCGCGCCCTCGACGAGCCTCTCGAACGCGCCCTCGTCCGTGGCCGCCACGCGCTGCGCGGCGTCCTCCTTGCCCTCGGACCAGACATGGAGGAGCAGCTGATGCGCTCGCTAGGCTACATGCTCTGCAAGTGGTGCATCCTCCGCGATCTGCAGCAAGGCGGCTGCGGCGCTGCCCCCAGCCGGTGTCCCTCCTATGCGGCGGAGCGGCACGGGCTCTGGGTGATGAAGGGCTTCGCGCCGGTCCCGGCTATGGCGCGTGTCGGCGGCGCGGGCGGCCCTGGATTGGATGCGAAGGAGTCGCTGCTGCGGTACGCGCTGGCCCACCAACAGCTGGAGGCGGTCGTCCAATTGGAGTACACGGTGTGTGCGCGGGACTCACGGTTCATCCGGGTGAGCGTGAGGGTAAACAACATCCGGCTCCACGTGGTGCGGCTCCGATTTGGGCGGGACAAGGAAGGGGGCGAGGGGGAGGGGGAGGGGGAGGAGGAAGCAGAGGTGGATGCGGAGCGGCACTTCCCGTCGCGGGCGCGGGTGTGGGTGGGGCCGGAGCAAGGGGCGAGCTACGCGACGGGGCCGAGCCTGGGGCGGTCGAGCGGGAACCCGGAGCGGGAGGTGGAGTCGGCGCGGACAGTGAAGGGGCGGTTCGGTGGCGGGAAGGCTGCGGGGGTGAAGGCGACGGCGCGGACCGCGGCGAGGGCTCGGGGTCGGAGCTGGAGGTGGGAGCAGGAGGCGGAGGGCGGGGCAGGGGTGTTCGAGGGGGTGCTATGCGACGGGGCGACGGGTGCAGAGGTGGCGGCGTGGAGGCCGGCGGCGTCGGGGGGAGGGGATCCGCGTGGCGGGATGAGGAGGAGATACAGTGGGTGGGGAAGGGCGTTCAGCAAAGCCGGAGGGGTGGTGGTGGCGGGGGATGAACTGGTGGAGGCGGTGGAGTGGAGGGTGGGGCGGGAGATGGAAGGAAAGGCGGTGAAGTGGAGGATTGGGGCCAGGGTGTGGTTGAGCTACTTAGCCAATGAGGTGAAGACGGGGTACTTCGAGACGAGGAGCGTGGAGTGGAAGGAGGAGGTGGACTTACCGTTGTTACCCACAACAAGCTGCACTTAGATAGATCAGGTAGTTGTTTTGTTTGTTTAATTATTTCTTTGCGAAAGGCAAATTAAAAAAAATGAAATAATGATGTAGATGATCAAACAAGCTATAGCCTTAAATTTTTATATTATATATAAGCTATTTTTTTTATAATAGATATATTTATTACAATAGATACACTCCTAATTAATAGGGATAATCCATTTTGCTTTTCAATTGAAATGAAAAATAAGGCCTTAAATAATAGACTTAAGAACAACCAATAACCACAACTTCGCATAAACTTCGACGACTACAACTCACACTTAAAATGACTATTACTAAGTTTATTATATGCTAGAATTATAATTTTTATATTTTTCACGCTAGTTATTTTGATATTAATTCCTCGTTAGTTATATTTTAGATTATATTTATTGTATCTTATTTTAATATTTTGTTCATTCCAATGTTTTTTGGTAGGCTTTTATCAATAGAATGAAGCAATCAAAGCCACATGGCGAATGAGTCTAGGGATTAGACATTTGTCACTATTGGTCAAAGGTGGCTTAGCTATGTGACTTATTGAGTTTAAAATTTGAGAAAAAAATAATTAATAGTGTTAATAAATCTTGGTGAGTGGTGACCTAAGCTGTTTTACAATATTTTGGAGCTTGGTTGTTTAACTAGAGTAAACCAAAGAGTGGATGATGTTATAATTTCTTAGTACAAAGATTTGGATATTCAAGCATCCGCATGTAGTAGTGTTAGAGGGGGAAAAAAGAACTTCATTAAATTTAGCTTTCTTTGCAATATCAGAGGTGCATAGCAACCTTTCAGAGGTTAGAGTTGCAAGTAAGGTGCAAGTTGCTTTCTATTGATGAATTAGTCAAAATATGTAATCTCGACTGTGCATACACCTTAGGCATGTTGCCACTTTGGTTGATAAGAATATAACCATTTTAATCTATTTATATCATGCAATTGTTATGTAATATGCTTTGATATAAAAATATTACAAAATTGCATGGGTATATTATTGTTACAATCAATCTATATTATTTATCCACTCGACTATGTAGCCACAGGTCATCAAAAGATACAATACGCATAATCTTCATATCACAACTCTGGCATATGAAATAAACTATAGATTATTGTGCATGATTTCAATCTACTCAATGCCATAGGCTAAATTCTAACTGCTTTAAGAAATAGCGAGTCAAGGTTTAGACAATTTTGTTCCACTCGAATCATAGCATTTCAATTTTTGAGGCGAACTATCTTACGCATTGTACGTTGAGAAGTGAAATGTGAAAAACTCACAATTGAGACTACATTTGTCAAACCACTTATCAATTAAGTATGAACTGCAGCTCATTGTATCATAGACCTAAAAATTGCATATAAGGGTTCGTTTTGTTATGGCTGTTGATTCACCGGTGCCAGCAACGACGTTTAAAACCCATTAAAGTGAAATTCATCCCCAGCCAGCTCCAACAGGTGTTAACAAAAACTTGATAGGTTGATACTTTTTGCTTTAAATAAATTAGACGCAAAGCAGAATCTCGTGATCTGGAGGCTAGCGCCTTTTTGGTGATAAACGAACGATAACCTGATAACCGTGGCACTAAATATATATGAGCTATTAATTTAATCGATGTCCTTAACTTCTAATGTTTCAGAAACCTATCAGCAGTGCTTTAGAAATTAGTTGAATGGCGTTTGCAACAAAATCTCTAATTTGCTTTGACAACAAATGAACTAGTCTTCTTTCTTGTCAACTTTATTATCTTCCTCTTGTGTTGAACCAGTGCTTGGGGCATCCGAGGTTTTTGATTCGTCAAACTCCAAAAGCTGTGCACATTTAGAAAAAAATTGCTTGAGTTCAAGAGGTGAACTAAATTATTATTCAATGACTAAACACGTATAATAATTGTCAACAAATAAACACACATTACCAACCACAACAAGGTTTCCAAGCGAGGACAGAGTAAAATAATAGTGATGCATGACATGTATCATATAGAAATTTCAGTTGCTACAACTTATAATTTCCAAGAACCGTTCAATTAAATTCACTAGTGGCGCAAAGTTGGTTAATGCGGTCACATATGCATACGCACAGGCACAGGCACAGGTCTACTGCATACACATCAAGTGAATTTATTTATGTGGTTATATGCTCCATATGCAAAGCCATAATATTCAGTGCATAACACTTTTGTTACTTGGCTAATCCAAATCATTTCTGTTGCTTGATTCAAGATACTTGTGCAAGTTATGCGGGCCACCATATTCAAATGAATCCTTAATATTTGATGTATTGGAAAAAGAACTAATTAATTAACAAATGAGAAGAAAAAGTCCCGTTTGGCTGTTGCGTGGCAAGATATATATTTGGTGGCAAAAGTCTTCAGTAGCCAACTAGGTCTATTAACCAAGGAAAAGGTTGAGATTTCTTTTCATGTCAACAAAACTACAAACTTCTACAAGACAACTTGATTACATAGTTTCTCTTGACAATAAAAATGATCCCTAAATGCTAGAAAATTTTGCCCTGCTAATTATATCAATTAGGTTATTGATATCTTTTTAGACAAATTTTATTGGTATAATTCATTTTAAAATCTTTGCGCCCACAATCCAGTAGCACCTTGTAAGCCCTCTATGCAATAATAAGCTAACCGAAAAATATATCACAAGAGATGAACTATGAATTAATGTTCCGTGTTTCCGTGATTAAGCGAAATACAAATACTGAAGACAAAAGTCGCTCTGCAAAAACCCACTACAAGCTCAGTGTAATCGGTTGATCATCAAGTCTGATGCACCTACCAAGAAAAAAATATTTCCTAGTTCATCTCATAGTTCAACAAGAAGCTGTGGTCTGGATATACTTCCAAGTCTGAGAATCAAATTAATCTTAGCAGCTTTTTCGTTCAATTACGTGAAAATAGGCTATGGTATATCCAAAATTTTATCACTGTCAATCAGTGCAATTTATAAATCATAAACAAAAGGTCCATAAATGAACAAGAAAGTCAAATTGAATATCTAATCATTTACTAAGTTAGGAATTAAATTTTTAAGAACCACTAAGTTTCAAAAGTAAAACAGGAATACGCATTCTCAAGGAAAGGAGATGAACCAACCGGTTTAATTTCACCATTCCATAGGCAATGAGCAGCCAGAAATCCAATTACACCAGGTACTATATAAAGTAAAGCAGGCTGCACGTAGCAACGTGATTTGCATCACATAAGAAAGCAAGATAAGAGCTGAATTTGTATTAATAGCAAAATACATTTTCAGATGTTCACCTGTGCAGCTTGAAACCAGTTCATGACAATGATTGTAAGGACCAAACCAGCAGTATATCCTATAAAGGCACTATTAAAGTAGCGTATTTGCTTGCCTCGTGACACGTCAAAGCGCAATGCCAATGCAACAAAAATACCTGCAGCAGAAAGAGCAAGTCAAAGGATGACCCAAACTAATTTCTATCTCCAGCAATCCAAAACAATTGTGAAAGAACCGCCTTATGATGCCATCATAGGTTGATGGAATTATTTGGACATCAAGATGGACATAAATAAATTTGGAAAAGAACAAATATGCATATAAAACTTAATAATACTTGTTGCAAGGCCAAATAAAAAGTTTGAAACAAGCAAAAAAGATGGCCATGAGAAGCAAAACAAAGCTTAAGGAACTAGTCTGAACCAAGTGGCATGCATATTTTGCACTGGTCCTAAGAGCATGGTTGATGCCCTATACTTGGTACCCTATATTGGTATGACTGGTGCACTAATATCCACTGATCAGTTATTCTCCAATTGCTAATTTTCTGGTCATTTGGAAAAGATTTTAAACTATCACTTAGTCATTTGGTTGTCATTTTTAGGGGTTTCATGCTTATTTATATCATTTTACACCCTCGTTCAAAGCACATAACTTCTCATTCTATCAAAATCTTATCACACTTTTGAAACTCTTATTTTTTCTAATTCCTGTGGTCATCATTATAACTCCTAACGAATGTTGATCTTGTGTATCAATATGTTTGCATAATGATAGACAATTGTCATTTATAGTCAATATGTTTTCACCTTTGTGTAGCAACATTTGGGTAGTAATTGCCTTGATGACACCAAATGAACTAAAGTTTTGTAGGAAACCTAGAGGTTATTAAGAGATCAATTAAATGTGTACAAAACCATTAAGTAATGATTAGTCCAGAATGCAAAGAGTAAGATTGTCAAGCATCAAAACCAATTGTGTATAGTAGAACATGGAGGGTGCTACGAGAGCTTCAATGAATAAATGTCATTAAGCAAAACCGACGACCCTTTTCTATGTGTTGATTAAAAAACCTCACTATAAGGTAAGGAGCGGAGGCAAAAGAACACTAAGATCAACCTCATCAACACACATGATGGACAGGAGTGCTAGTGCATGTGAAGGCTCGACAAGCCAAAATGTTCCTTTACATGGATGCAGATGCATCCAAGGCTTCTTTAGACTCAGCCAAAGAACAAGGGCACGAGAACAATCAATCTTGATCCAAAAGCTTACCCCTACCAAGTGGGCAAAACACAACCAAATCCTACACAAAAGACAAAAAGATTTATATTGGTCTAAAAATATCCAATAGATTTTACTTTGATTGTGTTCCTAATATGATAAAAGAGGAATATTGTTGTACAATGCTATATGATTCCACAATGTGAGATAAAAATCTTAATACCTTATCATCTCATCCAGAACATCTTTATGATAAAATATAAGCTGCCAAATGTGGCTCTAGGATATAAGGAGTAAATAGATGGATTTGAGCACACTACTATAATGTGAGATGCATGAACTGATCTGGTATATATATATACATATATATATATATATAGAGAGAGAGAGAGAGAGAGTATATTTGACGGTCTGATAGGTCACATGTGTTGGTCCACATTAGATTGTACCGTCAGCACAGTTCTCTTCAACTCTTTAGTCTTCTATTGGAATGTGTTTAAAAGCCTTAATTAAGAAGAATGAAGTTCTGTTTTTCTTTTCTCCACATTAGTGAACACATTATTCATGCAATCATAAGTGTCTTAATGGTTTAGCCATCCCGAAAGCATCAAAACAATTGGATTCTCTAACACTACAATCTGACCTGAAAATTGTGCAATAATTTATCCTATGGTTATCTTTGTGAATGTAACGGAAATTGATGTGCGAGGCGTCAAGCTCTTGCGACATACAGGTAGAGCTTTATATGCGGAAGCATATTGGATTACTATCGAGCAGGTTGGAAAATTATACTTTAACCTTAGCAAACATACAACCATTCATTAAATGAGATAAATTGGCAATGAAACCATCCCAGTTATTTGAGTCAACAAGAATTTAGGTGAACTTCATCATGTACGAAACAGTTTGATAACAGGAGATCAACTGAAACAGAAATTATATTTGGAACAAAATAGATCATGTTCTTAGAAAGCCAGATCCAAGGTTTTCAGACTCGTCCTATGCTTGATGCAAGCTAGAACACCATATCTACCAACAGTTGCAAACGAGGATGTTTAACCAAATATCAAACTGACTCGGAAATTGTAATGAGCAATTATATTGCCGGTTGGAGAGGTGATATAAGTTTTCCCTTCTCATAGATCTCAAGGTATAATCCCTGAAACATTCCTGTGAGCATTCACTTTTTTCCCTTGCATAGCTTAAACAATAAAAAAACTAACAAAATAGAAGTTCTTTTGAAGTGTAGATATCTGACCAGGAATAACAATATCGCCAAGGCCAAGCATGGAAAACGGTCTTGCAGCATCAGAAGTTGGGAAAAGAAGCTATTAGGAACACAAAGGAACAAAGCATATTAAGCAAGAACATAAAGTATAATTATAGATAAAATAACTGAGTATGAACAGAACTGACCTTTATTGGAGCATCAAAAGATTTAGCAACACTGACCATCACCGGAGTGAAGAACACCCAAAAGATATCATAGAAGAACAGTCCAACCTATGAGACAAAATATATGTATAAATAATATAATTTGCCTCCAAACAGTTTTGGACTTGTGTAATATCCACTTGACAAGAGAAAACAGTTTCCGATCTTTCCAGGAGCTAACAGAAAAAATACAGTAAATTCATGGTATATATGTAAAAAATACAAAGTTGGTAAGTTTAATCAAATTCTGTACAGCTAACAATTTTCTTGAAAAAAAGAATCCTTTAGAATATTTACAAGAATGTATTATATGGTGTGCTGTTGAGGTAGCACCCATATTTTTTTTACTGAAAACTTGTTTTGAAAAAAAAAAGCGCTGGAGTTTTAATGTATTATTATCTTAAAAATAATTTATATTTGAATATGTTTGCATAAAATATTTATTTTTCCCGTATTGGGGATTTTGTATTTTTATTTTACATTGTTGTAACATTACAAGTCAAGAATTTTGCAAGCTTAATACAAACATTAATTTTGTATCTAAATTAAGATAACTGTATCAAAAGACTGCTACATAGATAAGATTCTTTCTCTCATTTATTTGTATGTTTTGAATACTAAGTACTATATTTTCCTAAACATTTATGCTACTGTAGTGGTACAATAGCATTGTCTTTTGACGTTTTATTTTTTTCCTTAAACTGTAGATCTGAAATAAAAAAGATTTTATACCCCCAAAACCAAAAATAATAGACATAATATCCAAAACAGAAGGAAAAAGAACAATAAATCGACATGGATATGGAAACAATAAGAGATAGGAATTTGCCTCTAATAATCGACATATACACATAGATGTTTCATGTTTGCCTACTCTTTAACATCCATGACCAGGCCCAAGGATATTAAAACTCGTCTAGTACCGACCGATTTGTACTAATTCGGTGAGGGAATAGTATCAGACAAAGGAAATACCGTCAGTATTTAGTGAAAATTATTTTTTGAATATGGTACCGGTACATATCGCCCGGTATTAATGAAAACCGATCGATTCGTACCGGTTTAATAAAGAAAAAAATATTTTAATATGGTACTGTACAAACCGACTGATTTTCATCACGGTTCGTATTAGTTTTTATTATAATAGTTTTATTATTCCACCAACACTTACTGTTCACACGTGCATGAACAGTATAGCAACCAAAAAGCATCAGTGGCTTTAATATATTAAAATAATATTTAAAATTTTTGTTAAGATAATTAATGATTAATTAAATTCTCAGTTATTGCCACCAACAACATATCGGTGGCTATATTTTAATTAAAATATTATATTATTATTATTTTAATATTAATATTTTATTTTTTTAAAATAATATTAAAAATTTCTAAAACTTTTCATATAAATAAGCCTCCTAAATTTATTTCTTTTCAAACCATTCAAAATCCAATCTTTGAAACTCTTCAAGATATAGTTATCTCTCTCCCTTCTCTTCTTTTTTTCTCTTCTAATGGCACCAAAGAGAGATACTGATCTTGCGTGGTTCCATGCTTATAAGATACTGAATAACTGGCACCATTAGTAGTGTATCCACTGTCATAAAGTTTCAAGGGCGGAAGCACTACTCATATGAAGCAACATCTCGTCAATGGTTTTCTCGATGTTACAAATTGTACTAAAGTACCGCAAGAGATTCGCAAAGCTGTGTGGGCGAATTTAGATTCATTCAAAATAACTAAACAATGTTTAGCTGATGAACGATCAAAATTCGATCATCGTACCACGGAGCCCGCCGGGTACGATCCTTACCAAAGCTAATATGATGATGCTGCTGATGAATTACAGATAGAGGCAACTATGCGTATATCCAGGGCATACCACAAAAAAAATATGCGGTCTGCTTCGATTCGGTTCATGGAGCAACCATTCTACGAGGGCGGATCTAGGAGTGGGAGCTGTATGGAAATTGGTGCTCAAGGACAAACGGGAAGTCATGTAGCACCATAAGGCAAAAGAGGTATTTCTTCTCTTTTGGGCTTTAGCCGGCGCACTTGGGGGTCTCGGTCCCGCCTCCCACTGATATTGATCCCAGAGCATTCCCCTCTCAATCAAGTAAGCAGACACGTGTTCACGACATTTACAATAAAACCAAAAGGTGGATATCGGCAAAGCCATATTAAAATGGTTTCATTTCAATAGGATTCCACCACATGCAGCAGGTAACCTATTTTATCGTTCAAGGACGGCGAAAATTCAAAATTGTGGGCCAAGAATTCAGCCCCCAAACCCTTACGAAATTGGTGGACCATATCTCGACGATGAGGATGAGGAGTACACAAATTGTATAAAAGACATGAAACCTTAGTAGGAGACCTTCGGAGTCACTTTAATGTGTGACACTTGGACGGGGCCAACGAAAATGAGTATTATTAATTTTTTTATTTATTGTAATAGAAAAATTACTTTTCATAAGTCTGTTGACGTGTCATCTGAATTTCAGAATGCAACATACATTTATAGCATTATGTAGAAATTGGCCCTCAATATATCGTGTAGCTAATTACTAATAATGACAGTAATTTTAAGAGAGTTGTCCAACTGATCACCCTAGATTTTTCACATATTATTTGGTCACCGTGCATCGCACACTGCATCAATTTGACGATGAAGGATATTGAAAAATTAGATAAGGTGAATAATGCTATAAAAGGTGCACAAATAGTGACACGATTCATCTACAACCATCATTGGGTCCATGTAAAAATAAAAAATTTTGTGGAATGAGAGATATTACGTCCTACAATAACGAGATTTGCAACTCGTTTTTTTTTTTTTTTGAAATTATTACTCTAAAAAAATTAATTTGAAAGCAATGTTAAATCCCAAGATTGAGGTAGTTCCAATTTTTCATCCGGGATGAAAAAGTAGTTGAGAGTATATTTCTCAATAAATGTTTCTGGGATAGTATGACTGATATTTGTATGGTGGTCGAGCCTCTTTACGTGGTCTTACGTAAAATAGATATGGATAAAAAGTCAATGATGGGTAAAATTTATCGCATGGTTCAAAAATGCAAAAACATAATTTTAAAAAAATTTGGATCCCGAGCCAATAAATATATTGATATTATAAGCCATCGGTGGGACACTGATGCATCAAAACATTATGCGGTAGGTAAGTATTATCAAAATTTTTAAATTTTTATTATTATATACTAACAGCCTGTTTCAGAGAAGAGAAATAAGGAGAGAAAGGAAAAAAATAAAATTCTTTCCTTCCATTTTCCTTGTTTCAGAGGAGAGAAATAAGGAAAAGAAAGGAAAGGAAAAAATTCCTTTCCTTTCTCTCCAAAACAGTTCCCTCAAAAATAGACGAAAATCATATTTCCGTCCGTCCTTCGCCCAAAACAAAAGAAAAACCAGTTTGCGCCCGAGCCTCTCACTCGAGCGTCCGTCATCCCCTCTCGCTGAAAGCTTGCCACCTTCCTCCTCTCTCGCCGGCCGGAAACTCGCCGCCTTCCTCTACTCTCGCCGGCCGGAAGCTCGCCGCCATCCTCCCCTCTCGCCCGTTGGAAACTCGCCGCCTTCCTCCCCTCTCGCCCGCCTGAGCTCGCTGGCCTTCACCTTCTCTCCCCGAGTCCTCGGCCTCGTACATGTCTTCGCCCTCAGTCACGCTGCTCCCGTCGTTGAAAATGGCGATGGTGGATACTAGCTCGGCTTCCCTTTCTTCATTGCAGTAGAGCAGGGTGCTGACGATCCTGGCGATGGAGACGAGAGAGAAGGAAGGCGGCGAGAGAGTAGATCAGCCGCAGATGCTGCCTCCCTCCTCGCTGACGTCTCTTCCTCAGATCGCGACACAGTTGCCTCAACCTAGACTCCAGCGTCTCCCTCCTTCGCAGCCTCAACCTCTATCTCGCCTCCCTTGTTCTCGACTGAGTAGAATAAGGATCGGACAAGGCATCTTATGGTCGGACTCGGAAGCAGAAGCGGAGGGGGCAACGAGGAGGAGGAAGGCGGCGATGAAGAAGAAGAGAAATCGGGCGCTGGAAAGCATAGCTGCGGCGGGATCTGAGAGCAGAACTCGGCGAGAACAAGGGAGGAGGTGGGATATCCCGCTGGGAGCTGGCGTTGCCGGAGGGCGCACACGCCACGCAGCAAGGAGAAGCGAAAGAAGGGGAAAGACTCGATTTTGACTCGGTCAACTAGTCAAAATAGTTCCTTTCTTTCCATTGAAACAGGAAGCCAAAAAGAGAAAGGAATTATTTCCTTTCTTCCTTATTTCCTTTCCTTTGTTGTTTCCTTTCTTTTCTGATTTCTTTTCCTTCTCTGAAACGCAACGTAAGTGATAATAGATTTATGTAAGATGATTTTTTTATAGCTTATTATTTTAATCCGTCATACCAATACCAATACAACTTGGAGAGTAAGCAAGAATTACTCAATGTATTAGGAAGTGTGATATATCGCATAGAAATAGCGGCTGCAGCAATTAACGAAAATCATTTGTTTCCCGAAGCGGAAATGACTTTCGGAGATCCAGTAGCACCAGATCTCAGATACAGAATTGATCCTAGTAAGTTTTTTTAAAATATATTTAGTTATCATATACTTGTACTAATTAAAATTTTAAATTTATTTTCAACTAAATGGTGGTTACAATTTGGTGCAAAAACACCAAATTTACGAAAGATGATATATTCGCATCTTGTCACATCAGCGGATGTGAATGCAATTGGTCGACCATTCTTTTATACACACGAAAGTACGCAATCGATTATCATATCGTCGTCTTGAGAAAATAATTTATGTCCACGATAATATGCGACTCGGGCTACGTAGTTTGCAAGAAGGAAAATGAAAGAGTCTGAAGTTGCAGACCCGTTTGATGAATCATTTATACCAGATGACAATGACCTCATGATGGAATGGTGGTCAACTTAAGATAAATAAAATGTGGCCCTCGATGAACCTGGTGATCCACCTTAGCCTTCTCAATATATTTCTCAGTTAGTCAAAAGCGAAGACGACAATCAACCAGAACATACGAGCTCAATTGATATAAAAGATAATGCTGACGATTGGTGTATGGAGAAGATCGGTCTATGTCCATGTAGACAGCCAGTACAATAGTCGTCCCAAACACAGTCAGATGCATTTAGAAGGAAGACAATAGCAAAGCAGCCTGCGACTACAAAAGGAAAAGGCATAGTGGACCCAATACAAGAAGATGACAAATTAGAATCAGAAGAGACTCAAAATATAGTCGATAGCAGTGTCAATACAAATGACGGTGGTGGTGGCTCAAGTTATGTGTCTGCTACACAACAAGAAGCAAAGCCATGGACGGTTGAGGCAGGGTACACTCATTCAACTCAAGATGATGACTATGGCCATCGTACAACCCAACGGTTACAATATCAAAAGCGAAGCAAGGGATCAACTCGAAGTAAACATCGAAGTCAAGCCTTAGAAGACTAAGAAGATATAAGGTCGACGTTACCCTCAAAGACAGAAAGTGGATCTTCATGGTCACAACCAAGCTATGGATCTAATATGTATCCATATCTAGTGTTAGTTCTCATTCCAGTCCTAGTGACAGTGGTTCATATGACTTAAGCACAACTTGACCAAGCAAGTTTATTGAGTATGTGGAACTTAATATATCAGTACCACATATCTTGGGAACAATTTCAACTTTGGGCAATACAAAATTATGGGATAGATTATGGGGTAATCCAAGACCTGAGGGAACTGACCATATTGATCCATACGAGTCTCGACACTCATTTTGGATGTAATCATTATTGTTTGTACTATTTACTTATTGTTTAATATTATACCTTTATTAAAATAATTTTTCCAATAGCATATTATTATACTTTATTAAAAAAAAATTAATTAAAATCGGATTTTACCAGTTTACCACCGGTACTATATCGGTATCATTCGGTATGTACCGGTCCGGTGACTCACCGTACTGAGTCGCTGGACCAGTTTTCCGATCTTTGTGATCAGCCACAAATTGATATGACAACTGGTGACCATGTATGCAAACTATAGGCACTTTTCCCATCAATCATCTTTTTAGAGTATCGCTCAAAGTTTATTATCACGAGTGAGAATGACAGTCAACCATAGAAATGGACGGGAAGCATTACAAAGAATAGCCAAAAAAATTACTTGGAATACTGATTGATAACAACAATAACCCGAACTTTACAATTTCAATACTAATTGAACTCTGTGCTTTAACTCAAATAACGCACTATATAGGTGAATTCAGAACTAACGATCATACTTCATTTTGCGTTTCTCATACAAGACATTATGTACTTCTCATACAAGAAACATTATATGTCAGAAGTCAGAACTAGAATTTGAAACTTAATTGGCAGCTAATACGAGCTCCCTTAAAAATTTTCAACATTACAAATAAAAAGAAATCTGCTAAAAGGCCATTGGATTACATTGTTGATAACTACATCGCTTATCATAAAAAGACAATATCATAATGAAAGCAGTAAAAGAAGAATAAATCCAAAAGGCCTTGATTTTTCTAACTAGCGTCAATGTCTTCAATAGGAAGTAACTTCTGGTACAAATAAACATCTGGTGATACTAATGGATAAGATAACTTTCTTGTTTTCCATTTGCAAAAAAAAATCTTGTTTTCTGTGTACAATTTCCTAAGAACACTAAGATTAGGAAATGATTATGTATTTATAATTTTTTTTCTCCCTTGCTATCAAGCTGGGCATAAAATATTGCTAAATAAAATTAAATAATTAATAATTAGGGGGTGAGATAGGATTCTAACTCATGAACTCTAGCTTAGGCATGATGCTGAGATCATCTGAGTTACCACTATCCTAAAAGTTCAAGCTATTCGGAAACAATATATTCATAATTTAAAAATGTTCAACATACAAAAAATAACAATCTCAAAGGCCCCCAACTTAATACCCTTTGTTCGATGTCAGACATTCAAAAGGCAGGAGTAGGCAACAAAACAAACTCTTGCTCTTTAAAATTTGTCAAACCTACAATGAGATGAAACAAGCATTTCCCTCTAAGTAGGGGTGCACAATCGGTTCGGTATATTCGGTAAATACCGATTTACCGATTTTTTCGGTAAAATCGGTTCGGTAAATTCGGTTCGGTAAATTCGGTATCGGTATCGATACCGGTAATGATTTTTCTACAATTCGGTTGTCGGTATTGGTAAATTTTTTTCGGTTCGGTAAAAAACCGATTTTACCGATTATAAATAATATAATAAATAAAGAATATTTTTTAACTAATATAGTAATAGTTTTAGCTATAGCGATTAGCAAAAATGAAGAAGTAAAGAAGGAAAATAATATAAAAATAAAAAAGTAAAGAAGAAAAATATTATATAAATATTAGATATTAAATAAGTATTTATAATTTTTTATTCGGTAATTTACCGAAAATTCAGTTCGGTAACTATTCGGTATATTTCTTATTCGGTTCGGTATCAGTATTAAAATTTTTGATAAATAATAAATCGGTAAACTCAGTATCGGTAAATTCGGTATTGGTATTACCGATTGTACACCCCTACCTCTAAGTAATAGAAGATTCATAGCAAAAGGCTTAAATATAAGCCTAGGGAACGAAAGTCATTGTTGTAAAGTAGACCAACCTAGTAGCATATTCTTGAATGTAGATTTGACAAGCCAAGGAGTTCTAATCTCCTGTAGCATTTACTCGAGACCTATTATACATAGCTAAGGAATGTGGCTTGAGCTAGACCTACAATTATAACTCAACAGCCATTGCATTCGCACTCCATTAAGTAATCAGACTCATTCTCTAATGATCCAAACTACATAGTATGGTTTGTCCAGTTAATTTCATGGTATAAGAAACTAGTCTATACCGCCTAGTACAAATGGTATGTACCAAGGTTGACCGGATGGAACCGGACAAATGAGCAAAAAAGAAGGATTATACTGTGGCAAAAGCTTGTGGCAGACCAAACCGAGTGTTGCAGCAACTGAAGCAGCAACAACAACATTCGAAAAAGAATGAGGAGGATTGGTATTGCCGTCAACTAAAGTGCCTGCGAGCAAATGCCAAATGGTGGACACAATGCAAGCATGGCTAGAGTGGTGTGAATGCCAAATGGCAGGCTCGAACAGCCATCACAGCACTGTAGTTAGAGAGTGAGCAACGGACATTGCGTGAACGCATATGGGTGGACACAAATCTGATGGGATTCGGTGCATAGATTTAGCAGGATCCAGTGAAGCTTCAGCGTGCTGATGCTCATTGGGTGCATGCATGCAAGCGTCCAAGCGTTCGAGCGATAGGTAAAGCATGCACCATAGCATTTGGACACTCCATTTGGTGTTGACGCTCGTGATTAATCGGGCCGCTGACAATTCCAATGGGTGCATGAATGCTAGGTGGAGTGTGGGTTTTAGACAAAGATCGCCGGCAGATCTCTAGTTCTCCTCTTCTCTTCTTTTTTTCTTTTTGTTCTCCTCTTCTTTCTTCTTCTCCTCTTCTTTTTCTTTTCATCTGCTCCATCTGAAAAACCAATCTTTGCTCGAACAGGTACAACCGGCCGTACCACCGAGTACATGCCAGTTTGTTAAACCTTGATATGTAATAGTTCGACCAATAATATATATATTAAAACATGCACACAAATCATTATCTTGAAGACTTGAACCTTGGTTGCTTCAACCTAAACTTAACAAAACACAGTAAAATTATTTTCAAAGTTCATGAAAAATAAGACGGTAAATAGGAAATCCATGAATAAATCATTGGTTCCTATCATCTAAAACAACTGAACTGTTTTGATACTAATATTTGTTTTACAATCATCTCAGAGTCAATTAAGTCATGTTTGGAACATGGAAAATTACTGGCTAATTATCAATTTCAGTTCTAGTGACCTGAATTATGGGCAGCTCTGGTGAGGTCATTGCAATTTTAAGAATGAAATGGAAACTTTAAATTTTGATCAAAAGCCACAACAAAAAATACAACTGCGGAAAGCTAAAAGCAACTTCACTAAAGCAAACATCAGAGGCTTCATAGATTCTTTTTAAGTTTTCATTTTTGGTGAAAAAAAAAACTTGTTTCACAGGAAATTATCTATAGAATGAAAATTGAAAAACTAAGTTTTCATAAATTTATAAAGGAAATTGAAATAGTAATAAAGGTGTTTTCTTATTTTCAATTATTGGTAGAAAAGTCAAATATGTTATGGCATGCCTGTAATTAACTGAATTAAACAAAACATTTTTTTGTCAAAACGAGAAGTTGAAAGCTAGTGCAACCAAACGCCTCACAAAAGACAGTAATAAAGTAACCTCATTTATTCGGTTCCTATTTTCAACAACCCATATCCGATCTCTTTTGTTCCACCTCTTCATTGTATACAGAGTTTGTTACTGTCAACGTTGAACCAATCTAACTCAAGGGGTAGTCATACCTAAAGAACAGTATGACAGTAACATCATTTATTCTTCTGTTCCTTTTTTCCTCATCTTTCATTAACTCCTTACTGCATACAGAGTTAATTTTCTTGTTGAGGACAGCTATTTAAAAGTTTTCATCTCCCATTTTCTATCTCTGCATTATAAACCTTTTAATCTCACGCCAATATTTGGTTAATTTTGGATATCACTCAAATAAAACCAGACACCTACTTGAGAAGAGCTTAGACTTCAGATGGCTATAATACTACCATGATTTTACATCAACATGCATTTGTAGCTTCAGGTGTCACTGTGAATGAATCAGTATAATATGATGTTTATGATGTAAAGAAGGAAAAGTTATCTATCTATACCAGTGTTAACGTCACTGACAAAAGTGTGCGAAGTCACTTCAGAGATGATAAACCCATCAATAAAAGTTAATTTAGTAAAATCAAACCAAATATCATATTCATGAGGCACAAACATATGTATAATCTCTTACCAAAAGAATTACACCAGTTTTAAATGATCCCAACGATAGCATCTCGATTCCCTGCAAAACAGACAATCGCTTGTTCAACATATTCAGCACATAGCCACATACTGCTGAAAAGCATTGGTTTCAAAGTTTAAACTATGGAGACCACAAGACCAACAATAAAATAAAGTTAAAAATGGTGTACAATATAGGCAAGCCACCAGTGTGAGTGAAGTTCTATGCCCACTAAATAAAGTCAAAATATTTGTTAAGAGTGAGTACAGTAAATTAAGTGTATTTTATTTCCATCTTACTAAACAGCCTACAAAAATATGTTCAACATCCTCACCATAAATATCTTTGAACGTTGAAACTCACTAGCTCATTCGAAGGAGCAGTAAAAGTTCTTAGAGGTCAACTAACATTCTCTCTCAATTTGAATAAATAACACTGAAAATATCTTTGAACGTTGAAACTCACTAGCTCATTCGAAGGAGCAGTAAAAGTTCTTAGAGGTCAACTAACATCCTCTCTCAATTTGAATAAATAACACTGTAAAAAATTGTTCAACATCCTGACTATAGATATCTAAGAGAATGACTTGCTCAGTCGGAGCAGCAAATGTCCTTAGAAGTCAACTGATACTGAAATAACTGCTAGTGGAGCTTCCTCAAAGCAATGATGAGCTATATTTTTTTTGTATAGAAGTGCTAGTTAGATAAACTAACTAATAAAAATCCCGGTTGTTGATAATAAGATCCGAAATCCCACGTTCACCACTACCACTTGCCTCCTAGAGAAAAAAGGGATGAAAATTTTGTTATTGATGTTTCTCACACTATGATGATAGTTATTAGCTTTATGATCATTTGAGATGGTTTTGTCAGATTCTAACTCCACCAACTACATTGATGGGATTTGGCAGACAATAAGAGGAAGGTCCAAAATTGACAGTTCTTCAGCCATAAAGAACCCTGCATTCACAAATCAGAATATGCCCAACAGCAGCTATGAGACAAAAGGTGTGATAAGGTAATGCAATTAAGATATGTCCCTAGCCTCAAATAAAGTATGCGATTGCTTTATACAACACATTCTTAATCCAAAAGTGTGCGTGGACTATTTCAGAGAAGCACCAAAACAATCACATACTGCGCTGTATCCATAGTATTTTTGTAGAATCATTACAAAGTAGAAAGATATTAAGGAAATTCAAAGGGAAATGGCAGACAATCAAGTCTTCAGTTAAGAAGTATTATATATAACAGTTACATTATATATCTTTTCATATACAAAATGAGAAGAAACACTGAAAAAGCATATCTCTTTTACCACCAGAAGTTAAATAAGAACCGCCACATGCAAAGTTGTTGGTGATGAAGAACTAACCTGAATGCAGAACGCAATTCCCAAAATATTGTTTGCCAACCAATGCTTTTTAAGTGCATACCAAATACAGAAGAAAGTTCCTGGAATTGATGCAACAACCTGAGATCTGGTGAAGTCCACTGAAGCAGCTGAAATAAGGCATATATTAAACAATAGTCAGAAAACAATGAAAATCTAAGCCACCTACAATTCCACAAACACAAGGTCAACATAAACTTGGTACAGAGAAAACTAAAATAGAATGAAGAAGACCATAGATGTTCGAAGTCATCAAATTAAAAATAGCAATATATGCTATTGCTTAGTCTAATTCGAGAGAGGATCAAATATATTTTAATTTACATGGCTATCAGTGAATGAGAAGCAGTAATCTTTGTGGCTAATACCATGCCAGCTTCTCCTTCAAGCATTCCCTATTTGGACTTTAAAAGTAAAAAAGAGTTTTCTATATGGATTTGACAGTGATAGTGTACGACAAGAAGCACATGAGGTCTAATGCCTTTACAAAACATTGTCAATGCACTAATGAATTTAGTGAAGAACATCTAGAAGAAGAATTCGTTCAATTGGGGATGAGTTATAGATAAATCAAAAACCAACCATGAGTAATTGATATAGCCTTTTAATTCGGAAGGTCCTTGATTTGTAAGAGGAAAAACCAAAAAATAAAATCCCTTTAAATTAACAAAACCCAATAAGCTATGTCTTAGGTTGAATAGAAACATGGAAGCCCTTTGCATCCTAATTAAATTAAACTTTTTCCCTTTTTTCCTCAACTTAGAAATGAATTACTTTTCTTACTGTATAACTGTTATGTGTCCATCAAATATATTTTTCTCTTATTAGAGTTCCTTTCCCAACATTTTCCTTTATTAAAGTCCACACCCTGTCATCTATTTTGCTAACATGAAACTCAATCATAAATAACTTACAAACATTTTTATATGATTAAAAACTACATAAAAAATGAGCACTTGAATATTAAGAATTTCTATGCAGTTATAGTGAAGTACAAGCAATCTTAGCAACTCAAAAGTTGAATGTAATTTTAAAATATTTGAAGTGCCCTCTAAAGAGCCAAGCCATTATTATTGTCAACCTGAGAAAGTAACTTCAGTGATCTAGTTACTTGAGCAAGAACTCCTCTTTTCACCCCTTGAGTAAAGTTGTTAAAACACATTCGGGTCATAGAATCAAACAAATCCACAACCCATATTAGGCAAATAATCTTGATCAACTGCAAGATTTCTAGATCATAAGATATGTGGAATCGATAAGACTGTAGAAGACTTGTATTTCGCTATTTAGACTTATCTTTTGATACTTTTGCAACTTCGAGTTGATGTGGTGTAACAGTTAGTGGTTGATACTTTATGCTTTGATTTTTTTTTGTTGGTTTTATTTTTTATTATTCAATTTGATGTTAGCTTTTAAACTAATCTGTGTGAGTATTTGGAGACATCGGTTAATTTTTCATGATGTTGCATGGTAGTTTGTAGCTGGTAAATTTATTGCTTGTTACTTAATTAGAAATGTTTGTGTTTAATTTACTCTTAGCATTTGAATGTATTTTAATTATATTACATTTTAGACTATTTGATAATTTTATTGATCCTGCCTTACGATCCAATAGGGTGAAGGATCTTGATCTTGACAACCTTGCCATAGAGCATCCCAAAAGCATCCCATTATGAATGAACAAACAAACACTTCAAATAATAAGATATTTCTCAATAATGAATGAGTTAATGGTACATTATATCTAACTAGCAGAATCTGTGTTCCTCAAAGATAACGCTAAAACAAACTTCAAGAATGAGTGGCAATCTAACAAATAGTCACTTTGCATATCTTAAAGCATGCTAATATAGACTACTAATATTTACATCTGGATTACGCAGTATTATATTTATAAAGAGAAAGATGATCCTGGATTGATTTGATCACCTGCATACGTTCTTCATCATGATAGTACATTTAACAATATTACTAGCTAAGTATTATTTGCAAAAATTTTGTTCTCAAAATTAGGCATTTCCACAAACTATAAAGGAAAAATTATATCAAGAACCAAACAATCAATCTTGATAGTTATTTGCATGTAAGTTTGGAATAGCTACAACTTACAACACAAAAATTTTTCAGTAATAAACAACACAAAACAATAGTATATGATGCGATGAAACTTGATAAAGCTAGGTTAGCCCGCCCAGCTGTTATAACTGCTCAGGAACAAATTTAGTGCAACAAGAAAGGCCACTGATCTATATACAATTCAGGTATATAGCCAACTTAAATAAAGTTAAAGAACAAGAGAAGTAACAAACATCATGTTATCTGACAGTGACGAGAACAAAACCAAACAAACTACAGGATCAGGGATATGAAGTAACATCAACATAAAATAATTTGAGATTCTAGAAAACTGAGAAAGAAGAACAAGAATATATCATACACTGGAAATAAGGCACTCGCCAAACAATGAGATTATCATTCCAATGTTTTGGGAGAAAACGCTTGATTGCTGGTAATAGGGTGGCCCTGCACAGTTTAAGCAATAACTGAGGCACTATACCAATTAGTCTAAGTAAAAAGAACATTAATGATATCTCATGTCACTGAATGACAATTACATACGAGAGAGCCACAATCCCAAGAACAAAGAAGTAACATGTCAATACAGCATTGACCAAATCTTTGGAGAAAAACTTGAAAAGAAGAAAGAGTGATAGTAGCATTGCACTCCCAACTAGAGGAAATCTCATTGCATGTTCATTTGACATAGTCTCCTGCACATATTCAGTGAGCATTTCAAGATGTGCTTCCGTTAGAGGTAATTAGTATAAAATACCAAACAAATAAAATATATTCAACACTCATGACAAAAAAAGGACACTCACTTGAGGTGGAGTTGGCTTGACTGATCGATAGCAACCAACATAAACAGTCAGACATGCTGTCAAAACTACATTCACATTGGGATTTACATTCATAACAAGTGGGGCTAAGGTCAAGCCTGCAAGAAATAAAATCATTGAAAGATGAATAATGTAAGGTTTGTGAATCAGGGAATATAACATTCTAGCAAATGCTGTAGCAAAATAAAGAGAAAGAAAAAAAGCTTCAGATAAGAACCAACATAGAAGGTTGATATTTTTCTTCTTTCCTTTAAGTTTTTTTTCCATTTCTGCACTAGTTCCCCCATTGACACCAGACCGTATAACAATCAATACCACTATGGCATCAGTCTAACAAGTCCTTGAAATCTCTACCAGCCGAACAAGTGAAAACTTGTGCTTGAATTAACACAATATGTTGGAAACTTGTCATGATCAGGATTATCAAACAATACAGAAGCAGATACAAGTTTATATAGCAGTTGGCATAAAATCTGACAAATAATATTATTGCGACATATAGAAAGCACAATGTCCGCAAAAGCAACAGATTCATTATATAACAAAATCATTCAGCTATGAACATATGAAATACTTTTAGTAATATTTTAATAAAAAATAACACCACCATATTATATGATCTGAACTAAAATGGAAGTAAAGGCATCATACCTAAAAGAGCAAAGTTTGCAGCCCGTTCATGAGTTTCCATCGTTATGACTTCAAGCTCACTGGTAAAAGGGTGATTGCAAGTGATAATGGGCCAAACGATAATTTTCTAAGTAAGATAAGATGTTTCAGTAGGCAGATAAATTCTCAAAACTCAGGCAGCAGATTCATCAATGGTTCAAAGGTATTGTCCTCCCAGAATCAAGTACTGCATGAGGAATAGAAGAAAGCATATATAATAACCATATGTATCTCACACAGCAAATTCAATATTAAACTTTTCATAATTAATACAAACTAGAATTAACAGAATTTCCAAGGGAACCTAAAAGAAAAACAGAATATCTAAACCTTGTCCACCAGAAAAAAAAATTAAAAAATGACATCAGAGGATAAAAAAACTATCATTTCAAAAAACAAATACGAGTTACCATCAAAAGAAAGAAAAAGGGTAAGCAACTCAATCAAATTACAAAATGAATTCATGTAAAACTAGCACTGAAGAAAAAAGTTAAAAGAAATAAAGCCCGATGGGAGAAAATTTTGAGAAACTAAAAAATAGTAACACATTCCGAACACTAGAATCCTGTAAGGAGTTTGTTCTAATTACCTCAAATATTAGCTATCAAGCAAGTAATAACCACAAATAGTAACACATTCCGGACACTAGAATCTTTATTTTCCTTAACTCAAGCTGTAGCTCGTAGTCACTCTAGAATCTTTATTTTCCTTATCTCAAGCTGTATCTCGTAGTCACTCACACATATGAGGCATTCGAACTTATTGCCAAAGTATTACAACAAACTTTATATGAAATAATCAGATTACCAAGCAGTTTTGTGCAGATTTTTCTATGTTTGGCTTATCAACATATTGAGACCATCTTTTATTTTTCATCTATTTAATCAGATACTAACATACAGCAATCATATATCTTTGAAGTTCTTGAATTATTAGCCAAAAAACTATTTAACCCTTAGAACATAATCCAAAAGGTCTGCATTGTGTGAAATGATATTGTTCATTCTAGACCTTCAAACAAAGATGGCGGATTATTGGATCTTGTACCAATGAATATCTACTCAAGAATCCATTCTTTAGCTTGGCTTTACTACCAGTGTGATAACAGATAAGAATCAACTTCTAACAAAGACTTATACGGAATTGTTCTTGTGTAATTTACAAATCGCTTTATTAACCACTATGGTATCAAAAAAGAAAGAAACATTAACTAAAAAACAACAATGAATAGCATATCATTTGATATATATACAACCTTTGTACATGAACAATGTAGACTAACTCGGCACTATATTTCAGAAATATGCAAATCCGCACTTTACCAAATGCTTAATCCTTCATTTATATCCATGCTATCAAATTCAAGCACACTTACAGAAGAAAATAGTACTACCTCCAAACTAGGCCATATCAACTATCCATCTCAGGAATCTTTTTCTACTCCAGAATCATTAATTTTGATATAACATAGATAAAACTTCTGAAAAGGTTGGATTCCAGTTTGGCATAAAACTGCATACACTAAAGACCCATAGACTAATTTAGATCCATACATGAAAGATCGAGAGCATACATAGATTCAAAAAAAGCAAAAGCATATCTATGTATTTCCGATAGTCTAAAAAACATCAGATCAGAAACAAACACTTCCTTATAGCGACTCCGTCGCGATCTACTGAAACGAACAGATCTACGTGTTCCAATAGTTGAACAAACAAATCATAAAAGAAAAAAGACGGCGAAGAAGCAATCACGAACTGGCAGAGGATGCCTGCCTCGGAGCGATCCGGCGTCGAGGCAAACAGCTGGGAGATGGCGGATAACTTGACGAGGGGCTGCACCGAAACCGAAATGGGAATAAGGAAACGCACCGGGGCTGAGGGGGGCGCTGTGGGGCGGATGGCAATCTATCGGGTTTAATGAAGTATCTGACCCGTTTGCCATAGGTTGGCTTCCTACTAATCGGATTCGGTAGGCGTAGTTCTACTGTACCCGGATCCGCTTACCTTGCAGACTGGTTCTTTGACTCCGGCTTGACGGCTTCTATCTTTTTAACTTTGCCGTGCCGACGTCACGGTTGATATTGCGCTTTTCGCTTTAGTAAAAAAAAAAATCTGCTTTAAATTGTTTTTTGATTTGAAAATATTATATATTTGCCTTTTTTTTCTTTTTTTATGTTTAATTCGTTGCTTTAATTTGTAATTACAGTTTGGCGTAGATTTCCCTATTTTGTATTACTATTTACATATTTTGAAATTTTAATAATGTGAATATATTTTATATAATAAAATATGAATTTATCTAATAAATAATAAATGGTGGCTTTATCAATAAAAGAAAGCTGCAAAAGCTTTTATGTGAGCCTTTATGGAAATTTCTTAAATAAGCAATGTGATTATAGGTGTAATTGTTTCCATTAGTTGAGTTTATAAAACGGTAATCTTGATTAAATAATGTCCAAAATAATTTTAATATAGGAAAATAATTTTGTTAAACCATTGAGAGTAAAGAAAAAACAATAGTGGGCCAAATGAGACCATCGTTAATGGACATGAGATGCAGTTTTGGGAATTTCAGCCCAATCCGTTAAATTTATCCACAAGCCCAAACTCATTACAACTATTTTATCAGGCCCTGAAATCACGGCCCTTTTGAATAGTCGTCGTTCCTTCCGCTCGTCCGACCCAAAACCCTCGTCGTTCGGAATGACGTATTGCGGCGAAGTGGCGGAGCCCGACGGCGGTGAGAATCCCGCCAACGCAGGCGAAGAAGCCGGACCCTCAGCTTCTGTCCGCTGTTGCATTAGACGCGGGATGCGGTGATCAAGCGCTCATTGAGGCTCTCTCCTCTCGTTCTGTGCTTGTCAAGCGCTTCTCGGTCTTTCCCATTGACGAGGCTTCCTCTGTGGCTCGGCTCACTGCTGCTACCCAGATCGTTTGTGTGATTACTTCGTTCGGTGACGGGCAGGAGTATACTCTTAAGGAGATTACCAAGCGGATCCGCAATGTCCAGGGTTTCATCTGCTGTATGTACACCCACCGCCAAGGACACCGGGGGACCGCTTGTGATGTGGCTTCGATGTTTACCGAACCTACCTCCGCCATTGCCGATGCCGGTGAGGAAGTCTCATTTGTCCTACCAGACTCTCCTTAAGCCCTTGAGCTCTGCCTCTGGTTCCTTTCAATAACTCCGGGTTTGTTTTTGTTCCTTGAATCATGCATCTGTTGACTTTAACGCTGAAATAAATTGCCCTCGATTACTTCAATCTTGCCTTGTAATTAATACATACAATACAATTGTGCTTTGATCTTGTTTGTTTCTCCTCGCATTCTAAATTCTAATCGATATCGTGCTGTAACTTTTTATTTCCACGTTTGGGTGCTTTTTATTCTCTTGCGGAACTAGTTCTATTTTGCACTTCAGGTTGCATTGCTGATTATTACAAAACAGTTGCTCTTCTTAAATAAATTCCTTTGCTTGCAAAAAAAAAAGTTTGACAAAACTCAAAAGCTTCACTTGTTCAACGAAGAGAAAACGAAGTTGGGCTCAAGTTCTTCTTGTACGGTTGGAAAAACTTGTCTTTTTTGTCTTGCTATCAAATACATTGTCTGACAACGATGAAGTGCCAGCCATTATTGCAGGTTAAATAAACTCCTTGCTGATTTTGCATTCATCTATAAGTTATTCTATGGCCAGCATCCAAAGTGCTATGTAGTTGGAAAAAAAGATGTTTCAGAATTTAGGATTTTATGCAAGTTCATACTACTAAATTGATGGAGTGCAGTGGGATGCTAAACTTCCAATTCCTTTGCTAAAATTTATAATAGCTTAATTCATCTCAGTAGCCAGCATGTACGTACCATTGAGGAGAAGAAAACACATGTAAAGTGTCAATTTGAAAATCCCACTTTTGTTTTTACCCTCCTTGTTTCAGTATACAGTTAAAATTGTTCAACGTATCTCATCGTCATGGTTGTAATATTTATAAAATTATATTGATCTATAAAATCTATTTGTACAAATTTATTGTAAATTGGATGGCGATCCATTTATCTTTGACCTCTTGTATCATTTACATGACTGCCTTTTTTAATACTTAATTTTTGGAGAGATAATATACTTTCATACTTAAAGAAATAGATTGGAAACATCGCACATTCAGTTCGCAATGATGATTAGATGGTATGGTGCCCACTTTGAGCAATTGGCATTTTGTCTGATAGTTCAAGGGATTTTAGATATCCTTAGTAGACTCAGAGAAACCAAAAAGAGAAGCTAGGGGTTTGTGTTGGGAGAAGATAACTGTGTCGCTATCCTAGGAGGAAAACAGGGAGTGATCAATTAGGACAAATAGTTGAGAGGATCAAACTTGAAGAGCACAAAGACAAGTGAAGAATGGTAACTATAGATCTTCACTCTAGGCCTTGGGCATGGCTGAAAGCAAACCTAGGTCACATGCATAATCGAAAATTTTGCAGTGGGGAAAATACTAGGTTTCAATATGATCGCATGACTTGGTAATATGATCAACCATGAAAGGAGAATTAAAGCATTACCATTGCCATTGTTTGAGTGGCGGCTTGGAAGAAGAAAAAGGGGCGAGTGCCTCTTCTCCAAAGGAATCGCACACAGGATGAGATAGGCCTCCTTCCTTGCTTTCCTTGTGCTAGCAAGTCACCAAGAAGTCTTTGATCGTCTCCTTCAAAGGAAAAATGTGTCTTTGCTGGTTGGCCTTCTTCCTTGCGTGAAGATGAACCACACGAGAGGAGAAAGGGGCGAGTGGCGTTCGAAAACGTGAGGGGATATCCCAAAAGGAAAATTCGGCTACCAAATATAGTAATAACCGAATGCATAACTCCCTCCTTAACTCCCCATGAAGCCATCGTAACTCCTCTTGAATCGAACCATGTGTTCACAAGTGAACCGGTTCAACTCCAATTTGGTTCAAGCACCAAATCGAACCAGCCCTGGTTATAATCTCTTTGAACCAAATGGTTCAAGATCTAACCACACATCACATTGCACCCTTGATCTTTACGATCAAGCATCAATCCTCCCGATCGAAGCTTACCGATCATATGCCCTAATCAATCAAACATGATTAGACTAGATCTCACTTCCGATCAGAGTTTCAATTCCTTTAAACTGAACTAGAATAATTCAGTCCACACGATCTGACATAAGGAAGCCATATCATCAAATTGTGCGACCCTAAGGGTTTCCTTCATTGTCGGTAACGATAACTTACGTTATCACGATCAGAGAGGGGTATCTAGCAACACATCACTGTCTCCCGATATGAAGGAAAGAGTCTTCCAAGACTACTCCCAAACCATAGCACAAGTGTGAATCTAATTCACTCGGCATACATGTTTCCCTTTGCCACTGGATGTTCCCGTTGGACAAGCGTGTCAAGCCTGTGATTCCAACACGATGAAAATGGTTAGATCAGATGATCATAGTCATCTGGGTATGGCCATACACATTCTCAACCATTTTATCCAGGGGGCCCTTTAGAACATCACACTCCAACTAGGAGAGGCAATCTTATATCTATCACTAGTGCCCTAACATGACTCATGCTCACTATCCAAGATAATCTTTAACCATTATCTTTCAAATGATATTGAACTACCTCAAGATAATGCCAATCATCATTTAGAGACATAAGTGATCTCAAGTCAGAGGGAATATGCCACTTGCTTGCATATAAGGATTTATTCACATTGTGACAAACAATTGAATATCCTAAGTAGGGTCAGTCCAGTACATCCAATGCACCTATGTGTCTAAATCTTATTCCACGCTCGAAGCATCCTATAAGATTAGAACACATATTAGTCTCAATCATATCAAGGCTGTCTCATGTTCACCGAGATATCTCGACTAAGGACAATACTGAATGTCAGCTAAGCTGAACATCATTGAGACATTACTCAGATGTATACATACAGCAGCAGATAATGTAACAATCTGAATAACAATAATTGCCTTTATAAAAACATATAGTTTATACATGATACTGCAATTAATTCAAGGCCTCAAACATTAGCCTTAAGGGCATACCCAACAATGGCTCCAGGCCCTGTTTTTACCTTCTCATTAGTTGTTTTGATAGCTATCTCCTATCTGGGGAAGGACTATGGGGGGACATAGGTTTTGTAGGACACAAGTATACTAAGAGACAGATCGATTAGGAAATTAGCTTTGTTTTCAGAAAGATGATAAGGCTAGGAAATAAATCAGACATAAATGGTACTTCCTTGTGTTAGTTTGGTGCCGATTCCATTAATGTTTCATTTAAGAAACACCAAACAGCACCCAAGTCATAGTTGCCATCTTGTGTTTTTTTTATGAAAATTCCTTGTGAGCTTTTGGGCCGTAGATGCTGTATAAAATTAATGAACATATCCTACCTGAGGCTGAGTTAACTGTTTATTGCTGTGTTTTCTATTTCTTCCATTTGATGTTGCTACAAGAGCATGACCTATGCTTGCTCTTCTCTAATTCCTCATTCCAGCATTTTCATAGTCAAAATCAAGGAATTAAATACTGGTCTATAGCACCAGGCAGTATGTACCGAACCAACCATGGAACCGGTTCTAATACTAGCATGAATATATATAGTATAAATATATATTATTTGGTATTGACCCACGCCATTGGGACCATAGTACCATATGAATATACATATTATATATAAATATATATTATTTGGTACCGTCCATTGGTATCGTATGTAACCTAATGGTACCATACCGGTCCAATAATCATGTTTTGGACCAGCTTTTTAAACCTGGTCAAATTTTTTGGTGGTGGTTATCACTACTCTCTTCAGGTATTGGTTATCTTTTAGCAATTGGAGAATTTGATACACATATTGATGTCATTTTGATCAGCATATTTATGCTTATAAAATTGATGGTAACATTTGTCCATTATTTCTGGTTTGTATCATTAGCAATTTTATGGATCTTTGCAATTTTCTGAAATGTGCAACATATTTGTATGATTTTTATCGCCATTTGAAACTGTGTTGCAAGAGGATAACATGGTAAACTTAATCATTTGAGTGCACTGCAACTTTATAAATAGTTTGAAGGTTTTTTTTTATATAAATAGTTTGAAAGTAATTCTCTAGTTTTGAGCCGGAAATAATAGGGACAGAGGACAATCATCTATCATCCTTCATAAGCACCTAGAAGTTGTTGAATCATTGGGGCCACCATGTTGTAGATTAATCCCTCGATGTATGCCCCATCAGTTGTCACTTTGTATTCAAAAAATGAAACATGGAAGTGATAGAAGTTGGGCAAAGATGAAAAAAATGCGTGGAGAGATGACTTGAGACAAGAATGATATGATGGGTGCTTGTCTCATTCTTTGCCAATGGATGCTCATTGTAATCCGTCTCTTGTTCTTTTACTTTTCTTTTTATTTTATCTTTCTTTCATGAGACATGATAGCAGTACTTTCAGATAGCTAATATTCGGAGTAATCTCCTCCAGCTTTTACATGAGAAAAAATAACATTCATGTGTGGTCAATTGTATTATTTGCAGTCTTATTTGATGTTTCCCATTGGCGCACACGTTGGAATTAGATTTTTGGGCTATGGTTGTAGTTGTCTTTTATGTTATTATACATCTATATTTATTACTCTTTGTTTAAGAGCGGGTTCATGCAGATACTGTAACATGAAGACATCTGAGATGGTTTTCTAGTCAAAGGTGTAACTTACAGACATCTAGATGAGGTGGAAATAGTTGTGTTTTCTTAATTTAATATGGACAGTTATTGCAGAGTAAAGTGTAAAATTGTTTATTACTAATTTGAACTTTGAATCCAGTAGTGCATCAATAATTCAATTTTAAAAAGTAAAGCAACAGAGCTAAGTGGGATAGGGAGGGATGATAGAGTTCAGCCACAGCTGCAATTATTATGGAGAAGACACTGATGGAAGCGTCTTCTCTGACTTCTTTTCGGGGGTCAAAACTGTACCTTTCAAATAGTTTTGCTGGGAAGCCCTTCTTTTATGCCCTGCTTTGCTCTTTTGGAATAACATAGTAATATCTTTCTACATTAAAAAAGAAAAAAGAAAAATAACAGAATAGATAGAGTTGCCTTTGGGTGCATTTACAATAATTCTCACATAATTTGAGAAGTAAAGTGTAACTTGCTTTAATTGTACTGGTGAATGATGAAGCACATGAAAAGTGGCCATCCAATCTTTGGTGTGACATTTCCCACCTTCTCAACCGAGAAGTACAAAAGCCACCACTTAAGAGGAACTGAATGAATGTCTCTAATGTTCGAAAAGTATAGTATAGTACCACATTTAATTATATATAATTAATGCATGATTGTTGCCATTTGAAATATTATTTATCGGAGACATGTTCAGGGATCACTGGCTGAATCAAAATATAGTACGTGCATGAAGAGAACCATCAGATACGGTATAATTCATTATTATGCATGCCAATATCGAGCTTCAATATTAGCGCAAATACATAAACATACTGAAAATCACCCACAATAATTTTTTACTTTATTCATTTTCTTCAAAACATTATTGCATTAATTATAATTAATAAAACATGAAAAAAGATATTCTGAACATAATTAGCTTGATGTAAATTGATCTTTTGGGTATTGATTAAAAGAATTCATATTGGATAATTTGCAAAAAAAAATAAAAAATAAAAAAATCTTTTATTGTTTATAATATTACTCATTACTTTATTTAACTCTATTGATTGGACATGCTAGGAGGGTCCTTTTGGCTAAGTAATAAAATAGAGACTTTTTATTAATATCTTAAACAATAATCTTTCTAGATAATCAAGTTACTATTATAGGGAACAAAAGATGGAAACATTAACAAATATATAGGGAACAAAAACAACATAAATATTAGTGACGAAGAAAATAATTGAGGGACAAAGGCGAATAGACTCAATTAAATTAATTGATGAGCCCTTGGTCCAAGGTTTACTAAAGATGAAAAGACTGACACTAACAATGGTAAATGAGTGATAAAGAATGCCCTAGAAACTCACGATGGAAAAAAGGTGATTTGGTGTTACCTTTTATAAACCACTTATTAGGCTTGTTTTCCACCGTTACTTCTTGATATCGCTTGACTAGTTCCCAAAGCCAAGTACCATCAAGGGCAATGGAAACAATCATGCACTTTGGCTAAGCACCCCTAAGCAAGGGCAAGGGATGCCCAACACAGAAAGAGCAAAGATCACTAAAGGGTACATTTGGGCCACATGCCCTAACACTCCCCCACTGTATACTTTTCCTACTTCCTCTTTGACTTGAGGCATTTGGAAAACCCAAAGATACCTTTTTATCATGAGATGGACCACTGTGTTAACAGTGCTTGCATTAAATAGTGTCCTTCAAGTAGAATAAACTACTCCCCTTATTCAATGCTGCCCTCCTCCCTTCACAAGGAATGAAGGAAATGTAAAATATTCACTTTGACCATAAGAAAATGAGGAAATTTTAGCCCAGTGCCTTGCATGTCAGAGATCAAGTTGAGAAAATTTTGAAACTTTTAGGTTGAAAGTGAAAATTGACAAAGAAAAATCCTTTTGTTTTTTGTTGACACCACACCACTTTAGAGAATTTAGTACTGAGGGGCAGTATTAGCACTGCAGCAGTGTCACGGTGTGAAGATACTTTTAAGACCCAATGGATCTTCTCTCATCCTTCCTGCCATGTTAATAATCACTTGTGCTGTGCTCCCCCTGGCTCCACTTTTCTTGTCCTCAGTTCAGCATCTCTGCCTACATCCTCTCTGTCTCCCCTTGCTCATGCTCTTCATATCATACATAGACCACAACAAAAAAGTTGCAGAGGCAGCACTGATGGATTGATAGCTAATTGGCAGATTGAGGCAGGCGGCAATAGCTCACAGAATGGAGGACGCCACCGCCAAGGAGGTGGTGAAGAGGGCGAGCAGCAACCCTTCAGTGGAGGGCATGAGGCCTCGGCCTCGTGCCATGGAGCTGTGCAGTCACCCGAACGAGCAGCCACTGCTCCACGGCAGGAGGTTCCACCACCACCAGGCTTACCCAGCCCTCCTGCCTCTGCCGCTACATATCCCCTTGCTGCCCGCTGTGCCACAGGCCATGAGCCCCAAGCCAAAGGCTCACATCCACAGGGCCTCGTGGAAGGAGAGGCCACCTTGTGCCGGGAAGCTGGAGAACCGGGTCGCCGTCTTGCCTCTTCCTCCAGGTATCTTGTTGCGCTGCTTTGGTTCCTTCCCTTGTTGATGATGCATGACTGTAGCACGCATGCACTTCTTTTCATTGTGCTTGTGTCTCGCAAACCAAGGCGCACAGGAGGAAAAGGAGAGAGGGTAAGCAAAAATAAGTGTTCCTGAAACCTTCATGGACAATCATTTAATGCTTGCTCTTCTCGAAGAGGCGCCTCAGCGCTCGCAGTTTCATGGTTCTTTCTTCGTGTTTAAGTTGAAAAGGAATTTTTTTTATTGTTTTTCTTTTAGCTGATGTCTTTTATTTTGAGAGATCAAGAATCAAGCAGTTCTTGTTCTTCAAGTGAAATCTTTGTTGCTGTTATGATGGCAATCACTTCCTTTTTAGGGAAAAAAACACTGGAGTTGACTGTGGACTTCTGTTCTTGAAATCATAAAAGATGCAAACTTGATGAGATGCATTGATTAATTAATAAGACGGTTCTTTATTATAAGAGATGACCTTAATTCTCTCATGTCCAAGATTTTCTTGCTTTGTTTTCTTAGCATTTGTATTTCCTTTTAGCTCTTAGAAAGAGATCTTCCGATCGAATGAGTAATTCTTGCATGCATGCTCTTGGTTCTATTTATATCCTTCAGGAACTTTTCTAGGGGATGTTGGAATGATCAAACCTCAAACAGATTCAATTCTTGAGCGTAGAATATTCAACATGGATGAGAGATCCTTGGACTGCGACGCGAATTCTATTGCTGATCCACAAGCACTAGTTGGCATCAGAAGGCCTGATCCTGGAGGTGGAGAGGGTTCTTCCATTCACCTTCTCGCAAACCACTTCCTAGTTCATTTTGATCCCGCACAGAAGATCTACCATTATGATGTGAATATATCCCCGCGTCCCGCAAAGGAAATTGCTCGAATGATCAAGAGAAAGCTCGTCGAGGACAACTCCGATGCGCTCTCCGGCGCGCTGCCGGTTTTTGATGGCCGCAAGAATTTGTACAGCCCAATTGAATTCCAAGAACGCAAGCTTGAGTTCTTTGTCAGTCTACCAATCCCTGTGACAAAACGCAGGCCTAGTGAGTGCGGCATTGTGCATCAGAGCATTAAACCGAAGCTTTTCAAGGTGAGCATCAGACTAGCTTCCAAGCTCAGTGGTGAGGAATTGGTCAGATTTTTGAAAGAAGAACAGGAAGGTCTGCCCCTACCCCAAGACTATCTTCACGCGTTGGACATTGTTTTGCGCGAGAACGCCGCAGAGAATTGCATTCAGATGGAGAGGTCATTGTACTTGAACTCCATGGGAGGAGCAAAAGACATCGGCCGCGGTGTTGTAGGAATGAGAGGCTTCTTTCAGAGCCTTAGACCGACTAAACAAGGCCTCTCTCTCAATGTGGATTTCTGTGTGACCGCCTTCCATGAGAGCATTGGCATCATTCCCTACCTGCAAAAGCGCTGTGATTTCTTGCGAGATCTCTCACAGAGGAAATCCAGGGGATTGACAGGAGAAGAGAGGAGGGAAGTGGAGAGAGCTCTGAAGAACATTAGGATCTTTGTTTGCCACAGAGAAACCGATCAGAGGTATCGGGTTTTCAGTCTGACCGACGAGGCAACGGAGAATCTCAAGTTCAGAGACAGAGATGGAAGATGCTTGATGTTGGTTGACTACTTTAGGGATCAGTACAATCACGACATACAATTCAGAAACCTACCATGCTTGCAGATTAGCAGAAGTAAACCGTGCTACCTTCCGATGGAACTTTGCATGGTTTGTGAAGGTCAGAAGTTCCTCGGAAAACTTACTGATGATCAGGCTTCAAGAATACTCAAAATGGGCTGCCAAAGACCCGGTGAAAGGAAGGAAATCATTAACAGTGTTATGGGAGGAAGAGTTAGCCCTGCAAGGTATAATCTCTGCACATAATTGATAACTACTCATCTCCTGTTACAGCTTCTGTAATAAAGGAGTGATCTTTCTTTTCAGTGGACTCTATGCAGGTCAATTCCAGCTCCAAGTTTCGCGGGAGATGACGCAACTTTGTGGGAGAGTTCTTGAACCTCCGAAGCTCAAGCTCGGAGATAGGGGGCAGATTAGAGATATAACTCCATCTCGATACGACCGACAGTGGAATTTTATCGACAGTCATGTCGCTGAAGCCTGCCAAATTAGAAGGTGGGCTTTGATAAGCTTTGGCGGCACGCCGGAGCAGCGTTCCTGCATTCCAAAGTTCATCAGTCAACTCTCCCACCGATGCGAGCAACTTGGAATATTTTTGAACAAGAAGACAATCATCAACCCAGTGTTTGAGCAAATGCAAGTTCTGAACAATGTGTCAATCCTAGAAAGTAAACTCCGAAGAATCCATGAAGCTGCTTCAGGAAACCTGCAGCTGGTCATCTGTATAATGGAGAAGAAACACAGAGGATACGCCGATCTGAAGAGAATCGCTGAGACGGTCATCGGTGTCATTAGTCAGTGCTGCTTATATTCCAACCTCTCCAAGCTCAGTTCACAATTCCTAGCCAATCTAACCCTCAAGATCAATGCCAAGCTCGGCGGCTGCAATGTCGCATTGTACAACACTCTTCCCCGCCAACTTCCCAGAATTTTCTCCGACGACGATCCGGCGATCTTCATGGGCGCAGACGTGACCCACCCGCACCCGCTGGACGACGCAAGTCCGTCTGTGGCGGCGGTTGTTGGAAGCATGAATTGGCCTGCGGCGAACAAGTACATTTCAAGGATGCGATCGCAGACTCATCGTCAAGAGATCATCGAAGACCTCGAGGATATGGTCGGCGAGCTCATTGACGAATTCTTCTTGGCAGTGAACAAACTTCCAAAGAGGATCATCTTCTTCAGAGACGGTGTGAGTGAGACCATGTTTCATAAGGTGCTGAAAGAGGAGCTGCAAGCCATTAGAGCAGCTTGCTTCAGATTTCTCAATTACAAGCCTACTGTTACGTTTGTTGTAGTTCAGAAGAGGCACCACACAAGGCTCTTTTGCAGCGAGAAAAGATCTGCAGCTGCGGCAGCAGCTCCAGGTTTATATTTTGAGGAAAACATACCGCCCGGGACTGTTGTGGATACAGTGATCACTCACCCTAGAGAGTTTGACTTCTACTTGTGTAGTCATTGGGGGATGAAGGGGACAAGTAGGCCAACGCACTATCATGTCTTATGGGACGAGAACCAGTTCAATTCTGATGAGGTCCAGAAATTGATCCACAATCTCTGCTACACATTCGTCCGGTGCACCAAGCCGGTGTCGCTCGCCCCGCCGGCGTACTACGCTCATCTTGCCGCATACAGAGGCAGATTGTATCTCGACCGGTCCGACTCGCCGCTTGCCGCGAGATCTACGGCGGCGTCTAGAGCCGGGCCTATGCCCACGGCGCCGCTGCCGAAGCTCAGAGACAACGTAAAGAAGCTGATGTTCTACTGCTGAAAATTTAGTTCTTTCTGTAACGATGGTGCTGTCTGTATCTACTGGTAGTCTGAAATTGGTACTAACAAGATTGCAAGTTCTAGAACTGATAAGATTTAATACTAATTGTTCCAATTACTTGATATTCATTCTCTGTGATCTTTGCTTCTGCATGATCTACTGGGGATGGATATCTTGAGTAAGATCAAAGAAAGGGGGCGTTGTCGTAAAATCGCCATGAAAGTGAATCTGCACCGCAGTCTGCAGAGCGTGCTGCAGGCTCTGCAGACTCCTCCGTTTGACAAGGACGTTTCATGGAATAAAACTCTCCGTTTTGTCCCCGCGACGCAGATTAATAAATGCCCCCATCCTTCCACTGCCACCATCCGTTCGTTTTGTCACCGAATCACGCAAGAAGCGCACAAATGACAAATCTCTCTCTCGTCGCCTCCTTCCCTCATGATTCTTTCTGTCTTTTCTCTCCCTTCTCTCTCTTTATCATCCTCCTCTGAAAAGTCACGAAGAGATCTCCTCCCTCGACATACGCACATAGGAACGTAGCTGTGTCAGGAAGCGCAAGGAAGATGTCGCATGGCGACATAAATATATGTAAAATGTAGAGAGAGAAAGTGTAGGAGGAGCCGCGGAGGACGTGCAATGGTATCATTGCAGTGCTGCCCGCAATTAAACTGCTGCAGTGGATGTGATTCATGGCGAGGAGAGGAGAGGAGAGTGACAAAACGTATGATATTGTGTTACTACCACTACGTTGGCAGTAGGGGCGGCAGAGATGCAGGTCTGAACAGCTGACGCAACTTTTCCATCCCCTCCTGCTGGTAGTAAACAATGACAACTCGAGTCATTGGGCCGCTGTGCGCTCACACTTCGTACGTACCACTTCCCCTGCCTCTTTCTCTCTTCTAGTGGTAATTAAGGACATGATGGACATTCATTGCAAGGATCATTATTATAAATCAAGTAAAAAAGGCTATGAGAATTTTAAAATAGAATATTCAAGTCAACTTATTAATACAAAAATTAAAGTTACCTTGCTAATTTAAAAAAAAAAATTAAACCCCAGCAAATTTGACTCAGACAACTCTACAAATTGAGT
The DNA here is from genome assembly GCA_027563935.2 of Costus lasius. NCBI lineage: Eukaryota > Viridiplantae > Streptophyta > Magnoliopsida > Zingiberales > Costaceae > Costus > Costus lasius. Next base: position 133,752,033 of record CM050446.2, on the reverse strand, counting down.
TTTCTTCCTATGTGAACGATAGCACAAATGATATTCGTGTGAAAAATGATTCAGTTTGTACTGTTTATTTTAACGTAGGTTATTATATACTTATCGTGGTTACAGATAACATGAATTACTGTATACTTATCATGGACATAGATAATATAGATTACTACACACTTATCATAGATACAAATAATGTGAATTGATGCACACGTATCGTGGATACATATAACATAGATTATTGCACACTTATTGTAGATACAGGTAACGTCAATTGTTGCACATTTATAGTGAATACAGATAATGCAGATTGTTGCACACTTATCGTGGATACAGATAACGTGAATATGCTATACATATCGTGGATGGACCCTAACATGAATATACTGGATATATCGTGGATGGACCCTAACATGAATAGGCTGCACCTATCGTGGATACACTCTAACGATGATGGACTGCATACTTATTGTTGATACATCAGATAATGTGGATTGTTGCACACTTATCGTGGATAGATAAATGTAACCTTAATACGTGTTATTGTCATTAGGTTTTATTGGGTGTACGGGTGTTAGGCCCTTGGACCAACGGGCCAGGCCCTTGGACCAACGGGCCAGGCCCATGGACCGTCGGGCTGGACTGGAGCCTGTTGGGCCGAAAGGTGACCCAAGCCCATATTGCAATGCACGAGGCAAAGCCCAAAATCGATGGTCAATTGCGATTGTTGACCATGCATCGAGCGGAGCGGCTTCTTCAGTCGCGTCTTCTTCGTAGAGTTCGGACGGTGCGGCGAGCTCTTCACACACGGTCGAAGACAGCGGCTCCAACGGGCAAAGTGAAAAAAGCGGAGGCTTTTGCGACCAGGTTTGCGAGGGAGGCGGACGCCCAAATTAGGACGAAGAGACGTGGTTAGCGAGGAAATCAGAAGCTTAGAGGCGGTGGCTCTGGGCGTTAAAAGGGATCAAGTGACAACCGCAACGAGGTAAAGGTTAGCTTCGGCATCACCACCAGCGACGAGGGAGTTGTGGGGTGAGGTAACGAGTGATTTTTCGGCGCCAGGGGGCGACGGTGAGAGTGATTGTAACTGGTGATTAGGAAATCACCGGCGAGGGAGCGATTGAGGGGTCACCAGCCAAGGGGCCGACGACGTGAGGAGAGGCTTGTGTAGTGGTCAAGAGAAATAAAGCAAGCTTCCTTCTTCGATCCAGTGTTCCTCTGTTTCTGCATCTGATTCCTTCCACGGCAGCGACAGCGACGAGTACCGACGACAGGCAGCTTCCAATCGTCGACGGGAGGCTGGGACGAGGCACAGGCGGTGTGGCGTCCTTTCCTTGCCAGGTCCGACGAGGGGCACGGCAGCGGACTAAATGCAGGCGACGTTCGTAAGCCACTGCATGCGAATGAAGACGAAAGCGGTGAGCTTTCGGGCGTTCGCTTCGAGGATGCAGGGCGGAGTCAATGGAGCGAGTAGGTCAACGCTCGATTCAAACTCGATTACGCGCGGCAAATTAGAGTTGCTGACGTCGTCGTGATGTCAGCGAACGCGATATCGGCGAGCGAAGTAGCGCAGCGTGATTTTGATTTTGACTTCGGTCAATTAGGGCTTGACCAGGTCAAAATCAGAGGTAATCTAAATTAGGGTTTTCGATAATTTCAATTTGGGGGTGATTTCACGCCGGTCTAGAGGTCTGTCGGAGTACCTTTAGTCTGGGGCATGACAACGGGTGTATGCCGCTGTAGAGCAGACGTGAGAGAGCCACTTAACGTAAAGAAAAAGATAGAGATGAGAAGCTTTGGAGACAAACTGTGAACTTAATGCAATATGTGTAAATTAGCTGCCGACAAGAAGTTCACCGTTGGATCGGGATGAAATTTTATGAGAAGATTCGTGATTCAGTGCTTTTCAATTTAAACAGTCGGATCATCGAACTGAGGTACCTATCTTCTCGCAGTCAGCCTAAAACCAAGATTGATTCACTGAGTGAAATTTGAACTCTGCTCTTCTCTTGTATTTGTTCCAACTTCGTGTTGAGATTGATTCACTGAGTGAAATTTGAACTCTGCTCTTCTCTTGTATTTGTTCCAACTTCGTGTTGAAGTTTGTCTGAGATCCAAAATTATTCTTGATGATATTGTTATACTCCTAAATGTTCTAGGAAGAGTTGTAAAACTCATTAACTAATTTAGTAGAGATTTGAAAGGACTTCAGTCCCGTGATTTTTACTCCTCAACTTAGGGAGATTTTTCACGTAAAAATATTTAGTGTTTCTTATATGTTGTTATTTATTCCGCTGCCATTTATGAGTTTTACGGCTCGTACTTATTTGATTTTTAATCTAAAAACAAAGATTTTGCTCGTTCTCTTCCAACACAAACTACATTGGTTACTTAGAAATACTGGTTGTTACAAGCACCCTGAGGTGTTCATTTTTGTAACCTTTGATTGTCATCAGAAACTGATTTGAATTATTCAGATACAGCAGCGTAGGTTGTAGTTGTAGATTGGTAGAAATAATTATAAACAGTTGAGGCAGCTAAATCTTCCAAGTTAGAGGTTTTTACTGTGAAGATTCAGATAAGTTCCTTTGATGTCTTTGGAGATGTGCAGTCCTTTTTGTTAATCCGAAGTTGCTTGTCCTGCTTGTCTGTGTTCTACTCTGAAATAAAGAAGCTACTCTTCTCTTTGTAATGGTTGATTTCTCCTTGCCATTGAAAAATCAGTCAACATGATCATAATAGAAGCAAATCTTACAAGATTGAACAGACTAGAAAGAAGATTATGATGAAAATTTGTTATATAGTAATTCTAAAGAATACAAAGAATAGAGAGATGATAGTTTTGGAATCTGGATGGATAATAATTTCTGTATTAGCTAGTGAAATTATTTTGAGAAAATGATTAATTCATGATATTATTATTGAAATTCCCTCGTTATTACCTCTTTGGAACCATGAGTACCTAGCTGCCAGGCGAATATGACATTCATGCTGCTACAGGAGTTCATCAACCTAGTGAGATTGAAACAGCGAAGACACTAAAAACTCAACTCTGTCTTCATCAGGGAAGCCCTAAGGTTTATCAAAAGCTATGTTAGTAGTCAAAACAATGCAGTGTTGAACATCAAACCAGTCAGACTATCTCCTTACCAACTATGATGTCGCATTAATGATAGATACATCTCCCTTGCAGGCAGATTTCTGATAACTGCTGATCATTGCAAACTGGTATTGTCCGCCCTCAGTTTCCCATCTTCCTCCAAAACAGGCGATTCTTATCCTCCAGATGCCTCTCAGGTTGGCCTTTTGTCTCTTAATGATACTGTAGCGAGCATCCTAATAGCAGCCCCGATCGCTCCGTGAGGTTCCGTAGGATGCCGGAGGAATTGAATTGACCGCCGGTGTTACCGAGACACAGCCCATTGTCGTACGGTCCTGTAGGATCTGCGATACATCTAACGACCAGGTAACTGACCGTGGAATCAGACGAAGGCACACGGAAGTCTGCGGCTGCGGGCATGGATTGGGGCGGCAACACCCCAAAACCATATATGAAGCAAAATTGAATGGCCCGACGATCTAGGGTTCCTCTTCTCACGAGATTGGCGGTGAATGGCAACTGATTTGGTGGATCCTTGTCGTGGCGGAGCAAGACATTTCTACCGAAACCAATGCGGGAACAAATGCGCAATGGAGAGGTGGCTCGCACAATTGGGAGCACGCTTCGCAGCGAAAAAATTTCGGGGAAACTTAAGTATAGTAGCCATTTCGCCACTAAAAAAAAAATTTTTTTTTATAAAAATATTTATAATAATCTACACATTTTAAGTTATCTAACGGTATTTATAATGAATATATCCCTGATGAAAAATTATAGTTCAAAATATCGTGGATAGAATCACTATTATTGTAGTATATTCTATCCATGATACTTATATCGTGGATTTCTCATTGGATACATCCATCCACAATGATCTTATTATCGTTAGATAGCTTAGAATACGTAGATCATCGTAGTTATTTTTATTAAAAAAAAAATTTAGTGACTAAATAGCCACTGTGCTTAAGTTTTCTTGTGCAGCCCCGCTAGGGGTGGTAATGGGTCGAATACCCGCGTTGCCACCTAAAACCGGAGCCCGACCCGAATTCAAAACTCAACATCTGAACTCGGGTTAAATATCTTATAGTATAACCCGAACCCGGGTCGGGTATTTAATCAAGTACCTATGGTTACTCGATTAAATAAAATAAAAATTTTATATAATTTTATATTTTATAAAATATAATTTAAAATTAAAATAATAATAAATATATTTATATAATAACTATTTATTATTATTATATTTTTATTAATAATAAAAATGTATATAATAGTTATTTTATTATTATTTATATTTTAAAGCATTACTTAGTTTATCATATTTTATAAATAATAATCAATTTTCTTCAATTAAGTTTCAAACTATGAAGATCAACGCATAAAAAAAAGATGCTCATGAACTTCGAAACAGATTTCTTATTTTAGAATATTAATATTTTTTATGTTTTTGTATCTTTTACATAATAAAATGGCAGAAAATTTTTGAGCAAAAACTTACGCAGAAAAGTTGAAGATAAAATAATTATAAAAAAACAAAGTTAGAGAAAAGTTAATAAGATTAAAATAAATATAGAAATTGTAAAAGGAATATTTACTTGATATGATATCAAAAAAAATGTGAGCAACCTAGTTTATAGGATTAAAAAATACCTTCAAGAGAGAGCTGAATAAAATCTTTCAGCTAGAAGCATTACAAGTACCAGACTAGCTCATATACCCGAAGATGGAAGCAAGCAATCATTCGTCATGCAACAAAATTGACAAATGAAGTCATTTGTACAAGGAGAATACAATAAAACACAAATCAAGATTTTCATTGTATAATAGCAAACGAGTGATTAAACCAAAAACCTGCAAGTATCAAACTTTTTCTTACATAGACCTTGCGAACATGGGCAGCTACAAGGGCAGAAAGCAGAATGGAAAAGGGAAAGGGATGTTCCCCCGTTCTTCCCTCGTTCCACAATTTCAACTCCGAGAAGATTCACCTGCTGCAGTGGAATTACCATACTGTTGTCTAAGGAAAATGACACGAGCAGCATGCTTCTTTCCGGCACGATGCTGAGCCATTGCCACTTCGTCCGAGCATGGAACATTGCACTCTTTACACCATACCACCTTTTTCCCATTCAGCACAGTGTTCTTGCTGGCAGAGTTGAAGCGTTTTGCAATGTGTGTTGCGCTTTGATTATGTTGCTTGAGTCCCCAAGGCTGTTCAAAATTCATCCGGCAGGAATTGCACCAATACAAGGTTTTCTGGTTCTGTGTTGGTGATTGAGTAATAGATTGCTGAGGCAAAATATGTCGAGCCTCAGGAGATCTAGATCTGCAAAGAGGTGGTTTATGTTGCCGATCTTCTTGGAAAGGTTGTTCGTACTTAAACCTTTGATCTGGTTGCACACAAGAATTGAACCTCTGAGAAGAGAAGTTTCCATGGGGCACATGCTCAGGCTGAATTTCAGAATTTATTTTTCGCTTCAGACATCTCTCTGGAGGCAACTAGTAGGAGGAAAACAACTTAAAGTTAGAAGCAGGAATAAACCAAATTTCTGTTCAGTTTCCAATAAACATATTAAAAATTCTCGTACAAAATATGAATTAGAATTCAAAATCAACTAAACATTTGTAATTGAAACTTTCTGACAACAGTTGGTCGCTAGCATGCATAATAGCTATATAGCTTGTTTCGAGATAATCTAGGAAATAAAAAGGTGAAGTGTTGAACTGTTCTGTGAAGAAAGTGTCATGCAGGAAGAAAAGGGTTAGGCCAATGACGTGTCTATCTTCGAGGTCATTAATTTTATTTTAAATACCCGGTAAACCCTGTCATAGAAAAAAGGTTCATTGATTAATGAAATTTTGTTGATGGCATATGTTTGTCTTTTGATTGCGTGAAATACCAATTTCAACCATGAAGGCCGTAGCCGTAAAGGCCAATCATGTTATTCAATCCCCTACCTGCATTATCTTTTTCTCATACCGCTGTCCCCTATTCTACCCACTTCAGCACCACAACTGTAGCGTCTGTGTCGCATCAAATTGGCATCAAAAGCCCAGCAGCCCGTGAGGGGTTCACCAATAAGCCCACAAGGGACTAAGCTATGATTCATGAGTGTGCCGATGATAGAACCTCAATCGGATATAACATATCAACCGGGATCCGCTTTATTACATATTCAACTACTAACATTGGGTCCGTAACAATTGCCCCCTCTCTAACTATAGCCTTGTCCACAAAACTATTTTACAATTCAAAAAACTAAATTTATTTAAGTAAACTTCATCTTGTGCCTTCTCCAAGTCGCTCGAGTTTCTCCCTCCATTTCCTCTTCAGCAAGGTCCTTCTCCTCATCTTCTGTTAAAATCATGAGTCTCAAGTTTTTGTTGGTGCATCATCATGAGTCTCAAGTTTTTGTTGGCGCAACGATGCATCGGATGGTAAGGCTAATCACATCTAAAACATAACCCCTTTTCTTGTTTGGACTTAAAATCTTGGTAAGAAAGGTATCTATCTCCACAGTTCTTATTAGTTGCCTGACTCCCTTCTAACATTCGTTGAAGTGTATTCTCGCTAATTGGTGGTTGAGATCGGTTGCCCTCAGCTATACTGGCCTATGAGGAGGTAGTGCTCACTGGCTTGTTTTTTATATTAGTTCTAACTCCTCTTGAATAATATTATTCTATCTTTGTGGTCGTCGGTTGCGTATACGATGAAATACTAGTCCTCCCCCTACGGCGCCTTTGGTTTGTCTACTAATGCTTTCCTCGACAGTTAGAACCCATTCAAAATTTCTGGCTAATTGTATCGCCTATGGTTCGAAGTTTCGGTTCGGTGGCTCAGTCCGGCGAGGTACCGGTACTGTACCGGTACCATACCGGCGACCTATGGGAGAAGCGGTGGCAGCAGGCGGGAGTGGAACAGCGGCGGCAGAGGAAGAGCGGCGGCGGAAGCTTCGTTCTGCTCCTGCTCCGCCCGCTGTCGCCTCGCCGCCGTCCGTATTTCGAAGGTTCGTTCGGCACCGATCCCTCGCCGGACCAGTACAAACCGGCCGTACCGGCAGGTACCGGACCGGCTTTTCGAACCGTGGTATCGCCTTCCACACCGTGGGAGGGTTAAAAGTGTGCACCTACCTCCTGATCTCCTCCTGCAATCCACTGAGCAAGTAGCCCATATTCGCCCACTGATTTAGACTCTTGCTCTAATGAAGCTAACATTTCAAAAGGGTTGCCTGCATTACATTCGTTGAACCGTTCAACAAGTTCTTCCTTCAAAATATCCCAAGTGAAATTGGGTTTCATTCTCCTCACCCAACTAAACCAATGAATAACTGGACCTTCCATACTCACAAATGTCAAAGGAACTCGATGGTGATTAGTGGTTCCTTGCACAACAAAATATTATTCAGCCCTTGTGATCCACCCTAGAGGATCTGTCCCATCAAACACAGGTAATTTCACTTTCCGACACATTAATCTACGCTCCTCATAATTGTGCACGCCCCACTCCGTAGAATCAACCATATATTCGTCTCCATTGTTTCTCATATAAGTCCTGCGGCGTGGTTCACGACGTCTTGTAGCTTCCCCCATTAAGGGATTTCCCGACCCATTGCCTCCACTAGTTGCCGTCGGATTAGCCCGTGTTGGTCACCATAAATCATCTTCTATCACAAGAATCTGCTCATCCTGTCAATCTCTCTCTCTGTTACAAGTCTCCTGTGGAAGTATAACTCGTACTTATCCCCTAGAGTGTTGTGTAGGATCACCCATGCCTTCAACCATTTTCCCTTTTATCAGGGTTGAGAACATCTCCTTCAGGTCAGTCATATCTTCCCTTAGTTTCCTTCTATCTTCCTCCACTACCCGATATCTCTCCTCGTTCGCTGCCTGCTCTCCTATATGCTTCTCCTCCATTGCCAAAATCTCTGTCAAACCCTTCTCCAATGCCTCTAACCTCATCTTAGATCATGTTGAAGTCACGGTGAATCACAACCGATTCCTGCAGAAGAGCCAACGCTTCAATATCTCCCCAGAATTTTTTTTATTTTTTTTTGCTACAGTAACTCACTACAGTAACAATAAATAGTTTTTTATCCCTCGGTTTTTTCTTAATCTCTTTGCTACAGTAACACAGTGCCCACGTCCGGCGCTTACTTCACCGTCAGTCGTTCCGGTCGCCGGCTAGGGTTCCGACAGAGGAAGTAGTAGACTTGTCTTCGCCGGTCAGCCACTCCCGTCACCGGCTAGGGTTCCGCCCTAGCTATTCGTTCCCCGTCGACGCCTCATGCTGCTACAAGCCTCCTTTGCCTGTCTCCGTGGTGATTCCAGTCGATGAATCCGGCCGCCAACGCTCCCCTTTTGGATATGCAGCGTCCACCTCCTGCATCCGAACACAGAGGTCGCATAACTACCGCTTCTCTTGGACGATGACCTCCTGCAACGCAACGCCTCCCGTGAAGATTGCGTCACCGCGGTCTCCCTTGGACGATAAAATCCTGCGACATGATCCCTTCCTTCAACGCTCGATCCGCCTGATCGATGCCTTCCTTCTAACGCTCGATTCGCCTAGAGCTCTCCCCATCGCCAGACTCGAACAAGCCTCAACCTTCGCTGAAGATTCTTCTGCCAAAATTCCAGCCGCCACTCCTTCGGTCACGCCTCTAGATCACAGTGCTGTTAGGATTTCACGGCTTGATCAACGATAATAACCCCGTCGTTCAAATCTACTACCGACAATGGAATTTCTTCTGCTTTTATCCTTCGCCGGACCACCGGTTCTCCGATGATCGATTCCGCAAGTCGGACCAATTGATAGAACTTCAACTATCACCGGCGAGAAATCGTACAAAGCACGCCCTAATAAGAAAATAACAAAGTACTTGATGACTACTCTAAACCCTAAACTCTTATTTATAACTCTTTCCTAATTAGCGAACCGGGTATAACATACCAACCCTGATCCACTTTATTACATATCCACCTACTAATATTGGGTCTGACCCTGCATTCCTGCGTGGTAGTATGCTTTGATTTAGAGCAAATCTAGCACGCTATGATGTAAACTTGGGCACAAAAGACTGGGCAGAGTGCCGAGATGGGTTCGTTATGACGTGAGCACAATCATGTCAAGTCAGGTAAAGTACTAGTAACCCGGAGCATTATGACGTGAACTTGGGTACGGTAGGTTGGGCTTGTATGACTCATTATGACGTTAACCTAGCCGTATCGAGTTGGGCTGAGTTCTAGGGTACTGTGACACATTATGACGTGGGCTAGGGTATGAGAGGTTGGACGGAGTGCCAAGATTGACGTGTTAGGACGTGAGCCTCGTTGTGTCGAGTCGGGCGGAGTGCCAAAGTCCATGTGAGTTTGGATCGTATGGGCGTGACTGTCTTAGAGTTTGGACAGTATAGGAGCTATCTATTTGAGTTGGGTTAGAGGTGACTCACATCCAGAATGTGAATACGACAAGACCTACACCTACACAGCCCATGTGGCACGCGATGCTAGTGTTGGGCAGTTGGACGTGCATATAGGGTTTGGGCCGCATACATTAGACGTACTCGCGAACCTGTTGCCACTTGAAATTGTATTCTTAGGTGTTGTAGCGGGCATGTGGTGCATCTGGAGGCAAGCTTAGCCCTGTTTTTTTATAGTATTTGACATCGGATTTAGCAGGACGTGTCCTGGGGGGATTGTTGGGCTATGTGCAGAGGCTTCATATTGGATCAAGTATGCAAGTGGGCATGGTGTGCCCTTGTGTGGAAGGACCTAGGTGGGAGCGTCCATTATGTAAATGTGACGCAAGGGTTAGTGGAGGATAGAGACACTTGACTCGGTCCTCTTGGGTTTTCTTCCCCGCAGGTGTTTGTGCTGAGAGAGGAGGTCCTTGGGAGTTTTCCGTTGAAGAGAAAGGCAAACGCTGAGAGCATTCTCGCTTGCCGGTCATAGCTAATCCATCCTCCTCCCCGGCGAAATTTCTGGCTCAAGGAAAAATCTACAACAATGAGGAAGTTATATGACTTTGGGAGGAGATGAATGTCACGGGGATGACCCATGCTAAGTCCCAAGGAGGGGTAGGCAATGTTGTTATGCCTGTGCACGGAAACGCACAAAACAAATAGAAAAAAAAGAGATTGAAGTGAAGTGATGTAATGGACTGTTGTTGCGTGAACAGCCTTCTCTCTCCCCATTCTTTCCCTACTCGCCAGTGACCCAGCCGTTATCCCCTTTCCTGCCCTAGCTCCTCGCGTCTCTCTCGCCGAACCAACACTCCCTCTTCCCGCTCATGTTCCTCACCCTTGCCTTCATCTTCCTTGGGTCTGGTGAGCTCTGACGTCATCCGGCGAGCTCTAGCACCATTGACTCCAAGCACCAAACCCTAGTGACGATTTTCAACTCCATTCCTCTTCCCTCTCGTCATGTTCATTTAGCGAGAGCACGTCATGCGCATTGCCTCCTCCAGCGTCAATGCTCTCCTTTTCCGGCACTGGTGACTTGCTCCGGCTGCGATCCATCGTTTCCCCTTACTACTTTATTCGGTGAAGTAGGGTTTGGACAAAGCACGCCGTATAGTGATGTCCGGCGGTGCTGCTTGGGTTGGCGATTCCAGCGAGTCACAACAACCTTACGACTAATTTTCTTTGGCTTCTCGCGAACTTTTACAGCAAAGTACTGTTCTGGCAAACTCCGACGTGCGGATCTGTGGCTCGATTTACATGTGCGAGTCTATTTTAGGGGTTTCGAAGACTGCATGGTATTTACGTTCGCATGTAGGCTGTGGATGAGGCTAATACCCACATATTACTGATTTCTTACGTAATATACGAACGCATGCAATATGAACTAGAGACGTCTGCTTATGTGTTAAATGTTTGAGAACTAGACAAATTTTTTTTAATATGGTAAACTAGTAATAGTATAATGAGTTAAAGTTACAGACATTGACTTACACGATAATTACTCTACCTAGGACATGTTGATTGGATTCACGTGGTTAGTGGATCGTAAAGCACTTTTATTGTTTTGAGGTAAGGAGCCTACCTTACTCCTTTGATATGGTGTCAACTGCATGTGCAATTAGGGGCATCTTTTTATGGTTGTTCAGTACTATTGATTATTATTTTATTGTCTTTGTGCTCCGTTTCTATCTATTGGATATGATGTTGTGTGTACATGTGACGTAGCATGGTAGATTGTGATTTGCATATGGGTTATTATTATGTTATTGATATATGTATATTAAGGGTTGGATATCTAGCACTAACTATCACAGTGTACCTCATATTATTGTATGTTATTCTTTTGAGACGTTGTATAATTGTCTCCATAAGCCTAGTCGATGGACGAGGTACCAATGCTGGGACCGAGATAGCTAGTTGACCTAAGGCTTAAGGTGTCAGATATTATTGTCACCCCGATGGTTACTTTGGAGCGACGGGTTGAGTGAATATAGGATGCTACACTAGCGGGTTATCGACGGACAGTAGGGACCACTTTATCACAGAGTTGTAAGTCTCAAATCATATTTTATCAGCCTTGGATTTTATTATCTGTGAGACATTTATGTTGATGGCATATTTAGATTTGTTACACACTATATTGGTCATGTGGAGTTATGGTTGTATTCATTGTGAACTTCATTACTTTGATCATGCACCATATTATTGTTATTCCCTACTAAGCCCTTTTGGCTAACCCTCTTTGTTTTGTCTCTAGGTTCAGGCGCGGCTCCATCTAGAACAAGTAGATAGATAGCCTTGTTGACCACCAATCGGGGTGGGTTTGGTTTGCATATCTGTTTATGTTATTATTGTATTATGTTATTTGACGATTTGTATGCTGAGCTCGAACCAATTGACTTGATTAACCGTTGCGCTAGTCTTGTTTTTGTTATTCTGTATTTTGGATATTTGTGGATGTTTGATTAGCCTCGTGGTTATATGTTATCATTTCTGTACATCCTTGGGTTTTGAGATGTCCAACATGTACATATTGTTGTATCCTGTGGGATTCTTGATGTGGGCCCGGGTGGCTCTCGGGGCATAACAAATGTACTCCCTAATAGTCTCATGTTAGCAAGAATAAAAAATGATCCAAGTGAAGGCAACTCCCACTTAAGTGACTAGCTATTTGCTATTTGGATTGGTGGACTTTTCTTCATCAAAATGCAAGAGGGACATTAAGAGAAATAAAAGCATAAAAAATAAAAAGTACAAGTAAAAAACTCTATACTATCTGAAAGATGAATATTAAAAAGTTCCCTTTTGAAGTGATTTCTCAAGCTTGCAAATGCATAAACATAAAACTTCTTCCATTATCACGTTCCACAACAAAGACTATAAATTAAGAATGTGTTCTTACTTGAGAAGGTCCACTGGACAACCTAGAAGGTTGCAAGGGAGCTTCGTTCCTTCTTTTCTGGTAGGCTAACTCCCTTTCCATCGCTACCTCATAGCTTATTGTTCCTTCTATCAAACGATGATTGGCATCTGATTCTGTGAGTAAATTCTTACGCGCAATTTCTCTTTCAACTAAAAATGGATCACGTATTCCATCAGAAGCAGGAGAAATACAGATACTTCCTTCTGAATCTGGCAGTCCATTTTGCCCAACGACAGAACTGAAGTGCATTTCGTAAAACATATTCTTATACCCAAGAGCAGCAGAAGTAGCGACTCCTGGAATTCTCCCACAACCTTAGTACCTTTATACAAGTTTTCACCATAAGAAAAAAGCAAATTTTAACTCCTCAAGCACTTCATACAGGACGTTGCAGAATAAATACAGCTGCTGAAAAGACCTAGTGAAGAATTTCAATACCATTCATTTCTATCCAGATAGGGTTTCCAAAAAAAAGCCTTTGCAGGAATCCATTATTAAGAAAAAGGCAAAAATTAACTTTTCTTTTAATTATTGCCTCAACCTGTAAAAGAAGTTGAGATTGTTTGGATACGAGAAGTTGAATTATTCACTCAGGAAATAGGCTTGCGGTACAACTTAACACGGGTTTTTCATAGTTCTCCATAATGTTTTCACAGGTAAAGTTAGCAAACAATTCATTATCCGTGGAGATGGAAGCCACAATATGATTCACCTACTAAATTGATGCAAAGATTTTTTTTCTAAAACTTGTCACTGTGAACTCCATATGGAACAATTAGTATTCAGACATATATACCTTGAAAAACTTGCGATTTCTCATTGAGGATTCTGTATTAGCTTTTGCAAAATATACATTAACTACATATACACCTATGAACATCGAAATGCACATTTATATTGAAGACGAAATTCTACTCTGCATTTTGAAGTTTCCTTTGTTTTATATAAACATTGAGTTCACAAATGCAAGCATCACTTCCACATACTTAACAGGCTATCCATCGATAGAACACAGCATTCCCCAAACCCTCACTTTGGTTTAATTCATTCAAGACAATGTATGTGAAATACCAACGAAATTGTTTGGCTTGGATCCCAGAAAGTCTACTGATTGTTTCTGCTGACAAAGATCTTGCAACATAAAAAAATACAGACCAAGTAGTGCCACATAAAACTCGCTGATGGGAAGCAACGTTTTAAATAAATAAATAGGCTAAAACATTTGTGACAAAAGTTACGAATCAAAAACAATTAGGATACAGAAGATAAAGGGAGAATCAAACCTAGACATCGAAGAGAGCACAAGGGCCGGAGACAAAAATCCCTAATGCTTGCTAAGGCATAAAGAAGCCAACTCTGTACGCTCCAGTAGGGAGAAGCAAAAGAGGGGCTCGAGGACTTCCCAAGTCCGTTCTCGCAATTGCATATTGGTCCCTGGAGTTGAGTTAAATAACTACTTTATCCCCAGGTTTATAATTTATAAATGAACCTTTATATATATATTGTTTTACAAAGCATGAACAAATTAGATAAGATAATTAAAAGAAATCATAGGACTTAATTTGTATTGAATTGAAGCTTAAAGGATAAAGTTATACATAATTATAATAACTCGGATTTTTAATTTATAATTTTAAACTTAAATCAAATTCACTAGTGAAAGCAAAATTGCTAAAACGATTAAAATAACAACTGCTCTAAACATTATCAAAAAAAAAACATTTGTATTCATACTTACACAAAACTCATCTTCCCAACATAAAATGGCATATAAAATTTTTAAACAAATCAAATATATTATAAATAATTTAAAACTTTCGGGTGAAGTTGTGAAAAGTATTTCATTCATTGTAATATTATTGATAATAAAATTTTGGGGTTAAACTCTGCTCTCATTACTTAACTTGCTTATGTAAAAAAAAACAATCTTTCATTCACATATTGCAATACAATAGGGAATACGATTGGGAATACAACCCTGGCTATTTTATTTTTAGCCACCAAAAATACTACGCAAAAGTTATATCAATGTAGTTGAAAAAGTTTATTTGGACGATTTTTTAAGGATATATAACTAAATTGGATATTTACACCTCTAGTAGATTTATTGTCCCAAGTTATATTTTCAGTTCTTAGAATAAAAAGGTAAGAAATCGCAAATTTTGCTAGGGAAAATAATCCTACTTATAGTTTTTGTAATATTGGATGAGTGCCATTCAATGGCTAGAAACCAACCAACATAATATTAGGGGTTTACCCAAAAATATGCAAGAAAGAGAACGTTCCAGCAAGAAATGATTCGTACTGATCACCTTAGGACATTATTACTAAGAACAAAACATGCAACAACGAGTTCCACATTCGAAACATACGAAACATTCCAATTGGCGTAGATGAAGATCGCATCAAGGTATCACCAAAGACTAGAGTTTCATATCTAGAACCTTGGCAAGAGGGGTATAATTAGACGGCGTTCTATCCAATCCAGTAGAGCTTCCTGCTTCAACAGCTGTAGCATGAACATTTGAACTCTTCGGTGGCCCGAAACAAGAGGAATGCTTGCCATTACATGCATCTTTCCTAATAAATTGCTCGGTACGTGCTCCCGTAGAAGCCTTCCGTCGCTGTTCTTCCCTCCATTTTTTCAATTGATCCTCCACTTCTGCTTTAGCCTTCTCAGCTATATTAGCTCTTATTGTTGCTTCCTCTAGATTGGATCTCAAATCACTGATCTTGGAATTGGCGACTTCAAGCTCATCCTTCAACTTATTGATCTCAAATGTCATGTCAAAAGACAAATCTACAACTTCAGTTGCTTCGTTGGTAATATCGCTTCCGTCTATTTCAGCTTCAAATTTAACATTCTTCTTTTGTCCTCGAGATTCAATCTTACTTGCCTCAGCTTGTAATGCTAGTTGCTGCACCCCAAGATGCATCCCAGATTCAAGACTCAGAGCCCTTGCATCAGCTGCTGCAATTCTCGATCTGCTTCTGTGAAGATCTGCTTTCAGTGTAGCAATTTCTACCTCGAAATAAACTTCTCTTTCCTTCATTTCAGATATCTCGTCTTTCATTTCTTGCATTGTACTGGAAAAAGATACAACTTGGAGGTTCAAGTCATTCATTTTACCTTTTACATTCTGAAGTTCTTCTTGCAATCTCTTCTTTTCAGCTTCCAAGCAGGCAAAATAACTTTCATACTCAGATGTCTTACCTGACAACCCTTCCAGTTGCTGAAGTTCAAGCTGTAAATAGTCAACATGTATCATCTTCCCTAATAGTTGATTCTCCAAGTCACTTGTCAGATCTAAGTCACATTTAATCCCTTCCATCTTACTGTTTGATCGATTAAATGCTCCTTTGGCACTGTCTAGCTCTTCTTCCATTATGAAAAAGGAAGAGGGCGTCTCTTTATTTGCTTCCATGGCAGACTCTGTAGATGAAAGAACAGATTCATTAGGAGCAGAAATATGAAACAAACTTCAGCCTTCAACCTCATCCACAACGCTAAAGAATTCTTATTGATTACTGGATACTTAAGAGTAACCTAGCAACATCAGTAATTTCATATTCAAGTTCAGTTTTTTTTTTTGAGCTTGGAGGTATTTTCCTTGTAGCTATCAATTTCAGCATCAGCTTGTTTCTACTATGTTAATAAATCATAACTTCTCCAGACTCCAATAGACATCAAGCTTCAAATTGACCTGTTTGTTGGCAGTCACTAATTTCCAACTGCACTTTGCAATTAGCTAATTCTACTACTAAGAGAGGTTCGGTTCTTTCCATGTGTCTGATGGTCCTATCTCCTCAAGAAAGAAGAGGAAAGTTATCAATTTTAGGAAGTTCTCTCCCTATTTTTGTACTTGGGGTTCTTGTGTCATGTCTGTAAGAATACCAAACCACATAGGAAGTTCACCTTTTGTGTCAATCTTTTTTAAACATTAAAAACATCATACCATACTCTTTTCGTTGAAGGAGGCAAATTGTGTGGTCAAATTTGGGATCAGTTTGATTTGCAATATTTTATGACCCTTGGGACTTTAACAGAAATTTGATAACCAACAGACATGAAACACAGGAGAAGATGATATCAATCATACCAACAATTGAATTGAAAAAGACTGAGCGCAAGAAGATGAAGAATGAAGAAACTAGCCATAAAACCCAAAGTGTCTTTATACATGCCAAATTGCCATGTAATATTACTAATAAAAATTTGAAGAGTAAAAGATAATATAAATGAGTTTCGAAGTGAGCTCCGGAAGCACCAAATCCTTGCACTTCGGAAGCCTTTGCTAGAAATCACCTATCCTTTTGCCCAAATAGGGAGCAAGTAGCAAAAACCGGAGGAGAAACGCGAATAGCTAACAAATGAAATCAAAGAACGGCTTCAATGTCACAATAAATTAACAAGTATATCCCGACGGAAGATGTACTTGTTATCGAAAAGTTAATCATACATAACCTAAGTATAGAAAAAAAAAGTACAAAATTTCTACATTATCTACTTCAAAGCGAAGCAAAAGGGCGATTTACCTTGGCCGTAAACGTTCGAGGGATTGCAGAAGGGTGGACATCGTCGAAGGGGCCTGGAGAAAACAAAAAGGCCCGATTCGAGGCCACAAGAAGACGAACCGACGAAGGGAACAAGTGTTAGGGCGCATCTCGAGGCCGCGAGAAGACGAAAAAGAAGCGAAGGAAACAAGAGCTCGAGCAGCAGAAAGATGCTTCTCCAATGGCGCTCGTCGCGATCGATCGGTTTGAAGTATGAAACAAAATTCACACCTGTGTGCAGCCCACTTTACGAGGCGGCTTTGCCGTCTTGATGGGGACGGAGCCCAATCGCGGTGGACTGCTGATCCAGAATGCCATCTGGTTCGGCCCACAAGTCTCAGTTGAACCAGAAGTCCGGCGCTTACAAGTCCAATTCAGAGCTACCTGCTTGCTCATGACAGCCCACATACACCCACAACACCCCTGCCGCCGTGCCGCGGGGGTGACCCTCTATATGGCTGCTCAGCGAAGCGAGGTCGGTACCGTCCTGTGATTCCGATTCCAGCGAGTAACTGCTTCCGGCGTGGGACGACCTGAGGCCAGCGACTCCGATGATGGTAGGTCACCATTCATCCCCCATCTATCTCCACTGCATCAGCTTCCGACGAACCCATATCCGACACCGTTGCTTGTTCTTCCGGATTCCAGAGCTCCTCCAGATCTGTCACAGCGGAACTGTGGTGAAGTCCCTGATCGTTTGTTCTGTTACAATTTATTCTCAATTATGTATGTGTTTTCGATGCTCCAAATTGTTTTCAATTTCTAACTGCCAGAAAATTCAACTTGGTTTTCAAAATATTTTGAGATCGGAATCGGGTTCACTTTCTGTATGAATCCCTGATTTCCTACGTCGAGTTCACTGAAGCCGCTGACGAGATCTGATTCCCAATATCAGAATCTCGTATCCTCCTAGCTCCGCCTGGAGCACCGCATCTAGTTATCGTCAATTGATTCCCTCACCGAGATTCAATTCACTTTTGTATTTCCATAATCGGGCTAATCCTGCTCGGTCGGACGCTGGGGAAGGCGATCCGCCGGCACCAAAATGCTCCGATCTACCGGGAACTCGGGCGCTCCATGAAATGTCAAAAAGTTGGGGACGATAAGCAATGGCCGTCAGATCTGTCTGAATGTTGTATTGGAGGGATCGGACAGCTAGAATCGCTCTCTCCCGATCCAACACCATCACTGAATAACAGACGGTTCAGATTAGCAGACAGGATTCGACAGCTGTGACATTTAAACGGACGGTTGAAATTTCTCATAGGAGATCAGACGTGATCCGTACTAATAAGGCATGATCTTTCTAGATCGGAGGTTCTATTTATGATCGAGGTCATGAACATTCAGGAATCAGATCTTTGTAATGAATGGCTGATAATATTGAATTGATTCTAAGTGGAAATCATATTTATTTAATAAACATACTGCAGAAGTTGTCATTTGATTTTTAGCTATTGATTGAGCGCAGGATTAGACTCGAGGAAGCAACTAGCTAGCTGTTAGGCCTGTGGGCCTAGATTTGGGCGCGGCCCAAATCCAGCCTAGCCCACTTACCTTAGCCAACCGGGTTGGCGAACGTGAAGGAGCCGAATCGGGCGTGAGGCTCGGATCCGGAATCGCCAACGGGCGATTTCACGCGCGGTTGCGTGCGTGGGTCAGCTGACGCGGACAGGGCGGCGTGGGCTGCTGTGACGCCTCGGGCGTCGCGTTGACGCGGGCGCGATCGGAAGAAAAGGGACGACTTGGAGGTCGTCTTCCGGACGCGCGAGGACGGAAAAAACTCGATTGTCGCCGCCCTCCTCTATGGTTCTTCCCCTCTCCTCTCCGGCCAGCTCCGGCTAGCCAACGTCGTCGGACGTCCTCTCCTTGAGCTCTCTCTGTGTTCCGGTGGTGTGGGCGGGTGGTGGAACGCCCGGGAGAGCCCCCGTCCCTTCTTTTCCATCCCCCGTCGCGGCCTTCGTCCCCATTGCCGGCGACGCCCCCTGAGCGCCTCGGAAGGCGGCGAAAACCCACTTCTCCGACTAGAAGGAGCCGGCGGCCTGAGTGATCGCCAAGGTAATCTCCTTCCGCCGTCGGTTCATTTCCTTCCCCGGTCGAGCTCGCGGCTCCCGGCGGCTCCTCTGTCTTCGTTCCGACGATGTTGGGTTGTCGCGTTCTCCTCTCTGCTCTGCGTGCAAGCCTCCTCCTCTCGGATAGACCGAGCTCCGGCTGCCTGCGTGCGTGAAGTACCGGGCTCGGCGTTCGCCTGCATGCGGACGAGATCCTTCTGGGTTTCTCGCCTGCGAGAGAGGGGTTTCGCCGGTCGTCCGTGGGCGACGTCTGCCGCCTGAGCCCCGCCGTCTGCGGCGGCTTCTTCGTTCGCGCCGGAGTCCAGCTCGGTGGTGCCGCTCCCTGTCCGACGGGCTGCAGCTGGTCGTCACCAACTCCCTCTGCCGCTGCCTTCTTCCGCAAACGTGCGAGTGGGTAGAGCCAGCCCCTTCAGCTGCCGTCCGCCAACTTCTCGGCAGCCGGACCGCCTTGCAGCGCCGCCTGTCGTCGGAGGTGGCTCCTCCTCCTCCTTCTTCCCCACCTCACCTTCGCCTGAGGGTGGACGGCCGGCTCTTTGGCTGGCCGACGAACGCACGCGAGGCGTGCTTGGACGGCTCCGTCCATCGTCGACGTGTACGCACGTGCGACTCCGGGTGGTGATCTTACGGTCGGGTCTTCCTCCTCGCCGGTGTGCGAGCGTAGGTACCGGCCAATCCTTCGTCTCACCGGCGTGCGGCGCCGTGTTGATTGTGGTCCGTGATCGCCGAGCGTTGGCTTGATCCGTGAACAACTGATTAATACTGTGGTGGACCTCGTCCGACGCGGTCGGATACGAGTGAGTCCCGTTTAGGTTCGGGCGAACCCGGTCCGGTTCAGAGATACCGGCCCCTGGCAAATCCTGAGCGTTGATCGAGTAATGTTGGAATGACAGCGATCCCTGTTGAGTCCACAGTCGGGCTGGGGAATTGACTCCGTCAGTCACGCCCAATCCGGCGATTTTAACCATTATGATATTTGCGTTGACGTAATTGGACTCGAGTCAAGCATTGACTTATGGGTGAAACGATTAAAAAAATATTGTCCGGGCATGACACTAGCCTTGTTTCCTGCACGAGTTTAAAGAAAGCAGAATAAGTTCATCCAGGTAAAACCTCATTTACATGGCAATTGACGAATCGGAAAAGCGTTGAAGCAGAAACATACTATCCATGATACACCAAAAGAGAGCAGCTTAGAGCCGAATGTCGATTCATTGAGAACAATTGGACCCAAAGGGGTGACCTGAGAACACAGACGAAACAGCAATTTTCAGTTTCGCATTTGGTCTGTGTTCTCAGGTTGCACTCCTCTGGGGGATCAACAACTTCTGCAATTTGTGCCTGTGAATCTGTGATGGTAGAAGAATTTTTTAGGAAGAAGAAAATTTTGGGAAATCCAGAGACTTTGTCTTGGAGAGATACTCGTAGTAGATGCTTTGTCCAAGTTCTCATGTTCCATATGTAAAGGAGAAGCTCTCTGCACATCATTATTTTCGGTTGTCATAGTGTCGACACATTACAACACTAGGGAAAAATGGAAAATCTTTTCAAAAAATGTAAATAAAACAAAATATTAGATTGAGCTTTTACAGCTATCAATCAACTAGTGTCACTTTAAATTCAATCTAAATTTGACTTATTTATTAATTAGGTCAAATTTAACTTAAATATGACCTATTTATAAATAGATTAACTCACCTCTCACCCGCATAACCTATTTAATATGCATTATAATTTTTTCTATAAAATTATAAAATATGCCTAATTAAGATTGTACATTTAATTGGTCATTGTACATAAAAGCTACCACTTCTAGATAATTTATAGGTGAAATGATTAAAAAAATATTACCGTAATTCTGAGCATGACAATATCCTTGTTTCCTAGAGTTTAAAAAAAGCAGAATAAGTTCATCAGGTAAAACCTCATTTACATGGCAATTGACGAATCGGAAAAGCGTTGAAGCAGAAACATACTATCTGTGATGCTCTCGGGATTTAGCACAAATCCCAAAGCACACCGAGATGGAGCGATGGCGGGACCCCTCGTCATCAGCCGTGTTGGACGACTCGGGTGTGCGATTGTGTCACTGAGGCTGACACAAGTCCATAGGGCGAGGGTCGAGTCAGACCACGGAGTGTGGGTTCACACGTGGATGTGGGCTTTTGACTCGACCCATGGACCCCGGACCCTCTCGCACGAGCTTACGAGCGTGTGCATCGAAGAGGGTCAACCGTGGGGCGATTCTGAGGTCTAATCGACCCCGAACCGGACCTGAACCACCTTCCAGGCTGAACCGAACCGGTTCAGCCGGTTCAGACCGGGCTACAGTGCCCGCGTACGCGGAAAGGGGAAAATTTCCCATGTTCCTCGTCTTTGCTGGAAGCGGCGTCGTCCGCCGTTGATTCCGGCCAGCTGGAGGCGGCTCGCCGGATTTGGAAGGTGGCTGACGACGCGGGCTGGCGTGGCGGCGAGGCGGGCGGTGGATTGAAGGCTGGGACTCTACGTGGACGAGCCTAGGGCGGATTTTCCATCCGCCCCGGTGGAAGCGAGATCTCCGGCCAATCACCGCCGGAGATCGCGGCTGCGTGGCGACGAGGATGGAAATCCCATCCTCGTCGAGGGGAGGTTGCAATCGAGCATTCGGATAGCTCGAGCAAGGTCTGGCGACGACGAACGATCGGCGAGATCTAGATCTGGGAACAGAGCATCTTGTTTGGCGTCGGCGACGAGGCTCCGGCCGTGGACTCGTCGGCGTTCCCTCTCAGATCGATTCACCGGTGCCTTGAGGTAACGAGGAGACCATCTCCTCCGGCGCCGGCAGCCAGACGCGGGAGTGCGATCGGATTTTCCGATCGCCGGTTCCACGCAAGCCAAGCTTCCATTGGGTTCAAATTCACGTCGACGGCGACTCCTCCGGCGACAATACTCCGGCAGAGACTTCGCCTGACGTCGGCGACCAGATCCCGACCCTCCGGCGTGACTCCGGTGGCCGGACGGTGACGAACGGGAGAGGGGAATCTTTCCCCTGTTTCAGCCAACGCTCGGCGTTGGTTCGGACGCGAGCGGGAGAGGGAGAAGGGAGGAGAGAGACGGTTTGTCGCGCGTGTTCGCGCGCGCGTCTCACTTCGTCTCCGACCGGACTTTCCGACGCAGCTTCTCGGAGGATCTCGGTGGGCTCGGCTCGTGGAGTGGTGGCACGCTACAAGGGTAAACCCTCCCCGGATCTATCGTGTGTAGTGGTAGTAGGACGGGTTTCTCGTGTGTAGTGGATAGAGGCTTTACCGCCGTCCGGACTTCGTGTGGCTTTTCGTCCGGACGGTTCTTTTGCGTTATCTGCGCCCGCATATGTGTAGTGCGGGTTGTGCTTATTTGTAGGTACTGCTTCCTTGCTTGCAAAGTCCAGGACGTGTGTACCGGCACCCTTGAAGGTGTTCGCCACCGTCCCCTTGTGATTGATTGAGGCCGCGCCGGTGCCTATCTCGGCTGTGTAGAGAAAGGAGCGCGGGCTGAGGAAAATTCTGTGAGTGCAAAGTGTTTTGGAGAGTCTCCATCACTTTGACACAGTTGAGAGATTTGTATTCGTGTCCGAGGGGCGGTATTCATACCGAACCCTTCGCGCACGTGGTGTGAGGGCTTGTAAGAGTGCTGGGCCAGCTTCCGCAACGCGATCCTAACCGGTCGCGGGCCACTCTAGTGTAGGGCTGAGATCTCCGCGAGGGGATCTGCCGGTTGTGGTTAAGTTTATTATTAAAAAAATAAATTTGCCCATAACAAACCGGTATCAGAGCTTAAGTTTGTGTAAGTCTATTGTCAGGGATATCGACGTCGGTGTACGCTGTTTGGAGGGTGCGTACGTCGGTGCCTAGCGCCGGGGCGTAGTCTCTCAGCCTCTTCACTGATCGCTCAGTTCCGACACAGACCGAGCACTACTTAGCTCTTTTCAGTGCACCCAGAGGTCAGACCATCAGATCTCATTCCACCAGCAGAACTTCAGAGTTACTTCTCACGATCACAATGGTTACAGCTGCAGAGCGCATCTCCCACTTGGAGACTGCGATAGGGAACTTCGATGGAGACGCTACGATCATGGAGCGTCTCGAGGCACTTCGGTCGGCGGTCGAGTCCGTTGGGACCCGCCTGGATTCTGAGTTGGCACGTCTCTCCAGTGCCCTTGGTGGACTTGCATTGGAGGTGGCTAGTTTGAAGGGGCAGGCTGCTGCCCGTGCTTCTACTTCAGCCACAGGCGCTGGGAGTTCCCAGCCGCAGACCACTAGAGTGCGCGTTCCCGAGCCCTCTACTTTCAGTGGGGTACGCAGTGCAAAGGAACTTGAGAATTTCCTTTGGGATATGGAGCAGTATTTCAGGACTGCTCATGTGCCTGATTATGAGAGAGCGCAGTTGTGTTCGGCATATCTGACAGGTGACGCCAAGCTCTGGTGGCGTACCTTAGTGACCCCTCCGGGAGAAGAGGTGCCACGTGACATCTCATGGGATGAGTTGAAAGCTGAACTGAAGAACCAGTTCCTGCCGACACACACTTCAAAGACTGCTAGAGACTCTTTGCATAAGATCAGACACACGGGGACAATTCGTGAGTATGTTCGAGCTTACTCTGCCGCCATGCTCGAAATACCACGAATGGAAGAAGAGGATCGCTTGTACTTCTTCTTAGAGAGGATGCAGACATGGGCACAGTTGGAAGTTAGGAGACATAGCCCATTAACTCTCAAAGAGGCTATGGCCGTAGCTGATTCCTTAGTGGATTTGAGGGATAGAAAGCAATCTGCTCCTATCTCCTCTGGTCCATCTAAGTCACGTTCCCCTCAGAGGAATAAGGGGAAGCGTCCAGCTCCAGGACCCAAGGGTGGGTATAAGAAGAAGCAAGGAAAAGGAGGAGCTACCTCTTTAGGAACCGGTCAGAAGAAAGCCATACCAGCCGGTTCTCCTCCTAGGGGCGCTCCCAAGCAGCAGCTGAAGTGTTTTCTTTGCCGAGGTCCTCATCGCATGCGTGATTGTCCTCGAGGAGATACACTTGCAGCTATTGTTCAGCGGGAGGCTGCCCAATCTGAAGATCCTCTGATCACTGTGAATCCTTTGGTGATCAATGCCATTGCTACTTCCACCACAATGAAGACCAAGTTGATGTACGTGGAGATGAGGGTGAACTCACATAGAGTTCATGCCATGATCGATAGTGGTGCATCTCATGTTTTTGTGGCTCATGGCATGGCGACGCGGCTAGGGCTGAGCATGTCCCCTGCTCAGGACCGCTTCAAGACGATCAACGCTAAGGAGCGGCAGATCGCAGGAATATCCTATGATGTTCCTCTTGTCTTCGGGGAGTGGAAGGGTAAGAACCATGTACGCGTGGTTCAGATGGACGATTATGATGTTATCGTCGGCTTGGAGTTGATACAGAAGATGAAGGCTGCTATAGTCCCTCATCTAAAGAGTGTCCAGGTGATGGATGAGAGATACCCTTGCTTTGTTCGTTGCCTATAGTTGGCTGGGTCGGATAAGTCAGTACGACCAGGGAAGGCTCAGAGTACATACATATCGGCTGCTACTCTTGAGACAAGCTTACGTCGGGGCGAGCGGACCTTTCTGGCTACATGGGTGACGGCCCCTGTAGAAGGTCCAGACGACGTACCAGCGGAAGTGAAGAATTTACTTGAGGAGTTCCAGGATCTTCTTCCGCCTGAGCTACCTAAGGAGCTTCCTCCCAGACGTGCGATTGATCACCGCATTGAGTTGGTTCCTGGGGCAGCTCCTTCTTTCCGACCCCCATACCGCATGCCTCCTGCAGAGCTCGTAGAGCTGAGGAAGCAGTTGGATGAACTCTTGGCAGCTGGGTTCATCCAACCCTCCAAGTCTCCATTTGGTGCTCCTGTGCTGTTTCAAAAGAAAAAGGGCGGTAGTCTTCGCTTCTGTGTTGACTACCGTGCCTTAAATAAGATCACCATCAGGAACAGATACCCGATTCCACATATCCAGGACCTCATCGACAGACTAGCGGGCGCTACTATCTTCACCAAGCTTGATTTGAGATCAGGCTATTGGCAGGTCCGCATAGCTGAGGGAGATGAGGCGAAGACAGCCTGTGTCACCCGGTACGGCGCCTACGAGTTCTTGGTTATGCCATTCGGCTTAACCAATGCGCCGGCTACCTTCTCCCACCTGATGAACAATGTTCTGACACAGTTACTCGACGATTTTGTTGTCGTCTACCTTGATGATATCGTGGTGTACTCGGCCACGATGGAGGAGCATTTACAGCATCTGAGATTGGTGTTTCAGAGACTGAGGGAACACCAGCTGTATGTGAAGAGGGAGAAATGCTCCTTTGCTGCTTCTGAGATCCAGTTTCTGGGCCATGTGGTAGGCCATGGCACTGTCCAGATGGATCCTGAGAAGGTGCGTGCCATCGTCGAGTGGACCGCACCTACTTCCCCTACTGAGCTCCGATCTTTCCTGGGAGTGGCGAATTTCTACAGGAAATTTATCCAGGATTACTCCAAGATCGCAGCTCCTCTTTCTGACCTCCTGAGGAAGGAGACTCCATGGCTATGGCAAGAACGGCATCAGACTGCGTTTGCGGAGTTGAAACGCAGGATCGCCAGTGAGCCGGTTCTTCGTATGCCGGACTTCAGTCGGCCCTTTGAGGTCCATACCGATGCCTCTGACAGAGCGATCGGTGGAGTGCTCTTACAGGAGGGGCACCCAGTGGCATTTGAGAGCCGGAAGTTAAGTCCGGTGGAGCAGCGTTACTCAGCTCACGAGAAGGAGATGGTCGCCGTGATCCACTGCCTTCGAGTTTGGCGCATCTATCTTCTAGGTAGCGCTTTCGTAGTGAAGACGGATAATGTCGCCAACACATACTTCGCTACGCAGAAAAAGCTTTCACCTAAACAAGCGAGATGGCAGGAGTTCCTCGCTGAATTTGACTTCACCTGGGAGCACAGACCGGGGCGCTCCAATGTGGTTCCAGATGCTCTCAGCAGGATGTGCACTGTGGTGCTTGCTTCTATATCGAGGATTGAGGGTGATCTCCTCGATCGCATTCGGCAAGCTGCTGCTCTCGACGCCAAATACCAGCAGCTGATCGCCGACGTGCGAGAAGGCAAGGTTCGTCGTTACTATCTTCAGGGCGACGACCTTTTGATGGCCGAGGGCGGTCGGCCACTTGTTCCGGCGACTAGCGGACTTCGACGCGAGTTATTGCGTGAGCTTCACGACTCGGCATGGAGTGGACATCCGGGACAGCGCAGGATGCTGATTCTATTATCCCGATCTTGTTATTGGCCCTCCATGCGAGCTGATGTCGATCATTATGTCCGCACCTGCTTGATCTGCCAGCAGGATAAAGTCGATAGGAGGCGCGAAGCTGGATTGTTACAGCCTCTTCCTATTCCGGAACGACCATGGACTTCAGTTTCCATGGATTTTATTACTGGGTTACCGAAGGTCGAAGGGAAGGCTTCTATCTTTGTTGTGGTGGACAGGTTCTCTAAGTACTCTGTGTTCATCGCAGCACCTGAGCCTTGTTCAGCCAAGGAGACGGCTGACCTATTCTTCAAGCATGTAGTGAAGCTTTTTGGGCTTCCTCTGGACATTGTTTCTGACAGAGATGCCAGGTTCACTGGTAACTTCTGGACGTCCTTGTTCAAGACTCTTGGTTCCGAGCTAAAGTTTTCTACAGCGAACCATCCTCAGACCGATGGCCAGACGGAGAGGATAAATGCACTACTTGAAGAATACCTTCGTCACTTCGTGTCGGCAAGCCAGCGCAACTGGGTGTCTCTCCTCGACACGGCGCAGTTTGCCTACAACTTGCAGCAGTCTTCAGCGACCGGCAAGACACCATTTGAGTTGGTGTTAGGACGACAGCCTCTCACCCCCGCTGATGTTGTGCAGCACACCGATGGTGAGTGCCCAGCAGCCAATCGGGTTGCGAGAGATCATGCCGAGGTGCTCCAGGAGGCTCGTGATAGCTTAAAGCACGCTGCAAGAAGGATGCAGCATTATGCCAATCAGAGTAGACGCGATGAACAGTTCGAAGTTGGAGATCTTGTGCTATTAAAGTTGACACCTCAGATGTGGAGAAAGATCTCAGCCAAGACTGCGCATCGCAGCCTTATTCAGAGATATGAGGGACCTTTCGAGGTCTTAAGACGGGTTGGTGCTGTAGCCTACAGGCTGAAGCTTCCCGACAGATTAAAGCTTCATCCGACCTTTCATGTAAGCTTTTTGAAAAAGTTTCATACCGACGAGACCGACCCCAGTCGCTCTCAGGGGCGTCGGGCTCCTCCTAGTGTTCGGGCAGAGTTTGATAAAAAGATTGAAAAGATTTTGAATCACAAAACACTTGGACAGTATAGGAGGAACAGGCGGATGGAATTTCTTGTGCAGTGGGAAGGAACACCCATAGAAGAAGCTGAGTGGGAAAAAGCTTCTGATTTGTGGCAGTTTGAAGAGGAGTTGAAGATTTACATGGACAGCCTGTCGTCGAGGGCGACGACGAACTTGGGTGGGGGAGTATGTGATGCTCCCGGGATTTAGCACAAATCCCAAAGCACACCGAGATGGAGCGATGGCGGGACCCCTCGTCATCAGCCGTGTTGGACGACTCGGGTGTGCGATTGTGTCACTGAGGCTGACACAAGTCCATAGGGCAAGGGTCGAGTCAGACCACGGAGTGTGGGTTCACACGTGGATGTGGGCTTTTGACTCGACCCATGGACCCCGGACCCTCTCGCACGAGCTTACGAGCGTGTGCATCGAAGAGGGTCAACCGTGGGGCGATTCTGAGGTCTAATCGACCCCGAACCGGACCTGAACCACCTTCCAGGCTGAACCGAACCGGTTCAGCCGGTTCAGACCGGGCTACAGTGCCCGCGTACGCGGAAAGGGGAAAATTTCCCCTGTTCCTCGTCTTTGCTGGAAGCGGCGTCGTCCGCCGTTGATTCCGGCCAGCTGGAGGCGGCTCGCCGGATTTGGAAGGTGGCTGACGACGCGGGCTGGCGTGGCGGCGAGGCGGGCGGTGGATTGAAGGCTGGGACTCTACGTGGACGAGCCTAGGGCGGATTTTCCATCCGCCCCGGTGGAAGCGAGATCTCCGGCCAATCACCGCCGGAGATCGCGGCTGCGTGGCGACGAGGATGGAAATCCCATCCTCGTCGAGGGGAGGTTGCAATCGAGCATTCGGATAGCTCGAGCAAGGTCTGGCGACGACGAACGATCGGCGAGATCTAGATCTGGGAACAGAGCATCTTGTTTGGCGTCGGCGACGAGGCTCCGGCCGTGGACTCGTCGGCGTTCCCTCTCAGATCGATTCACCGGTGCCCTGAGGTAACGAGGAGACCATCTCCTCCGGCGCCGGCAGCCAGACGCGGGAGTGCGATCGGATTTTCCGATCGCCGGTTCCACGCAAGCCAAGCTTCCATTGGGTTCAAATTCACGTCGACGGCGACTCCTCCGGCGACAATACTCCGGCAGAGACTTCGCCTGACGTCGGCGACCAGATCCCGACCCTCCGGCGTGACTCCGGTGGCCGGACGGTGACGGACGGGAGAGGGGAATCTTTCCCCTGTTTCAGCCAACGCTCGGCGTTGGTTCGGACGCGAGCGGGAGAGGGAGAAGGGAGGAGAGAGACGGTTTGTCGCGCGTGTTCGCGGCGCGCGTCTCACTTCGTCTCCGACCGGACTTTCCGACGCAGCTTCTCGGAGGATCTCGGTGGGCTCGGCTCGTGGAGTGGTGGCACGCTACAAGGGTAAACCCTCCCCGGATCTATCGTGTGTAGTGGTAGTAGGACGGGTTTCTCGTGTGTAGTGGATAGAGGCTTTACCGCCGTCCGGACTTCGTGTGGCTTTTCGTCCGGACGGTTCTTTTGCGTTATCTGCGCCCGCATATGTGTAGTGCGGGTTGTGCTTATTTGTAGGTACTGCTTCCTTGCTTGCAAAGTCCAGGACGTGTGTGCCGGCACCCTTGAAGGTGTTCGCCACCGTCCCCTTGTGATTGATTGAGGCCGCGCCGGTGCCTATCTCGGCTGTGTAGAGAAAGGAGCGCGGGCTGAGGAAAATTCTGTGAGTGCAAAGTGTTTTGGAGAGTCTCCATCACTTTGACACAGTTGAGAGATTTGTATTCGTGTCCGAGGGGCGGTATTCATACCGAACCCTTCGCGCACGTGGTGTGAGGGCTTGTAAGAGTGCTGGGCCAGCTTCCGCAACGCGATCCTAACCGGTCGCGGGCCACTCTAGTGTAGGGCTGAGATCTCCGCGAGGGGATCTGCCGGTTGTGGTTAAGTTTATTATTAAAAAAATAAATTTGCCCATAACACTATCCATGATACACCAAAAGAGAGAGCAGCTTAGAGCCGAATGTCGATTCATTGAGAACAATTGGACCCAAAGGGGTGACCTGAGAACACAGACGAAACAGCAATTTTCAGTTTCGCATTTGGTCTGTGTTCTCAGGTTGCACTCCTTTGGGATCAACAACTTCTGCAATTTGTGCCTGTGAATCTGTGATGGTGAAGAATTTTTTAGGAAGAAGAAAATTTTGGGAAATCCAGAGACTTTGTCTTGGAGAGATACTCGTGGTAGATGCTTTGTCCAGTTTCTCATGTTCCATATGTAAAGGAGAAGCTCTCTGCACATCATTATTTTCGGTTGTCATAGTGTCGACACATTACAACACTGGGGAAAAATGGAAAATCTTTTCAAAAATTGTAAATAAAACAAAATATTAGATTGAGCTTTTACAGCTATCAATCAACTAGTGTCACTTTAAATTCAATCTAAATTTGACTTATTTATTAATTAGGTCAAATTTAATTTAAATATGACCTATTTATAAATAGATTAACTCACCTCTCACCCTAGAGGTGGCCATGGCCCCGGCCTCGGCCCGGTTCTTGGCGGGCCGTGCACGGAGGCACGGCCCGTTTCAAATCGTGTCGTGCCTAGCACGGCACGGCGGGAAAAATGCTGGGCTCGGCACAGCCCGCGGCCCGATTAGGCGTGCCGGCCCAGGCACGGTTCCGCCGGAGAGTGAGCATGGATCCGGCACGCGGGCGAGGCACGGCCCAACTGGCCAAATGAGGAACGCGGGCCGCGTTTGGCCCGGCCCGATTGTGGCCCATGGGCCAAAGTTAGCCCACGGGTCGACTTTGGCCCGTGTGCCAAATTTAAAAAAAAATAAATTAATTTAATAAGTAAATTATTATTTAATTAAAATATATAAAATATGAAAAAAAAATTGAGAAATTGAGAATGTATATTGCACAAACTTTTAAAAAAAATGTTAAAATTTTATATATTTTAGACCGGACCCATTACAGGCTGCCTACGTACCCCACTCAAAGGAGGAATCAGGTCTACGTAGTTCTCTTTTTACAACTCTTTCTACAACTTTTTTTATAATTATTTATTACAACGTTTATCCATTGTTGCTTCCGCTTGCACTTCCAAGACTTTGTTCATCATCATCCGATGAAGTTGAATGACCACCTTTATCTTGAAGACGATCTTCAGCATCTAGCCAATCTTTAAGACAAATACACATTTCCACGCTTTCTTCGTTCATTTGGCTTCGCTTCTCGTCCAGCATCCTGCCACATGCACTAAAACAAGACTCCGATGCTACAGTAGACACCGGAGGAGTTAGTAGATCACGTGTCATGGCAGAAACCACAGGATATGATTTTCCTTATGATCTCCACCATGATAAAATATCAAAATTATCTATTTGTTATTCTGTGAGTAAAGATGTATGATTATTTTCTAAAAAAAATGTTAATTCATTAAAATTACTAGATCGACTTGTTGATGTTCCTTTTCTATTTAAAATTGAGCGTATTCTTCCTGTAATATTTTTACTACTAGTAGATACATTAGTTTGAGAGGATGTTGGATTCATTGTATTTCCAAATTTTAAATTATAAACATTATACATTTCATCTAATAAGGTAGAAACTTCATTTTTTTTTCTCATCTACTCCTTCAAGTTCTATATTTTTATAATATTCATCTAATAAAATATGAACACTTTCTAATTTTAATCTAGGATCCATAATTGAAGCTAAGCAATATAAAGGAGATATATTTTTCCAATATTTTTTAAATTTTGTTTCCATTTTAAAAATTACTTGAAAAACATTTTCATCATGTCTGTTAGGGCCACCCCACCCGTAACAGGTCCAGGCCCAGCGGGCTAGGTCCCTCCGACCTCACGAATCCTGGTTTGGATCCCCGTTACCCCAAACAATTCACGTCTGCAGCAGGATTCGACCCCTGTCCATGACCCTCACAAGTCATGACCCTTTAACCATTGAGCTGCAGCTCAGATGGTTAAAGGGTCATGACTTGTGAGGGTCATGGACAGGGGTCGAATCCTGCTGCAGACGTGAATTGTTTGGGGTAACGGGGATCCAAACCAGGATTCGTGAGGTCGGAGGGACCTAGCCCGCTGGGCCTGGACCTGTTACGGGTGGGGTGGCCCTAACAAAAAAGGCGCAGCTCAAATGGTTAAAGGGTCATGACTCGTGAGGGTCATGGACAGGGGTCGAATCCTGCTGCAGACGTGAATTATTTGGGGGTAACGGGGATCCAAACCAGGATTCGTGAGGTCGGAGGGACCTAGCCCGCTGGGCCTGGACCTGTTACGGGTGGGGTGGCCCTAACAAAAAAGGCGCAATGGTTAAAGGGTCATGACTTGTGAGGGTCATGGACAGGGGTCGAATCCTGCTGCAGACGTGAATTGTTTGGGGTAACGGGGATCCAAACCGGGATTCGTGAGGTCGGAGGGACCTAGCCCGCTGGGCCTGGACTTGTTACGGGGGGTGGCCCTAACAGCTCAATGGTTAAAGGGTCATGACTCGTGAGGGTCATGGACAGGGGTCGAATCCTGCTGCAGACGTGAATTGTTTGGGGTAACGGGGATCCAAACCGGGATTCGTGAGGTCGGAGGGACCTAGCCCGCTGGGCCTGGACCTGTTACGGGTGGTGGCCCTAACAAAAAAGGCGCCTTTTTTGTTAGGGCCATCACCCGTAACAGGTCCAGGCTCAGTGGGCTAGGTCCCCCCGACCTCACGTTGTTAGGGCCACCCCACCCGTAACAGGTCCAGGCCCAGCGGGCTAGGTCCCTCCGACCTCACGAATCCTGGTTTGGATCCCCGTTACCCCAAACAATTCACGTCTGCAGCAGGATTCGACCCCTGTCCATGACCCTCACGAGTCATGACCCTTTAACCATTTGAGCTTGTTAGGGCCACCCCACCCGTAACAGGTCCAGGCCCAGCGGGCTAGGTCCCTCCGACTGCAGCTCAGATGGTTAAAGGGTCATGACTCGTGAGGGTCATGGACAGGGGTCGAATCCTGCTGCAGACGTGAATTGTTTGGGGTAACGGGGATCCAAACCAGGATTCGTGAGGTCGGAGGGACCTAGCCCGCTGGGCCTGGACCTGTTACGGGTGGGGTGGCCCTAACAAAAAAGAATGTCTTGAGAAAAAATTTCACTAATTAAAACAAAATGTTCTAAAATTAAACATGATGTAGGATAATAAACACCAGATAAATGAGTGCTAGCATTATAAAAAATTTCTAAAATATTATGTAATAACTTTGCTTTATCTCAATCATTTTCTTCAATATTTTCATCAGACATTCTTTCATTATAAAATAATGTAAGAGGATCCTTAAATCGAAAACATGTTGTTAGCATATCATAAGTAGAATTCCATCGTGTTTTAATATCAAGTTTAAATTTTTTATATGACAAACCATAAGATTTACATATTTGTCTAAAATCTTGATTTCTAGAAGTAGAAGAAGTAACAAATCTAACAGCATTTCTTAATTTAGTTACATGTTCATCTACTTCTCTTATTCCATCTTGAACACATAAGTTTAGAATATGGCATACACATCGTATATGAAAAAAAGCACCATTAAATATTGGATTTAACAATCTTTTTAATTTATCAATTGCACTATCATTATTACTTGCATTATCAAAACTAATTGAAAAAATTTTATTAATTATATTATATGAATGTAAAATGCTATGAAATTGTTCAACTATAGCATTTGGAGTATGAGGATATTCAAA
This sequence comes from Costus lasius, assembly GCA_027563935.2. Lineage (NCBI taxonomy): Eukaryota > Viridiplantae > Streptophyta > Magnoliopsida > Zingiberales > Costaceae > Costus > Costus lasius. The sequence continues at coordinate 133,718,832 of CM050446.2, read as the reverse complement.
AATTTTAAATGCAATAATTCTTTTTTGTATAAAAAATTCACTATCTATCCAATGTGCCGTAATACACATGTATGACTGATCAGAATGATTACTGGTCCAAATATCAGATGTTAAAGAAATACAAGAAGTTAATATAATTAAAGCTTGTAAAAGATTAGTTTTATATTCAGAAAAAAATTTTATAGCATCCCTATGCATGGTTTGTCTACTTACTTTTTTATATTTAGGTTGTAGTGATTTATGTATAAATTTTTTAAATTTATAATTTTCTGCTAAAGAAAATGGTTGTTCATCCCAAACAATAAATTTAGCTAATTCTTTTCTAAGAACTTCAGTAGAATAATTAAAAACTTCAAAAGAACTAGAGGAAAGATTGAGAGTAGTCTGTGCACGATCGATTTGAGTTTGATGGCTTTTGATGTCGTGAGCCAAATGACCAGTTTCACCCGATGATTTGCAAGTCATGACTTTTTTGCACTTCTTGCAGCTGGCTCTTTCTTCGCCGTTAATCATCACCACATCGAAGCTCTTCCAAACGTCACTCGTGCGTTTTCTTGAGCCCGACACAGTAGACTCGTGAGGGTTTACACTGCATCTCTCCTCTCCCTGCATAGTGTTAGTAGGCTCAAATTCAACATGATCTTGCTGTTGTTGATTTGGGTCGTAAGGCGGAGGGTTGGCATCTTGATCGGGTGGCATAACGGGGTCAGTTGTCCCCATTAGCTCCTGCTCTAATGCCTCAAGCTCCCATGGCAAAAGATCTCATGTATTGTTAAATCCCGCCATTAATTCTACATATAATATTAAAAGTTAGCCAAAAAAATTTATAAAATAAGATTAAATACTTACTAATAATAAATTATACATTAAAAAATTACCTTATCACGTGTTTGAAGATTGCTTAGTAAGAACTAAGAAGTTAAGGTTTCAGCCTTCAACAACCTTAACTTAAACATAATTATGAAAAAAATTTATATTAGAATAATTTAAATCTAAGTACAATTACATTATAAAAGACTAAAAGTAAATTAATTTACTACTTACTTGATCTTCTCCACGTGACTAGACCGAGGGAGCTTTGAAATCTTGATGGCTAATTGAAACTCAAGACTTAGAAAAGAGATTAAGAGAGTATTAAGAGAGAATGAGAAATTAATCCAAAGTTAATTGGAAACTTGTGTGAAGAAATGAGAGGGTTGGGGGGTCAATTTATAGGGATGAATTGGGTGTAAATTTATATATTTATCCTCTATTTTTAATTATTAAAAGGGGTTAAAATGGTAATTTTATAACATAAAGACAATTATATCCCTAACTTTTAAATTTTTTCAAACCGTAATAGGGCTATTTGGGTAAATACGCATGCTCAATTCGAAAATTCCGACCGTTACCGCCCAAATACCCGTGCCGTGCCCGTGCCGGCCAGCGTGCCGTGCCTGGCCCGGCACGCCTGCGGGCCGTGCCCGGCCCGGCCCAGCCCGACCCGAGTCGGGCCACGAGCCGCCGGCGGCACGTTGACTTGGTCAACGGGCCGTGCCGGGCCGCGGGCCGGCCCGGCCCGTTGGCCACCTCTATCTCACCCGCATAACCTATTTAATATGCATTATAATTTTTTCTATAAAATTATAAAATATGGCTAATTAAGATTGTACATTTAATTGGTCATATATTGTACATAAAAGCTACCACTTCTAGATAGTTTATATGGTCTTAGATCTTGTTCTTTGAAAAACTATTTTTTAAAAAATAAATTAAATTAAGCTAAAATGTAATTTATATGTGGGTTTCGTTACTTAGTTTGTCTATGTCGGAAAAGAAAAAAAAATCATATGCGAGCCTCGTCCAAACCACAAACTGGAGACGAATAGGGATGGCAACGGGATAATGCCTAATTAAACCTTTTTTTTAAAAAAAAAAACGAATCCGTGTATAAACGCGTGTCCGTGTGCATTAAATCACACTACGCTTACGCTGAGAAAGGAAGCTTCCCGATCCCGCACCGTCCATTTCAATCTCCAGCGGATCAGATGACTTCCACACAAAGCTAAAGATAATATTTATACACATCAACCATTTGCAATTTGCAAGATCCATCGCCACTAATTTCATCCGCAGTAGCCCATTTAGCTCCTCAATCTCACCTCTTTTCTGCGCCAATTCACCTCTCACAATTTCCAATCCCACGCTCACAAACCCAATTTAGGGTTCCCATGGATTCCGATCATTCCAGCAGCAGCCACAAGCAGCACGCTTCCCAGAGCCACGACCACCGGCATCAACCAAGTCCCACCCAACTCCTCTCCAGCGCCAAGGTGGTGGCCGGCGCCGCCAAGTCCGCGCTACACCACGAGGCCGGCAAGCTCGACAAGGCGGAGGTCGCTGGAGCTGCCGCCGACCTGCTCGGCGCCGCATCCCACTACGCCAAGCTCGAAGAGGGGAAGTTCGGGAAGTACGTCGACAAGGCGGAGCAGTACCTCCATCAGTACCACTCGTCCCATGCCGGTCACCCTCCGTCGTCCCATGCTGGTCACCCCCCGTCGTCGTCTCAAGCCGCCGGCGCGGCGCATGACGGAGGCGGCCTCGAGGACTACGTGAAGCTGGCCCAAGGCTTCTTGAAGAAACAGTGAGATCTATTGCGCTAGGGGAACCAATTGATTTCTTAGTAGCTTCTAGAAATGAATTGTGTGTAATTGGTTTTTTTTTTTTTTTTTTTGCAAGACTTCAAAATTGAACTTTTATGCTTGGAATCAAATCATATTGTTTAGTATTATAATGGGAAGCAATTACTTAATTTTAGTTTAATAAATTACCCCCATAATATAAGTGACATAACATTGCCTGAATATCAAATAAGTGGAAGAACTTTATATAAATTAAAGATATTAGATGATATGAAATTGAAATTAAGAATATAATATACGGATTCTATTTCTTTATATAGAAATTTTATGAAGAGAAAATACACCCATGATCTTCTTCCCGACCGCTGTTCCAGATCCTTGAGGCCAGTATCTGCGGTGGGTTCTTCTCCAGCGTAACCGATGCTCCGATTTCGTTTTCCCTTTCCATAAATACTGGGTCCAAGTCGTTTTCCTTATGCAGTGGCAGAAAAGGCAGGCAGTTCGAATTAGCGATCTTGGCATCCGAAGCGTTGCCTCGCTCCAAATATTTCCACCGCCCAAAGACGACCGCTTCCTTCATCGAGGGCAACAGTCAAACCCTTCTTACACGCCAGTCCCTTCCCACTCCATTTCATCTTTGATATGAGGCTTAGCTAGGCCTTTCTTCTCCGATCGCGTGCAACCCCCTTGACGTTCTTTTGTCCAGATTCTTCCAAAGGTACCATCTTTGTGTTGCATTAGATTTCCTTTTTCCATTGTTCTTCTTTATCCGCATCAAAGACGAATCCTTTCTCTCTGTTACGAGAGAAATATTTTTGATATTTTGATATTCTTGTTTTTATTTAGTGTTTAACGGTGGTAAACTTAGCTTTCGGTTTATAGAATGAGATCATGAGGATCGTGTATGAAACAAATAATTTGAGATTCTTTCGGGATTTCAGTAGGACGACCTCTGTATCTTAACAAAATTGAATTTTGTGTTTTTTGTAATTCACTTCTTTTGTTATAGTTTTCTTAGAAGGGATTTAGGATGCAGCACTCAACTTCTTGTTTGGAACAAATCATTAGTTATATAATGTGGAGGCTAGTGATCTTTTATTTTGTGTTTTTCTGATTTGGAATTTTCTGGTTAGCTTTATGGCTTCTTAGATTTTGTGATCTTGTGTAGGATTTATATACTTATAAAATAAATTGAAACAGCAACCTGAAAGCTTGTTGTATAGTCGTGCAAACCTATGAGAAATTTGAATAGCAATCTATTATTTGCTTTTGTTGCATGTTTCTGTTTTGATGAATAAGAGATAAAATCTGCCTGCCACCAACCTTTCAAGCAATGCTAAAGAGAGAGAGCCAATATTGCTAATAAGAAATTATACTTGTTCAGTTCTTTATCATTTTCCTAGAATTTGTTAACGTTAAATGAAATGACTAATTCACAATATGTTAATGCCATTTAGTCGCCCAGAGATGACATTTCTCCCAAAGTAGTTATCAGACCTAGTATTTACCGTTGAATATATGCTATCGTTGCAATTTATCCTGTTCAGCACATGAACGTAGCATCAAAATGAAGAATTAGATTTTATGCAAAGATGGTGTCAAGGAATTTAATCATCTTTTTTGCCTGGATTTGTGGCTCTTGCCAGGAAGCAACTCTCCTGTTTATGTGAAGATTTTCCTCATGTTTACACTTTGATAGTACAGGATTTTTATACTATGACAGTGGCATTTTGTAGGTGACGTTGAACATTTCAGACTCCTGTTCTTGTAAGCAGAGCGATGGCCAATTGTCTGACAGTAAACTCGGATGACGTAGATGTTACAAGTGGAACGACAAGATATTCAACTGCTAGAGCAATCGACAAGGTTTCCTTATTGCTGTCCAACAGTGAGGAAAAGTATATACCTGGTTATCTGAGGCCTTCTCGAGGCTCTTGTCATGATAATTGCAAGTTTGGAAAGAAGCTTGATTTTGTGTCTGGCAGTAAATATCCCTATCCTCATAGTTTGGGTAAGAAGTTGCACCACAACGATCCATTTCCGGTCATTGATTTGAGTCCAGAAGAGAGAAGAAAGATACTAGTCACTAAGAAGAAATTATTATTCCAAGATAAACCAAGAGTAATTATGCAGAAAGCTTTCCCTCAATTTAAGGAGCCTGGGTTGACTAGACAATCTGTCAAGTTAAGCCTGCAAAGCTTATCGATCTCCCATAAGAGCACAGCAGCCGGTGGGAATCAAATTACTTCAGTTGCGTTGGAGAATGAACAGTTGAGTAAGGGTGATGGAAATATGAAACGTGAGAAGGGACCAAAGTTATCATCCCCGCAGAAAGCCCGTTCATCTCTGAAACCCAATGTTCCTAAGGAGGCCCTCAAAAAGAGAAACAATAAGCTTGTTGAACACCAAATATTTAAGCAAAGGGCTTTGGTGCCATCCAAGGTGGTCGATACTTTTGCTGAGTCTGCAGTTCCTCCTTTAAAGACAAACAAAACTCCTTCAAGGACTCGATCTCAACGCACCGTGTTGGGTTTAATTGGTCATAAAAATGAGGGTTGCAAGATAAGAATCAGTAGCAACTCCACGAAAATGATTGGAAAGAAGGAACTGAAATCTAAAGTGCCTTGTAAATCTTGCAAACCTGGATCGAATGATCTCTCAAGCTTGAAGCAAAGGAAATATGGGCACGAGTTACCTGTGATGAAGAACGATGAAGGAAAAAAAGAGGAAAAAACATTTTATGCTATTGAGCCAAAAACCATGAGTTTTGGTTCAAAAGGCCAACAAATGAGTTTGCCAAAGGAAGAGAACGTTGTTTCGGCAACAGAGATGACATGGGAGTCAGAAATTGCCAATCTTTGTACTCCACAGCATGAATCCACAGAATCAAAATATGTCGACTTTCCAGATGCAGAGAATTTTGAGTTTAAAACAGAGCCATCAACGAAGCTGGAAATTGCCAGTCTAGATTCTTCTGCGCATGAATCCCTAGAATCAAAATGTGCTGACTTACCAAATGCAGAGAATTTTGTGTTTGAAACAGAGCCATCACTCCAGTTGGAAATTGTAAATCTAGATTCTTCAGTGCATGAATCCCCAGAATCCAAATATGCTGACTTTTATATCCAAGAGAAAAGTTCTCCACATGCAGAGAATCTTGATGTTGTTTCTGTAACAGAGAAATTAAACGTGTCAGAAATTGCTGGTCAAGATTCTCCTCTGCATGAATCCTCTGTATCAAAATGTGCTGACTTGTGTTTTCCAGAGCAAAGTTCTCCAAAGGCAGAGAACCTTGATTTGAATTGCCTCCAGCAGAAATCCAGAGATAATTTGTCTTCCCAATCTTCTGTGACGTCTGATGATGATCAGGAAACTAAGGAAGCAGGTTATGTGTCATTTGAATCAGGTGAATTGGAATCTGAAAATGAAGAATCAAGAATCAGTAGCAATAGGAAAACTTATCCTGTTACTCCAGTCATTAATCTTGAAGATAACCTATCTACAAAGTACAAGTTGAGATTCAAAAGTGGCAAAACTATTACAAATGAGCCTAAAAGCAATGGCCCGGTAAGGCTTAAATTCCAGAGGACAGCTATGGGTGATCAGATTGATAATGGAAGCCAAGTTGGAAGTAAATGCTGCTTGAGGACACCAACGACCGATGCAATTCTGGAGAATCGTGATCCTAAAGAACAGTCAATTGCACTGAGGCATCAAGATACACAAGAGAAGAAAGATTTACAGGGTTTATTAAATATCATGATTGAAGAAACTGCAAGCAAGCTTGCTCAGTGCAGGAAGAGCAAGGTGCAAGCTTTGGTGGGAGCTTTTGAAACTGTGATCTCGCTTCGAGACAAGAAATCAACATCTACAGCCTAAACCTTTAGATTTTTTTGTGGCTTTCGTTGTCATTACTGGTTGACTAACCCCTAGTATCAGTTAGTAACTTTATCATTTCTCAGTAGCATTACTGAGGAGATATCATAATACAGTCTCTCTGCTCAACTGCATATGATGTTGGGTTAATGTAGAGGCTTGTTTACTTGTATTAGGATGTAGCACTCGACTTCTATGCTCTTGTTTCACGTTTGTATCTTCAAGAATTTCCTTCTTTGATTATATTTTATCTCGTTTTGGGCCGTTAATCTTGTTTCACCCCTCCTATTTTTCATTTCCTCTTCAGAAAGTTAGCAATTATATTCACCTTTATAATAAACAATTTGTGTAGATAAACATCATGTTTATCTATAAGCGGTCTGAAGCAACAAAGTAAATCATCTCAATGTCCAATCACCTTTGATGTGATAAAATTAATAGATATTTCATCATTACATGAACATTAGAAAAAGCGTTGTGTTCAATCTATTTTAAACTAAAATGTCGATTTGTTAATTATTTTATGCCAATAATATTGTTTACACTGCGTAAAATAGAAAATGCAGAACAAATAAGCATTACTATAAACAAAATTGTATTTTCACTTATATAAATATAAAATACTTGTTAGAAATATATTGGTAATTTAGCTAATGATTATATTTTGTATAATATTTATGATCTTATTCATCCTAATTGGATTGTCCATTCTACTTTCATATTTTCAACATTATTTTAAAGGATTTAGTAATTTTGATAATGTATGAATCTCATAGTTTGTATATTTTCTAAATTTAGTTGTAGTTTTTCATAGTTTTCCTAAAAAATGCACTTGTTTACATCATAAAAAAATAAACTTTTTTTAACAAATGGATTGGCATATGGCATACTTGGTAGTTTGCTTCAAACTATAATTTATCAAACATAAATTAAAATTTTATTTAATTTTAAATGTAGAAATTAAAAAAATTTTGAATGAATAAGCTAATATTTACTATAAGGCGATGGCTTGGACCATCTAGGCCCTCAAGTCAGAAAAATATCTTAGTTCAGTAGCATCCGGTCAAAAATTATAAAGCCTGTTTTAGAATTATATGGGGGAGAAGAAAAAATATTTTCGGCAGTTCAGTAGCATAACAGCAGATTTATTGTAGTTTTTTTCTCGCTCATATGAATTCTCTCTAAAGAAACAGATCTTAAATATAATTCTCAAAGCAAGTCTCATGCACAAATCACAAAGCGGAAAATAATTAGCAAAAAGTTGCCATTAACATACCGTTTGGGACCATTTTTTTTTATACAACTTCCTTTCATTTTCAGTTATAAACTCTAAACCCTAAATCTTAATTCTCTTAAATTTAGACCCTAATTCTCTTAAATTTTTCTAAGTACATGTTTGTACTCAAGGAAAAAAAAAATTCAAGAAAAACACTAAAATTTTTAGGTAAATATTTTATATCATTTTGCATAAGTTTTATATAATTTTGAAAATAATTGACTAAGTTCTACTATAACTGTACATGACTAAATTTAAAAAATAAAATCATTAAGATTTTAGAAAAAAATAATTAAAATTCTTAGCAAGATATTTTAATCATTTTCATAAGTTTTGCATCCAACCATAGACAATAACTTCCTCCAAACACCGCTTAGAACCCATTCTCAAAATCTCAAAAGTTTTTAAAAGAATTGACTAAGTTCTACTTTAACCCTCCTAAGTTCAACCACATGCAAAAATTGACTAAGACCCTGTTTAGCCCTGGGGCTATATAAAACATATGCAAAAATTATGTAGATATTTACCAAAGAATTTTAATATTTTTTTAAAAAAATATTTTTTCCTTAAATTTAACCATACACAATTATAGTAGAATTTAGTATAAGTATCGTAAACTATAGTCAATTCCTTTTAATATATAAATAATGTAGGACACATATATAAGAATTTTAGTAATTTTTTTTATAAATTTTTAATGATTTGTTCTTAAATTTAACCGTACACAATTATGGTAGAACTTAAGATGGGTATTGAAGAATTTGAGTTAATTTTTTTTAAAAAAAATCATGTAAAACTCAAAGAAATTATATAGGATGTCTACCTTAAGATGGGTATAGTAAAACTTGAGTTAATTTTTCATGATGTTTTTGAATTTTTTTTTATATTTTTTCATAAATTTAACCATACATAATTATGACAGTATTGTAGAACTTGAGTTAATTCTCTCCAAAATCATGTAAAACTTTTGTAAATGATATAGGATATTTGCCTAAGAATTTTAGTGATTTTATTATCTCCTTAGCTAGAAATCATATAGAAAGGGAGAAAACATATGTGGTGAAGGAAGCGATGGGAGAAAGGAGAAAATGCTATGGGAAAATGAATAATTAAAAGGGTGTTTTGTAGACAAATTAAAAGGGTGTAAAATGAATAATTCTGTCCACCGAAAAAAAAAACAAAACAAGAACGCATATATTAATTTTAATATTTAGTATTAAAAATAATATACTGACCAAGAAAACCTATGAGGTAAAACCCTTTTTTTTCTATATTTTTCTATAAAAATATAACTCTGCAAATCAAAATAATTAATATAATAATTGTTTTGTAATTAAATAATAATTTTAGACAAAACAATACTTTTATTTATATTTTCACTCATATTTTATAATCTGAATCCATTTAAAATTTAATCATTAAATTTGAATAAACTCCAACAAATTAGTTAAGTCGCTAAATTCGTTTCAAACATATCAAATTGTATCTAACATCCGATTAATTAGAATTTAATTACTAAAATATTATGGTTCTAATAATGTTCAATTCATGGCCTGTTTATGACGATTTAAAAGAAAAAAACCGGACCAGCCTATCTACAGCTGCCGATCATATTTTAGGTCACTATAAATACAAGCAACAGTCACGATTTAGGGCGTCAGCTCGCGCCGTCTCCTTGGAGTTTCATTTTAGCGTCTACTGTCTGGTCGCTGCGGTTTTACTCGCGCTCTCCTTAGGGTTTCACTTACTCGTCTTCCTCCTCTCGCCGCTGCAGCTTTTCCTGTTTTTGTTTAAGTTATGATTTCTTTGTAAATCTCTTTTCGATTTGTTCTGTCTCCTAGTTTTTCTACTTCATTGTAAGTTTCTTACTTGGAATCTTTGTTGTCTAGAGTACCAGTCTTCCCTTTTCATTTATTGTATCGCTATTTGAAATCTTTGTAAGCGAGTTCGCAGAATGGATGTCAGATTAAGGTTTACATCAGGAGGTCTCATCGCATGATTAGCAATTATTTTATGTATCTTAGTGTGTTTGTGTAATTGTCTAGCTAGTTATCTCGATTCTTCGATTCGAGTATGGTCCTTTACTTTTTTTTTCCTGGATTTCCTCTCTGCAGCTAAAATTCCTTTGGCGCTAGATGAAGATATCACTGATTTATCATTTCATAAACTGCCGATAATCTATTAGACTGATTATCGCGTGCGAGAACAGTGTGCATGGTGTACCATCTTTCTGCAGCTAACAGTTTGTGACCTTCAGTTCTCCGCTAGGTTTTTAGTTGGCCTTCATGGTTTTATTGTAAATCTAGTAACTCGTTGTCGTTTATTGAATAGCTATGAGATATTATTGATGCATCGGTAATTTGATCCAAGAATATATTTTGATATTTCTGGCTACTCTAAATCTGGCTCACGAAGAATTTTTTTTTAATTTTATGAGAAAATTGTTATATCACGTCTAATTTTAATGTTATACCACTTCATATGGAGTTCAGTGATCAACTAATCATATATTTAGAATTGTCTGGCAACAACATGCAAATAATTTAATTTTCAGCTTTTCAAATATTTAGTTTCTGTAGGGTTTGGATAAGTGATATAAGGTGCTTGTTTTGTGGCTCATCTAATATATATAGTATCAACCAATTTATGTCCTTTCCAATAAATTTTAACACGGCTCATTCAATTTAAAGAAAATATATTTTTAATCATACCCTTTCCTTGTTGAATACCCACTATCAAATGGTACAATTTTTTTAAAGTTGAATATCTATCATGAATCATGCCTTTGCCTCTAAACTGAACGCCCATATAGCTTGAATACATCATGAAGCATGGGAAGATAGTAACCAATCAGCTACAATTTTTCTGATTAAATTTGCAACACTTGGATAACTATGTCTATCCCATTTAGCAATAAATCCCTATGAAAGTGCACTTTTGTAATGTAGTGTACAGTCTTACTTGAGTGTTTAATATCAAGCCAGTTAGTTTTATTGTTGAGGCAATTCTTTTGCTTAGTTTTAGTTGTTTCTTTTCTAGCTACTCTTTCAACTTTACCAAGAGTACTCTTTCAATGTTTTATAGACGTGTGAAATGAGCTTTTATAAAACTAAAATAAAAATAAAGTATTTTTCTTTGTTTATTGAGATGAGAAAATGAAAATGGAGATGCATAACAAATGCACCATAAAGTTTTCATAATTGTAATGTTACTATGTTTTATTGTTGTGGATTAAACTGATTTAATTTTTTTTGTTGGTTTCAGTTTATCTTCAAAGATATACTGCAATACTAGATGGCTCCACCAGCAAAAGGTACTCTTATCTAAATTAAATTGTATTGACTTGGATTTCCACACTTTGTTCTTTGATTGAACTGGTAACGTGATTTGCAAAAAAATTGTGATGCTTGAACTAGTAAATTAAATTCATTCACTAATTTGGGCGTTCTTTGAGTTTGTTTATTGTAGGCTAATTGGATAGAACATAAACCATTTTGTAATGGAGTACTTGTTTAAATGTTACTTGTAGACCTTCTCTTTACATCCATTTTAATTGAAAGATTAGCAAGCATGCAGCATTGTTTCTTTATGAGGCTGATTTAGTTGTTTTTCTAAAGCATTAGTCGGCTTGGTTTCTAGACTCTTCCATATAATGCAGATGGTAGAGTATCTTCTGCATGTAAAATCTCTCTTTTTGGAGTTTTTTTTATCATCCTCGTGTAGCAACAACTTGATAGGTCATATAAGCCATGTTGATAGTTTTTCTCAGTATACCTCTCCTAAAATCTAACATCACTAAATTGTGTTTCTAATATATGTTTTTGTGTTTTTACTAGGCCGTATAAGCTATTTTGATTCAATAGTTTTCTTGGTGCCTCTCTCTTTAAGAAGGGACATAATTGAATTATGACTAATGCAATGTATTTGTTTTTATAAACATTGCTAAATTTTTGACTCATGATCTTGTGATGTATTATTTGATTGTTTGGTAATATACTATTTTCACTGACGTTATTCATCTTGTATGAAATTCTATTTTAGACCTCAAACATACGTTTTAGGTGTATGTTATTAATTTTATTGATTGATATAATTAGAGTGCTGATGGACTATCTTTTAAAGAAAATATGTTACAGGATGTGAAAGATCGTTCATACTTCTCATTGTTCAATAGAACTTTAAAAAGATGTTAATTTAAACCGTGCTAGCCTGGAATCCTTTCGGTGGAATCCTTTCGGTATGTTTCAACTGCATCTATCACGTAACATTGTGTTGCGTAACCTCGCCTTGTTTAAAATAACTAGATAGATATGTGAAAAATTATAATTTCCCAATTTAGTCTCATATTGGAAGAGGGAAAAAAGATTATATGGTATATAAGGCTTAGTGCACTTGTTATTGTTACCTTGGGCTTAAGTATTTTAATAGATTGGGTCATGTTGTAAATCAGCTCATTAAGTTAATAAATAGTTTGATTGGGTTGTAACAAATGATATCAGAGCAAAATTTAGTCCTCAGCATGATAATAAGCCAATAGGAAAGGGCTACCGAAGATGGTGGAGCCACCATTGAGCTGACCTCACATGTTGCCAACTAATGGATGTTTTGTAGGTGTGTTAAGGTTTGGGCTTGACGAGGACGTCAAGTCTTAAGTGGGGGAGATTTTAATATTCCAGTTTAGTCCCACATTGGAAGTGAGGGAAAAAATTATATAACATATAAGGCTTGGTGCGCTTGCTATTGTTTACTTGGGCGGGCTTAAGTATTTTAATAGATTGGGTTACATTGTAAATCGGCTCACTAAGTTAATCAATAGTTTGCATACTAATTGGATCGTAACAAAAATTGCCGAAGCTGAATTGTCTTCTACATTTCCTAGATGAAAATTCAAGTCACAATCTTATGCAAAAGGTTGTGCTTCATCTAAATTATGGACCTTTTTGAATAAAAATGTCTCGTCAAATTATTTCACATTATATACAGAAGCATTCTTCTGCTCCTCGCGTATCAGTATGTATTTAGCTGAGAACATAGCTGAAATGTAGTATGGTATTCTGGTAATGGGAACGAAGAGTTAACCCATTGCGAAAACCTCCTGACAATGTAGTTTTGTGGTTAAGCATGACTGAACATGTAGCAAAAGAGCAATTATACTATGTAAATTTCCAATTCGAGTAGCAAAAACACTAGCATTGCGATTGTGCGTTATTATGCCTTAAATTAATTATATAATGTTTGTGTCCTAAACTTGGGTCTTACTGATTTGTCTTTTATCCTTTGCTGCTGCAAATTCTGTTTACATCTCTTAGCATATTGTACACTTTGCTTGCAGCCGTTTCCAAGAAAACAGATGACAAAACACAAGCCTTGAAGGTTGCCAAGGCTGTGAAATCGGGATCATCCACTCTGAAGAAGAAGGCCAAAAAGATCAGGACGTCAGTTACTTTTCACCGGCCAAAGACACTGACAAAAGAGAGAAACCCCAAATATCCAAGAATCAGTGCCCCACCAAGAAACAAGCTTGATCACTATCAAATTCTCAAGTACCCCCTGACCACCGAATCTGCAATGAAAAAAATTGAAGAAAACAACACTCTTGTCTTTATCGTTGACATTCGAGCTGACAAGAAGAAGATCAAAGCAGCTGTGAAGAAGATGTATGACATTCAGGCGAAGAAAGTTAATACCTTGATCAGGTCAGTATTCATTTTATTAGTTATATTCTGGACATCCATTACAACTGATGATTGATTTGGGGTCTATCTGTTACAGGCCTGATGGTACAAAGAAGGCTTATGTTAGGTTGACGCCTGACTTTGACGCTCTTGATGTTGCAAACAAAATTGGCATCATCTAGAGCTCAGGCGAAGCAATTTATCTATTTACTTTTTTTCCTAATTTTGACAATGCGTTCCTGTCGTAGCATTTTACTTGTTTCCAGCAGATTTTGTAGTAGAAACCAAGGGCTTTTCAAGTTTTAAAATACTTATGTTATGGATGTTACACATTTCATGAAGTCCGTTCTCTGAGTGTGTGATTAGAAAACATAGATTACCAATCTTTTCTCTTACGTTGCATACTAGTGTTATCTAGAAAAAAAATCGTTATTTCATAAAGGATCCGTATTTTAGCGAATGTTTGTTATATAAGATTCATTTTTAGCTGGGATTAGATGTGACAAACTGATCATGGCATCTTATATATTTAATGTCAGCTTGATTCAATGAGTTCAAAGTGTCTGGTTGAAGTTGTGTATTTAATTGCTTCTCTAATATTTGAACTCACATTAATTAGGTATTTTAATTGCTTCTCTAAAAGATTTGAGATTTGAATACCAATGAGTCTAATTACATAACATAGGTATTTTAATTAGGAGTGTACAATCGGTAATACTGATATATATTTTATCAATTTATTATTTATTAAAAATTTTAATACTAATACTGAATTGAATAAGAAAAATATCAAATAGTTAACGAATAAAATTTATCAAAAATTTTACAAATTATTGAATAAAATTTTATAAATATTTATTTAATATTTATTATTTTAATGATATTTTATTTATTTATTATTTTTATAATATATATTTTTATTTTTTCATTTTTGCTAATTGCAATTGTTAAAACTATTACTCTATTAGTTAAAATATATTACTTATTTATTATATTATTTATAATTAGTAAAATTAGTTTTTTACTGAATCAAAAATAATTTACTGGATAATTGATTTATAGAAAAATTATTACCGGTACCAATACAGAATTTACTGAATTGATTTTATCAAAAAAATTAATAAATCGATATTTACCGAATACCGAATTAATTGTACACCTCTAATTTTAATGAATATTTGTTGATTTTGTTTAAATAAAAATTACCTTATTATTATAATTTTGTTAATTATAATTTTAATAAAACAATTATTCTTATCATAACTATTTTATTATTAGTTAATATTTTTTTATAAAAAATTTGTTTTGTATATTTTTAAAATTGGGTAGCTATGCTTATAAACTTAAATATGATTAAAACCCAATTTGCCAGCCTTGAATCCATTCAATTTAGCTAAGGTATTTCAAGTTGCTAAGAATGGGTTGAGCCTTGTATTTGATGACATTGTTTTCTAACTCTTATCCCTTTGTTACGTGAAGTTCCTAGTAATATTGTCTACAGTTTTGTGGCGACCAGGAGAGTACACCGAGTAGGCGAGTACCGATTACAAAGAGTGGTTCCTTGGTGTCACGCCCCGGTCGGAACGGCCTGAAAATAGCGCTTATCCGTTGTCTCAGGGCCGTCCGGCGGAACACCGGAACGCAACACTCGCTAGGGTTTCCGACCCGAAATTAGAAACCCTAATCTCCCTGAATAATTTTTATCCCCAAATTACAAGGTCGCTCAGAAAACCCTAACCCTAATTTGGGAAATCCAAACGAAACCCTAGATTTAATAATACCTCCAAATCAATTTTGACCGAAAGTCAAAATCACTGTTCATGCTGACGTCGGCATGACGTCAGCCCTCCAAATCAGAATTGCCGCGCCGAAAGTTTTCCGTTGCTGACGTCCGCTGACGTCAGCGCTCCAATTTGATTTCGAAAACGAAATCGCATATCCAAAATTGAGCATTCACCGGCTCAATTTTGACCACCTCGAAGTGCGGGTCATCCTCTTCCTCGCGACGCCGGGAGTGTTCGCAACGCTCGAACGCCGCCTGCGTTCGAGCCGACGCCGGAGAAGACTGACGACAAGGGGAGAACGCCGCCTGCGTCTCGCCTCGTCGCCGACGACCTAGCAGCCGCCTGCTGCTGGGAGCTATCGCCGGAAACGCCGAAACAGGGGAAAGAGTAGGGAGAGGGAAAGCTTCGTTTTATTCCTCCTAAAACGTTACAAAACTCCTCTCTACGCCGGCGACCACCGTCGCCGGTGCCCCCATCCCTCCCTCGCCGGTCATCGCCGGTTACAAGCTCTTATTGACCTCTTTCTCTCGTCGGCACCTCCGCGCCGACCTTCGCCCCCCTAGCGGCATCAGAGCCCTGCTCTGGAAGAGGCGCCGTCGCCGGTGGAGTCGCTCCCCGACGCTACTCATTGGTGTCGCCCTCTGCGCACCCCTGCTTCGTCAGGCGCTCGGATGCTTTTAAAGGGAAGAGCCGCCGCTCGTTCCCGATTCTAGTGGTGAAGACGCGGTCGTCCGCTACCTCCGCATCGATCGTGGACGAACTCGGTCGCCGCCTCCAACTTCGCTCGACGCCGCCCGCGCCGCTCGCGTCCGCTTCCGTCGCACGCGGTGGCGAGCTCGCGTCCGAGCTTCGCGAAGGAGATGCGGCTTTCGAAGCCTCGCGCCTGCGTCCCGAGTCAACATCGCAAACGCCGTTGACCGGGCGAGAGCAATTGGGCTCCGCTGCTTTGTTCCACCGTGTGGGCTTGGGTCAGGGCCTGTGTTTGGGCTTGGGCCGGACCGGTCCGAACCAAACCTGACAATTCTCCCCCACCTGATTTGAACATCGCCCTCGATGTTCCATGCAAGTTGAACACTGGCCCTCCAATGTTCAAAGTCTTCCATCTTCTATCTCCAATCTGATGATGAATGTTTGCTGCACCATGCTTATAGCAACCTGCATCAACAAAATCTCGATGTCCCCTGACACCGGCATCGACGCCCCTGGCGCCGGCATCAACGCCCCCCGGTGTTGGCATTAATGCTATGCATTGGCATCAACACGCCCTGGTGTTGGCATCAACACACCCTGGTGTTGGCATCAACACGCCCTGGTGTTGGCATCAGAGCCCCCTGCTCCGGGAAGTGATCTTGCTGTTTGTTACAATCACTGAGCTCTTATAGAGTTCTCCCTCGATGTCCCCTGACATCGGCATCGACGTCCCTGACATCGGCATCAATGCTCTTAGACATTGGCATCAACACACCCTAGTGTTGGCATTAGGGCCCCTGCCCTGGAAGGATGACGCTCCTCGTCGCCGGTAGTGATGTTGCTCCTCTCGGATCTTTCTAATTCACCATCATGGCTGAATCTTAGCTCTGATACCTATTGTCACGCCCCGGTCGGATCGGCCTGAAAACAGCGCTTATCCGTTGTCTCAGGGCCGTCCGGCGGAACACTGGAACGCAACACTCGCTAGGGTTTCCGACCCGAAATTACAAACCCTAATCTCCCCGAATAATTTTTATCCCCAAATTACAAGGTCGCTCAGAAAACCCTAACCCTAATTTGGGAAATCCAAACGAAACCCTAGATTTAATAATACCTCCAAATCAATTTTGACCGAAAGTCAAAATCACTGTTCATGCTGACGTCGGCATGACGTCAGCCCTCCAAATCGGAATTGCCGCGCCGAAAGTTTTCCGTTGCTGACGTCCGCTGACGTCAGCGCTCCAATTTGATTTCGAAAATGAAATCGCAGATCCAAAATTGAGCGTTGACCGGCTCAATTTTGACCACCTCGAAGTGCGGGTCATCCTCTTCCTCGCGACACCGCGAGTGTTCGCAACGCTCGAACGCCGCCTGCGTCTCGCCTCGTCGCCGACGACCTAGCAGCCGCCTGCTGCTGGGAGCTATCGCCGGAAACGCCGAAACAGGGGAAGGAGTAGGGAGAGGGAAAGCTTCGTTTTATTCCTCCTAAAACGTTACAAAACTCCTCTCTACGCCGGCGACCACCGTCGCCGGTGCCCCCATCCCTCCCTCGCCGGTCATCGCCGGTTACAAGCTCTTATTGACCTCTTTCTCACGTCGGCACCTCCGCGCCGACCTTCGCCCCCTGGCGGCATCAGAGCCCTGCTCTTGGAAGAGGCGACGGCGCCCTAGCCGTCGCCGGTGGAGTCGCTCCCCGACGCTCCTCTGTGGTGTCGCCCTCTGCGCACCCCTGCTTCGTCCGCCGCTCGGATGCTTTTAAAGGGAAGAGCCGCCGCCCGTTCCCGATTCTAGTGGTGAAGATGCGGTCGTCCGTTACCTCCGCATCGATCGCGGACGAACTCGGTCGCCGCCTCCAACTTCGCTCGACGCCGCCCGCGCCGCTCGCGTCCGCTTCCGTCGCACGCGGTGGCGAGCTCGCGTGGCTCTCGTCCGAGCTTCGCGAAGGAGACGCGGCTTTCGAAGCCTCGCGCCTGCGTCCCGAGTCAACATCGCAAACGCCGTTGACCGGGCGAGAGCAATTGGGCTCCGCTACTTTGTTCCACCGCGTGGGCTTGGGTCAGGGCCTGTGTTTGGGCTTGGGCCGGACCGGTCCGAACCAGGCCTGACACTTGGCAAGAGAGAGTTACCTTTGCATTGCTTAATTTATAGGTATATTTGTCTTTTAAGTTATAAAATTATGAATATACCCTATTTAATAATAAAAATGAATGAATAAATATGTAAATTTATGTCTATTTCATCTTACAAATCACCCCCATACCACGCTCCTTTTTTCGAATAAATCCAATTCGCTCTAGATAATCTGCTGCATCCCACGCTCATTGCTTTATATAAATCCAATTAGCTTTGGATAATTTTTTTATTCTCTCATATTTCTCTTAAATCTCGTGTTTTAATCTTTTTGTTTTCTGGACCAAATCCACAAGGAAAAAAATATAATACGAACAACATAACTTTAATTCTCATACCTACTATACAGTCAGATGAGGGAGGGAGGTAAAAACCTAACGAGTCAACTACTTATGTTGGAAGAAAATGGATCAATGATGTTTACATTAGCTTTCACCTAATAATGATCAATGGCAAAGAAAAAAAATCGATGGCAGGAAATGTGAAAAGAAATGTTGAATTGCAAATCAAATCAAGTTGTGGAACTGGATATTTGTCTCGTCATATCAAGAGTCAATAGATAGCTCATGCATAAATTACCATTAACCTTTCTTTTACTTAGTCTAAAATTTTTAATTATTCTAAATAAAGTTTTTAAAAATTTTATAAGTAAATGTCAACAACTTATTAAAAATATCCGAACAGATTAAAAATAAAAAAAAATAAAAGAAATAAAAATAAGTAAAATCTTTCATTTTCAATTCACCATATTATAGTAGAAAGAGCAGCCGATGTGAACACAAGGAGAGATTTTAATAAAATCCTTCGTGTTTTCCTTTTTATTTTTCTCAAGGAAAGATTTTACTGGATACTTTCTTTTCTATCTAATTTTTTTTTCTCTTAGGTTTTCTTTCTCTCTTAAAATTTATTCATCCTAGTAAATAAGTAGACAAATAATATGCAAGGATGTCTATTTTAAAAAATTTAAATATTCAATATTAAGCAGTAATCTTCCTAACTCATTGTATATTCAACCACAGTACCTGATGAATCACAGGCATGAGACCAATGGCGCTATTTCGTAGAAAGCAGCCAGGAACAACTGGTTCCTAAGATGTACATGATTGCGCAATTACTAATAACTGGCTTTAATGAATAAGTTTTCTCAAAACTATACAATAATTGGCTTCAAGTCTTTCATCCACTTTCCGATGATCCCCACTAATTCGTACATATGTCATTATAACTGAAATTCAATCAGAACCGTCTGCTATTATATATTTTAAAATTATATTTACTATATATTATAAGTATATTGGTTACTAGGTCAACTTATTTATATCACAACTCGATTAAATTAATTTCAAATCATAAATGGATTAAGCTACTTATTATGACTTGAACATGACTATGCTTATTAAAACCTGAGCAACTTTATGTTAAATTTATTTTTTTTGAACTCTAATTATAGAGATTGGGGTTGTTCATAATGAGCCTTCAACAGTGATTGCAACTTAACTTTAAAGATGAATATTATAAAGTAGTTATATGATTTTAAATTCTTAAGGATTTATTTTCCTCAGTCCTATAGATATTATTGGACTTAAATGTAAATGATACATGAATTTTGAAACTCTAAAAAGAAAATTTCAAATGGTACACTTTGTCGATGATTTTACATTTAGTCTTTAAGCAAAAAAGGGCACCCCTACATGAAAGCATTTATATCAAGTCATACATTTAGAATGAGACACTTAGTAATATTACGCAAAATTAAGGCATTTTTATCATACCCCTAGATAATGATATATCTTGAAATAAAATCAACATCACCATAGAAGATGAAAATTTTGTCATATGTACCAAAGATGAAACATATTACACTAGAATATGCTCAACATGACTAATTTAATTAATTATGCTATCATGACGAGGTAAAACAATCCATATATTAATTCTAGTTTTCATCCAAATAATAAGATTCTTTTAATAATATAAAAACTAATATATTATATTCAAACCAACACATAAGTTACAATACATGCATTTTCTTACAAGTTCTAGCAAATATCAAACACAACATTATAAAAGTTCAAAATACAAACTTCAAGACATTGATTTTATTTTTATCACCCACAAGACATGAAGCGCAAAGCAAACCTGCAATTGATTTAGAAGAAAATGATTAAGCAAATATGCCCAGCAAGTAACTATGAATCAATGAAAACAGATCATGAAATAAGTAATATTAATTCAATGGTGATTTCATCAAATTTTATATAAATCATAATATCTCTTAAAAGTATTAAATTTCATGAATAGATCCATAAATAAGATTAAGCAATATCATGATGCTTTAAAGATGGAGTATTAGAACCATAAAAGAGAGTCCACCAATTTACACATAACGTCAAATTTGTATAGTGAAAATAATACATAAAATGAATCTTCCCCATTCATCCTTGTTAGGATGAGATCTACTAGAGTTCATCATAACCTCTCACATATGTGACATACGGGATTCTAGAGTTATATTACTAGCACCTATCTATTCAACATGATATCTTGAATATGTTAACACGATCTTCAACGGTAACTTAGCGGCTTTGGTTGGTCTCAGTATAAATATATCCAATTATAATAACTTATGCCACTACGTCACTTCTCATTTGTACAATGCTACTATTATGCGTAATGTAAGTAAAGAAAAACTCTCTCTTTCTCTCTCTCTCTTTGGATGAGCTACTATCAATCATATGACTGCGAGTATCACTAGAAAGATTGACATTGTCTCCGTTATAGAAGAAAATAAGCTCTTCTAAAACTCTATTAATTTTACATTTGTCATCTTCATTCTAGCAATCTCCTTTCTACTCTTATCTTTACTCTTTCTTCAAATTTCTATTGCATTTAGTGATGTGATCTATCATTCCACAATGATAACACTCGATGTTCTTTCTTATCTTGATATTCTAGGCCTACAATTTTGTTTCTCCTTATACTTTTTGTATCAAGGATGCATAAGAAGAAGAAGAATGACATATTGTCTTTGTCCTTCTCTCATTTAGTTTTCACTAAACTCATAGATAAAGACCAATTAAAATTAAATTAATTATTGAGACTTAAAAAGTCTTCTAATTATCAATAAGAGTATCATATGTAGATCAATTATTGCTATTAGTGGATGAATGCCCAAATTTGGCTTAGCTAGTTATGTTTAGATGGATCAACCTCTATAACTCATTTTCATTTTTGTCTTTAGTATACCTATAACAAAAATGAAAAAAAAAGTCCCAAAGGATTTAATAACAAATGTGGAAATTATGTGATAGTTTTTAAAAACAAATGGCTTACTTGAACTATGTAGGGTTTGTAGTATTTATACTTAGTGTATACGAGTGATTCTCTATATTGTGATACTTGATCTCATATCCTTAGACCATTTATGCTTCCTAGTTATATTCTCTTCAGGGAGCTTCCAGAAAATTAGCCAAGGAAGCTTAATTATTTTGTTTAGCTATAAATTAGCTAGTTTATGCTATTAAGAATATATATTCTTATGAGTTTTTAGTGGTTCAAGCTTATTGGACTAATTCTTCAAGTGATTTAGAATCTCATGGTTAAGCAAGACTTACTGTACCATAGTGCTCATCTCCAAAGACCTTTTTATTAAAGTCTTTCTTTTAAAGGTTTTCTCTTCAAACTTTATCATGAAGATTATCTCTCAAGAGCTTTTTTTTTTTTTTTTTTTTTTTTTTTTTTTTTTTTTTTGCTAAGGGCTTTATCACCAAGAACTATCTTTTGAGGATTTTATTTCAAGGGTTATCTCCCAATGACCACACACTCACACACCTTTCTCATGATTTTTTATAGTCTCTAGTTATTTCAAGGGTTATCTCCCAATGGCACATTTTTATGTTCACTATATGGATATATTGTCTTTGGAATGATTTTTATAATTGTTAATTGATTTATTATATCTTGTATCTCATTTAAGTGATTAGTAGCAGGAGAACAAATTTATTTCTTCTTATCATTTTAGCATGTAATTCTCTAGATTGCACCAAAGTGCATGTCCATTATTCTCTTCTAATATATAATTATGAAAATTACCTTCTACTCATTGTATAATATAACCATGACCATAGGCATGCCTATGCAACAACTTATAGTCATCATTTTTATACTTGGATTTGCATATTCACCTAAAATTGGAGAATGATAGATTTTAGGAGATCTTTCATTTTCTTGATTCCAATGCGAATGTTAACTTTCATCAAAAGTAATCAAATGATTTAGCTTCGATAAATAGCACTTTTGGGAGAAAATATACAAGCAACCAATTCATAATAACACAAAAAGGTGCCCAGTGAAATTGATTTTTTACATACTTGCGTCATGCACATATTAGAGCACTAAGTTGGATATATTTACTAATATACCACTTTCATCAAGCCCATATTAGAACCAAACTCAACCATCAACTATATATCTCATGCAAATTCACTTGAGAATGATGCAAAAAAAAATTCTTTGAGGCAATACATAGGGTAACGAACCTGGTAAGCTCCTCTGCTCTTCTCCTGCTCTTCTCTCTGATTGCAGGCTAACCTGGGTCATCTTGCAAGAAGTTGGAGAGTAGAAATTGATTTACGTACACCAGCATTAGGCTTTGAAGCGATGTCCAGTGTGGTTGATTATGCACCAACCAGTTTGGTAAAGAGAGGTTTCCCACGTCGTGGACCTCCACATCTAAACTCTCCAATGCAGGGAATCGGCTGAATAATGAAGTCAGGCGGGTGGCTTGACGAGTCAGCCCCTCTGGCAGGGACGACAACTTGCGGCAAAAGTCAACAACTAGTTCCTTCAACTGTGGCATGGCCACTGTCCCCCCAACCTCTGGCACCCAATCCCACGCCTCAAGGTTAGACAAGCATCGCAAATGAAGTTCCTTTAAACGAGGGAACAACACCAGAGAAGATGATGCACTTTTTGATCCTCCACTCTCAATGTGCAAGTCCATCACTTGTTGAAGCCTCCTCGTATCCAAAAAATTCAACACCAATATTGGTTACCGCATCTAAGAAATGTAGCTTTAGGACTTCCAGATTCGGCAACTTCCCCAATGGCGGAAGTAGCAAGCATCTCCTACAGCAATTAATGGATAATTCTTTTAAGTTAGGAAGGAGCGAAATTTAAGTTAGGAAGGAGCGAACTACTAATGCTGCTGGACATTAACCACTTTGGAAATTGATGGTTCAAGAAGCTAGAAATTTAAATTTGGCGCACACACGACGGTGGATGAAGTACCACATCAAATATGCTGTCATTTATATCACCGCGAAAACAAGACAATTTTAGGTCTATAAGGTACTTGAAGGCCGTCAATGATATGTTTAACCCATTCACATTGGGATTGGATCTTACACTTATCCTCAAAGAAATGGAGAGCTCTCTAAGCTTGCGAAGCTGGCATATTTCTTCCAAGGAGCATGAGCTACTACTACTACTACTGCTGTTGTTACTGTTATGGCTGGAAAAACAACTAACCTTAGCTCCTTTAAGTACGTTTAGATGCTCCAATCGAGCTATTCCTGATGGTAATTCCTTTAATGGCACACGATCAACATTCAGTGTTCTTAGATTGCGGAGCTGTACCACCCCATTAGGGAGGGTGTATAAGCGACTGCATCCTTCAAGGATCAAATATTGCAAACTTTGTAAGCTTTCTATGCTTTCTGGAAGTGACTTCAATTTGTCACAACCGGAGAGATTTAAGTACCTCAAGTGTAACAAATTTCCAGCAGATTGTGGTAAAGACTGGATATTTGTGTGACTAAGATGAGCAACTCTAAGACGTCGAAAGTTTTTGAGGAAATCTTCATTGCCCTCGAAATCTTCATCGTCCTCGTCATCTAGCATTGTAACCTGCTCTAGCATCAAGGTCCTTAGTGTCATGCCTCGATCGGAACGGTCTAAAAACAGCGCTTATCCGCGTCTTAGAGCCGTCCGGCGGAACACCGAAACGTGATCGCGCTAGGGTTTCCGGTCCGAATCTCGTCCTCAAATTCAAAACCTTAGTTCCCCGCTCACTTTTTCTCCCAAATTACAAGTCGCACGAAAACCCTAACCCTAATTTCAGGAAATCCAAAAAAATCCGGAAAACCCTAAATTAGAATTACCTCTTTTCAATTTTGATCGAAGAGTCAAAATCACACACGCTCGAAAATTGCCCTTGCTGACGTCTGCGTGACGTCAGCCGCCCGAATTTAATCGCAGAATTCGTAATTCGCCTCAGCCGACGTAATCCTTGCGTCAGCCGCGAAAGTCCACCGCGCGAACTCGATTTCGGCATGCTATTTTGACTCCGTCAACCTTGCCTCGTTTCGAACGCCGCCCGCGTTCGAAACTCTCGCCTCACTCGGTCCTCTTCACCACGCGAACGCGCGCCGCCTCGCGTCCACAGCCGCCGCGTCGTTCGCCTGTCGCTC
Organism: Costus lasius; assembly: GCA_027563935.2. Taxonomy (NCBI): domain Eukaryota; kingdom Viridiplantae; phylum Streptophyta; class Magnoliopsida; order Zingiberales; family Costaceae; genus Costus; species Costus lasius. Next base: position 133,694,310 of record CM050446.2, on the reverse strand, counting down.
GCCGGAGCCTGAGCTTACCGGGAAAGGGGACGCCGCCTGCGTTTCGTCCTCACTTGCCCGCTAATCACCGTCCGGCAGCCACCTGCCGCCGAGACACGTCCCCACTGCGTCACCGAAAACAGAGGAGGCGACCTTCGCCGGAAGCACTCGTCGAAGAGGGAGACGGAAGGGAAAACTTCACCTTTATTCACTTCAAAGGTTACAAAACCCTTTCTCTCTCGCCGTCACACGTCGGCGCTCCTCTCGTCGCTCTTCCTCACGTCGGCGGCGCTCTTTGCCGCTGATTACAAGCTCACTGCTCCAGGATCTCCCCTCTCTCCTTCAGTCCCCGATCCTTCGGCTCTCGAACCTCCGACGGAGATTTATAGGAAAGGGAAAACCTTTCCCACGATCACGCCTCCGCGTGATCCGTTCGCTGCGTGGACCGCATCGTCCGCGCCTGAAGACGGAGCCGAGGCTGCTCCGCGTCTGCGTCCGCGTCCGATTCTTCCGCCCGCGAGGAAGCCACCGAAGCATGCCAACGCCCACGTCCTCCCTTTGCTGGATTTGGTCGCCGCCGCGTCCGCTTCCGAAGGGGATGGAGGCGTCCGCAAAAGCTCCCCGCCTCCGAAGAGCTCGCTTCGTCCGAAGCGCTCGCGTTCGAGCGTCTGTGTATCGTTTGTGAGTCAACATCCCATGTTGACTGAGTTTGTAGAGACGGATATTCTAAAGGTAAGGGGGGGAACTCTGGGTGAAGCTCGGAGCAAAGCACTGCTTGAGGACATAGTGATGGAGCTCTTGCAAGATATTATGTAGTGAATATGATTCGCCTTCATTCGTTCTGCAACCCCTTTGTTGCGCGTGGTGACGAGTACCCTGCTCCCAACTGCGCCAACTTGCAAAGGCTTGCGCAACCAGTCCTCCCAGATTTTTGCATCCCAAACATCATCCAGCACAAGGAAGAACATAATATCTTGCAAGAGCTCCATCACTATGTCCTCAAGCAGTGCTTTGCTCCGAGCTTCACCCAGAGTTCCCCCCTCTTAAAATAATCTCCTTTAGAATATCCGTCTCTACAAACTCTTGGGACACACACACCCATATCATTTTGAAGGAGTTCTTGATTTTGTTGTCATTGAAGATCTTTTGAGCCAGGGTCGTCTTGCCAATACCGCCAAGTCCCACAATAGCAAGGACCACGTTAGAATTTGTCTTCTTTTCCTTGTTTATCAGCAAATCAATCAGATCTCTGGTATCCTTTTCAATTACTTCCCCAACAATATCAGGTTCCACTCCCGAAGAGGTCTGGCGACGTACTCGAGTTCCGACCTCTCTTTGCCTGTCGGACACCCTGAGATCAAAGTTGTCCTTGTCTGCCGAGATCTTTTCCAGCCTCTTATTGAGACCCTTGATTTCGACGCTGATCCTTCGATATAACAGGACAGGGGGTGGGCGGATCGAGTAGGGGCTAAAGCGCCATGTTTTGCGGCTTAAGGATGGGTCCTCTGCAGCCTGCTCGGCAACCATGATCCGGTACTCGTCAAGTATGTCGTCTGCGTCGTACATGACGTCCCTGAGATTGCACAGCCAATCTTTTACACCCTGCTCAGCAATCTCCCGCCGTTCAGCATCGTTGAGGACAGCTTGGATCGAACGCAGCGTGTCACGGAGCTTCTGGATCTCTTCGGGGACGCCGAAGATGGAGCGTAGCTTTTCGCTAGACAAGCCGACCAACGTATCAACAAGCTTGGAAACGATGGAATTCAGCAAGGAGTCCTTTGTAAATTCCATCGTCCTCTTGGATTGCTTTTTGGCAACGGACAATGGGATTCAGCTCTTGGGTAATGGTTAATGGAATCGAAAGACGGACATCTAATTGGGACGGAGAGTTTGTAGACTTACTTAGGTGTCAGGCCCCGGTCGGATTAACCCCGGACTGGCATTTATCCGTTGCCTTAGGGTTGTCCGGCGGAACACCGGAGCGCAGACTTCCTAGGATTTCCGGCTAATTTTCCTCCCGATTTACAACGTGGCCTAATATATTAAAATGCTTAAGCCCAAGTTAACAATAGTAAGCCTACTAAGCCTTATATGTCATATAATGGTCCCTCCCACATCCAATGTGGGACTAAACTTGAGTCTGGGCGCTGAACACTGGCTCTCCAATGTGCTCCGCTCAACACTGGCTCTGATTCACCATCATGGCTGAATTTTTTAGCTCTGATACCTTTGTCAGGCCCCGGTCGGATCAACCCCGGACCGGCATTTATCCGTTGCCTTAGGGTTGTCCGGCGGAACACCGGAGCGCAGACTTCCTAGGGTTTCCGGCTAATTTTCCTCCCCAACTCCCGCTTAGTAAGCAAACTATTCATTAACTTGGTTAGCCGATTTACAACGTGGCCCAATATATTAAAATGCTTAAGCCTAAGTTAACAATAGTAAGCCTACTAAGCCTTATATGTCATATAATGGTCCCTCCCACATCCAATGTGGGACTAAACTTGAGTCTGGGCCATCATCCGGCCCACTGGGTTAAGCCTGCTGGGCTCTGAGCTGAACCGGATGAACCCGGGCCTAACACTTGGGGTGTGACGTCCACTAAACTAAACTTATATGATCGGTTTAATTAATTAATTACTTTATATTATATTGTGATATTGTCCGAACATTCATTATTCACCAGAGTTTGTGGAAAAAATTTCCTCGCTACTGCTGAGGAAATTGGAGCAGGTATCATCGTCATCATTGATTTGGTAGTGTGATTTTGTCAAACCTCTACACAGCATAAATCACATCACTAAATCAAGGGTGAGAATTGGTAATGTGCACAATTGTCATAATCTACACACATCATAAATCACAGCACTAAAAATCAGGGCCCCTTGCTGAGGAAATGTTTTCGGGATCGTTGACATCTTGGGACAAATAAATGGATGCGAAATCTGTCGCTGTTGAGAACACGTTGGATCGAGGCATGTTTATCAACAGAAAAGAAAGCAAAAAAAGCTCCTCCGCCGGCCGTCGGAGAGAGCACAGTGAAGAAGACCCCTCAAGCTCTTACAGTATAAGAGGTGAAATGAATAATTTATCTACAAAGCACTAACTAAAACACTTAGGAAATCATAGCAGCAACAATAAAATTATCTTAATTTTATATCTAATCACATTTCTATCTATGCTTTGTATAGGTTCTGAAGATGATATCCATTTCAACTCAATTCGAGAATATGGAGAACATTCTCCAGGTTTAGTGAGCTTATGCTAGCTAACATATTTAGCTTAATCGCGGGTACGTTACCTAACTATTATTAGGTAGTTAGCAAGTTTTTCCTTTTTTAAAAGAAATAAGTGGCAATGGAAAAAGAGGGATTTGCCATTGTTATTAACAACTAAGGATAACAGCAGGTGTGGCAAGATCAAACTTAGACGTACACCAAACTTGATCCCATCCTAAATCAAACCAAAACCCAAAACCTGATATGTTTGGGAAGATCATTCCCACACTCGACCCCATTAGTGAATCAGGTACATATGGGGATTCTTTGACCCACTAATACATTAACTTAAAAGAATTTAAAAAAAAAAGAATTTAAAAACAAATATCTTTATTACGAGTCAGTGGGCAAATGGCAAGACTGAGTAGCCTGCCAAGTAGTAAGCCAACCATATGAGTAATGAGTGGACGACTACTGAGAGCACGTCGTAACTACGAGTAGTGAGAGGAAGCTAACAACAGCAAGAGAAGGTGATAGTTTTGAGCTGCCACCAAGAGCAAGTTGCCTGCAAAAGTGAGTTACGGGTGATAGAAAATAGTGAGGTCACTAGCCATGTGAGGTCACTATAAGCAAGAGCAAGAGCAAGGTGGTTGTGACTCACAATAGTCAAATTTTAGAGGGCTAAATAAGCAGCACATATTTTTTTAAACAAATTTATTAAAGTATATATAAGTAATTTTATATTTTGAGTCTAGTTCTGGAATACCTAAACCTGACAATAAAACCTAATCAAAAGCAGATTTTTTTTGTCAAAATTAAGTGAATTCAAATTAAGTTTGAGTAATTGTGTCATCTCTATTAACATTTATGATCTTTATCAATTAAAACTAGCATCTTCAATAGTTATAGGCCAATGTTCGATAGCCATTTTTTTATTGTTACTGTCTTAAAGGCTATTATCTTTGTTTTTTTCCTTGAACAATTGAGTTATTCCCTATTCCTTATCTTTCTTTTCTTCTGTTCTTGTCCTACCACAATTTGGTATTAGAACCAAATCAATTCTTCTTCTATTCTCTCTACCCCTGTCATTCTCCTTCATATCTCATGCCTATTTCTATTTAGACATTCAACCTTTCACACTAATATCACGCCCTTACATGGCCGGCCCTTATCTTTGCCATCCAATACATCATCATGAGCGTCCTTATATAATAGTTGTTTAACATTATAAACATCTAGTTTCCACAAAGGAAAAAAATATGAGGGTTTCATATGATTAGATTATAAGATCAAAACATAGCATTGCAAGGGCCCAACAAACATTGTAATTAATGTATATTTGCATACGAAGTACAAAATAAATTAAAAATTACAAACCACTAATATTGTACTAATTGAATTGGGTTATATGTGTTTATTATTTGGTGCTTAATATATTTTTTTAAGCACTTATCTTCAACTTAATTGAGAGCTCTCTAAGCTTGCGAAGCTGGCGTATTCCTTCCAAGGAGCATGAGCTACTACCATTATTACTACCACTGTTGTTGTTACTGCTATGGCTGGAAAATGAGCTAACCACAGCTCTTTGAGTAGGTTTAGATGCTCCAACCTAGCTATTCCTAATGGTTATTCCTTTAGCGGCACAAAATTAAGATTCAGTGTCCTTAGGGAGTTGTACCACCCTCTTAGGGAGGGTGTGTAAGTAAGTGTATCTTTCAAGGATAAAAAATTGCAAATTTTGTAAGCTTGGCTTTCTGGAAGTGACTTCGGCGGCGTTTGGCGTAGCTGAAATTTTTAATATTTTCTAGTTGAAAAATAGCTAGTTGAAAAAGTTAAAAGGTGTTTGGCTAAACTATTATGCCAGTCAAATTTTAAAAAAAAATATTTAAAAATAATTTTAAATTTAATATTTTTTATTAAAATAATAATTTTGTTATTGTAAAAACATAAGAAAATAGGTACGGATATGAGATGCAAGAAGAAAAATAGTTAGAAAGTAGCTAAAAGTACCTCCTTCTCAGCTTTTTCAAACTCATGTTGCTTCTAGCTTGCCAAACACTAGCTTTTTAAAATTAGTTATTTTGACCAGCAAAAATAGCTGACTAGCTATGCCAAATAGAGCCTTCAGCGGGTAACAACATGAGAGATTTAGGTACCTCAAGTATAATAGATTTCCAACTGACTGTAGTAAAGACTTGATCATTGTGTTACTAAGATCAATAACTCTAAAACACTTAAAGTTTTTACAACAATCTCTTAAAAAACATCCTTGTCATCCAATTTTGTTACCCTGTCTTTCATCAAGGCCTTCACTGACTTAGGCCTAGTTTGGTTTTGCTGCGCTGTGATGACATGTAAAAATATGATATTTTGTGACCCAATTTTATTCTTATTTTAGAGCATAATGCATATTTTGTCTCATATATTTACTCAAATGCTTCATATTCTTCAGAGTCTTCACTTTTCCTCTGTTTTATTGAAATGTAGGTATTTGGCCTCAAAATATATGGAATTTGGAGAATCTGAATGTATGGGATGATTCCTCATGATGAGACGGAGCTACACGCCAAATTTCAGCCCAACCGGAGTCCTCTACAGAGTGCACGGCCATGAGTGTGCATCCATGCACGGTCGTGCATCGTCCCGCGTACAGCTTGACAGGCGCTCGGTATTTTGCCCATAACTTTATATTCTGGGCTCGGAATTGGACAAAATTTTAGGGAGACCTTCCCAACTTAGCCACGGACGATTTGGGACTAAAATCATCGGATTTGGTCAAGCAACGAAGGAGAACGAGGCGAAAGGGCGACAACTTAGGGTTTAGGGCAATTTTCTGAGGCAACAACACTGTTCCAGCTTGATTTCTTCGTCGTTCCGGCGTGGATTTTCGTGCTGGACCTTCTTCCATCAACGATCTACCCTTCCCTTTGGTTTGAATTTATTTACATGAGAGATTTGATGTATTTTACGATGTATATTGTAGCGTAAACTCTTCTTTTCGGGGTTTGGGCGTAGCCCACTGTATGAATGCTTGATATTATGACTTGATCTATATATTTCTTTATTTACCTTCGTTCTTATTCATGTCTAGGATGTTTTATCTCGTGTTTATGTACTGGCCATACGTATACATGCTTTAGATGCTGTAGGAAGGACCGAGAGGAGAACCACAGTCATCGAAAACCCTTAGACTGGACAGGTGATTTCGTGTTGCGAGAGCACTCAAAAACACCCGAGGAATCCTAATCTTTCACAGATCCCATTGGATCCGACTTAACCTAAGTAAGCCACGAGAGTAGGAGACTTGGGTTAAGTCGGATACCAGACCGTGTCCTGAGAGGGAACGCGTCTGTACCCTAGGAAGGATTACCTTGAGAGCTTAGGTGAAACTTTATTTAAAACTTCATACTTTAATATTCACGCGTTCTTCAGTGTGGTGAAACCTAAAACCCCGATACTCTCTCATAATCTTAAAACCCCGTTTGCTTATTTTCTGCATTGTTTACTTTTAGTCCGCATTAGTTTAATTACTTGCTTTAGGATTAGTGACACTTCTACACCCTTTCAATAACCTAGCTTTCGATTGACTGATTTGTTAGTACTTGACCCTAGTCCCTGTGGGTTCGATCTTTTTATTACGCGATAGACCGTGCACTTGCGGTAGCAGCCGTTTAGGCCCTATCAAGTTTTTGGCGCCGTTGCCCGGGACTAGGTTGCCAATATTAACACAATCAGAAGATTGATAGACTAGGTTTAGTTAGATTTTATTTTGTTTTTAATTCTGTTTCTTTCCTTTTATTTTTAGTTGTAATTTCTATTTGGTGCGGTGCTACTAATCTTTTCTGTATAGGTACTTGTTTATGCCCAGGAACACTGCTAGAACAGAAAAACATGTACCTGAAGACCCGGAGATAGAGCGCACTTTCCGTCAAGTCAGAAGAAATTTGAAAAGACTTAAGCTTGAAGGAAATTTTTCTGACAGTCAAACAATGGAAGTCACTCGCTCCTTGAAGGATTATGCAGCACCCACCATTTCTGGTGTGCACTCGAGTATATCGCAGCCTGCTATCGAAGCTAACAACTTCGAGATCAAGTCATCACTTGTACACATGGTGCAACAGAACCAATTCAGTGGAGCAGCCACTGAAGATCCAAATCTTCATCTATCTATTTTTCTAGAATGCTGCAATTCAGTGGAGCAGCCATTAAACTGAGACTTTTCCCTTTCTCTCTCAGGGATCAAGCTAGGGCGTGGTTGCAGTCTTTACCACAGGCATCAATCACAACGTGGGAACAGCTATCACAAGCTTTTCTGTCGAAATACTTCCCACCGAGCAAGACCGCCCAGCTCAGGAATCAAATCACCAACTTTGCCCAAAAAGAAGGAGAGTCCCTGTATGAAGCATGGGACCGTTTCAAAGAATTGTTGAGGATGTGCCCGTACCATGGTCTACAGAAATGAGTGATTATCCACACCTTCTATAGTGGATTGTTATACTAGACCAGACTTTCTGTAGATGCTACTGCTGGTGGGGCATTAATGAATAAGAATTATGATGATGCGATGCAATTGATAGAGGACATGGCTCTCAACCATTATCAGTGGTCAGGAGTGAGGAGCCAGCACACTCGAAATTTAGGAAAGTTTGATGCTAACTCAATCGATTCTTTAATGGCAAAAGTAGACTCTCTTTCATCAAAGATAGATTCTATTAATGTCTCTGCTGCTAATTCTTTGACTTGTGATGTTTGTGGAGTGACAGGACATTCTGCTGATAGCTGCCACATCTTGAGCGCCCCTTCTAAACAAGTCAATGTCATTGGGAATTTCAGGAATCAGAACGACCCCTACTCGAGCACATACAATCCGGGATGGAGAAATCACCCGAATTTCTCCTATAGGTTAAATCAAGGGCAAGTTCCTCATGCTAATTTTTCTAATCGGAACTTCTCTTCTAATTTCAGGCCTCCCGGTATACAGCATCCATCTGCCAATCAAGGACAACAAAATCCTCCACATAAGTCCAAGCTAGAGTCAATGTTGGAAAACTTCATGGCAACTCAAATGAAGCACAATGACTCTGTAAGTGAGCATATTCGCCAGCTGAACATGAAGGTGAACTCTGTCTCCACCCACCAAAAGATGATGGAAAGCCAGATCACTGAGCTGGACCAGCAAACCAGTTCGTTACTAAGAACCCCAGGAATGCTTCCAGCTCAACCTGAAGCAAATCCCAGAGATTAGTGCAACGCCGTTATGACAAGTGGCGTTGGGCAATTGGAGGAATCTGAAGTTGAAAACATGGGAGATGAAGAGGAAGCATCTGCAAACCAGGAAGAGGTAGGGGTGTGCACGGTTCGGTTAACAGTAAATTTTCGTCCCGAACCGAACCGAACGGTTGAGGGAATTTGAAAACCGTTCCCGAACCATGAACCCGGTTAACTGGTCAACGGTTAACTGATTTTTCGGTTCGGTTAACCGATTTTTCGGTTCGGGTAACCAAAAACCGACGGTTAACCGTATTATTTATTTTAAAAAAATATTTAAAATTATATAATAATTTAAGATAAAAAAATATAAATATTCTCGGTTAACCGTTAGTTTACGACGGTTAACCATTGGTTTTCTGCGGTTAAGTGTTGGTTTTCGACGGTTAACCGTTGGTATCGATGGTTAACCGGTTTGATTTTTTATAAAATATTTATTTATATATATAAATAAATATTATATATATAAATATTATATGTACGGTTCGGTTCGGTTAACCGCGGTTCGGCGAAGTCCCGAACCGTTCCCGAACCGTGAACCGTTATATCTGGGAAAAAATCGACCGACCAAAGAACCGTCGGTTCGGTTAACCGCCAGATCGGTTCGGTTCGACCGGTTAACTGCGGTTCAACGGTTCGGCCGGTTTTTTTGCACACCCCTAGGAAGAGGGACCTCATCATGAGATCCTCAACACACCCGCCACTGAAAGGATAATAGTAGCCGCTGAGACTTTTGAAGATCCTATACACAAGCAGCTACCACTCAAAGTTGAAGACACTGGTAGTTTTGATATACCATGCAAGATTGGGGACACAGCATTTGATAGAGCACTATTGGACTTAGGTTATGGAGTCAGCATCATGTCGGTCATCACTTTTGAGAAGCTAAACTTGGGAACTCTTATTTCAGCATCTCAGGTTCTGCAGTTTGGGAACGGCTCTAGACTTCAACCGCTCGGGATCGCCAAGGATGTACCGCTGCAATTTAAATGACTATTTATCCCCGTTGACTTTGTGATCTTAGACATAGCTGAGAACCCACTCTTCCCTCTTATATTGGGCAGACCATTCCTTACCGCGATCGGAGCTATAATAGATGTCCCACACAGATCGATGACTTTCTGCCTTGATGGAAACAATATGTTATTCAATTTTTCTGCTACTGATGACCAATTCTATTTTTTTGGTTCCAGGGAGAACATAGAGGTGTTGAAGGAGATTACTGCTCAGTTAAGGAGCAAGATGAAGCTCTTTCCACAAGTTTTTCCTGAACACTTTGGAGATAGACCCTACAACTCTACTGATCTAGAAGGAGATGAGATGGTGACAATGATGACACACACTGACGATGCCACAGGAGCTGATCTGAAGAAGGAGGAGTTGGAGCCATTTAGAGATAAAATTTTAGTTGACCTTGGGACAGCCTATGTGTTTTGTCATTTTGTTAATCCATGTTCTATGAAAACAGTTAGAGAAAAACTTTTATACTTAATGATCATTTTAATAGGTACACTTCGAGGGCAACAACGAGAGTAGAGGCTTCATGCCACCTACTTAGCCTCTCCGCCTCCAGACCCACCATGAGCACCACTACGGTCAAGCTAATGACCCTAAAGAAGTGCTTGTTGGGAGGCAACCCAACCTCTAGTTCAATCTCTTGTTTTCTTATTTATTTTCATGCTTTAGATGATTTTATTTTCCAGTTTTTATTTCATATTTATGCTCTCTAGGCTATACCACACTGATGGGATTTTTTCTAAATTTTTCAGGCATCACGGAGCCATGCACGGTCGCACCCGTGCATCCATGCATGGTCGTGCATGGCTCGGTTAACTCATCCCAGTGCGAGGCCGAGAAATGCACAGGCAAGGGCGTGAAGAGACACACGGCCGAGCGCGCTTTTCTGGATTTTTCACCGAGACGTGCACGGGCGTGCCCGTGCACCAATGCACGGTCGTGCATCGTAAGTGAACTTTGTTGGATCGATCTGACTGAGCGCTGCACGGGCCAAGCTTTGTACTCATACACGGCCATGAACGAATTTGCATAAAAGAGCGCCCCATACACAGCTTCGTGCACACCCGTGCACGAAACCCTAGCGCCGCCGCCGCCGCCGTCTCCGGTGCCCGAACGACCGCCGGCGACCCACCATCCTCTTCCCCACCTTCCGGCGACCATTTCCCCCATATTTCCTGCACCGATCCGTGCCTCACGACGTCGTTCGCCGCTGCCCTAGATTCGGTCGCTGTCCGCGATTCCGCCGCCGCCGACCCTCCTTCTTCGTCGCCGACACCTCCAAAGCTTCTTCCTCAACACCAGCTATCTTCCTGTCACCCTCCTGTACCTCCAGATGTCTCGACGCAAGCAAACTACTTCTAAGCATCATGCGTCCACTTCCCAGGCCGCCGCCAATCCTCTTCCACCACCGGCCTTGCCGCCTACACCATACGGGATTATCTGTAGGGATCCAGAGCAACTTTCCAGGCTTACTGCCCTCACACGCCGCTAAGTGATCAGCACCTGATTCCTTGATCACTCCACGCTCAACACCTTAGGCTTCCATGAAGACGTGCAATGGCTATTTCAACGTATAGGGTGGGATCAATTCTTCACTATCAACTACCCCACCTACATCCCCATTGTACTGGAGTTCCTCTCATCTATGGAGTTTCGTGCTAGCATTCACACTGATGACGATGATGGCAATCTATCCTTCAGACTCAACAACACTGAGTATGTGCTGACACTGACAAAGCTGAACTCTATATATGGTTTTCCTACATATGGGACAAGGCTCACACCCACCATATTCAATGATAGCAACTTCTGGGCCAACCTGACGGGCTTCCGACCCTTTCACACCAGGACAACTAGAGCCACCTACCTGAAGAACCCTGTGGTAAAATATGTGCACTGTGTCCTGGCACACACCATCTTTGGTCGAGGGGAGTCTAATGGTCTTGTCCGAGCCTCTGAGCTTCAGTTTCTTTGGGCTATGCTGCATGGGGTACGCCTCAACGCTGCTTTTCACTTTGCCCGACAACTCCAGAAGGTATCAAGGGCACCGAAAGGTGCAATAGCTCTCGGGGGACTTTTCACCTCTATCGCTCGAGCAGTAGGGATTCATCCCTACCAAATGGAGCAAGCCCGGGGCAACTGCCGACTTGATCTCGATTCCTGCGTTTTGATGTGGATGATAGTGAAGGAAGGTGAACTTTACAGCTTGATCTTCCCCGGGAGCAATGTGAAGTTGCCACTGCCAAACCCTGCACGCACCACTATTAGTGAGCGGCGGAACTGAAAAGTCGAAGCAGTTGAAGATGTGGATGTACCTCTTGCCACTAAACCACCACAACTTGCTCAGCAACGCCCTTCTACCCAGCTCGACCGCATCGAGGCCTATGTCCACTTTATCCGGGACGCACAGGAAGAGACTCATCTGTCTGTCTCTGAAGGCAATTACCGGATCGAACAACTTGAGACAGAAGTGGAGCGCCAAGGACGAACACAGTCCTCTATTTTAGAGTCTGTGCATGAGCTTCAAGCGAGACTCCGTCGACGTTGGGGATGAGTTTCTTTGGTTTCACCCGTCACTTGGTCAGCTTTTTGTTTTTCCAGTAGTTTATTTTAGTTATTAGTTTTCATCTGTCTGCTTTTAGTTTATTACATTCTTAGTTGCATGTTTTAGTTTTCTTAGTTGTATCAACATTTATAGTGTCTTACCCAACCCCACTCTTTTCATTCATGATATTTGCTTTGTCCTTTAGTATTGCATTGTTCTATGCCTACTTGATTGCTTGGGATGGGAATCTTGACTTTAATTTACCTATGGTCTATAATGGTTATGATTAGTACATATGATTCTTGAGTTTCCTGTAGTTGATTGATGTAATTAACCCAATTTATTATTGATAGAATATTGAAGAGGATGCTTATTGTTTTACCTTTGCCTTGGTATGCATCTCCTGTGTCATGATTGCTTGATTCTTGTTTCTTCACTCTACTTCATTTGTGCACTTTGTCATGGGGATTAGAAATAAAAATAGTGGTACCAAAGTGTTCTTATACATTGCACTTTGTATTTCCACTTGGCACTACTCCTAGCATCTTACCAGCAAAAGGGATTGTGGTACCTAAGTTCAACATACTTGGCACGAACCCCATGATTTTCAATAATGACAGTGGTATCGAAGTGGTACCGAAGCAAAGCTTGGCACTTGGCACTGTGTTTAAAAAAACAAAAAACAAAAAAAGGCACCACATAGGGACTATGTGGTACTGATGCTATTTTCCCATGACTTAGTGCACAATTATATGTCTTTTTAGAGGCTTGATCAATTATATCATGTGTGTGTGAGATGCAGTATAGAGGTTTTTGGTAATACAACATGGCATGCTTTAATAGATTGTATTCATGATAATTGGTTTAATTTGCTTTCCATATTGCATTATAACCTGAAGAATTGTTGTGTTTAACCATTAACCTTATTAGACCTAGTTGAGCTACTTGAGATTTCCTATTACATGTCATCACTGTGTTCTAGACAATTCAATTGCTTGAGGACAAGCAAAACTTTAAGTCCGATGTATTTTGATGACATGTAAAAATATGATATTTCGTGACCTAATTTCATTCTTATTTTAGAGCATAATGCATGTTTCGTCTCATATATTTACTCAAATGCTTCATATTCTTCAGAGTCTTCACTTTTCCTCTGTTTTATTGAAATGTAGGTATTTGGTGCTTAATATATTTTTTTAAGCACCAAAATCTAAACCCAAGGCCATATGGAAAGAAATATTTTGGCCCTTATAAAGGAAAATATTACTTAGTTGATGCTGGTTATACACAGATGCGTTGGTATCTTGGCCCTTATAGAGGAGTAAGATATCATTTTCAGGAATATCAACAAGGGCGCCCACTATAAGGGTTGAAAGAAGTATTTAATAAGACACACTTATCTCTTAGAAGTTGCATTGAAAGATGTTTTGAAGTGTGGAAGAAGAGGTGAGATATATTACGTGATATGCCATCCTTTCTATATCGAACACAGGTAAAAATTGTAGTTGCAACAATGGCACTACATAATTATATTAGGCAATCAATAAACTCAGATGAGTTCTTTCAAGAAGTTGATGCTAATCCTGATTTGGTTGTAGAGGATAATTTTGAAGAAAATGAGACTAATACATCCGAAGTAGATTCTACGGATATAGATATGATCCGTAATCATATTGCTTTGAGTATCATGGCATCAAATGTGTAATGTAGTATGTGATTTGGTTGTTTAAATGTTATATTTAATATGGTATTAGACTTAAATACTATTTTGTATATGAAAAATACTATTTGTGTTGTATGAGACAATTGTTATTTAAATTTTTAATTATGTTAAAAAATTCTGTTTAATTTAAAAAGCACAACATTTTTATTCTGCTGACCAGCAATTGTAGTTTCCCAAACAGCTTCTGCTTCTCTCAGCCAGTGATGTGGAGACTATAGGAGGGTTGGTCCTTAGTGTCGTACTCTACGGTGTTTACACAATGCACAGAAATCGTGAGAGGGTCTTGAGATGAGGGAAGTCAAATCGCTCGGAAAGTATAGCAAGAAACATGGGAAATCGGCGCGAATTCGTTTCGAAGCAATACTAATGCAAGAGAAATCCAATGACACCCAAAATTACTAAAATTAACTCACTAACCTCTAGAGCAATTTTAAGCACAGCACGAACGGGGTTTGCGGATCGCGAGGTCAGCTCGCGCGCCTATGCACCTGCGATCAAACCAACGAACAGGGAAACCGTCCATGACTCCGACGCTCGGATGCTCATGGGTGAGAGAGCGAAAGAAACTCAACACGGAAAGAGAGTCTAGAAACAAGCGAACCTGACCCACCCGGAACGATGGGATTTACTTCTTGAAAAGCAGGAAACACGAGTATGAAACACTTCGAGTCGAGACACCGGTCGCCGACTCTTACAAATTTTGAAGGCGAAGCTACTTCATCTTCCACACAAGCTGGAGGCACTCTTGCTCACCAGGAGAACTCTACCTCTAAGAGAACTAAGGAACACAACACTCCATCCTCCTCTTTTATAGAACAAGAGGGGAGGGAACAAGACAAAGAAGAAAAGACAAACAACTTTAACAACTAACTACTCATGCAGGCCACAAAGGTGGTCAAGGTGCTACTACAAGACAAAGCAAAACAAACTTCTTCCTAATATTCTATGAAGCTGGCGCATGGTCTTCTGGTCTTCGTACGAAGGCGGTTGAGCGATTTAGACGGGTTCAGAGCATATCCCGACAAAGCAGCAGAATTTGGATGTCGTGTGCTGGATTACGATAGATGTGGCGCGCTCTTGGGCCATGTTGTTAAGATGATTGTGCAGCCCCTCCAGTGCTGGGCCTTCAGGTGGACAGCTGCCCATGCCCTTGGGCGGAACGGCTTCGGTGTGGATCGACAATGGGCTGATAACTCCTACAAAACAGTCCGGCGGTCGAGAAGTGCGTTGAGATCGTCGTACCTCTACCTTGTTGGGCTCCTTCGAGTGCTCCATAGATGGTTCAACATGGTACGGAGGGTTGTGGACGTCAAAACGGGGTCAACGGGGCTCCTCCACGTCTTCAGGGATGAACACGGCCGTGTTCGGATGCTCCAGATTCCGTCGAGTCGAACACAGCATGCCTGTGTTCAGCTGCACGCCCATGTTCGTCTTCGCGCCCGAAATCACTGTCTTTTGGTGGTTGTCTGCAGGACTCACGGGGCGTGGTTTTCGTCGCTGGGTGCCCCGAGGAACTTTATGTGGAAAACTGTCCGCGGGACTCACGGGGCGTGGTTTTCGTCGCTGGGTACCCCAAGGAACTTTATGTGGAAAATCTGACTCGTGCATGTGAAACCACCCCCGATTCTAGAATTTCTCCGAGTAGGTGTCCGCAGGAGTCACGGGGTGTGTCTTTCGTTGTTGGGTGCCTCGAGGAGCTTTCTGTGGGAGAGCTAACTGACGCTGCCCGCTGCCCCTGGTTCCAGAACCTTCGGGCCGAGGTTTTCGTCGCTGGGCACCCCGAGGAACTGTTTGTGCTGAATTGAACTTGAGCTAGATGCTCCTGCATCAGCCAGCTACTTTTTAATCAGTAATTCTCCAACCAGCAACTAGCAGAAGTAGAATAAGCCCTAAACTAACCCTTAAGCCTTTGGGTTAAATGAAAGATAGGTTTGAGGGCTTAGGGGCTACAATGATAATCGACGCAGCTTTGTGGAGTCATCATCTACAGCACTTTAAGGATTAGGAAGATAAGTGGTGCTGTCCGTGCATCTTGTTTTTTATCAATATTTATTGCTTGCCAAACGCCTGCCGTCGTCGGTGATCAAATCCAGGTGAAGCTCGCTATGTACTATTTTACCAAATCAACAATTTCTACCTTATTAGTCTGAATTATGTAATTATATAAATTGTATTATATATATAATATAATAAATAAGCACTAAAGAGGAAAAAACACACTCAAAACGTGTGCATACATCAAGCACCCAGGACCTGCAAGTTAATAAGTCAATTAAAATTAATTAATTAATAATCTAAAATATTTAGTACTCCAGCTAGAGAGCATCGATCAGGTTTGGTCTTCGCACGAGGGACAGATAGATTAAACTCCTTTATTGTAATGTTGTCCGTTTATTCATTTATTGATTGCTCACCAGACACCTGCCCGTCGGTCATAAGTCCATGTGTATCTTGTAGCCCTTGAAGCCACCAAGGGCCGCCGCTGCCCAAAAATTTTCCTAAACGGGTCGGAATGCTGAGCAAGGTGAATCCCATCGTAGATAGTGTTTTAAAAATTGTATAGCAATTATTATCATGTGTTGCGCAGGGTGCACGCTTTTTGAATCATGTATTGTGTAGAGGTGCATGACTTTTGAAGCACTATCTATGGTACAATTTCCCGCCGCTGCCGTTCGCTGACAGCTGGTGGTCCGGCCAAGCTGGCAGTGTGAGCATGTCATAATAAATATGTGTAGCATAATACCAGTTGTTAGGCTCAAGCCAGCCTAGCTGGGCTTGATCAATTGGGTTATTGATCGGGTCAAAATTAGCCCGGGCCAGAATTAGATTTTGGGGAAGTTTCAATCGGCAGTAGAAGCGAATTCGCATGCGTCGATCGGATACCACGGCGACTGCGAACGACGACGGAAGGTCATGGGCGTGCTCAAGGAGGCGACACAAGGTAGCAATTCATCGCTAGGTGGAAGCTCTGTGGCAGACAAGGCAACATTGCGTGCATTGGCGACGAAGCGCCGAACAGCGACGGGATGCACAACTTTTTGATCCAATCAATGTCAGGTGGCTACGTTCTACCTCCAACAGATTGCATCAGTGAGAGCATGCGAAAGAGCCAGGTGGAGTCGTTGCAGTGGAGTCAACGGGGCGATGCAGCCACGTGGAGCACGGGCGGCGGACGCAAGCTCCAGCCGCACGCGAGCTCAGTGAAAACACGAGGTGCCGATGGACGATTTAGCGGGCTGACGCGTCAAAACCGCCGCGTGGCAAATGGCAAATTGGCAGAGTCTGAGCAGCGCAGCCGCGTGGCATTCGGCAAGTCGGCGAGATGCCTCCAAGGTGGATCCTCACGTATAGAGGACACGATCTGCGATCTAGCTCGGGCGGAGATACTAGGGCAGCAGGTCGTCAGAGCTGGGAAAGGCATAGCGTCCTGGTCGCATGTTGTTCGGCGGCGTGCGCTAGGAGGAGCGGCTGGGAGAAGATAAGGCGGCTGGGAGAAGATAAGGCAACGCATCACTGCCTATAAAGAGGGGAGCACGAACTCAGCTGGGGGAGAGGGGGGACGGCTGAACGAAGGACGAACGACGAAGAACGGCTTGAATCAGGCAATCGGAACTAGACGTAAAATGACCCCTCCGCCCCTCCTTATGCCTCCCTCCTCTGAGTGGGGCTTGTGAACCCACTCTCGGTGCACTCCGGTGGTGTGGGTAGCGAGGATCGGAGCGCCTTCGATGCTCGGTGACCTCTTCCCATACCCCTTTCTTCTTCGGTGGCGCATTTTCTCGGAAAGAAGCTTTCCGAGCCATCTTCGGAAAGCTCTTTTATCACCGTCCATCCGAATTAATTTGGCACACATCTCAATGCAATTAAATTTAGTCATTTTCACCTTCTCTCCCCGTTTTCTCGTCATTGACGCCATCTGCCAGGTTAGTTTTCCCTTTTTTTTATACTAAATAATAATTTTCTTTCCTTCCCCCGGGGGGCGACCAGGTTAGTTTTCCCATTTTTTATACTAAATAACAATTTTCTTTCCTTCCTCAGGGTGCTCGCCCCCATTCTGCACCGATGAACCCTATAGGGTTTATTCTTACCTCTCGCCCACACTTAGCTCACATCTCTTGGATTTGAAAGATCATCGAGCGACCTTATCCTCCTTGATGATTGCGTAAGGTAAGCAGCTGTCGATTCATGACAACTTGATGGTCATCCATTGATTATTTTTACACTATCTAAGCTACAAGATTTGGGGCTTTTTAACTATTGGTTGCTTTAAGAATGTCATTCCTTCTCTTGTTTTCTTTTCTAATATTACAATCTTGAATTGCGACGAAGAGCATTGAACCTATGAGATGGTGCAAAATCTTCTTTGTTTTATATATTTTTTTTAAAAAAATATCTTCGATGCCCTCGCCTACTTTCACGTAAGTAAAGACCTAGTATTTATTTTTGATTTCTTGATTTTTTGTGTTTAAAGTTTATATTTATCTTTGATTTCTTTATTACGTTGTTGGTGAACCCTCCCAATGTCATAGATTGTTGGATTGTAGTTGGATTATTTTATGATAAAGGCGTGCTTGAAATTATGTTAGACACTAAATTTGACACTATGTTGGAATATATCAATTTGCCCTTATGTTTTGCTGTCGCACGAATTTCATTCAATGCGACACAAGATCTTTTAAAGCCAGGTTACCCGTTTCTACTATAACCCAAATCAAGTGCTATAAAAAGATATTATTAATTCTCATTTCCGGTGCTACCACTGGAACCAAGTGATCGGGACAAAGGATCACCTATTCAATCATCATACAAACCTTCTATAACTCAACCTTTCACTTCTTATACTTCTTTATTGCAAGCGGCTACTCAACTCTAAACATGAATTCTTATTGTAGGGACCGATACTTCTAGATTTGACACGGCAAAACCCAAAAAGTTAAAGTTGATCTGCTAGCAATGTGATGATTATTTTATATGGGCACCGATCATAGAGTATAAATGTTATTTTTGTTGGTATCACAAATGTAAATATCTATTTATCAAACTCGTAGAAATAGATTATTTTAATATTTTTAAAAAATAGCAAACTAAGATAGATGTTATGTGTGTTTACTATTTGGTGCTGAATATTTTTTTTAAAAAAATAGCAAACTAAGATAGATGTTATGTGTGTTTACTATTTGGTGCTTAATATTTTTTAAAAAAATAGCAAACTAAGTTAGATGTTAATTGAAAAAGATTCAAGTAATACATAGTGATCACAAAATCAAAGAAGGTTGTTTGGTGTTAGCCAACAACAACAAGCAAAATATTAAGGGCTGTTTGGCCCCGCTTTAAAGCTGATTTTAATCAGCTTTTAAGCAGAAAGCAGTTAAAAAAATTGTTTGGTAATGAAAAGTAGAAGTAGAAAAAAGCAGTAAAAAGTAGAAGTTATGAAAGCTACAATTTGATGCTTTTACAGCTTCTGCTTCTCTAAAAAAATAATTTACATAATTTTATTTAAAATTTTAGGTATTATTATTTTAAATAATTTAAAATTTTCACATTAAAGGAAAATAAAATATAATATTACTTTAAATAAATTAAAAGTTAAAAAGTTATTAACCAAACATCTTATAAATTTTAATAGCATAGTACAGTACAACACAGTTTAGCACAATTATAAAATTATTAACAATGGGGCCAAACAGACCCTAAATCTTGAATGATGAAAAATGAACAATGAAGTGGACGGACAATATTGTGCTTACATTTGAGATAATCTTACAATAGTGGCAACATCTAAGAGAGGCTAATAACAATATTAAGATATTATTAGTCGATAGAAGCCGGCTGATCCAATAACAACAAGCTGGATCAAATCCCGACTTGCTCTAGTCGGATTCATCTAGCTAAGTCAATCCTGCAAACTCGGGTTAATTTCAACTTGAGATCTGTTTGTCGCCGCTCCAGTCCAACCCAGCTACTTGAATAAAACTCTTAAGCGGGTACCCCACTGTGGCGGGGTACTCGCCCACCGTTCATTTTAGCCTTAGGATTCATTTAGCATGAATCCCAATAAAAATATAAGGTTAGATTCGTGGCCCGCTCAGCGAGAGGGGGGAGGCGCTTAAGAGTTTTATTCCAGCTACTTATCAAATATTGCAAGAGCCAAAACGAGAAATGAAAAAAAAGACAAAAAAAAAAGAGAGAAACAAAAAAGAAAAAAAAAGAAAAGAGAGAGAAACACTATATATTTTATTTTTTGAAAATTGCTCATAGTTCTCACACATCATGCCAAACAAATATTCCTACCAATTTAGATAAATATTCATGAGCTATTTCAAGCTGAATATTTATTCTAGATCAAAGTAGCTGAATATTTTTGAGTCATCTTTATATCGAATATTCATCAAATTATGATATAATTATTATCTACCCTTGTTCAATCCAACAATTATTCCTAAGCTCTCATTCTTCATTTGGACGATTGTTACAATCCTGGATGATATAGTAAAAGTTAAAGCCCTAACACATCATAGTGTAATATTGTTTGAGATGCGTGTACGTCGATACTTGTTATTAGAATGTAGCTCCTCAATATAATATTATGCTCACAATGCTGTGAAGGTAAAGGTAATTCAAAGGAATAATTACACGTAATATTAAATAATTATTCCTAAAATTCCCATCAAATCCAAATTCAAATATCCTTAAGTAATTAAGGCTGAATATTTGTCAAATCTAAATCTAAATACTCACAAGCCACCAAGCCGAGTATTCACCAAATTCAAAATACTCACAAGCCATCAATGCCAAATATTTACTAAATCTAAATATCCATAAGCCATTAAGGTCAAGTATTTGCTAATTCAAATACTCATAAGCCATTAAGATCAAGTATTTACCCATTTAAATACTCATAAGTCATCAAAACTGAGGCTATCAAAGCTAAGTAGTTATCCAATTCAAATTCACATAAGCCATCAAGGTTAAGTACATTCCAAATCCAAATACTCACAAGCCACTAAGATTGAGTACTTTGTAAATTCAAATACTCATAAGCTACTAAGACTCAGTATTTGCTAAATCCAAATAGTTGCAACTTACAAGATAGTAAAGTAAAGTACATACTGAATCCAAGTAATCATAAGTCATTAAGACCAAATATTTATTAAACTTAAATACCCACAAGCTATCAAAATTAAGTATTTATCAAATCTAAATACCCATAAGCTATCAAACTGAGCATTTATCAAATCTAAATACTCATAATCCATTAAAGAAGCTGAAGATTTATTAAGTTCAAATTCAAACGTCTATGAGATTTTTAAAGTCTAAATACCCATTAATTTTTAAATATCCACAAGCCCTCAGGGCAATATTTATCAAGTTATTCCCTTGGCTAATGGGGATTATTTTCATATCTTGTACCAAAATTATGTGACAAGCCATGTCATAGCTAAATATTTATAAATTATATTATTCCCTGTGTCATTTATTATAAATCTCTTAATTAAATGTCTTATTAATATGAGATGGATTTAAAAAGATGACACCATATCAAAACCTTAATACCCTTTTGACACCACACATGCGGCTACGACAGTAAAGCCATTGGCACCAATGGCGACGTTGCCTGACCTGAGTACCTCCTCTTTCCAGTTGCTCTCCTAGACCTCTCACCGTGTTCCTTTAGGTAACTTACTGGGACCAAAGAAAAGGCACCCATTGATCAACTTAAAGGATTGCTCTGTTTTCGCAGCTCTGTATGAGGGAATACCAGTCAGCGATGAGGAGGTTGGTTTCTCGAGTGCGATTTGTTATCCATATTTATAGTTACATTTATATGAAATCAGATGGTGAGTTAATCAATTAGGAATCTATCTCATTAGCCATTTACATAACTTGTGGGTGAAGAATAAAATAAATTTGATTCTTTGCAAATTCAATTTGATTCGTTTATCCCTAGAAGCCACTAGTTTCAATCACCTTTAGCTGAGGCAGAATATGACTCTGATAACATCCATCATCGTCGTTACCCACCTTAAAGAGCTGAAATTCAGATCATATTAATTGTAAGCACAATTTGGACGGTAAAAGACATGCACACAGAAAAGTTGGCTAGCCAATGTTAATGACCTCTTATGGAGTTGCAACTCTTGCAAGAGTGGACAATTCTTAACAAATCCATCAAATTCTTAATATACGCATTTACTATCCATCAATTCATACTTTTAATTGCATGTTGTTAAAAGTATGAACTACTCAATGCAATCATTTACCAAATTAAAAAAAGTGTAACGGCTTATTTTTCAGCTTAATTTTATTTCACCTTTCATTTACTAATTGTGCTAACTTGATGACATAAATTAAAAAAAATAGATTTGTACTTTTTCTTTATTACTGCAGTACTTTAATCAACATCATCATAAATGAATATAAAATTTATTCCTAAAATTTGAGCCCTAATTATTTTATTAAAAATTTATTTAAATTTATGAAATATTTTCACGCAATCATAAAATTTTGAGTTGATTAATAATTCTAGTGTTGTTTGAGTTCCAAAAATAATGGATATAGTCTTCCTTTTACATAAATCATAAATGTTCTATTTTGTCATCTTATTTTTGTTATATATATATATACTTTAAAAAAATTAAGAGGCTAATGTGATTAAGATCATTTGTATTTTATTTTACATGTGATTTAAATTAATTTATTATGCTATTATTAGTTATAAATTTATTATTAAGTTATTATTATTTACTTTTGATATGACTGAAATAATTCATACACTAGTCAACTCAACTCATTTATTAGATAATAGATATATAAATATATAATATATACTAAAATAATATTATATATTTTAAAATTATATGTACTATATATTATAAGTATATTGGTTACGTGGGTCAACTTATTTATAACACAATTTGATCCAACTAATTTTAAGTCATAAATGGATTTATCTAATTATAACATGAATCAAATTTATTTTTTCCAACTCTAATTATAGGATTGGGGTTATTCATAAGTGTTAGGCCCAGTCCTATTTTTTGGGCCCACCCAATTGGACTGTTGACCAATGGTCAAAATCGGCCCACGCCCAAAAAAATAGCTCGGCGAGAGGATTTGAGAAAATCAATGCGCAAAGAGTGGATCGTTCGGCACCAGCGATTGCCTGCTGCCGGCTGACCTTCACGTGCGCCGACGGGACGCGACGCTCTCCAGCTCCTCGTTGTCTGATGGCGTCTCACCGATGATCGGAGCATCGGCGGATGCGAACGGCGAGCTGAGATGATAGCGACTGGACGAGACATGAAACGACGGGCGTAAGGCAGCTGCGTTCGATCCGATGTGTCGAAGGGAGACAACTCCCGACCCAGCGGGCCAATGACTGTTGTCGTCTGACTGGGTTGTTCGATGCAGCCGGCCGACATCCACGGCGGCAGCGGCGCATGAGCGCATCGGCTGCATCGCGCGTTCAACAATCGCAAGTAGGGATGTCAACGGGTCGGGTACCCCCACATTTTGGCCAAACCCGAACCCGACGAAAATATTTATTTTTTAAATAATTTTTTAAATAATTTTTATAAAATATAATTATAAAATAATATTAATAATAATAAATATATTTGTTAGAAATTATTTTATTATATAAATATATATATATATATATAATTTTATTTTTTTTATTATATATAATCGGGTATCGGGTACTTGGGGGTAAACCCGAATCCGACCCGATTAGCTAATCGGGTACCCGAACCCGCCATAAACGAGTCGAGCCAGGTCGGGTACCCGCGACATCGGGTACCCATTGACACCCCTAATCGCAAGGAAGACGAACGAGAGGAGCGTTGGATTCAAGATGAGCAGTCAAGGTCAACAGGCCTATTTCAATTTCAAAATCATGAAATCGGACAGGATTTGTGGATGTGGATGCTAATCGGGCACGATTAGCTAATTAAGTGGGCTTATGTTAAACAGGGGCTGACAATAAGCCTTCTAGTATTGTTTGCAACTTAACCTTAAAAATAAATATTATAAAGTAGTTATATGATTTTAAATTCTTAAGGATTTATTTTCCTCATTCCTATAGATATTATTGGACTTCTAGGAAAAGGATACATGAATTTTCATACTTAAAAAAAAGATTCAAATGGTATATGATCCAAATTAATTTGACTAATTTTGGGACATAAATGAATTTAGCTAATTATGGCCTAAGCATAATTATACATGACTCAAATCTACCTAATTTTATTCATAATGAGCCTTCTATGACAGCAACTTTACCTTAAAAATATATATTATGAAGTGTTTATATGATTCTAAATTCTTAAAGATTCAGCATGTATAAAGCAGTAAAGCAGCAAGTATAAAGTAAACTAACCTAGTTAGTGGCTGCAATTTGATAGAGATGTAGTGCAGGGAACAATGCTAAAATCCAAGTTGAATGTTCTAAAGTCAAATGTGCAGAATATATATTTTTTTTTTTTTAAAAAAAAGCAGAATTTCAGCACTTAGAAGACAACAAATGCCAATGGATATGCAGCGCATGTAGGTGTTAAAGCTGAGATAAATTGATGATTGCAATTCGATACAGATCGAGTGGAAAAACAATGCTGAAAACCAGGTTGAAAATTTCAGAATTAAAGTGCAGGATTTAGAATCATAATTCAGCATTTAAGAAAATCAGAATCAAATGCATCAGGTGTTTGAAATGTATTGATAGTTATCCTAGTTGTTGTAGTTTGATGGAGGCTGAACTCAATCAGAAAATGAGAATAGCATAAATCAGAATTTGCAAATCTGAAAGCAGTGCAGATTTGAGTTTCGGTGATGAGCAATGTTAAGATACAACTTTGAGAAATTCTATAGATCATATGCAGTTTTAACCAGATGCAGTTTTGTGCATGATTGAATTAAGGTAAGCATTTTTTCTTTTCAAATAAACTACAGCAGCAAATAACTTAAAATTTGCAACTAAATAACAAGAACGACTAAACATGAAAGCATATAACTTTTTTTTTTGTTAATTAAAACAAAGAGCAAAACCAAGGATCGGCCAGACAAGAGTTGGCCACTAGCTTCCTTTGATACCAACTGATGTAGGAGGGAGCATTTGCTTTGATGCGCAGGTTGATCTGATAACGCTCAGCTGCCCCCAAGTAGTCCAGGATGTAGAGCAAATCACGTTCTTCGTACAAGAATCAGGTACTTCAGTGTCACCAAGCACGTTAATTACCTACATTACGAAACGCTAATCAAATTAAAACAAAACTCAGAAATGTGAACAGTAACAGAGTCTCGGCTGTGTTCTCGTGAAGCATCGGGGAATCGGGCATGAGCTGGTCGACGTTGGTGGTTGTAGAGGCTGCAGGGACGTATTCCAGTGTGACGGCCGGCCGGCGGTGGCGCCTGGGCGCTAGGAGGCAGGCAGCGCTAACGCGGCCTAGCTTCTGGCGGCAACAGGGGATGATACGAGAGGATGCAGAGGCTGCCGACGATCGTCGGTCATGACACGAAGTTCCGACCTGCTACAGCTGGAGGCTCCTCCGGTCAGGGTGGGCTCGTGGCCGGAGTTTGGGAGCGCTCGGTGGCTGGTCGATGGAGGTCGACGGCGATCAGTGGAGATGGGGCGGAACAGGGGCGGAAGCTAGGGCGTCGCCGGAAATCTTCCCGATTCCGGTGATCCAGCCAGCTGATGGGGTGATTGATAGGTGTTATTTTTATAGGATTTAGAATCTTATTTATACCATCATTATAGGCTTAAGTTCTATTTTATATCAAATTTTAATATCTGTTCTTGTAAAGTATGGAATCTTCACTCTTTTTCGTTTATTTGTGAAATGCAGGTCATTTCTCTATATTTTCGTGAAGAATATTGAAGATTTTATGTTATGAAAAGATTCATCATAGTTCGGCGAAGTTACAGGCACAATTTCAGAGTTTTTGGAGTTTTCTATGGAGAACACGGTCTGCCCGTGCCTATGTGTTCATCGCGGCGTCATAATCTGCATTCTGCGAGCCAGACATGGCCTGGCCGTGTCCAGAAGCACGGCCATGCTTACTTCGTCGCAAGTTCCAGAGCCAAGCACGGCGTGGCCGTGCTTATTAGCACGGCCGTGACAGCTTCCGCGCAGATCGACCTTTCGACGGTTTTTCGCCCGATTTGAGTGATTCCGAACTCAGAATTGGCTAAAATTTGGAGGGAAACTTCCTAACTTCCCAAGGAAGAGATAGAACCATAAAATAGGATTTTTGGAGTGGTTTTGGGGGTCGAACTTTGGAGAGAGGTGGCCTAGGGCGAAAAAGGGCGTTTTTGCTTGATTGAAGGCTCGATTCGACGAAATTCTTTCGGGCTTTTGAGAGAAGACTAAAGATTCATCGTCTCCTACCATTAATATGTAATTCCCCTCTTTTCGAATATATTTTATTGGGTTTTCATTGAGTAACGATGTATTTTCTAGAGTAAAATCCTAATTCGGGACTCGGGCGTAGCCCGTTGAACAATTCTCCTCATGTAAAATATTATTATAAATCTCAGTGAAATTGTTAAGTAATTTAGCTTATTTAAATGAGTTGCACTTATTGCGTATGATTATTGTGTACAGACAATTTATATGTGTTAAGTGTTACGAGAAGTACCGAGAGGTGAATCGTAACACTCGATCGTGCTTATTTAAACTTGTGATTAGAATTACGAGAGTCGTTCGACGTCACTCGAGGACTCACGATCTTTCATAAAGCCTAATGGGTCTCTCAGGGCTAATTTTGCTACAAGAGTAGGGAATTAACTTATGCGAGATACCAGTTTACGCTTTGAGAGAAGGTAACTCGTACCATAGGAAAGATTGTCTTAAGTTACTTACTGTCGAATTGAGCTTCGAGAGAAGGAGATCCGTTTGTTTTAATCTAATTAGATTCAATGTTTTACATTAAAAACATTCAACGCGGTGAAATCTAGAGTTCCAAACGTCTTTTAAATTGTATTTTCCCGGTCGTCAACTTCTTGGATCGATAAAATTAGTTTAGTGTAGTTCTTTCATTTTGAGTTCGAATTATCTAGCTAACAATGACACGTAAAGTCAGTACTGACACCTGCTCCCTGTGGGAACGATCTTATTTACTACTTCGATAGAAATTGTGCACTTGCGGGGCCTATCAGCGATCCGGCTACTAGTGGGTTCGGTCGGAAGGGAAGGAGTGGTGGCTAGAGTTTGGGGACGATCCGTTGGTCGGATCGTCGCCGGCGTCGAGTTGAGGCAAGAGTCCAAAGCTGGACTCGGCAGGGAAACAGGGCGTGGCGTTCGACAGTGGTGGCTTGCGACAACGGCGGAAGATTGTTGAAACTTGGTTGGGAGCAGGGCGCGGATGGCAAACCACAATGGAAGCTTGGCTAGAGGTGGAAGATGATGGATGGTCGGCTGGGAAAGAGGGGGAGAAGGTGATGGCGACACAAGCGCCAGAGAAGGAGAAAAGACACCCGATAGAAGAGGAAGAAATCAGAAACTATTCCATTTCAAATCATGAAAGTCTTGTCTAAAAACTACTTAATACAAGAGAGGAGATACATCTTATAGAAACAAGGAAGAAGATGAGGAGCTTCAAGCTTGTGACCGTTGGCTGCAAATCGAATGGAAGACTCTCCAACGTTCACTTCTTCTTTGGGCAAGCTGATGTTTTCTCAATTCCGAGCATATTTCCAGCTTTGCCTCATCGTTGAATGCTTAGTAGAACTTTGCCTCTTTGAGCTAAGCAATTGGAGAAGGGAGAAAACATCTTGCCACATTTCCTTCTCAGTGTTGACCAATGGTTCTTGATGGCTGAAATGTTCATTGTGCATCTTGACCCAAATCGATTTGATTGTTGCTTTGCATTTGGGTTTGACTTGTGGATGAGGCTTGGATTTGACTTGAGCCAATCTTCTTTCAGCTTGAGTTGAATTCTCCTTTAAACTTGACTAGCTTGAACTAAACTCGGGCTTGGATGTTTGACCTTGATAAGCCATTAAATAACATGATCTCGCGTTGATGACATGGCAAATAAGATAATATAATATGGATTAATGTCTCATTAAAAATTAGAACTTTATAAATACTGACTATGTCGAGGTTCAGTCATGGTTTTAAAATAATTATACAAAATTTAATAAAATCAAAATTAAATTAAAATATCATGTGAATATGCTCCTACATCACAACTCACAAGTTTTCTCAAAAATATATAATAATTTGCTTCAAGTCTTTCATCCACTTTCCGATGATCCTCAATAATATGTACGTACATATGTCATTATAACTGAAATTCAATCAGAACTGTCTGCTATTTTTTTTAAAAAAAAATTCTAGTGGTTAATTGAATCAAAAGATCGATTAAACCGGTTCTTTGGTTTAATTAAGGTTTCGACTTTCGACGGATAGATTGGGTTCGGAATGAAAAAAAGGTCAGGGTTCGATCAACCGTCCGTGAACGCGCTAATAAAGAGGGCAACAGTCATGATTTGTCTTCTCGCACTGTCTAGGGTTTCACTTTCACTTTTGCGTCGTCCTCCTCTCGCTGCTGCGGCTTTTCCTGGTTCGGTTTGAGTTGCGATTTCTTTGTAAATCTCTTTTCGATTTGTTCTCCCTTGAAGTTTTCGTACTTCACCGGCAGTTTCTTACTTGGAATCTTTGTTGTCTAGAGGACGATACTTCCCTTTTCAATTTTTGTACCGCTCTTTAAAATATTTGTAAGCGAGTTCGCAGCATGGATGCTAGATTAAGGGTTTAGATCCTATCTAGTTATCGCGATTCTTCGATTCGAATATGGTCCTTTTTTTTTATCCTGGATTTGCTTTCTGCAGCTAAAATTCCTTTGCGCTTAGATGAAGGTATCACTGATTCATTTTTTCATAAACTACCGACTACCTATTGGATTGATTCTCGCGTGCGAGAACAGTGTGTATGGTGTACCATCTTTCTGCAGCTAACAGTTCGTGACCTTCACTTTTCCGCTTGGTTGTTAGTTGGCCTTTATGGATTTATTGTAAATCTAGTAAATCGTTGTCTTATTTTAAATAGCTACGAGAAGTTATTGACGTATCGGTAACTTGATCCAAGAATCCATTCTGATATTTCTGGCTACCCTAAATTCATTTTTCATCTTATGAGAAAAATGTTATGCCACGTCTAATTTTAATGTTATGCCACTTCCTATGGAGTTCAGTGATCGTGTATTTGGAATTGTCTGGCAACAATATGCAAATAATTTCATTTTCAGCTTGACAAATATTTTGATTTCTGTAGGGTTTGGATAAGTGATATAAGGTGTTTGTTTAGTGGCTCATCTAGCATATATACAATCAACCAATTTATGTCCTTGCCAATAAATTTATTACGGTTCCTTCAATTTAACGAAAAAATATTTTTAATCATGCCCTTTCCTTGTTGAAGACCAATTATCTCATGGTACAATTTTCTTAAAGCTGAATATCTATTCTGAATCATGCCTTTGCCTTTAATCTAAACGCCATATAGCTAGAATACATCATGAAGCATGGGAAGATAGTAACCAATCAGATACAGTTTTTCTGAGTAAATTGCAACACTCGTATAACAATCTCTATCCCATTTAGCAATAAATCCCTATGAAAGTACACTTTTGTAATGTAGTGTACAGTCATGCTTGAGTGTTTAATTCTCGAACCAGTTAGTTTTATTGTTTGGGCAATTATTTTGGTTGGTTTTACTTGTTTCTTTTCTAGCTACTCTTTAAATGTTGCCTATAGTACTCTTTCAATGTTTTATAGACGAGTGAAATGAGCTTTTATAAAATTAAGATAAAAATAAAATAATTTTCTTTTTTTACTGAAATGAGAAAATGAAAAATGAGATGCATATCAAATACACCATAAAATTTTCATAATTGTAACGTTCCTATGTTTTTATTTTTATGGATTACACTGATTTAATTTTTTTGTTGGTTTCAGTTTATCTTCAAACCTATACTGCAGTACTAGATGGCTCCACCAGCAAAAGGTACTCTTATCTAAATTAAATTGTCTTGACTTGTTTTTTTGCACTTTGTTCTTTGATTGAACTGGTAATGTGATGTGCAAAAAAAAAGTGATACTTGAACTAGCAAAGTAATTTCATTCACTGATTTGGGTGTTCTTTGAGTTTGTTTATTGTAGGCTAATTGGATAGAACGTAAACCATTGTATTACAGGATATGAATGATAGTTCATACTTCTCATTGCAATCAATAGAACTTTAAAAAGATAGCTACTTGAAATTGTGCCGGCCTGGAATCCTTTCGGTATGTTTTAACTGCATCTATCACCTTTCACTGAAAGTGAAACATTGTGCTGCGTAACCTTGCCTTGTTTAAAATAACTAGATAGATCTGTCAAAAATTGCTGAAGTTCTGTATTGTCTTCTACATTTCCTTGATAAAAATTCAAGTCAAAATCTTAAGCAAATGGATATACATCATCATAAAAATTATGGACCTTTGTGAATAAAAATATCTCATCAAATTAGTTCACATAATAGACAGAGGCATTCTTCTGCTCGTCGCCTATCAGAATGTATTTAGCGGAGAACATAGCTGAAATGTAGTATGGTGTTCTGGTAGAAATAAGAACGAAGTGTGAACCTATTGCGAAAACCTCCTGATAATGTAGTTTGTGGTTAATGTTCAAGCATGACTGAACATGTAGCAAAAGAGCAACTATACTTTGTAAATTTCCAACTTGATTAGCAAGAACACTAGCATTGCTATTGTGCGTTATTATGCCTTAAATTAATTATATAATGTTTGTGTCCTGAAGTTTGGGTCTTATTGATTTGTCTTTTATTCTATGCTGCTGAAAATTCTGTTTACATCGAATTGAATATCTCTCTTAGCATATTGTACACTCTACTGGCAGCCGCCTCCAAGAAAACAGATGACAAAACACAGGCCTTGAAGGTTGCCAAGGCTGTGAAATCAGGATCGTCCACTCTGAAGAAGAAGGCTAAAAAGATCAGGACGTCTGTCACCTTTCACCGTCCAAAGACACTGACAAAGGAGAGAAACCCCAAATATCCAAGAATCAGTGCCCCTCCAAGAAACAAGCTTGATCACTATCAAATTCTCAAGTACCCCCTGACCACCGAATCTGCAATGAAGAAAATTGAAGAAAACAACACTCTTGTCTTTATCGTTGACATTCGAGCTGACAAGAAGAAGATCAAAGCAGCTGTGAAGAAGATGTACGACATTCAGTCCAAGAAAGTTAATACCTTGATCAGGTCAGTATTCATTTTATTAGTTATATTCTAGACATCCATTACAACTGATGATTGATTTGGGGTCTTTCTGTTACAGGCCTGATGGTACGAAGAAGGCTTATGTTAGGTTGACGCCTGACTTTGACGCACTTGATGTTGCAAACAAAATTGGCATCATCTAGAGCTCAGGCGAAGTAATTTATCCATTTACTTTTTTTTTTCCCTAATTTTGACAATTCGTTCCTTTCCTTGCAATTTACTTGTCTCCAGCAGATTTTGTAGTAGAAACTAACGGCCTGTTTCGGTGGAAGGAAAGAAATCAGTAAAGAAAGGAAATAAGGAGAGAAAGGAAATAAGGAGGGAAAGAAATGATTTCTTTCCTTTATAGGCCTTGTGTTTCAGTGGAAGGAAAGGAAATAAAAAAAAATACAAAAATTTTAAATTAATTATATTATACATAATATATAAATAATTAGAAAAATTATAAATATTATAGTTGTTAATTATAAAAATACTATAAAATATAATAGAGGAAATTACATAATACATATTAATTCATATAATTTTTTATTATAAATTATAAAAAATTATTAAACATATAAAAGTACTATAAATTCTTATTAAAAATTCTTATTAAAAAGTTTAAAATTTTGCCAGCATTTTCTCTATATTATAACACAATACCTGTATATACAATATAATGAATTCAACAAAATATAAATACAAAACCAAAATGTAAATATCATCAATTCAACACATAAGTACCATAACACAAAAAGCATCAAGTTCAACATTTGAATACAAAAGTGCACAGTTCTATACCATCTACACAATGATGGTTTAAAATACAATATGATAAAGTCCAACACAAGTCCAACTAAAGTCTAACATCAGGATCTACTAACATGAATATGTTATTAATTCATCAAGCAACTCAAAACTTTACCACGTAGCCAATCTGGAGCTGAGAAGAAGAGTTGTGTTTTTTCTTTGTTTGTACCCAATAAAATATATGCCTTTATCAAAGTCTCTTCAGGAAGATTGAGCTTATTTAGCTCCTCAAATATTTCAATCTTTGTGTACTCTTTTTCCACCAATTGTGCAGGATTGACAGCATTTACCAAGACATTAGTATTCTTTTCCATAGAGCTCATCAACATTTGAATGCTCTCATTTGTAACTTTCACTACAGTATCATCATATTTTCTTTTACCACTTCTTGACGACGTTGCAGTAGTGTTATTGCCTTGGCTTTGTGGGATAGAGGATGGACTTGCTACATCTTCAATATTATCATCTCGTTGCACATCAAATGCCATATCATCATTGCCTTCTTCATGAACAGGAGTGTTCAAGTGCATGTCGATATCTCTGGGAGTTCCAGCCATGTTTCCAATTGCACGATCCTTTGAAAACAACTCCTCTAGTTTGTCATAATTATTAACAGGAGTGTTTCTCCATTTTTTCATTGAAGGATTGGCCTGTAAAATATTAACCATAATTAGTACATATATAACAATCACCATACAACAGACTATTATAAAGCAAGACATACCGCAATTAGTTCGTCCCACACATTGTTGTCGGCTTCAAACATTTTAGTAGATGAACTCCATGCTATACCACTTTTGTTTTTGAACAACTCGTGGCATTGGTTAAAATTGACTTTCAAGGTCTTAATTCTATTCTTTAAATTCTCTTTCGTTAACGGTAAACCACAGCTCTCAACACATATCACTAGCATGTTCTTATATGCGGTTGAGGTAAAGGTACCATCAACCCTAAATCCTTTATTTTGTTGGTCTAGCATTGAATCAATGAAGACATTGTCCATGTCTTCAGTCCATTTGATGTGATCTCTTTTAGTCATCTTATAGGGAAATAAAAAGATTTGTTAGCACAAATGACAAGTTCAGTACAACATATATATGATATGAAAAGTTCAATACAAAACAACAAGTCTAATACAACAATGATAAGAACTGTCCAGTACAACAAGTCTATGATATGAAAAGTCTAAAACATCTTAACAAGTCTAATACAACAATGACAAATACAAGAACCTTACAATACATAATCATTCCACATTGTATATGCCATAGCATCTCTAATAAGAACACCTTTCCTAGCATCTTCGTCTTGCCTCTCCACTACAGATGCATCATTGTTCATTGTGTTTGATAATTCCTCATCAACTTCGGCCATAATATTAGCATCAGGATCAACACCCATTAGGTAGTTATGTAAAATGCAACAGGCTGTAATAATTTGGACATGTGCACGTATTGGGAAATGAGGTTCTGTTCCACTAGCAATAATAGAAAATCTCTTCTTTAGTACACCAAAACATCTTTCGATGACAACTCGAGCAGCTGCGTGTCGATGATTGTATAATTCCTTCGCATTTCGAGGAGCATTTCTGGAATACTCTTTCAGGTGATATCGTACTCCCCTATAAGGTGTCATAAGCCAACTTTTGATACCAAAACCAGCATCACCCAAATAGTATTTCCCTATAATAAAAGTATGAAATATTAGAATTAAATTATTATTCGAGAATCCTAAGTAGCTAAGTACGTAATAAGTTTACCTTCCATAATTTTTAAGTTATCAGCTCTACTGATCGCATCTTTTATTATTCGAGAATCTGATGCCGTCCCTTCCCACCCAGCTAGGATATATGTGAACTTCATGTCGAATGAACAGGCTGCCAAAATGTTTGTAGTTGGCCAGTCCTTTCTTCCCCGATACCTAGGTACATCGCTAGACGGTACCTTAACTCGAACATGTGTACCATCGATTGCACCTAGACAATCCTGCGTATATTATATAATGCTAACATTAAGTATAATGTTTATGATATTTTGTAGAAATTACTTATGATCGAACATACCTTAAAATAAGGATATAGTCGGCTGCTATTGTATATCTCAGGAGGAACTATTGAGCCATCCGGTTGTGAGATAAATTGCTCATGTAAGCTAATGATAGCTCGCAAAACCTCATGAATGTGATAGCTAATGGTTCTAGTACCACGACGAAAGAAAAAGCATATTTCTCTGTATTTCACATTGTGAGATACTAAATACAAGAATGTGAACACTTTTTCCTCAATTGTACACTGCTTTGTATCTCTCAACCCGCGCCTCCCTTTTAGTAACTGACACAAATGCTTAAAAGCATGTACTCTCATTCTTATCATGTTATAACATTGTTCATCTGAACTAGTCAAGTTTTTTAATATTTCTATTCGAATGCCATGCTTAACTTCATCACTAACTCGTAATGGTTTTTCGACCCAAGATTGTTGTAGTTTATCCATCATCTCTTCTATAAGAATCCATGCAGCTATGCATGTGTATTGACAATTAAGAAAATGAATAGCTAGGATCATATTCTTGCTCGGAGCCATAAGAATACCTATAAATAGACAAACAAATTGTATCAAAGTAAAAGATATGTATCAAAATGTGTGTCATGTGTATCAAATTGTATCAAACAAATTATTCACAAACTAGGTGTTATTGCCAAACCACAACCAATCGAACACTCGTGGGGAGCAACAGCTGAGCACATATGACACAAATGAAAACCACCATGTGCAAGATAGAAGTCGTTCACAATCTAGAAATACAGACAAACAAGACTGTTGGAATGTCTGTATACAAATCACAAATCGCTATGTTGGAATGTCTAGCATACTTATACACAGTGAAAATCACAAATCACACATACAGGGTATGAATTAACAAACATTGCTAAATATGAATTAACATGGCTTGCTACACTAGCTATTACTCACTTGAACTTGTCTGCAAAGATACATGAATTAACAAACATTGCTAAATATGAATCAAGAAAAGATGATATATAAGATAACATAAACAACCTAATATTACATCTATATTCCAATGTAAACGCAAATCGCTATGTTGTGTATGACGACCCAGCATTGCTCAATGACAAGCTAACAGAGAGATCATGATGTGCTGAAAAACCAAATCAGAAAGCGAATAGAGAGGAAATCTGGGCGACGACATACAGAGAGCATTATCAAGCAAACAGAGAGCAAATCTGTGTTCTTAAATCACTCGTTCCGATGGTATTAACGCAGATCATTATCAAGCAAACAGAGAGCAAATCTGGGCGACGACGTACCTTTCAGTCGAATTCCCTAACCACAAAGCGACGAGGAAATTTGGGCGACGACGCGAGGGAGGAAGGCTTCCGTCGGCGACGACGCGAGGGAGGGAGGATGCAGCGGCGAGGGATGCTTCAGCGGCGGCTTCAGGATCGTAGGTCGAGGTCGCGGCGAAAGGCGAGGTCAGGTCGAGGTCGCGGCGAAAGGGCGAAGGCGAGGTCGAGGTCGAAGGCGAAGGCGAGGTCGAGGTCGCGATTAAGGGCGAAAGCGAGGTCGGAAGGGCGAAGGCGAAAGGGCGAGAGGGCGAGCGGGCGCGGCGACAGGGCGAAGGCGAGGTCGGAAGCGCGAAAGGGCGAGCGAGCGAAAGGGCGAGCGAGCGAAAGCGCGGACGGAAATAAAGTTTCCGTCGAAATGAGAGGGAACGCTTTTGGAGAGAAAGGAAAGAATTAACTTTCCTTTCTCCCTTTATTTTCATTCACTGAAACCAGGGAAATGGGAGGAAAGAATTAGATTTCTTTCCTTTCTTTCCCCATTTCCCTCCACCGAAACAGGCTGTAAGTTTGCGCTCGTGCTTTTCAAGTTTTAAAATACTTATATTATGAATGTTATACATTTCTTGGAAGTCCGTTCTTTGAGTGCGTGATTAGAAAACTTAGATTACCAATCTTTTCTCTTACGTTGCATACTCGTGTTATCTATAAAGAAGTCGTTAATTCAAAAAGGTTCCATATTTTAGCGAATGCTTGTTATATAAGAGTCATTTTTAGCTGGGATTAGATGTGACAAATTGATCATGGTATCTTATATATTTAATGTCAGCTTGATTCAGTGAGTTCAAAGTGCATGGTTGAAGTTGAGTATTTAATTGCTTCTCTAATATTTGAACTCATGTAGACTGTAAAAAATTTGAGATTTGAAGTTAAATGAGTATAATTACATAACTTAGGTATTTAAATGAATATTTGTTGGTTTTTGTTTAAATTAAAATTATCTGGGTATTATAATAATTTTGTAAATGCTTTTATTTGAGATGGCTATTTTTAAAATTTAGCAATCCCGCACCGTCCATTTCAATCTTTAGCAGATGAGATGACTTCCCTGCGAAGCGAAAGATCGAGCCAATTTGGGGCATTGGAGCTTCTAGTTTTGACTAGCTTGACCAGCTGAGGTGTTCTAAAAAATTTAGACTATTTAGATAAATAGATATTCTGGTTATCAATTTAGGGTTATTATGCGTAGAAATATATATATTTCTAAAATTATAATTTACCTAATTTTTAATTTTCTATTGATAATAAATAAAATAGTTTTAAAACAAGATTACTAAGATAAACATTAAATGATCACATTTTTAGTTAATTATAATTAAAATATTTAATAATATGTGTTACACTATTAATTTCTTTGAAAAAATTAAAATATTTATTTAAAATATTACCAATATAAAAATATATTACTTAATGTTAATTTAATTAATAATTATAAAATATTAATTAAAATAAGGAGGGGGGAGGAGGAGGGGGAATGAGGATATTCTAGGGGTGGGGCTCGTGTGAGGGGGGCAATGCGTTCGCCAAGCTTTGTTCCCGGGGAGGGTGTGAGGGGGGCAATGCATCGGGCAAGCTTTGTTCCCAAGTAGGGGGCGACTACTGAGCTATTGTTTGCAAGGGTGATGGCGTCCGAATAGGGGCTCTAAACGTGGAGTAGGGCTCTAAACGTGGAGTAGGGGCTCTCATCAGTGAGGCTGCAATGAGCTCGGCTGGAGTGAGGGGGGCGTCCAGACTTGCCGAGAGTAGTAAGATCGGTCGTTGAGTTATCGTCGTTGTCGCAAGGGAGAGCACAACGACGAGAGAGCAAAAGTTGAAGCTGCCACTAAAATGTAAGTGCCCGTTTGGAGGTGCGCTACTTTCTGCGCTGCACTGAATGACAACAAAATTTTCTACTGTGCTCATGTTTGTTTCCCTTGCTTCACTGTATAATAGTCTAAATTTTATCACTGTTTATAGAAGCAGGGTACCCCGTGCTTTACTGGCTGCGACTCTACTGTAGGTTCACGCGCTACAGTATGGGGACATTAAAGGATGCTCCTCTCTTGTCCAAAGCTCCTTTCCTCTTTTGTTCTTTCTAGTCGGCATGCACTCGCCCTCCCTCCCAGTCACTCATCTGCTGTCAACTAGGCTTGCAGTCGGCATCCACTCACCCTCTCTTGCAATCGGCGTGTTCCCCTCGCTCTCTTTCCCAGTCGCTCGTTCGTCGTTGGCTTGTCTCGTACATCGGCATCCACTCGCCCTCTCTCATAGCCGGCGTCCTTTTGCCATGTCCGCCATTACATTGTTCTCTCACAATAGGCATTTCTTCTTCTTTGAAGAGTCGTTTGTCATCACATTGTTCTCTCATAGCCAACGTCCTTTCTTCTTCTTTGAAGAGTCGTTTGTCATCCCATTGTTCTCTCATAGCCAACGTCCTTTCTTCTTCTTTGAAGAGTCGTCTGCCATCACCCTTTTATTTCTCCATGGATTGGTTTCAGGAGTGGAGATTCACCGTTGCCACAAATATCTTATACGTTTGTATCATCAATAGCTTTACATTCTAGTATATCCTACTTACTTCCAAGTTTCAACACATTTTTTTCATCCAAATTTGAGAAATAGCTCTACTGTTGATGAAGTAAAAATCTAAGAATGACTGGGAAAATAGTTTAGTGGAAAGATTTTAATATTTTGCATGTTGATTCACTTTGCTATTGTAATGTAAACGCTTGTCAGAAGAAAATATGGGTTCATACTTCATCAACTTTAGTTCTATCTATTCAATGAACAAAATAATGGAAAATCTTTATATGCACACCATCCATCGTCCAAGTGTTATTGGATTCGTGCATGCACGGATCCCAATAACTTAAATGCAAGTATTTGACGATGGATGGTGCCACCGCACCACATATAAAGATTTTCCCTAAATAACACTTTAGTAGCCTTTTCAATGAGAACATATACCTAATTTTCAACAAGGACAATCACCACAAGGATAAAAAAGAAACTTTCAACAAGGCTCATTCCTTATTAAGAAGTTGCATTGAAAGATATTTTAGAATTTGGACAAAAAGATGGGATATTTTGCGCAATATGTCATCATATCTGATTTTCCCTAAATAATACTTTAGTAGCCTTTTCAATGAGAACATATATTTGATTTTCAACAAGGACAATCATCACAAGGATTAAAAAGAAACTTTCAACAAGGCTCATTCCTTATTAAGAAATTGCATTGAAAGATATTTTAGAATTTGGACAAAAAGATGGGATATCTTGCGTAACATGTCATCATATCTGTTTAAAACACAGGTTAAAATAGTTATTGCAACGATGACATTACATAACTATATCAGATGAGATATTTCGTGAAGTTGATATGAATTCAGATTCAATACTAGAAGATAACAATTCAAATTATGCAATAATTGAACAAGTAGATGAGAGAACAAGAAGTTCACAGCAAAATGATATATTTCGTAATCAGATCGCTCTAAGTCTACTAAGATCACGAAATTAATTTACATCATTATATATTAGTTATGTATAGCAAGCGTGTATGTTATTTATGTATGTATTGTTTACTTTTATTTTAACTTTTAGTAGGATAATTATAATTAGAAAAAATTTAAAATAAAATTAATTACTAATCATAGAGAATAAATAAAATAATAGATATACCCAAACAATTTTATTTTAGTAGTTACTATAATGACAGTCCATCTGTTAAAGTAGATTCATCAACACCTTTTAAAGCAGGTTGTACATCATAATGCAGTTGCAGCGGTGCAATGGAACCAAACTGGTTTTTACACTCTCATCTATTGTGAACTATAATAGAATTTTTAAATTGAGAAGTTAATCCCCAAACACCAGTCAAACTGCTTATGCTGGGCGCCCGGCACAAGCTGAAAAGCTACTCCCCAAACAGGGATATTTATGCACATCAACCCTTTGCTATTGCATCGCCAGTAATTTCATCCTCAGTAGCCTCTGCACCTCCAATCTCGAACATCTTTTCTTCGCCAATTCACCTCTCACAAACCCAATTTAGGGTTCCCATGGATTCCGATCATTCCAGCAGCCACAAGCAGCACGCTTCCCAGTGCCACGACCACCGGCCTCAACCAAGTCCCACCCAACTCCTCTCCATCGCCAAGGTGGTGACCGGAGCCGCCAAAGTCCGCGCTTCGCCACGAGGCCAGCAAGCTCGACAAGGCGGAGGTCGCCAGAGAAGCTGCCGACCTGCTCGACGTCGCATCCCACTACGCCAAGCTCGAAGAGGGAAAGTTCGGGAAGTACGTCGACAAGGTAGAACAATACCTCCATCAGTACCAGTCATTCCATTCCGATCACCCTCCGTCGTCGTCTCACGCGCCGGCGTGGCGCATTAGGGGAGTCAATTGATTTCTTAGTAGCTTCTTGAAATGAACCGTGTGTCATGCGGTTTTTTTTTTTTTGTAAGACTTTAAAATTTAACTTTTATGCTTTGAATCAAATCATATTGTTTAGTATTACAAAGGGAAGCAATTTCTTAATTTTAGTTTAATAAATTAACCCAAAATATAAGTGACCTAACGTTGCTCACTTGCTTGGATAGCATATAAGTGATATAACTTTATATTGTAAACTTTGGTAAATTAAAGATATTAGATCATATGAAATTGCAATTAAGAATATAGTGTACGGATTCTCTTTCTTTATATAGAGATTTTATGAAGAGAAATTACACCCATGATCTTGTTCCTGAACGCTGTTCCAGATCCTTCAGGCGAGTCTCTGCGGTGGGCTCTTCTCCAGCGCGACCGCTCCGATTTCGTTTTCCCTTTCCATAAATACCGGACCCAAGTCGTTTTCCTTCTGTAGTGCAGAGAAAGCAGGCAGTTCGAATTGGCGATCCTGGCATCCGCATCCCCTCGCTCCAAATATTTCCGCCAACCAAAGACGACCGCTTCCTTCACCGAGGGCAGCGCAAAAACCCTTCTTCCACTGCCAATGGCTTCCCACTCCTTTTCGTCCTTGTACCCGCGCTGCAGTAGTTGCGCTTGATGGGTGCGACGCACGCCTGCACGCGTTATCTTTGACACGAGGCTGAGCTAGGCCTTTCTTCTCCGATCGCGCGCAACCCCCTTGGCTTTCTTTTGTCCAGATTCGTCCAAAGGTGCCATCTTTGTGCTGCATTAGATTTCCTTTTTCCATTGTTGTTCTTTTTTACCCACATCAAAAGCGAATCCTCTCTCTGTTATGAGAGAAATCTTTTTGGGATTTTTATATTCTTGTTTCTATGTAGTGTTTTGCGATGGTTTCGCAGAGTTGGTACACTGCTCTTTGTTTATAGAACGAGATCCTGAGTATGAAGCAAATAATTTGAGATTATTCGTTTCTATATACCTTTTGGGATTCCAGTAGGATGACCTCGGTATCTTAACAAAATTGAATATTGTGTTTTTTTTTCTTTTTGTAATTCACTTCTTTTCTTATAGTTTTCTTAGAAGGGATTTAGGATGCAGCACTCAACTTCTTATTTGGAACAAGTCATTAGTTATATAATATGGAGGTCAGTGTTGTTTTATTTTGTGTTTCTCTGATTTGGAATTCTCTGGTTCGCTTCATGGCTTTTTAGATTTTGTGATCTTGCGTAGGATTTATATGCCTATAAAAAAGTTGAAATAGCAATATGAAACCTTGTTCTATAGTGGTCGCAAACATATAAGAAAATTTAGTAGCAATCTGTTATTTACTTTTGATAAGAAAATTTGCTTGCCCTTGGCACAAAAAAAAAATTGATAAATAAGAGTGAACCTACCTACCACCAACCTTTCAAACAATGCTAAAAGAGATCGGCAATGTTTTTACCAAGCATCATTTTCGTAGAATTTGTTAGCATTGAATGAAATGACTAAGGCCCTGTTAGGCATAGCTGGTCAGCTACTTTTGTTGGTCAAAATAGTTAATTTTGAAAAGCTAAAGTGTTTGGCAAGCTGTTTATAGGTTTGGAACCTAGAAGCAACATAGGTTTGGAAAAGCTGGGAGAGAGCTGCTTTTGACTACTTTCTAACTATTTTTTTTCTTGCATTTCATGTCCGCATCTATATTTGTATGTGTTTACGATAACAAAATTATTATTTTAATAAAAAATATTAAATTTAAAATTATTTTTAAATATTATTTAAAAAAATTTTACTAGCATAATACTTTAGCCAAATACCTTTTAACTTTTTCAACCAACTACTTTTCAACCAGTATTTTTTCAACTAGCAAAAACTAAAAGTTTTAGCTACGCCAAACACCTAAGGCTATGTTTGGCAGAGCTTTCCACCCTGCTATCCGTTTTGATCTTGTTCAAAAAATTTCTTCTAAAGCTAGAACAATCCCTCCACCAAACGATGCCTAACTCAGAGATGACATTTCTTCCAAAATAGCTAACAGTCCTAGTATTTACCGTTGAATATATGCTATCTTTGCAATTTATCCTGTGCAGCACATAAAAGTTGCATCAAAATTAAGCATTAATTATTTTACAAAGTTGGTCATGGAATTTACCCATCTTGTTGCCTGGACTTGTGGCTCTTGCCCAGGAAGCAATTCTCCTGTTTATGTGAAGATTTTTCTCATGTTTACACTTTATAATACAGTATACTATTACAGTGACATTGAACATTTCAGACTCCTGTTTGTGTAAGCAGAGCGATGGCCAATTGTCTGACCTTAGTAAATCCGGACATCGTTGATGTTACTAGTGGAACAACAAGGTATTCAACTGAGGTAGCAATCGACAAGACTTCCTCATTGCTTTCCAATAGTGAGGAAAAGTATATACCTGGTTATCTGAGGCCTTCTCGAGGCTCTTGTCATGATAATTGCAAGTTTGGAAAGAAGCTTGATTTTGTGGCTGGGAGTAAGTATCCCTATCTTCATAGTTTGGGTAAGAAGTTGCACCGCAATGATCCATTTCAGATCAATGATTTGAGTCCAGAAGAGAGAAGAAAGATACTAGCCACTAAGAAGAAATTATTATTCCAAGATAAACCAAGAGTAATTATGCAGAAAGCTTTCCCCCAATTTAAGGAGCCTGGGTTGATTAGACAATCTGTCAAGTTAAGCCTGCAAAGCTTATCGATCTCCCATAAAAGCACAGCAGCCGGTGGGAATGAAATTACTTCAGTTGCTTCGGAGAATGAACAATTGGGTAAGGGTGATGGAAATATGAAACGTGAGAACGAACCAAAGCTCTCACCCTTGCAGAAAACCCGTTCGTCTCTGAAACCCAATGTTCTTAAGGAGCCCCTCAAAAAGAGAAACAATATGCCTGTTGAACACCGAAGATTTAAGCAACGGGCTTTGTTGCCATTGAAGGTGGTTGATACTTTTGCTGAGTCTGCAGTTCCTCTGAAGACAAACAAAAGTCCTACAAGGACTCGATCTCCACGCATTGTGTTGGGTTTAATTGGTCATAAAAATGAGGGTTGCAAGATAAGAATTAGTAGAGACACTACGAAAATGATTGTACAGAAGGAACCGAAATCTAAAGTGCCTTTTAAATCCTGCACACCTGGAACAAATGATCTGTTAAGCTTGAATCAAAGGAAATATAGGCACGAGTTAAATGTGATGAAGAAGCAAGAGGTTGAAATGGTGAAACACGGTGAAGAAAAAATTGAGGAAAAAATAAATTCTGCTATTGTTCCAGAAACCCTGAGTTTTGGTTCAGAAGGCCAACAAATGAGTTTGCCAAATAAAGAGAATGTTGTTTCTGCAACAGAGACGACATGGAAGTCAGAAATTGCCAATCTTGGTTCTTCACAGCGTGAATCCATAGAATCAAAATGTGTCAACTTGCCAGATGCAGAGAATTTTGAGTTTGAAACAGAGCCATCAATGAAGTTGGAAATTGCCAATCTAGACTCTTTAGTGCATGAATCCCCAGAATCAAAATGTGCTGACTTGCTAGGTGCAGAGGAGTTTGTGTTTGAAATAGAGCCATCACTTGAGTTGGATATTGTCAATCTAGATTTTTCAGTGCATGAATCCCATGAATCAAAATGTGCTGACTTTTATATCCAAGACAAAAGTTATCCAGAGGCAGAGAATCTTGATGTTGTCTTTGTAACAGCGAACTTAAACGTGTCAGAAATTGCCAGTCTAGATTCTCCTCTGCGTGAATTCCCTGAATCAAAATGTGTTGACTTGTGTCTTCCGGAGCAAAGTTCTCCAAAATCAGAAAACCTTGATTTGAACTGCCTCCTGCAGAAATCCAGAGATAATTTGTCTTCCCTATCTTCTGTGACGTCTGATGATGATCAGGAAACTAAGGAATCAGGTTTTGTACTATCTGAATCAGGTGAATTGGAATCTGAAAATGAGGAATCGCGTATCAGTAGCGATAGGAAAATTTATCCTGTTACTCCAGTCATTAATCTTGAAGAGAACCTATCTACAGAGTACAAGTTGAGATTCAGAAGAGGCAAAACTATTACAGATGAGCCTGAAAGCAATGGCCCAGTAAAGCTTAAATTCCAGAGGACAATTATGGGTGATCAGATTGATAATGGAGGCCAAGTTGGAAGTAAATGCTGCTTGAGGACACCAACGACCGATGCAATTCTGGAGAATCGTGATCCTAAAGAACAGTCAATTGCACTGAGGCATCAAGATACACAAGAGAAGAAAGATTTACAGGGTTTATTAAATATCATGATTGAAGAAACTGCAAGCAAGCTTGCTCAGTGCAGGAAGAGCAAGGTGCAAGCTTTGGTGGGAGCTTTTGAAACTGTGATCTCGCTCCGAGATAAGAAACCTACATCTACAGCTTAGACTTTTAGTTATTGTGGCTTTCTTTGTCATTAATGGTTGACTAACTGAGAAGATACCGTAATAGAGTCTCTCTGCTCAACTACATATGATGTTGAGTTAATGTAGAGGCTTGTTTACTTGTCTTAGGATGTAGCACTCGACTTCTATGGTCTTGTTTCACGTTTGTACCTTAAAAGAATTTCCTTCTTTGATTTTCTTTGATATCGTTTCACGACGTTAATCTTGTTTCAACTCTCCGAATTTTCTTTTCCTGGCAAGTCTTCAGAATGTTAGCAATTACATTCATCTTTATAAATAAACAATATTTGTAAGATAGACCTCAACATGTTAATCGATTCCTTAGTTCCTATTTTATAATCGCTTACCATTTTCCAATTCCTCAGCCATCGTATAAGATACTCTCTTGATGCAGAGAACAAGAGGCATGAAGCAGCAAAGTACATCATCAATGTCCAATCGCCTTGATGTGTTAAAATTAATAGATACTTTATCATTACATGAACATTAGAAAAAATATTGTGTTCAATTTATTTTAAACTAAAATGTCGAATTTTTT
This sequence comes from Costus lasius, assembly GCA_027563935.2. Classification (NCBI taxonomy): domain Eukaryota; kingdom Viridiplantae; phylum Streptophyta; class Magnoliopsida; order Zingiberales; family Costaceae; genus Costus; species Costus lasius. The sequence goes on along the minus strand of CM050446.2, from coordinate 133,649,777 downwards.
ATTGTTTCATGCTAAAGCTATTGTTTACACCGAGTAAAATAGAAAATACAGCACAAATAAGCATTACTATAAACAAATTTGTATTTTCACTTATATAATTATTTTATGTACATATAAAATAGTTGTGCACTATATATTCAATACAATAATTTTTTAACCAAATGAAGCAACACAAAGCCAAATATTCTTAAGATTATTTAGGTCACAGTTAACTAAATAGAAAAACTTTTTTTAACTAAAAGTATACTTATGATACATAAAAAAGTAGTAAAAATGTGGCATGCATAGGTATGGAAATTTATACTTAATAATTTATATTTCATGTAAAATATTTATTTTGAATTTGATAGTATTATTAAAATTATATGGGTACTTGAAAATGAACACATGCAAAAGTTACAAGTCATACATTGGCACCAAATGTATTAGGGGTTCTACTTTTCAAATCAAATTTATTCAGATCATAGTTGAGTAATTTAGGTACATTTGATGCACATATTCAAGTGTTTGACAATAACTATTCTAGCACGTGCCTTTGATAAGAATTATATTTACATAGAAAAAGAAAAGTACACACAAAAAAAGGAATCAAACATAATCTACGACCAGCTAAACAATGATGGTTGTGTCATAACAATGTTTTTATTAATTGCCATGAATCTTATATTTTTTAAAAAATAAATTTCAGTTGTTATAACATCAATTATAGGTTTACGGGCATAAGTCTCTTGTCTTCGGTAATTTAGCTATTTACTTCTATTTTCTAGAATTTTTATGATCGTGTTCATCCTTATTGGGTTGTCATGTTGTTGTTTCTATGTATTTCAACATTATTTTTAGGCATTGAATAATTTTAATAATACCTTCATAATTGGGCTTAAATTAAGTTATATTATGATAAGTGTATGTTTTAAACAGAAAAAAAAAAAAATCAAATTTCTCTTATTAGTTTCATATGGAATGACTAGGAAAAGAGGCTTAGGTTTATAATGATTTCTTGCTTCTTGCCTTTTTTTTTAGCTTTTAAATATTATTAAATTTAATTACCTAAGCTCATCCAAACTCACACATGCGCCGAGCTGAGACGCGTTGCATTGCGGTTGTGGGATATTTAATATTGAAAGCCAGCTCGAGATACTCTTTTACCAAGTTTGTTTTTGATGGGGGCAATATAGCTAATGTCATGAGTCACTACTCTAATCTATTATAAGAGATAAAGATAATTTTTTATTACAATTCATTTAAAAAAGTAAACTAAATCAATGATCTCATTAACAACATCGCCTAATTTATCCAAGTGCTTAAACCTAAATTAATAAGAACAAATCAACTGAGTTTTATATACTATTTGATTTTTTCTCTTATTTCTAATATAAAGCTAAATAGGAACATTACAATCTCCCTACTCAAACTCAAAGCTTAATACATATATAATAATTATCTCTTAGTCAGCAGCATATGAGGCTAGCTCAATGATAGTTTCATCAACTTTAGTAGCTCTTTCATATTGACTTCTTATTATGCTTTGCACTAAATTTTACTTTAATACTATTTATTATAACCCCACTTAAAGAGCAAATTAAATTATTAACTTGATGAGCTGATTAGCAATGTAACCTAATTTATCAAAATACTTAAGCCCAAATTAATAATATCAAGCTCGGCAGAAGAGTAATTATAATTATATTTTAGGACATTAAACTGAATTAAAAATCAAGGAAAGGATCAAAATTTTGTCTTAGGACATACGAGAACGCCTTTTTGAACTTTCTAGTTTTCTTATCTATTTACTTATTTACAGGGAATTTTAGGTATAAATCCTATTTATTTAATTACAATTGCATGAAAAATATTTTATTTTATAAAAAATTTACAACAAATAAGCATCATTACTTTTTTTTAGTGATAGTGTATGACTCTTATAGTTTTCTACATATTTTATATTTTATGTATAGTTTTTTTTATATTTTTCCTAAAAAACACTCCCTCTATATATATTTACATTTTGAAAATTTTAAATTGAACTTGCATTTTGAAGATTTTGTATTGAGCTTAGCGAGAAAAGAGTGTAATGTGAAGTCATGCATTTTTCTTATTTAAGATGTTTCCAATCCTTGGTAGTTTCATAGTTTGCTTCAAACTTTAATTTATCAAATAGAAATTAAAATTTTATTCAAATTTAAATGTAGAACTTAATATTCCTTGAATAAATAACTAAATAAGCTAATATTTATTACTACTAAGGCGACAGTCTGAACCATCTTGGCCTTCGAGTCGCCGACCCTGCCATCGTCACCGTCCGATCCCCACTTTTGAAATGAGGCTTACTCTTCCCTCTTAACCCTCTTCCATGGACTTGCCCTCTCTTCAGAGTTACCACTTTCAAAACCCTAATCGATTTTTCTGTATTTCCGCGGAGTCTTCATTCTCCCATTCGTTCCGGTCGGCGGATTGATGGAAATAACCGAAGAACAGAGGAGGAGATCGGAGGCTAACAGACTCGCCGCCATCGAGAAGCGGAAGCGTTCAGCGGGACAAGCGGACGCGGGAACTTGGAAGCTCTCCAAGTGCCGCAGCATACCCACAGGCAAGCCCTTGGAACCCAGCGTTCCGCCGGTTGTCCCATTCCGAGCCGTCCTCGAGATATGCTCTACCGATGAATTTTCCGTCACGCCGGTGCCCCTGCAGGGTTCCTGGTTCCCCGGAGAGGCTGAGTGCCTTTTAATCATTGAAAATTGCGTTTCATCGGTTTGTCTCTATTCTCTATTTTAAGCAGCGGTTTTCTTTTTTCCAATTTGCACTCTGATTTTTTCGCACGTAGAAGTTCTCTTTGCTCTCGTGCTTTTTTTTTTTTTTTTAATCTGCGTCTATCTTAAACTTATTCGTAAAACAGCATTAGGGAATTTATGGCTAATGAACAATCTTATTCATGGTAGTTATGGTTCCTTTCTAGGTCGTTCCTTTTCAACCAACGTTGAGCCAGCATGGTCGAATGACTTCCGTCTTCAAGCTTTCAGATTATGACATAGTGCTCAGATGCATAAAGAAGATAGCAGTGATTGAACTACAAGAAATTCCTTATACCACCCGTTTGGTTGTTGATAAATTCTCTCAATCTGGAAGCGTACGATGGGTACCTTGCATGGAAGGGCACTATTCTGAGGAGGAGGTTGATGAACTTCTTGGAAAACTGCCCAAGTCACTAAGGAATGCACTTCTTCCATTTCAACTTGAAGGAATTAGGTTTGCACTTCGAAGGGGTGGCCGTTGCCTCATTGCAGATGAAATGGGACTAGGAAAGACCATTCAGGTGGTTTTTGCAACATCAGTATTCTGTTTTTGTTCTCTTAGATTTAAGTGATTGTTTGAAATGAATATCTACTTTATATGGTGCCAATAATTTAGGTAAGGAGTGGTGGATCTAATAACCAATGGGCAGATGGAAAAAAGAGATATTGGTAAAATAATTTTTTAAGAAATTAATTTGGTAATGAAGTTTACATTTATTTCATTAGTATGACCTAAAACATTTATAAGGTATCACTTTAATCACCCAAAGTATAAAATAGCTTTAAAATCGAAAAATTATATTTTTACTCCCATAATTTTTTTTTTCTTTTGTTGCAAAACAAAGGATATGCACAAACAATGATAAAACTACAGAAATTAAAGAACTAATTTATCTATCTACCAGGAACAAAAACATAAGAGCTATTTGTAGTAAATCTAATAATCATAAGTCAACTCAAGGATTTAGTCATTGAATAATACTGGTTCAAAGGTGCTGTCTTTCACTCTTTTGTTAGTAGTCGTAATATAAGTAAAATATTAAGTTCAAAGATATATTTGAAGTTTAGAATTAAGATAAGGAACAACTTACTTGTTTTACAGTTAACTTAAGAGGAATATCAACTTTGAGGGCCTAAGTGAAATATTTGAACTCATATATAGGTATAAGTGAGATAAAATTAAATTTTAGGCCACAGGAAAATCTTTCTCATTATTATGTAAGACTTTCATGGAAATAGGTGGAATTGGTTACTAATATCCTCTCAGTTATTCATGGTAAAGACAATTGATTGGTAAGGATTCCATATGTTGATATTAAGATCACTGTTGGAGCCTTGAAGGTGATGCATTAGTGTCAAAGAGGAAGAAGATTGCCTTGTATATGATGTAATGAGGGCAGTGTTATGGAGGCAGAAGAGATAGTCTTAGATGAGGATGAGAATTGCATGGATTTTCTTGGTGATTTTATGGTGGATCTCCTACTTGTAGTGCCATACCATGTGGGTGGGTATGAATTTCGTAACTGGAGAGATGAATGACATTATGGCATCAAGGTCATACCCATAGACAAGCATTACGTGTGCTTGATCCTAGAAGCAGGAGTTGAGTGAAGTCTTGCTACTCATGCTGCGAAAAGCTCAGGCAATTGTAATTGCAATGGGTCTTAATTGTATTTGAAATGTTGGATACAACTTTATGCTGTTTGTCTATGATTAGATAATCTGTGGCATATATTCCAGATCTATGGACTTGGCTTTGTAGATATTGTTACATATCTTTCTCTTATATTTATAGTTAATTTTCTCAATTCCCTTATACTCTGAAGAAACTATTAATGTGCATAAGACACAACTATCTTTTCGTTATTTCAGTGAAAGTGCGTTTCTTTGTAGTTGATATTGCTGTTGTTGTTGTTTGGATGAAGAATTTTATGGACTCCTTGTAAATTTTCAGGCAATTTCAATTGCATGTTGCTTCTGTGATGAAGGACCTGTACTAATTGTTTGTCCAGCTATCTTGCGGTTTTCATGGGCTGAGGAATTTGAGCACTGGCTTCCCACACTCCTACCAACGGATATACATCTCGGTACTTTCTAAAGGGCATGCACGAAGTTATTATTTAGTAGCTCCAAGTGCTAAGTGTTTGGTCAATCTGTTTGTACTGATCTTTACATTTTTTTTGCTTATGTAATCATAGGTCAAACTGTCAAACATTGTAGTTTTAGATACTTAAAAGAGTCACAAACAGGTCTGATGAAGGAAGGTCAAAGACGAATATCATGCTTGTGGTCGGTACTTATTTTTTAAGGACACTAGACAATGCCCTGTACATTGCTAAGTGTACTGGTAGGATTGGCTAGTTTGGTCTGATCTCAGACTCATATTTCTATGGTGTGAGATTTAGTCCTGGTCAGCAATGCATGGGATGTTAATGCTTTTGATTTAGTTAAAGATATTGTATTACACAAAGTCAATTATTTAACTGATCTTGCTATTTATGCGTGTTGATTGCCATCCCAATCCTTGAACAGACTACTTGTTTATAAATTAATTGTACTTTTCCTTTCTTGTGTTCTCAGTGTCTAGTATGCACCTAAATTGATTGAGTCAAGTCTGTTTGTCAATACCTTTTACATCTTTCTTAACTGAAGATGATTACTGAATATGGTGATTTTTTGAGTTTATCAATGACTTACAGAATTCCCTTCATATTTCTATTGCTAATGCTGTCCATGCATAGGGGTGAGCAATCAGAAAAGGGTAATTTTCTTTACCGTTACCATTACCGGTAGAATTACTGATTGGTAAATTACCGATTTTTAAATCGATAAAAATAGGTAAGTTACCGATTTTACTAATTTTTATATTATTTTTTACGATAAATAATTTGTATAAATTTTTTATCAAGAAATTTGGTGAGTTTGTGTATGCAACCCTTCTACTAGTTAAAACAAAAATTATTTAAGAATTTTTGTTGGTAAATTTATTTATATTATAATTTATTAATATTTTTATATAATATATTTAACTAAGCATAAAAAAAAATAATTTGTAGTTGTGATCTAAGTCTTCTAAATTCCAAATTAACTAGTTAAACAATTAAAATTTAAAATGTCACATACTTAAAACTTAAAAGGCCGATGACCCTCCCGTTCTCTCCCTTTTACTCTAAAATCCTGGACCATGTGTTTGTTAAGGGTGAGCATTATTCAGTTAAAACTTTAACATAGTGTTTACCACAAGGGAAAAGGTGGAAAGGAAAGAAAAATTGATTTTCCTTTGTTTACCTAGATGAACATCAAAGCTTGGAAGGAACAACGAAGTATGTTTTCCCTCGTTTTGTAATCCGCCTGATTCGGGTGGAAAACTGAAAAAAAACAACGCTGCACGTTCCCTGCATTCGCATCCACCAAAGAAGTGCATTCCCTGCGTTCGTGTCCACCATGGCTCATGACGGAGACGAAGACGAAACTGCCTTCTCTGCGTTCATGTCCGCCATGGCTCTCGACGGAGACGAAGATGAAGTTGCGTTCCCTACGGTCACTCGAGCGCCAATTCGCGTTTGCAAAGAAGAAAGCCAAAGAAGCCGTCGATGGAGACGAACATGAAGCTGCTCGCCTCTCGTCGATGGAGACGAAGCTGCCTTCCCTGCGTTCGCGAACTCCGACGCCGCTGCCGCTTTGTCCACTCGAGCACCAGTGCACGTCCGCCAAAGAAGAAAGCTGAAGAAGCCGTCGATGGAGACGAAGATGAAGCCACTCGCCTCCTGTCGACGGAGACGAAGATGAATCACTTGCCGCTGCTTTAAATGCAGGTATAATTTATTAAACTATGCAAGTTATAATGCAATGCACTAATTTTTTTGCATTTATGTTAAGGTGAGTCAATCATTTTCTAAGAGTATCCATACCCTAAAAGATGAATCACTTGACATCTTCGAGTTAATTTTTTTTGGACACGGAGTTAAAGCGCTTGCAATACGCTGGTCCACTGGAAAGTGGATTGCAGGCCTAGAAATTGGAGAGTGGGGAACCAGGGTGACCACATGGTCTGCAGCCCATCTATATTTAATTATATGTATTATTTATATATCATAATTTTGAAAAATCGGTAAATTACCGAACCAAAAACTATTTTACCGGTAACACCGAATAACATAAACTTTTTTACATACCGAATTAACCGAACCGAAGGATTTGGTAAAATTGGTTAAAAATCGGTATTTACCGAATAATGCTCACCCCTATCCGTGCATTCAAAATTTCCAAGTCACATGTTTTACCCTAGTTGCATTATCTATTATTGAGTTTATAATCTCTCTGTGATTCTATTAAGCAAGTCTTGCAATTTCTTGTTAATATTTTTGCTACAGATATCATTTGTTGATGCTTCCATTCTAGGTCTCGAATTAAGCATGGTTATCATGATGTTTCATTTATTTTCTTTTTCCTATACTTATATGGATGGGTAGTAAATGCCTTAGATTCTTGAATTTTGTTCTGATTTTCATAGTTTGTTCTTGAGTATTAGTTAAGCTTGCAGTAGGTATTTATATGATTTATGTTATAAATCTTTCCATCTACAACTTGTTGAACATGCTTAATTTATATCATGCAAAGTGTTGCAATTTGGTCATGATGTGTTAATGTTAGGCGCCATATAATATCTATTTTGATTGCTTCCATCGCTATGTTTTCTCGCATAGACATCATGATGCTTCCTTTAGGTTAAGCTGATATGTGATGGGTGATTATTATAGGTAAGTGTTCTAGACACTTGATTTGTGCTAATACTATCGCAATCTCATCATGTGGTGCAAGTTTGTTTTACACTAAATATACAAGAAGAAAAGAAACAAAATATGAGCCATGGGTTCTGTGTTCCATCTTACCTGCCTTTTGTGAAACAATTGTTTCAAGCTACTCTTTTATGCTTGTTCCAAAACATTTAAGATTTTTTAAGATGCTTATTCCGATGAATTTTCTGTTCTCAGTGTTTGGTCATCAAGATAATCTTGATTATTTGGAGAGACATCCAAAGGCTGTGGTTGTTTCATATACAATGTTGAAACGTCTGCGAAAGACAATGTTAGAAAGAAATTGGTCACTTATGATTGTTGATGAATCACACAATGTACGCTGCACAAAGAAACAAGTAGAGTCAGAAGAGGTATTTTAATTTCAACCAACTGGCCAATTCTTGCAGTTTTTGTTATTGGGCTGTCTGTTCATGTTTCTAATGTTCATCGATATTGAACTTTGGGTTCCTTGTCTGGAATTTTTACATTTAAATTATGCCAGCTGTATTCTCAACAGTAATGCAGTCTAAAGCTTTACATTCTTACATGGGATCCATGCCGTCTGATCCTAATGTTCATCTTGAAGCAAAATTTTTTGTTGAATATATCATAGTGTAGATAATACAAACTTAATGTAACGGGCTAAAAGTGACAACCCAAAATTGTTGATCTCCTTCCCTGTACATCTTGATGGTTTCCTGCTGTGATGTTTGTGGACTTGGCATGATGCCATGTGATTTTGCCCCTCTTGACTTATTTTACTATTGAATTGTCTAATGCAACTTACGTTTAAACAGATACAAGTAAGATGTTAAGGTTTGATTGGATGATAATCTATGCCAAAAACTTAAAAATTATTAGGAAATGTGGTTCACTCAGTAGTTGTATAGTTCAATATTTCTCTTCGTCATCTACCAACAAGCATGAAAATGGATTCTTGGTTGGACTTAAGGTTCGTAATATCGGTCCGGCGAGTCGCCGGACCGGTACAATACCAATATGTACTGTACAAACTAGGCAGCAACGGCGGCAGACGGTGTCGTGGGCGGCAACGGCGGTAGCAGATGGCGTCGTGGGTGGTAGCGGAAGCTTCAGCATCATCCGCTGCCTCCCTCCACCGTCTGCCTGCGATTGTGCTCCAATGTGGGTTCCGATGCTGGTCCCGGGTACCAACAAGAGAAACTGGCTGGTACCGGACCGGTTCCACAAACGCTGGTTGGACTAACTAAATGATTGATAAGTACGGGTGATTGAGGATTCAAACTTCTTATAACTTGCACTTTGGTACGATTTCAAGATTTATTTGGGAAAAGAATTAGCTCTTAGGAAAGTGCATTATGTGTGTATATATATACATATCTATGTATATTTATGTAAAGTATACATGGTGTTGAGAATGATTGTAAAATTCTATATTTTTCTTTTTGGGTACAGCACAGCCCTTTATAGAGAACACGTATAACCCTAACGGGTTAACGGGTTCGGATCTAACAGCCTCTAACACTCTCCCTCAAGCAGGAGTATGAATATCAGTCATGCCCAGCTTGTTATATAGGGAAGAAAATTTTGCCAATCCCAAGGATTTTGTAAAGATATCAGCTAGTTCATCTTCAGACTTAACACGAGGAAGGTTAATGAGTTTGTTGGTGACTGCATCTCGAACGAAGTGACAATCAACTTCAATATGCTTTGTTCTTTCATGAAAGACAAGGTTATTAGCAATGAAGATAGCAGTTTGGTTGTCACAAAACATAGGCATTGGTTCCTCGCATTTTGTTCTAAGATCAAGTAGTAAGTTTTTCAGCCATAGTAGTTCACAGGCCGTATGCGCCATAGCTCTGTATTCTGCATCACAATTGGACCTAGAAACAACGTTCTGTTTCTTGCTTTTCCAAGTTACTAGGTTGCCTCCAACATAAGTACAATACCCAGTAATTGATTGTCTATCCTCTATATTGCCTACATAGTCAGCATCAACATAAGCTTCAACTAGTGTGTCCATTTTTCCTATATAGAAGGCCTTTTCCTGGTGCATGTTTAATGTATTGGAGTATTCTCATTGCAGCTTCCCAATGCACCTTCCTTGGCTTTTCCATGAACTGACTAACTACTCCAACACTGTGAGAGATGTCAGGTCTTGTGACAGTTAAGTAGATTAGTTTCCCAACAAGACGACGATAACTCGTAGCATCTACAAATTCAAAGTCCATGGCACTTGAGTACCTTTGGTTCTGTATTTAGGGTGTTTCAGCAGGCTTACACTCACTCATCCCAGTTTCTTCAAGAAGATCAATAGCATATTTTCTTTGTGAGAGATAAATGCACGATCCTTTATATGCGAATTCAATGCCTAGGAAATATTTAAGCCTGCCCAGATCTTTGAGGGCAAGTTGGGAATGCAGATAGTCCTTTGTTTCTAGAATAGTTTTGGAGTCACTGCCAGTTAAAAGTATATCATCAACATATACAATGAGAATTATTAGACCTTTATCAGAGTGCCGAACAAAAATAGAATGATCAGCTTTGCATCCTCGAAACTCAATAGTCGAAATAATATGTGAGATTTGTGAAACTAGGCTCATGGGCTTTGTTTCAAACCGTAGATGGCCTTATGCAACTTACACACCAACTCCTCCTGAGCAATATACTCAGGAGGTTGCTCCATATAGACGCCCTCAGTAAGATCACCATAGAGAAAAACATTGTGCACATCCATCTTAAGGACGGACCAACCAAGATTAAGGGTTAGGGAAATAAGAACCTGAACAGAATTAAGACGAGCAACAGGAGAAAACGTCTCAAAGTAATCGAGGCCGAAAGTCTGAGTAAACCCTTTGGCGACAAGCCGGGCTTTGTAACGATCAATAGAACCATCCGGAGCATGCTTAACAGTATAAACCCACTTGCAAGCCACAGGGCGAACCCCTGGAGGGGGGGGGGGGGACTAAGGACCACGTTTGACGAGTACAAAGGGCATCCATCTCAGCCTCCATAACAGCACACCATTCAGGAACCAACCTCGCTTCCTCATAAGTCATGGGAAGCACCGGGGAAGAAAGGCCAACCAAAAAGGCACGATGCAAAGAAGAGAAACGGTGATATGAACATAATTGCTAAGGGAATAGGAGCTAGTATGACGCTTACCCTTGCGCAAGGCAATAGGAAGGTGCAAGTCGTCTGAGGGAGGACCAGCAGGCGAGGGCGATGAGTCGGCAAGCGGGAGGGCAGTAGGAGGCCGTGGACGCCGGCTGTAAACCTGCAAAGGCAAAGTAGATGACGGATCGGATGGGACAATAGCAGAAGGAAGAGGACCAAGAGTCGGTAGAGGGATGGGAGACACAGACTCTGAAGAAGAAGGGGCAAGGAAGTAAGGTGAAGACTCAACAAAGGAAACATCAGCACTAAACGAGTCGCGCAAGGTTGTAACTTGTCCCGATGAACAGAATGAATGTGAGCATAACATAGACAACCAAAGACCCAAGGAACAATAGGAAAGACATCATGCTGAGGGAAGAGAATAGAGAAGGGAGATCGGCCGTGCAGTAGTGGCATAGGGAGTCGGTTAATAAGAAAGGCTGCAGTCAGAACTGCATCACCCCAGAATGAACGGGGGACATGCATGTGAAGGAGAAGAAATCTAGCTACTTCATGGAGGTGACGATTTTTTCGCTCAACAACACCGTTTTGTTGAGACGTGTATGGACACGTGGTTTGATGAAGAATACCTCTGTCATGACAAAAAGACTGGAATTGTGTATTAGAGTACTCCAGGGCATTATCAGAACGAAGAATTTTTAAAGAGCAACCAAACTGAGTACAAATTTCCTCATATAAAATACAAAATATACTAAAAAGTTCAGAACGATGCTTTAACAGGAACAACCAACACATGCGGGAGTGGTCATCAATAAACGTAACAAAATAACGATGACCCTCCCGAGTAGGAACAGGACTCGGACCCCATATATCTGAATGAATGAGATTAAAGGGGTCACTAGTAGGAATAGAACTGCAAGAAGAAAAAGACACATGGCGATGTTTGCCTAACTGACAAGCATCACATTGAAACACAGGACACGAGGACAATGACAAAAACTGCTAGACTTCGACAGGGGATGGGTGACCAAGACAGCAATTCCACTAATAAGGCGAGACCACAGTGGAAAGATAGGCCGAAGGAGAACCGGTAGACAACACGTACACGCCCTTGTCCCTACGCCCCCCACCAATCATCTTCCTCGTCCGGAGGTCCTGGAAAGTACAATGAGAAGGGAAAAATGTCAGCACATAGTTTAAAGATTGAGTGAGAGCACATATAGATAGAAGGTTATTAGGAAACTGAGGAATATAGAGAACATCCACAAGAACAATAGTGGCACTAATACGAATGGTACTAACACCAGAAACAGAAACAAACAATTAGCTACTCGAACAGGCGAGTGATGGTCACCAAGGGTGATAGAGGAGAATAAGGTTTTATTACCTGACATGTGGGAGGTAGCTCCATAGTTAAGAATCCAAGAAGTATCATGAGCAGCGAAGGAAGCTATACCAGAGGGTGTGGTAGCTAGGCTGGTAGAAGGCATGTTGGAGGACACTGGAGGTGGGATAGCTGAGGTACCCGAGGGATCCACCGCGAGGTGAGGACAGCCGAACCTAGCCCAGCACCTCTCAGAAGGATGATTGGTGTGGCCACAGTGAATGCAAGATAGCGGGCGACGCCCGCACCCTTTGCCACGAAGAGAACCAAAACGTACGCCGGGAGACCGACCACCTGACTGTGGTGCAAGGAGAGCACTCCGAGGCTCAATGGACGTAGAGGCCGCTGGGACTAGGCCTGTCCAATCGGTTCAACCAGAACCGAACCGAACCGAACCGATTGGACCAAACCGAACACCGAATAAGAAAATTTCGAAAAACCCGAAACCGAACCGTTCTATGAGAAAACCGAACCGAATCGAACCGAACCGTCGGGTTCGGTTCAAACCGAGTTAACCTGAGTTACAACTTTTACTTTTTCAAATTTGTTTTCTCTTAATCTTTTGATGAGTGCAGTTGTTCATCACAAAAAAACAGCCATTCATAAAAAAAAAATAGAGGAAAAGCCAACGTCGAAGAAGAAGATCTTCTTTTCCTTAAGGGCTTCATCCGCCACCCGCTCGTCGTCGGCTGCCGCTGAAGTAAACTTTTTCCTTATGTTTTCACCAACTCTCTTTTTAAATTTCTTTTCAGCGCTAGCATTAACTTTGTATTTTCTTTTCATAGCTTGCCGAATGCTATGATGCCTAGATTGTTAAATGCCTCGTACTCTTGTCACGAGACTAGATCTCCCATGCCAAGCATACCATGATCTCTATTCTCTGCCGCATTTATTGCATGCCATAGCCTGCCGCATTAATTTCTTTTCAGCTCTAGCATTAATTTCCTTTCATAACCTGCTGCGTTTATTGCATGCCCTGATCTCTGCCGGCATGCCAAGCATTTATCGTGGCTGACATGTACTCAGGAAGGAAGCTGAAGGGACACGAGCTTGATTGGCATTTGACACATGTTGCTACTGCATGTTAGGCATTTATCACAGCTGACACATGTACGCGGCTGAAAGAGGAAAACTGAAGGGATGCGACGTGAAAAAAATCAACGGGAAGATTGGTTCGCCAGTTCGATTCTATCATTATTTTAATATTTTTTAATTTAAAAAATTTTAATCGGTTCGGTTTACATTGGTTTTATAACTAGAGAACCGAAACCGAACCGATTTTATTTTAAACTCTCCTAAACCGAACCGATCTAAACCACTTTACTGTAAAACCGAACCGAACTGATTAATTCGGTTCGGTTCGGTTCGGTTTATCGGGTTGAACCGATTAATGGACAGCCCTAGCTGGGACTCGAAGAAGCCTATAAAAAGCATTCTGAAAGGTGGGCACAGTAGGCTCCACTAATAATTGGTTGCGAGCAGCAGAGAGGTGTGCATCAAGTTCAGAGAGAAACTTTGCCACTATGAAGTCCTCTTGTTGTTGTAAGATAACAGCAATATCAACAATAGAGGGATGATATTGACGTAGTTCATCCCATTTGGCCTTCAACTAGAGTGTAATATTCTTGTAAGGGGTGTCCATCTTGTCGCATAAGGAGGATCTCTTCATACAATTGATAAATCCGGCTAATGTTATGTTGAGGAGCATATGTGCTTCCAAGGGAATCCCAGATCTCCTTTGCCGTATTATGGAACATAACGGTCGACGCAATGAGACTCCATACTGTGAAGAAGAAAAGTGACCACTGCAGCATCAGACGTACTCCAAGAAGTATACTGAGGGTCGGTTGGTGCTGGAGGATTCAATTCCACATGCTGTCTTTTGCCATGTGAATTAAGGAAAAACAACATGGCTCTAGCCTACAATAAGTAATTCATCCCATCTAACTTCATAGTAGTATCAAGATAGGCTTGACATCAGTAGATAATTGAAGGTGAGTATCCATAGCAACGCAAGAAATAACAACACATAGTGAAGATTCAGTGATGCAGCATATGCCATAAGGGGACGCAGCAGATTTATCAAGAATCCAAGAACAGTGCCACAGAGGAATAAAAGAACGCATGGATGCAAGGATAGGCACGGAGAAGAACAGCAGTAGCAAGCTTTTCAGAAGCTGCAGGGAAGACTAGTAACGGAATACCAGATTGAAGAACTGTTGTGCCCGATCGATGAAGAAGGCGTCCGCATTGCACGAGCCGCTGTCGCCGACGAGAAGACAAGTGTTGAAGAAGAAAGAGCAGGACCGATCTTCCGCCTTCCTTTGAAACAAGGGGTGAGGCGAGGAAGGGCATGGAGAGGCGGATCAACACACAGACGAGGCGATGCACAGACGAAGCGATGCTCCCGCAGTGGAGCAGAGGAAGATTGCGGAGGGGACGACGCGATTCGGAAGGGCAGAGGGTGAATCAACGTGATGAGGCGGCGCGATTCAAACACTTCGGTGGTGGGGGTAGCGAAGTGCTTTGATACCATGTTAAGAATGATTGTAAACTTTTATATTTTTCTCTTTGGGTACAGCACAACCCTTTATAGAGAACACGTATAACCCTAACTGGTTAACGTGTTCGGATCTAACAGCCTCTAACATATGGTACTGATCATATATCAATACCAGGTTGGACTGATGCATGCTGTCGATATAACCCCTGGTTTTTGTTTCACTCCCCCTACCCAGGACTTGGCTTGGGACTGCAGGACCGGGCCTTTCTGAAATTCTGGTTACCTCATGCTATAGCAGGATTGTTAAATTAGCCTCTCCACCGTCTTCCAGTCTCTCTTGTTGCTGCAGTTGCTTTAATTTAGCCTCCATAACAGTTGCCGCAGATGATGATATTGGTTTTGTATTGGTGCTCTATAAAAAATTGTAGAAATCGTCCATGGTTTCTTTTAGGCCATCATGATATCTCTTTGTAAGAGTTTTCTAATTTCTCCAACGGTTAGGGCATGTAAAGAACATCTCTTAGTTATTCTATTATGAGAATTCTCGACTTAATTGAGCATGGATATCTCTCCAGCCCTGTTTCTAATGTCATGCTTCGTCTTCTACAATGTACGTAGGTTCCATAGTTTAATTAAATGGTACCAACTATATTCTATTGGCAATGGTCCACTAGCACTTCCTTGGCTCTTAAGCGAAGCTTCATTACATTAACATGCCTCCTCCTGCAATGACTGATCCTATCTATACTGTGTAGCAAGCATTTGATTATTGTATTCTCATTTGTCTCAATAAATTTAGTTTCTATGAGCTTTTTTATAAAGTTCTAAAATTGTTTTGTATCCTAAAGAAAGCTATATATGGACTTAAACAAAGTCCAAAAGGCATAATTTGGTTAAGTTCTCTCGTGGTTACCTAACTTGGTATAAAATGTAGAAAAACAAGTTAGTTGACTTTATTAGACAAAAGTCCTTTAGCATTGCTATTCCTGCAATTTGTATAGATGATATTCTCCTTACTGGGAGTGACAATAAAGACATTTAAGAAGTTGAAAATCATTTGGAGAATAAATTTATTATAAAAGATCTTGGAAAACTCATTTATTTCCTTAGAACTTAAATTGCGTGCTATGTTGGAGGATTGTTTCTTTCTTAAAGAAAGTATGCCCCTTGGATATAAACCTATTGATGCACCTAGCCTTCTAGGTCATAAGCTTCACAGATGATGGATTTACTGACTATGATGCTACTAAGTAGTATGGTTACCAGCGGTGATGTCTCATGTAGTTAGAGTCAATCGCTGAAACAAAAGCATTGGAAAGCTGCTTGAAGTATTCTTTATTATATAAAAGGGTACAAGGAAATGGTTTATTACTTTATTCTATCAAAAATATGAATATCTGTGAATAGAAATCTACATTGATGTTGATTATGCAGGCAACCTAGATGATAGAAGGGCTATATCTGAATATTGCACTTACATTGGTGGAAACATAGTAACTTGAAATGCTAAAGTTGAGTATACAGATATGATTCATAGCACACGTGAGATGATAGTTTAGACCATTTGTCCCTTTCTAAAGATATGCGGTTTCCTATTACCATGTGGCATGATAATTAAGTTGCTATGTACATTGCTAGTAATTTTTTGTTTCATGAAAGGGTTAAACACATTGAGATTGATTGTCACTTCATTTGTGATGTTATCTCTAAAAAAAGCCAACACCTCTTTCACTTATTTAGAGAATCAATTTTTTTTATATTAAAAAAACCTCTCACTAGCAAATGGTTTTTTGTTCTTATTAGTAAGATGGGTATAATCAAAATCTACGTCCAAGATGAGAGGGAATTTTGAGAACTACGTATTAGGACCCAAATGGGAGAATTAACACCTAGATCTCCATAACTATTCTATATAAACCTATGTGCTCTTTATTTTTTCTACACACTTAGTTTGAATATGTGATTTGGTTTTATACTTTCGTATTATTAACCTTTTCACTTTTTTTCATTGAGATTTTCCTTGTGCCTAATTAATGTAATTACAGCGATATTGTTGGCTAGTATCGGTCCATTGTCGAATCGGTGCATATCTAGTAGCATCGAGTACCAACACTATATATATATACATATATATGTATGTATATTTGATTAAAGAGCGTGCATCTTATTTGTGCTGAGCAACATCAGCGGATGTTACTCGGCTGTCTGTTGGTTTAAATTTGATTGATTCAGAAAAAAAAATCGAGTTTATTGGGTAAAATTAGTATTATTATTGATTACCGAAATCAAGCTCCCTTGAACTTTGAGATCGGTTGGTATTTCTTTACTTGGGGTATATATCATATTTTTTTTCACGGAAATCAGATTATAAATGGGAACTAAGGTTAGAATTTCACTGTAAGCAGTATCAAGCAAACATCCTTCTACCCTGTTGGATTTCCATAATATTTTCTGCCTATTCTCTTCATTTTTTCCACCTTGTTAGTTCCTAAGCAGTTTTAAGAGACTAATTGGTTTCTTGTTCCTTTCGCAAGTTTAATTTTAACCGCATTCAGTTGTTACCAGCTATTATTGCGTTTATCTTGTAATTTTTATTTAAAATAAAGTACTCGATTATGCGAAGAGATTTCATGAACACTTACTGAAAATTAAGTCAAGGACAAATTCATTAGCTCTTTATGCGGCAAGAGAAAGAAAGTCCATGAGATAATAGACTTCAGATGTTTGTAGCTACTGATCAGCATTTTAGCTGTAATTAATTTTGGAAAATGATGTTGTATGTCTTCTGCCGCTCTTCTCTTTGTAGGTGTCATATTGAACCTTGTATTGAGCTCATTTTTCAGTCATGGCACTATTTTCTCTGATTACTAGCTTGCAATTACTCTGCTCAACGTTGTACTTGACAAAAGTGTTACGTAAATATGTGAATTTTTTGTTCAGAATTGAAGATTCTTGAAATTCTAATGGAAAAACGATTAATTTATCTTTTTGGTTTGTTAACATTTAACTAACAGAATCCTGTTTACAAAATTGCATCATCTTTTTCTTCCTTTGTCTTCATGACAGACAAAATCTGTGATTGAATTGGCTGCAAAGACTAAGCGTATCATTCTTCTTTCTGGGACGCCATCTTTGTCAAGGTTATATCTGAGTAGAATTTTAATTTCATACTCTTATATGAAAGCTTGTAATGCAATTTTAATTGCCAATATTGCAACTTACAGCATGCTGGATGAGGGCATTTATGATGGAAACGTGATATTGAAAAAGAAAAGAACATCCTGTGAGTCCATGATTTGAAATACCAATTTGAACCGGTGTTGGATTAGACAAAGGAAATCAATTGGGATGGATTGGTTTTTTAAAACCAACTATTGAATGACTCCAGAAAATGATCAACAAGAAAGAGTAAAATGGTAGAAATCATTAACAAAACCTGATCACATTAAGGATGTAGAGGACTCAAAACTTTGAAGTTCCCCAGGGCGCCTTTGTTCCAGCCTATCATTTTATCATGGATACCTTGAGCATGTTGATTGTGGTGTTGAGGGTGATTAGACCTAGGCACATAGCTCCTTTGAAAATGAAAACTGCAAACGTTAAAAATCTGTCCAACTTTCTACAAGTTGGAAGAAATTCATAAAATATTTTTGTTGATTTGATAATTCATTCATACTTCTATTACGTATACACGCTCATTTTGTATTCGTCCATAAGAGGTTATCGTTTTACATTCCCTTAAATCCCTTTTCCTGAACGTCAAAATATGATTTGGAACCTTAATTTTTTGAACTTAATGAAGTTTGTTGAAATATTTACTCCATTGCCATCCATGGTCTGCAATAAGAATTTTCACTGTAATATCAGTTATTTAATCAGTACTGTGAACAGATTTAACTTCACTTTTCTGTTAGGATTTGGAATCCACATGACAGAAAAATGAAGTATGAAATACAGTTATCTATGCTGGAGCTATAATTATTTTTTTTAATTTACATGTTGCATGCAGCAAGAGCACTATGCTAAGCACCTTTCATCATAGAGGGTGTACTGTAAATCAATGCAGAAAATGGCCTCATTTATTTCTCTATTTTAGATTTTGTCTGGAACTAAATTGCAATTGTTGCTTGCATTGTTTATTTTTTTCCGTTCACTTTCCAGTTTTTCTTACTTGTGGTTTTTGCTAGGTGATCGTAGGCCCTACGACATTTACCATCAGATTAATATGTTATGGTGCGCTTTTCTTTGATATTTATGCTGCTTTTTAGTTTCAATGGTTGAAGATAGCAATAAGCTTCCCCAAGTTCTTTTTTAAAAAATCTCATGTTCTTTGCAACACATTACTTGCTTATTGAGGTTCAGGCCTGGGTTGCTTGGAAAAGACAAGTATGAATTTGCGAAGAATTATTGTTCAATCAGACTTATTCAAACCTCACATGGACTCATTTTTAAGGTACGTGTCACTCCTTGTTAAGTGTAGTCAATTTTTTTAATTACTATAGTACTTGCGGTAATATGTTGGCTTATTATCTGCCTCTCAATGTTATATGCAATGGAATTTTTTCAATTGCGTTTTTCTAACCCCCAAGGTTTTTAAAATCTCGATCCGTACTATCGCTATCGCCATATGATGGTACTGATACCAAACGTAGTGACACTATATGTACTAATACTTGTATCATCTCATATCAGTATACACTGCCCATAGAACATGGATCTGTTTTTTAAACCTTGTAGTATGGGTATAAGTCATGCACAAGAATCACTACTTCTCTCTATGAGTGGTGATTTTTTTTTTGTCTTTTAGCCCAACAAAGACAATTCTTTCCACTCAATACAATCTAGAAAGCAACTGATTCTTTTAGTATTTAAAACTTTTCACAAGTGTGCTACTTCAAAGATGATCCTTTGATTCTTGGAAAACTATAATTTATTTTTGATTACTAAGTTTTAGTTTGACTTTTGAAATGATTCATCTTATCATGTTTAATTACGTGCAGGACTTCTCAAGGGGCATGAGAATGGGAGAGCTTAATGTTTTACTTAGACAGACAGTGATGGTTTGTTCTTAGAAACTTGTTGTTAGTGTAGTCATTGTTTAATCTCCATGGCATAAATTTTTATTGATACATATCACAGTGAAAAAAGTTTCCAACTTGTGCTTATATATTATAACATAATGCCACATTCTAATTGCTACAAAGGTGCCCTGAATCAAGTAAGTGATAGTTTTGTCAGGCTACACAGTACACAGTGCATTTTCAAGCTTAACTCAAAATACTTGGATATGTTAAGTGAATACATAGAATTTTGTCCATACCATGCTTGAAGAATGCAGTTTACATCAAGCTTCATTGTGTATTTCTTCTGCCGATTTAGTTTCCTAGTTGGGCTTATGTCTGAAAAATGGACTCAAGTTTCGCTTCTAACAACTAAACTGGGTTTATAATCTAGTGCATGTTATGCTTCTACTGAACAAAACCATGATAACCTACTTTTTGTGTAAGTTGCATAAACGGTATACAATATGCTCACCATTTTATTTTGATTCACATTATTTTTCTTTTTTTTTATTTGGTTACACAAGCGATGGTAAGTGTTCCAAGTATGTGTATATGCAAATTTTTTGACGAATTATTTATAGTATTATTGGAGAGGCTAATTCATGTTTCTATGTAAATTGATAAATTTTATACTTTAACTTAACCTCGCTAATGATTACTTAAGCGATCTGATAAAATTTATGACAAATGTGCTTGATTGAAATGCTTACGCAGTTTGTTTATCCAATTAAACAAAATAAATTTAGTGCACCAAAATTAAATCTGGGCATAGTTTATGTACTGACTGGAATTTATCCTTTTTAACTTTTCTGTTGAAACTAATCCAACTTGGTATGTTATGGGCTAGCGTAATACTGAAACACTTGGAATGATATGTTTGTCTACGTGAACTCTTGTTTAGTGGAAGTAAAACAACAATACAGCTCATGCTAGCTACTTTATTACACAATAGAAAATATGAGCGCATAATTACTACCTGAGTTTTCTTTTGTATATTTAACTGATCAATCTTCAGATTATTCTCCTTTAGGTAAGGCGTCTGAAGGAACATGTATTAACACAATTGCCACCCAAGCGTCGTCAAATCATATGGGTCATGTTGAAGCCAGCAGATGTTCTTTTGGCAAGAACAACATGTAGGGCGACTGGTACAATTAACATGGATGGAGAACCGGGAACATCTACAAGCAGTAGTGATCAAAATATATGTTATGATGGAGACCAGATGTTGGAGAAACATAATTCCTATTTAGGTAAAAGTTCATCTTCAACTTATGGATTTCTCCTTCCAAATACATTCTCTAATGTTTGGCACTAGAATTCATGGTTCAGCCTATGCTAGGCGGCACCAACGAAATCTATCTGCCAAACATGAAATTGTTAAACAAACTAACTACGTATTGATGTGGGAGACAAGGAAAGGAATGTGGAATGAGAAGGATAGCTCATAGTCAGAGAGCAGATAGAATCAGGGGTTGGATATATAGAGTTGGAGCCAAACTTGGAGCTGGGTTGGAGAGGGAGAGAGAATGGGAGGAGAATAGGGAAAGGGGAGAGGACGTGAGGAAGAGGATTGGGATAGATATAAATTTAATTAAACTATATAGAGACACAAATTGAGTTTTTATTTTCTCTTAGGAAAATTTTAAATACTTCAAGGACACTAAACTGAGTCTTCAATAAGTAGAACCAGCACTTGGTGATAATTACCATCTATAATATGGATAATAAGTTCACAAGAAACCATGGAAAAATTAAGTGAAGAGAATTATGTTAGAATGATTACCTTTTATCATTATCTTTATTCTTAGCTATACCAGATAGTAAGTTCAGTGGAAACTGGTCTGTGAGATATAATTGGCACATATACTTTTTATATTGGTATACTTTGATACAAGAACTTTTATTTGTTGGTACATTCGGTACAGATCTTATTTGACGTTAGACCATTACATCAATATGTTTTGAGAGTTTCGATGGGAGTTTCAACGGGTGGCCCATTTTACCATTTACTTCAAGCAATAGTAGTTTATCAATTATATTACGCGCATTGAACTGATTTGTTTAGTTAATTATTGGTTCGACCTATTATTTAATTGGTCCCAATTTGTAAACCAATCAAAACATAAAAAAGTCACCCATTTGTACTATTTAATTTAGTTAATTGTATGTATAGTTCAATTACCACTAGTTTGATTGTCCTCTGAGTTGGGCATGATTTTAAATCTTGGTCCTTAATGGTATATTAGAACCAGCCCAACCGATACATACTGGACATATCAAGGTTATAATATACTAGTACTAATAGTGTACGAATTGTTGTGTCTCGGATTGGTATGTATCAAAGATTCAAATCTTGGTTCAGTACAAGGATCCTAAAACCGGTCCAGTACCTATCGGTTCTACTGGTTTGTACAAGTCTGGTGACCAACCAACATTGGAAATATGATGTAGCCGTCGCTATGAGCTTCCGCTGCTTCCGCCGGTGGAGGAAGCTTCAAACGAAGCCTTTGCTGGTGGCGAAGCCTCCTCCGCCGGCGGCAGAGGCTTCGTTCGAAGCTTCCGCTTGTAGAAGCATGAGAAGAGGAAGTGGGAGGGGGAGAAGATGAAGCTCGGTACCACTGACATACTGTCCGGTACCAGCCTGCCGGACCGATTTTGTGATCCTTGGTTCAATATTAGTCTAGTCTCGAACCAGTACATACCGGACAGACCGATATTGCATGGTACCGATACTAGATGTACCGCCATTATAGTACAGGTGCAAATGCCGGGAAGCACAAAAGGAGATTTTCAAAACCTTGATATTGAGTCACTAAATGTTTGTCCATCTACAATGAACTGCAAGGAGAAAAAGGAGATTGACCCTTGACAATGACCACAACTTCCCGTCCACCATTGCAAGATGAAATAGTATAACCATTGCTCAAAAGATGTAGGCACTTGTAGAATCAATGATGACAGTGGAAATTCTCAAAACATGTGTAAAAACATTCTTCATGCTAGGGAAAGTAGAGTTATTAGAAGTTAGGCGCATGGAAATGCATCAATAAGATAAACAAAGTTGTCAAAACTTGTCTTGAATATTAGGATCTTAATCCTATAGCCCATATTAGCTCAAATAACTTGCAATGTGTATGAGAGTTTAATAGATGCTAGAACACTAGAAATTTCAATCCTATTTGTAGGTCTTTGATCCTAGCCATATAATCTATGGGATCAGTGATCCCTTTCTATCTAATAAAGCATATGACCATGCATCAAAACCCCTTACTTTCAGCTTGCTAATTTTCTAATTCTAACTCAAGCTCCTAAGTTATTTGAATCATTAAAGAAATATAAGATTTTGTTTTGTTCACTCATCCTATTTTTTTGGCCTTCATTTGGCAACAATACTTTGATGTTACTATCCTCTATTTGACTTTGTTACTACGTTTTCCTCTGGCCTTGTTGCAACTTGCAAGCATGCGTTATCACTCCACCACATTTCTTTACTGCTCAAGATGCTATCAGCTTCATTATTGGTTGAGACAAAAGCCATTAACCACATTCTTTTAGATAGTAATTATTGTGGTTTTACATAATTTTTCCTTGATTAATACTATTTTATTTTATTATTTTGAAAGTAGTAAACACTAAACACAATTAGTGGGTTCAGTACAATATAATTGGTATAATAATGCTATGTTAGTATATTTGTGTTAAATTGTCTTAGAATATTAATGTATATTAGACAAAACAATTTTTTGAACGTTTGGTAGGATCTTGTCATCCGACTTTTTTATCTTACATTCCACATTGTAGATTCTTCATTGTTGCTAAGTAAAACTTGATTATATATACCATAAAGAAACTTGACAAAAAATAAATCCTAACACTCTTTTAGAAGCAAGATTTAAAAAACCGGTACACTAGTATATACTGATTGGTACGGGCAGTACAGACATTATATAAGTAGAAGAAGAAGAGGAGGAGAAAGAGGGAGAGGAAGAAGAAGAAGAAGAGGAGAGGAGAGAAAGAGGCCAGAAAGAGAAAGAGGAAGAGGAAGTAAGCTTCCGCAAAGTGGGTGACCACTTTTGCTCTTCATTCCTTTTGCCCTGGCGCTTGTGGCGGATGCCGCTTCCGCCTTCTTCTCCTTTTTCTTCTTTTATTTTTCTTTTTCTCCTTCTTCTTTACCTTCTTTTCTTCCTCTTCTTTCTTCTTTCCTCTTTTGTTACTCCTGCATGCCAATCCCTGCTTGGACCGGTAGTAATTGGCTATACGCCTTGGTATGGAACGGTTTTTAAAACATTGCATAGAAGGTTTGATATCTCATTATTAGGTAAATGATGCTCAACTCATCCCATTTGCCTTGAAGTACTTAATAGTCACGAATTGGTCACTCATCTTGTTTTGCGATATTGCTTAAAATCATTAGTGTTTAATGGATTTTATGGACAAGAATATGAATGTCTATTGTTCTTGTGTGATAAAGAGAATGTACTCAATAAAGGCAGTTGATAGTTGGTACTATTAAGTTTGGTATAGGTGCCCATGGCTAAGAGAAGCAAAGATATAAAAAATAAAGTTAAAAGAATTTTTCATGTTTTTATCCTTAGAAAGGTAAGAAACCAATGAAAGATTTCTGATTGTAAGGTTTCAAGTTTCAACAAATGTAAGGAGGAAGATGAAGGCCTTGTTTGGGGTTGCTTCCACCCAACATTAGACAATGTGTTGGGTGCAACACTGCATGGTCGCTGGTGTGTTCTGCACTTGCATCCCTACACTGGAGCCTCATAGTAGTCCTCTTCCACCCCTTGCAATGTCGTGTTCAGCTTGTTCCAATGCCAACAATCCAGCGACCTTCCCTACATGCACTCTCCCTTACTCTGACCATGCCAAGCCCTACCCACCCACCCATGCTGCTGACCTTCCCTATAGATGATGGGCTTATTCCCATCTTTTGGCATTGAGCTCCCTTGCTCTTTCTTGGCCCAACTTGTCAGATTGAACGATTCTTCTCATCAATCTTGTTTGCCTATCGAATTCATTCTATCTGGTGATAACCCTCACCTGATCAGCACCAAATACATGATGACATATGATCTCTTATTCCTATCGTTCTTACATATTTTCAATTTAGTTTCAATTTTAAGAAAATAGTTTCAGTCATGATTGCAAAATAACATAGCACAACAGAGGCACACCAAATAGCTTCCTTAAGAACACAATAATTTTTCCAGCAGCATTGCACCTCATTGTATAGCAGCGGAGAGGGAAAGATGGGGTTGCTTTTACACCAAGTTTAGAGGAAAGTTGAATTGGTTTTATTAGCAGGATAGTCATGAATACATATCCAATAACATAATGACTATTTAGTAACATATTAAGTAACCAATAAGATATTGCTAACCTCCCCAATAACAAATTTAATATATTTTGCATGGTGATTAATTGTGTTGGTAGGGTTAATACGTTATAGGGCTGTATTGATATGGTGCATTGCCAAAACCACGATTTGGCCAAGTCTTTAATCCCTGGTTTTGTATGTTTATTTCTGCATGAGTCATAGTTAGAAATTTGCTTTGAGTTTTATGTCGTTTATTAAATTTTGGCTTAGTAGCGTTCAACACAAACATTGATGAAGAATTTGCTGAAGACGTATGAGGATCCCTGGGTTGAAATTCGCTATGAGCATGCAATTTTCTTTTATAGAAGTTTTATTCTCTCAATACTCTTTTTCTATTACATGATATATCTTGCATGTTGATATTTATTAATCATGTTATTCTTTTTTTTTCTTCTTTCAGTCAATGGGCGTCGAAAGCCTCAAAAGCATCTTTCCCATCAAGAAATTGGTATTGCAAAATTATCAGGATTTCGCGAGTGGTTCTCCAACCATTTCACCTTTTCTGCGACAGAAGATGCAGATAGTATAGAGACTGGACTTTGTTCTCAGAAAACAATTATATTTGCTCATCATATAAAGGTTTTAGACGAAATACAGGTGAAACATGCTTTTGGTGTTCAGTATCACTTTTCCATTTGAGCAACTATTTGAGTTAAGCATGAATTAGAATTGATATGGGCACTAATATGACAAATCTTATTTGAGTAGGACGCAACATGACATGTTTATTTAATTTTTTCTCTTCAAACTTTAAAGAGAGTCTACAATGACTCTAACAACAAATTGTTTTAGATACTCTGAGGAAGCTTCTTTCATATTCAGTTCTTTATAATTCCCGATTTTAATTAAATTTTAAATTGTACGATTTAATTTTCATCTAATATTAGATTAGTGTTGGATTAAATCGAGCCAATTAAGCTTGAGTATGATCAAATCTTGTTAGAAAGATAGAAGTACGAAACATTAAGTTTTTGTCAACCTAAGATGGTTTCTTTGGTTGAGGATGAGTGATCTTTGATGATTATTGTTTTTCTTCTAATTTTCTTTATTTATTTCTCTCTCCCTCTTTGGTTCCTACCTAGCCTGTTCTGCGACTACAAGTTAAGAGTAGTGGGTCGACAGTGAATGCAAAAGTCTGGCAATAACTGGAGTTTCTAGTGCAGAGCTTGGTCTGCAAAATTAATGGGATTTTTTCTTTGACCTAGCCCGTCAAATTTTCTGATTTTTTATGATCTAAATCTCATGTTGGGTAAAATAAATTAGGGATTCACAATTCGACATTTACCCCTGGACCGTGTCTTTCTGATATTATTACATTAGGTGTTTATTTTGATTTGAGAGGATATGATCAAACCGTTGATACGATCAGGTTATGCTAATCTATTGAACCTGTATAGATACGATTAGTTCTGTGATAAAACCATATTGTGCAGATGTGTTTTTAGTTGAGATGATCTGGTTAGATTTGTGTAAATCCTTTAGTTCAGTTATAAGACCTGATTGGATTTCAGATCCTTAACAAGTTAATTTAAAGATTTAATCCATGCACCAGGTGATTTGTTTGCTTGTAGTAGTGATGTTCTCATTGGTTAGAATGTGCACCTGCAGAAGAGGCCAGGGCTGTTTTGAATATGAATTGTGTCAGTTAGCAGCTGGATGATATAGTTAGTAAACTTTGGTTCGGATTAAATTAATATGTTAATATTCTGTTAAGTTGGTCTAACTAATCTTAACAAAATTTGATTTTTGTTATTGAAGGACCTATGCTTGGTCAGTGAGCAATCCGAGCTAGATCTATAAACAGTGGGATTGTAGATTTTATCCTATGTGCTCTAAATAGCAGTAAGTTCTGATCTCGACATTTATGCTAGATAACTATTGGTCTATTGAAGAATAATATGTGAGGAATTACTTTTTGATCAGACATGTTTTAGTGATTGTCAAAACCTATTGGCTTTGAAGGAGATGATCCTTTGCTAATTAAATTCCAGATGGAAAGTGATAGGATTCTTTTTTTTGGGAACTGACTGTTTGAATGTTATGAGTTATGGACTAAGTTAAACTGCATGCTAGTCTACTGAAAGTGCTGAAATGTCAAGTAAAAATTGGCTCATAATCCTAGAAGTTGACCTGCTGTTAAGTCTGTTGTTTTTGGTTAAGCTATTAGTGTTCTTATTAGATGACATGAGAAATGAGGATAGTGTTCAACGTACAATATGATATTTACCATGAACTTGCTCAAATTAGATGCAAATGAATATCAGGTTGATGATGGTCATGGGTGCTTTAGTCATGCACCTAGTTGGATCGATGAGTCTTGATTGTGAGTGTAGTTGCTAATTTTTGTGTGATAACTTTGGTTATTGAATGAAATCTTTTGACAATTGGTTTTATATCAATGGCTAGGGTGTATGGAATCTGTGTGAGGGTGTACCGGAGATCCGGCTGAGGATAGCTACTAACATGCCTTGCATTAGTGTATGAGGTTGTCTTTGGTATTCGTCTGTGGAGATCGAATAGTATATGAATGGATTAATGAAACCCCTATTTCACTCGATTTCATTGCATTGTAATTTGTTCATAGAGGTCCATTTAGTATTAATAGTTGTAGCATTTTTTATGCATGTATATGGGTGGTGGATACTATAGATGGTTGTTGTGTGGTATGATTTTGTATGCATGTCCACATATGGTTACATTGTGCATATTTTACACTTTGGAGTTGATACATCCCTATCTATGTGCATATTGTGATATTTTGGATTAGATTCTAAATACAGTGGGCTCGTTGAACATTTCTATAATTTCAATTGAAATAGACTTATAATGTGTTGGTTGGGCAAACATTGGTTGTTGTATGGGACATGCTAGGGTTTCTACATGTTGGATGCAATAAGATTAGACTATTGTGTGGGGTCATTTTTGGTTCAATTTTAATGCAAATTGAAATATAAAAAAAGTAGTGTGATCATTTCAAATTCACCTTATAAGTTATAAGGCTTTTCGTTTTAGTAGATTTTAGTTTCTAATGAACGCAAGCATTCATTGTTAATTACCCCTAATGATCTTATGACACCTTTGATTATGAGATTTATAACGTATAACAGAGTGAAGACAAATGGTTGAAAAAATAATCTCATTCACAGTTTATAATTTGATTACAAGAGTAGACTCAAGATTGATGTGCATGTGACATAGGTCATTGTGAAAAAAATCTGAGTTGTGTTGTAACAACGTTGAGGAACTATGCCCCAATGCGAAGTATCGTCGTACGCAAGAATTTGTGGGGTTATTTTTGGTTGAATTTCAATGGAAATTAAAATATAAAAAATATAGTGCCACCGTTTTAAATTTATTTTATAAGCTATAAGGCCTTTTGTTTTAATAGGTTATAGCTTCCAATGAACGTAAACATTCATTGTAATTACCCCTAAGGATCTTAGGGTACCTTTGATTAAAAGATCTATAACAATATAATAGAGTAAAGACAAATGGTTGAAAGAATAATGTCATTTACAGTTTATAATTTGATTAAAAGAGTATACTCTCAAGACTAATGTTCATGTGACATAGGTCATGGAGAAAAAATCTGAGTTGTGTTGTAACAACATTGAGGAACTACGCTCCGATATGAAGTATCAATGTACGCACTTTCCAAACAATATTATTAACAATATGCGTCAGGTGTTTATCGTCCATGACTATATTTGAATTAACTAGATGAGTTGAGTGCATGAGTTAGGTGAACGAGCCACTGGCTAAACGTTCGAGGTTTGTGTAAACGGGTTGGTAGGCCAAATCTTCAGAATTTGAATAAACGGGCTAATGGGCCAAGCGTTTAAAATTTGGTGTGAATGAGTCGTGTGACCAAACGTTCAAAATTTGGTGAACGGAATTTAGTGAATGAGCTGATTGGCCAAATATTTAAAATTTGGATGAACGGGTCCTAGGATCAAACATTCAAAATTTGGAAGAATGGGCCGTTGGGCCAAACATTCGGAATTTGGTGAATGAGCCGTGGGGCCAAACGTTCGAAATTTGAATGAACGGATTGTGGGACCAAACGTTCAAAATTTAGATGAACGGGTCATGGGACCAATCGTTCAAACTTTGGTGAATGAGCCTATGAGCTAAACATTCAGAATTTGTTGAACGGGTCGTGGGACCAAACGTTCGGAATTCGGGTGAACAAGCTGATAGGCCAAGCGCTCGAATTTCAGTGAATGGGACCTGGGGCCAAACATTTAGGATTTGAATGAACAGGTCTTAGGACCAATTATTCAAAATTTGGGCAAATGAGCCAATAAGCCAAGCGTTCAAAGTTTGGATGAACGGATCGCGAACCAAACGTTCAAATTTGGGTGAATGGGCTATGAGATCAAACATATTGTTCAAAATTTGGGCAAACGAGCCAATAAGCCAAGCGTTCAAAGTTTGGATGAACGGGTCGCGAACCAAACGTTCAAAATTTGGGTGAATGGGCTGTGAGATCAAACATTCATAATTTGAGGTGAACGGGCCGATGGGCTAAGCGTTCAAGATTGAGTGGATTTCGTAAAACTGAATCCAGTGTTGTGAAATAGCCACAATAGCGGCGCTATAACGTTTTTCTATAGCGGTTTTTGAGCAATCCGCTATGAAATGCTATAGCGGTGTTATAACGGATAGGACTTCATTATAATATTTTTAAATTTTAGAAAGTAAAACTATGACTTGAATTGAGTTGGTACTATGTGATCTTTCTTTATATAATTTATTTTATTTTTATGCAGCTTAATTTATTAGGTATATAACACATATTTCAAATGTTATACTTAATTTTTTATATGTATAATATATATTTTAAACGTTATGTGACTTCCGCTATTTGCCCGCAACGCAATCCGCTATATTATATTGCGGATTTTTAGCTTTCCGCTATTTTCCGCGATGCGCTATTGATAACACTGACTGAATCTCATCGGATGACAAAAAGAAATGGTCGAGGAGGCTGCTACGATTTATCATTATTTTGATCAATTTTGATTTTTCAATCAAGCGTAACTTTATCAATTCTAGATTTGCTTCCCTGGGTTTATATTCGGTACCCTCTTGCGTCTAGAAAACAGAACTCATTTTGCGAGCTCGGATGGCTATGACAGCTTGGCGACGAAATTCTGAAAGTGACAGCAGAGGGCGAGTATGGTGGCAAAGAAGGAACTCGAGCGTTGACTTTCTTTTGACGGTGATCACGGAGCTCGACTGCAGATTTTGCCAGAGGCGGGCTTTGGAAGCGATGCCTTATTCTTGTAGTGGTTGCTTTCGTTTTGGTGACTGAGTCCAAGGATGAGCTTGTGTTTATGCCATTTAGGGCTGCTTCATCGCCGAGGATTTCTTTCTCTTTTGGTCGATGAAGTTGGAAGCGACGCCACGGGGCGAGTTCGGGTGGCGCGTTTGTTCAGGCAGTGGTAGCTTCAGCGGCGATGGAAGAGGAATAAGCTTCTAACGATTTCCGATCTAGTGCAGACGACAAAGCTTGATAGCTGGTAGATCTGGCTGGAGAGCTTGACGAAGACGAGCGAGTTCGGCAGCGGTATTCCATTCGGAGCTAAGATTTTTTTTTAGAGCACGCAAAGGGACTTATTGTAAGAAAGAACTTCGGCGACGCTTCCTGTTTTGGCAATTATCACAAAATTCGATGGTGAGCAGGTCTAACAGTAGATGACGACAAGCTCAATAACGGACTATTGATTTCTCAGCGAGCCCGAAGGCGACAATATGGCGGTGACAACATATGATAGCATATCAAAATCCTGCTGATGATGGGAAGCTGTTCTGGCATTGGATTCGACGACAAATTTGCAGAATTCTGATTTTTGCACCCAATTGAGGTGAGGGGGGAATTCTGACGATTCTTGCTTGTGTTCGGAAGAGATGGCGGTGTCAATTTCTGAGTATTGCGGTAAGTATTTTATTTTATTTTTATGCTTAAAATACTCTCTGACAAGCTGATTCGAAATTTGATTTTGTGAACGCATTCAAATTTTGTAAACGAGCTCCATCAGTAAAAAAAAAAATTCTCGTGCCCTATTTCATGCCTAATCTTTTTGCCTCTCTCGGTGATTTTCTCCGATCATCTTCCTAGGTTGAATTTCTAAAATTTTTCCTGTGTTTCTAGATTTATTACCTAACTTTTTTTATACACAGGTTCATCAGTTAGATTACAGTACGCCGCTCCTCTTTTTATTCACAGCGGCCTTCTCGGAATTACAATCATCCTCCATCTTTCTTTCACTTATGCGCATGAGTATTGAAATTTTTTTTTTACTGAATTGCTGAAATCTCGCCCAAGTTTATGTATTCATTAACTAAAAACTTTGCTTGTATGCATGCACAGGTTCGTTGGGTGGATCCTTGCTAATCCCTTTTCTTTTTACGGCAGCCTTTAAGTAAAAAGGTGCACTACCAGAATTCTACTTCTGCTTCATGGCCTTGATTTTAAGTTCTTATGCAGTCTGAATTTTATATTGCATTGCAACCTTATTCTCTGAAGCACAGAGTTTGAAACTAAGTCCTTCCGTAATAGATTCTACAAAATTTTAACAGAGAATTCAAGCGAACTCTCATGTGTATTTTTTTTATGAGCAAGATTCCAAAGATTTGCCTTGGCAAAAATCTGGGCTGAAATTTGGCCGGAGTTCTAGATTTCTTTAGGAGGGATTTACTTCCTCCCTTTCTCCCTTTGATGATTTCATCTCCAGCGGAATTAAAATTCTGCATCTTTACAGAGTTTTTCAGTGAATCCTCAATATTTATTTTACCCAGCCGAGTCTCCTTCCTTCATCAATTTTCTCTTTCTTTTGTTTTTTTTTGCAGCTTTATAGATTTATTTTAGTGAATCCTCGACAATGATTTTATCCCTAGCAGAATTAAAATTCTGCTTTGTTTGTTTTCGCGTGTGAAAAGTCCAGCCGAGTCTTCTTCCTTCATCAATTTTCTCTTTCTACAAGAAATTATTCTCTCTTCATGCAACTATGCAATTTTCAGCCGTGATCATACAACAACAGCAACTTCTTTTCTCTTTTTTTTTTTTTTATTCCAGCCAATCTTTCGAGCAGCCCTCTTTTTTTCTTTTTTTTACATACTTCCCTGCTGAGCCTTTTTTTTCTCACATGATTTCCAGCCAAAATCATGTGAACAACAACAACATTTATTTATTTTTCCATCTAACAACACTATCCTTTTTTTTTTGTGCATATTCTCTTGCAGAAATTTTGTGTGTAATTTCTACTAACGTGAGAATCTTTTCTTCGGCCAAAAATTTCTGCAAAGTCCTTAACAAGAGTTTCTGTAATGTGATTGAGTTTGGGTTTTTCTACAAGAGTGCTTAATGGAATTTCTCTACTGAGATCGAATATCTGATTTTCTACAAAGTCCTTAATGAGGGTTTCTTCGTTGTGATTAAGTTTGGGTTTTTTCTACAAATGTCCTTAATGGAATTTCTCCACTGAGATTGAATCTCTGATTTTCTACCGTGTCCTTATTTGAGAAAGAGTGAGAGGGAGAAAAAGGGGTAAGATAATGTAAAAAGAGTGAGAGGGAGAAAAAGGGGTAAGATAATGTACGTCTTTTTCTCCTAGCTGAGACCTCCTTTCCTCTACAAAAAAAATCTCCTCTTATGTAAACTCTTGTTAATGCCCCCAAAAAAGTACTCTTTGTTCGAATATGTGAATAGCCTTTCCTTTGTTGATTTTTTTCCTTTTTTTATAGTCCTCTCTTTTCCAAATTATTTTTCTAAATGAGGGATTATGCTATTTTTTTCCATCACACATGGCCACAATTTTGTCTCCGCGGTCTCTTTTATTTTTATATTTATTTTTTGTGGCTGCAAATTGTTTCCAAAATAGCACATGTTGTGGTCCACTTATTTCTTTATTTTCTTTCCATGGCTACCTTGCTCAAAAATAGCGTCCGGACCCGAAATTTCTTTTCGCACGCTTGGAGCAAGTCTTTGGCAATTTTGCTCACATCCTCTTTTTTTTATGCGCCAATATGGTCAAATGTGGTCAAATTAATTAATTAATTAATTGATTAATCAATTAATAACTAATTAATTAATAATTAATTAATTGATTTTTTTGTTGCACTATAATGGTCAAAATTTATTTTGACAAAAACATACTGGCTGAATTATTAATTAATTAGTTCTCAATTTTTTTCTTGCAATATAATGGTCAAAATTTATTTTGACAAAAACATACTGGCTGAATTATTAATTAATTAGTTAAGAACTAATTAATTAATTAATTAATTAGTTAAGAACTAATTAATTAATTTTATTTATTTAATTATTTTATTTTTCCCTTCAATAAATGCCCCCCAACGGATTTGTTATAAGCAGCATGTTCATACAAATTCGTTGTAATTTTTTTATCCTCATAATCTTCCTTTTCTTTTGTAGTTCGAATATTTCTCATCCGTCTATAGTAAAGTAATCTCCTCAGTATACTGAGGTAGCTATTTTCTTTGATGTAGATGATTACTCTTAACTTTCTTCACTCTCTTTTCTTTTGTTGAAGATGCCTATTACTTGGATTCACCCCTTGGAAATACCCTTCGATCATCCCACTGATGATATCATTTCAGATTACATTGAAAAATATGATCCCACTTGGTTTTTTTTAGCAAAAATGACATATATAGCGTGATAGGATGTTAGAAGGGAGAGACTCCTTTCATGATAATATACCCCGACATTTATCTCTTTCTGTTTCGTCCAAAGATTACGCTCCCAAATTGGTATTTGATATTAAGCTATAGACTCCATTAGAACGTAGTGTTGCTGGAGTGAAGGATCACAAAGGACACGTTCATAAATAAAGTTCAGATCATTTTCTGTGTTTAGAACTAATCAATAATGTCAAAATACCACCTCAGGAACCCGTACATTTTTTAAGATTAGAGATGGTCTCTGGACATGTTCCTAAATGGGATTCACGATTTGGAATTTGAGGAAGTGTCTTGCATCATCCCGGGTACACTGAGTGGGTGAGATATATTTTACTTACTAAGAAAATTTTTTTTGGGAAAGCAGACATAATCGATGCCATAATCTTGTCATTGCTTAATTATGAATGTGACACTAGTCTGCTAAAGGGAATCTTGGCGCATTGGGACCCCACTACCAACACATGCTATATTTGTGATGAAGAAATTTTTTTGTCTTTGGGATATGAGAAATATTTGTCGACTTTCAATTGTGTGCCACAATGATGAACATGTTCCAGATGAAAAGGCGCTTTCTGGTGAAGTGATGCATGACAAATTTCGTTGTTGCTGCACTATGATTAGTTGTCTCGCCTAAAGTTTGGAGTCATTTCTATCAATTGGATTTTACATTTTTTCGATTTGAGCTTTGCACTAATAATAGGAGTTCCTTCGCCCTATGACCGTTTATGAAGTTAGTTTAGAAGATATTTCAGTTCAAGATTTTAATTCTCCCTCCAGACTTGAGATTGCTGCCCAAGATATAGACCGTAAAATATTTCTTATGGTATTTTTGTCTTGCTGGTTGTGCTATTTTGTGGTTCCTCAGAGATATCTAGATCGAATTAGACCAGAGGTATTTGTTGTGGTTGAGAAATTATCAGGAGTTCAGATATCCTCAGGGCTAGCTGCCTTGTCAAATTTGTTTAGATCCTTAAGAGAAGCTTGTACAAGTGATTCTCCGGGTTCAAAAGGTACATTGCATCCTCATCACTATTTTTTTGGATGGTTTAACATACAGTTTCAGGGGTTATATAATACCATTGCTTATGAGAGTATTCAATGCAAGCTGCCTTATTTGATAAGCACGGCTGGAGCAATTCCTGTACACTTCAGAGGTTGCACTGCTTACCCACTTTTTCGTAAGTTTGGAGCCTTTGGTCATGCTCGAGTTATTTTTCCAAACAAGAAGGGGCTTCTTTTAGACCAAGCAGAGCATGTCGAAAATGAGTTCGAGACTACTTTAACTTCATAGAAGCTTGCCGCCTTTGAATTCTTCGTAAGTATTTGAGTTAGTTGGTTGCCATCCAGAAGTGGCAATATAGCTTCAATGGAAGTGTACAATCCTAATAGGTGTGCTCGTCAATTTGGTTTTGACTAGGTTGTCCCCAAGAGTGTGCTCAATTTTACTGATTTATCTAGAAATATCTCTATTCTTGCTGAGTGTTAACGTACACTTCTTCATTGTGGGACTAATTCTTCTTATACCGTCCCATCTCGTAATCGCGCACCTCAATGCAACTTTAAATACCAGGTGTGGCACAACATGCATCCGAAAGCATATTTCAATTACCCAACGCGTGATTCTTTAAAATCATCGAGTAAGTAGCAAGAAAAAGGGTCTCGTGGTACTACTATTATACAACCATCATTTGGTTTTGAATTTGAGCTCCTCGATTCTACACATGAGCGACTAAAAAGATCTCCTGAAGAAGAGCTGGATCCTCATGTCGAGGTAATGAGACACATTTTATTGTACCTTGTTATTACCAACTTTATTCTTTCCCTTTTTTTATAATTTTATCCCCAAGAGTAAAGGGAACAAAGTGATAGCCCACATGACCCTATATCGGAGGGTGCATTAGAACGTTTAGCAGACAGCACTCCTTATGCTGGTACTTCATCACATATTCATGACAATATACAAGGAGGAGAAATTGTTGAATCGCCGAGATTAAGTTAGTGAGCTTTCTCATATGATTTTTTTCATTTCCTTTCTCCTGTTCTCATATTTTGTCCGAACGGGAAACTGTATGTTAAACCATCCAAATAAATAGTGAAGAGGCAGCAAAGTACCTTTTGAACCCGGAGAATCACTTGTATAAGCCTCTCTTAAGGATCTAAATAAATTTGACAAAATTGCTGGCCCTCTGAACTCTTTTTGATAATTTCTAGCCATAACAAATACCTCTAGTCTAATTCGATCCGGATATCTCTGAGGAACCACAAAATAGCATAACCAACATGACAAAAATGCTATAAGAAATGTTTTACGGTCTATATCTTGGGTAGCAATCTCAGGTCTGGAGGGAGGATTGAAATCTTGAACTAAAATGTCTTCTGAACTAACTCCAAAAGGGTCATAGGGTGAAGGAAATCCTACCATTAGTGGATAGCCGAAATCGACAAAATGTAAAATCCAATCAGTGATAGAAACGACTCTCAACTTTTGGCGAGACAACTGGTTATAGTGCTGAAAAACCATTTTGAGAGCAGAAGAACAATGAAATTTGCCATGCGTCACTTCACCAAAAAGCACCTTTTTCATCTAACACATGTTCATCATAGCGGCCCCACTATTGGAAGTCCACAAACATTTCTCATATCCCAAAGATTTAGGAAAATTTTCTTCATAAAAAATATAGCTATGTGTTGGTAATAGGGTCCCAATGCTCTAAGATTCCTTTTAGCAGACCAGTGTCATATTCATAATTAAACATTGACAAAATTATTGCATTGATTATGCCTGCTTTCCCAAGAATTTTTCTCTTTGTACGTAAAATGTATCTCACTCACTTAGTGTACCCGGGATGATGCATGACACTTCATCGAATTCTAAATCGTGAACCTCACTTAGGAACACGTCTAGAGACCATCTCTTATCCAAAAAATTTTACGGGTTCCTAAGGAGGTATTTTGACCTTATTGATTGGTTCTAAACATAGAAAATGATTTAGACTTTGTTTATGAATGTATCCTTTGTGATCCTTCGCTCCAACAATACTACATTCTAATGGAGTACATAGCTTGATATCAAATACCGATTTGGGAACGTAATCATTGGACAAAACAAAAAAAGATAAATATCCAGGTATATTATCATGAAAGGAGTCTTTCCTTTCTAACATCCTATCACGCCATATATGTCATTTTTGCTAAAAAAACCGAGTGGGATCATATTTTTCAATGTAATCTGAAATCATCTCATCAGTGGATGATTGGAGGGCATCTCTAAGGGGCGAATCCAAGTAAAAGACATCTTCAACAAAACAAAAGAGAGTGAATAAAATTAAGAGTAATCATCTACATCAAAGAGAAAAGCTACCTTAGTATGCTGTGGAGAATACTTTACTATGGACAGATGAGAAATATTCGGATTGCAAAAGAAAAATAAGATAATAATGGTAAAATAATTACAACGGATTTGCATGCACATGCTGCTTATAATAAATTCGTTTGGAGCATTTGTTAGATGGCAAAAATAAAAAAATAAAATTAATTAATTAATTAGTTTTTAATTAATTAATTAATTAATTAGTTTTTAATTAATTAATTAATAATTCAGCAAGCATGTTTTGGTCAAAATAAATTTTGACCATTATGTTGCAACAACAAAAAATCAATTAGTTAATTATAAATTAATTAGTTATTAATTGATTAATCAATTAATTAATTAATTTGACCATATTGGGCAATAAAAAAAAGAGGATGTGAGCAAAATTGCCAATGACTTGCTCCAAGAGTGCGAAAAGAAATTTGGGATATAGACGCTATTTTTGAGCGATGTAGCCATGGAAAGAAAATAAAAAAATATGTGAGTGACAACATGTTCTATTTTGGAAATAATTTGCAGCCACAAAAATAAATATAAAAATAAAGAGAGTCATATACGTGGGGCAGAATTCCTATTTTGGAGCAACATGCTCACGTACGAGGCTATGGAGACAAAATCGTGGCCATGTGCAATGGAAAATAGTAGCATGATCCCTTGTTTAGAAAAATAGGCCACATGGAAAATATTAGCATGATCCCTTGTTTAGAAAAATAACTTGGAAAAGAGAGGGTTATAAAAAAGGGAAAAATCAGCAAAGGAAAGGCTATTCACCTCTTTGACCAAAAAGTACTTTTTTTTGGGCATCGACGAGAGTTTACAGCTGAGGAGATTTTTTTGTAGAGGAAAGGAGGAGGTCTCGGCCACAGTTCATAGGCAACAAAGGAGACAAATATATTTTCTTACCCCTTTTTCTCCCTCTCACTCTTTCTCAAATAAGGACACTGTAGGAAACCAGAAATTTGATCTCAGTGGAGAAATTCCATTAAGGACTCGTGTAGAAAAAACCTAAACTCAATCTCAACTAAGAAACCCTCATTAAGGACTTTGTAGAAAATCAGAGATTCGATCTCAGTCGAGAGATTCCATTGAAGACTCTTGTAGAAAAACCCAAACTCAATCTTATTGGAGAAACTCCTTAACAGGATAGTGCAGTTGGATGCATAAAAAATAAATGCTGCTGTTGTTCTCATGGTTTTGGCTGGAAATCATGTGAGAAAAAAAGGCTAAGTGGGGAAGCATGTAAAAAAAAGAGGGCTGCTTGAAAGATTGGCTGGAATAAAAAAAAAAGAGAAAAGAGGTTGCTGTTGTTGTATGATCACGGCTGAAGATTGCATGGTTGCCTGAAAAGAGAATAATTTTTTGTAGAAGGTCTAGGTAAAATCTCAGATGTTGGAATTTAAAAAAAATAAGAAAAAAAGGAAGATATAGCTGCTGCTGAATAGTCTCAGCTGGGGTTTTCACAAGCAAAAACAAACAAAGCAGAATTTTAATTATACTAGAATCATTGTCGAGGATTCAGTGAAAAATATTTGTAAAGCTGCAAAAAAAAAAAGAAGAGAAAATTGATAAACGAAGGAGACTCGGCTGGGGTTTTCACAAGTGAAAACAAACAAAGCCGAATTTTAATTCTGCTAGGGATAAATTCATTATTAAGGATTCACTAAAAAAATTCTATTAAGCTGCAAAAGAAAAAATACAAAAAAGAGAAAATTGATGAAGGAAGGACTCGGCTGGGTAAAATCATTGTTAAGGATTCTCTGAAAAACTCTGTAAAGCTGCAGAATTTTAATTCTGCTGGAGATAAAATCATCAAAGGGAGAAAGGGAGAAAGTAAATCCCTCCTAAAGAAATCTAGAACTCCGGCCAAATTTCAGCCTAGATTTTTGCCAAGGAAGGCAAATCCGTGGAATTTTGCTCATAAAAAAAATACACACGAGAGTTTGCTTGAAAACTCTATTCCAATTTTGTAGAATATATTATGAAAGGTCTTAGTTTCAAACTCGTACTTCAGAGAAAAAGGTTGCAATACAATATAAAATTTAGACGGCAACAAAACTTAAAATCAAGGCCATGCAGCAAAAGCAGAATTCTGGTTGTGTACCTTTTTACTTGATGGCTGTCGTAATAAGAAAAGGGCTTAGCAAGGATCTAGCCAACGAGCCTGTCCATGCATACCAGCAAAGTTTTTGGTTAATGAATAGAGAAACTTGGGCGAGATTTCAGCAATTCAATAAAAGAAAATTTTCAATACTCATGCGCATACGTGAAAGAAAGATGGAGGATGATTGTAATTCTGGGAAGGCCGCTATGACTAAAAAATAGGGCGGCGTACTGTAATATAACTGATGTACCTGTGTATAAAAAAGTCATAGTTAATAAATCTAAAAACTCAAGAAGAATTTCAAAAATTCAACCTAGGAAGATGAGCGGAGAAAATCACCGAGAGAGGCAAAAAGAATAGGCGTGAAATAGGGCATGAGAATTTTTTTTTTTACTGTTGGAGCTCTATTACAAAATTTGAATGCGTTGACAAAATCAAATTTCGAATCAGCATCTCAGGAGTATTTTAAGCATAAAAATTAAAGTATAAGAATAAAATAAAATAATTACCGCATTACTCAGAAATTGACACTGCCATCTCTTCTGAAAACAAGCAGGAATCGTCAGAATTCCCTCCTCATCTCAATTGGGGGCAAAAATCAGAATTTTGCAAATTTGCCGTCGAATCCAATGCCAGAATAGCATCCCCTCATCAGCAGGATTTTGATACGCTACCGTATGTTGTTACCGCCATATTGTCACCTTCGGGCTCGCTAAGGAATCAAAAGTCCATTATTGAGCTTGTCGTCATCTGCTGTTGGTACTTAGCTCACCATCGAATTTTGTGATCATCGCTACAACAGGAAGCATCCCCGATGTTCTTTATTACAACAAGTCCCTTCGCATGCTCTAAAAAAATTCTTGGCTCTGAAAGGAATATCGCTGCCGAACTCGCTCGTCTTCGTCAAGCTCTCCAGCTAGATCTGCGTGCTATCAAGCTTCATCGTTTGCACCAGACAGGAAATCGTCAGAAGCTTCTTCCTCTGCCATCGCTGTTGAAGCTGCCACCGCCTGAACGAACGCCACCCGAACTCGCCCCGTGGCGTCGCTTCCAGCTTCGTTGACCAAAAGAGAAAGAAATCCTCAGCGATGACAAAGCCCTAAATGGCAGAAACACAAGCTCATCCTTGGACTCGTCGCCAAAATGAAAGCAGCCACTACAAGAATAAGGCATTGCTTCCAGAGCCCGCCTCTAGCAGAAATCTGCAGTCGAGCTCCGCGATCACCGTCAAATGAAAGTCAACGCACGAGTTCCTTCTTTGCCAC
The DNA here is from genome assembly GCA_027563935.2 of Costus lasius. Lineage (NCBI taxonomy): Eukaryota > Viridiplantae > Streptophyta > Magnoliopsida > Zingiberales > Costaceae > Costus > Costus lasius. The sequence goes on along the minus strand of CM050446.2, from coordinate 133,609,309 downwards.
CATAGTCGCCCTTTGGTGTCACTTCTAGAATTTCGTCGCCAAGCTTCCGTAGCCTTCCGAGCTCTCAAATGAGTTTTGTTTTCCCAAATGCAAGAGGGTACATAACATAAACCCAGAGATGCAAATCCAAAATTGGTAACGTTACACATGATTGAAAAATCAAGCATAATTAACAATAAGAGACTTAACTTTAATGGGTTATGGTGGCAAGTCAAAATTGATCAATATAATGATAAATTGTAGCAGCCTCCTCGACCATTTCTTTATGTGATTCGATGAGACTCAATTTTACAAAATCCACTCAATCTTGAATGCTTGGCCCATCGGCCCGTTCACCTCAAATTCTGAATGTTTAAAACCACGGCCCATTCATCCAAATTTTGAACGTTTGGTCCGTGACCCGTTTATCCAAACTTTGAATGCTTGGCCTATCGGCTCGTTTGCTCAAATTTTGAACAGTTGGTCCCAAGCCCCGTTCATTCAAATTCTGAATGTTTGGCCTAACGACTCATTCACCCATGTTTGAATGTTTGGCCCCACGGCCCATTCACCGAAATTCGAACACTTGGCCTATCGGCTCGTTTACCCGAATTCCGAATATTTGGTCCCATGACCCGTTCAACAAATTCTGAATGTTTGGCTCATTGGCTCATTCACCAAAGTTTGAACGATTGGTCTGACAATCCATTCATACAAATTTTGAACGTTTGGTCCCACGACCCGTTCATTCAAATTTTGAGCGTTTGGCCCTAAGGCTCGTTTACCAATTCCGAATATTTGGCCCAGCAGCCTATTCTTCCAAATTTTGAACGTTTGGTCCCACGACCCGTTCATCCAAATTTTGAATGTTTGGCCCATCATCCCGTTCACCAAATTCCGTTCACCAAATTTTGAACGTTTGGTTACATGACTTGTTTACACTAAATTTTAAACGCTTGGCCATTAGCTCGGTTATTCAAATTCTGAATATTTGGTCTACCGGCCGTTCATGCAAACTTCGAACGTTTAGCCCAGTGGCTTGTTCACCCAACTCATCCAGCTAATTCAAACATAGTCATGAACGATAAACACCTGACGCGTATTGTTAATAATGTTGTTTGGGAGGTGCGTACGTCGATACTTTGAATCGGAGCATAGTTCCTCAATGTTGTTACAACAGAACTCAGATTTTTTTTCCATGACCTATGTCACATGAACATCAGTCTTGAGAGTGTACTCTTGTAATTAAATTATAAACTGTGAATGATATTATTCTTTCAATCATTTGTCTTTACTCTGTTATAGATCTCTTAATCAAAGGTGTCCTAAGATTGTTAGAGGTAATTAACATTCATTGGAAGCTAAAACCTGCTAAAACAAAAAGCCTTATAACTTATAAAGTGAATTTGAAACAGCCGAACTACTTATTTTTATATTTCAATTTACATTGAAATTCAACCAAAAATGACCCCACATATTGTGTGGTAGTTGTACCATTCTGGGGGTAGATAATGCAAACACTCTTATGAGAGTGTGAAGTCACAGTACTTTTGGATCCAAGCCCATTGGTTTTGATGAGTGATGCAACTTTTATTTATGTGATTAGATGTTCGACCTTATTTGAGGTTACTGACATATATGTGATGTGTGATAGATAATGGTTGGTGTTGCTTATTGTTCATTAGGCATGTACGGGAGATGTGGTGTGCATAGCTATAGTTTGTTGATGGTATGGAGGTGGTGCTTGGAAATTGTGGATGAGAAATAAACTTATGGATGCACAGCTATATAGTTGTTGGGTGTTGCATCACTTCTTTATATTTGTATGCTTCATACTATTTTTATATCCTACACATGTATTTGGTTGACTTTTATTCTTTTTCATCAAGTTTGTAGTGACATATGGCGATGGTGTGTAGAGACTTTGGTATGATAGATTGCTAGATAAATCTTATATTCCGAGTTCCTACGATGAGGAGACCTATGTTTTCATTTGTTTTGTTTATACTCTTGTTTCTATATCCTTGTTCAGCTTGTTGTTTTGGAAAAAAAATTATTAATGGTGCACTATGTTTCCTGGAAATTTAAGTTTATGGTGAATATAGTGATAGCCAACACTGATGGTTTCTTTTATGATTTATATCTTGTTTTTTGATACATGAAATTGTCCCTCTATTTATACTTGTGGCATTTTCAATATCTTTTGTTTCTTTTATTTCATTTTTATCATTGCATTTTGTGAAATTTAATTATGATTTTGCTATAACAATGGAATTATCACATTGGTGAGTGTTTCTAGCATATCATGCTTGATTGGTCGGACTGTAGATTGGTACATATAAACTGGTATTTAAAACCTTTGGCTAAAACACTATTTTCCAGTTTAATTCTTATGGTGCCAATACACTGAGCTTGCTCTATTGGTAGTAAGACACCTAGTAGAGCACTTAATTGCGCACAACATTCATGATAGGATGCAAACAAGAATTTTAACATATTCTTGATACCCTAAATGGCTATTATAGGAGTTACTTCATACGTACGCAAAGGGTTCTCAAACTTAAGGTTCTTCCTCAGCTTGTAGAGGATCCTTTTGGGAGTCCTATGGTTAAGCTAGATGTCTTTCTCATATATAATGGAGTGTTTGATGAAGCCTACTTCTAGTTTATTAGCCTATTGATTACTTCTATGATGTCTTGATACTTTGGAAGGAGTTGGGAGTAGTGTTTTAAATCTCGGTCCGAGCGGTATCATACATAGTTGAAATGTCCGGTACCATGCCTTTACTATGTCGGTGTTTCTGATACATAGTGGTCTGTGATGGGACTAGTAGACCTAGATTTAGAGACTTGGTTGGGAGTGTGTAGGAGACTAGGAATGCTCCTCTAGATGCCGAGCAATAATCCATCTCATCAAAGGGAGTGTAGATTTCTTCCCTATAAGCCTTTGAGAACCTGGTGTTACGGGAGTTTCCACTCTTCTGTTTTTTATGTGTAATAAAGTTTCTGAGGTGCTTTGCTATTGCTAATGTGCATGCTAAATTTGCAATATTTCTTTGATTCACTCTTTTTGCCCTATTGTTGCAAACCATCTTAAATGAGGTTGTCAAACTTATCTTGGATGTCCAATACAGGCAAAGAAATTACTTCACAAATTCCCTAATAAAAGATTTCTTTTGAAATTGTCTCAACTTCCTTTGAACAATTTATATTCTCTAGCTAGAATAGAGTGCTCAACTCTTTTTTTTTTCAACTCACTCCACCTATGTATCAATTGTGCAAACCTTTTTTTTCTATCTCATCATATTGTCATCACCGCTATAGCTTCATGTTGTATAACTCCAAATTAGTGTTTTAGATTGAAAATAAATTTCTAATTCCTTTGCATCACACACCACACTGTAGCAAATTGGTTTTAGAATTTTCATTCTAAGATGTAGATGAGCTTTGCCTTGCTAGCATGGATAATTCTCATGACCAAGCATGTAGTTGTACTACAATTATCTTTGTAATTGTATGGATTTGTGACTTGATACCCCTCATTTGTACATTTGTACCTTATTGCTTTTCTTTTGATCCATATTCTATGTCACGGTACCTTTTCTTAGTTGTGTAAGCTTTTATCTCATCTTCTATTGAGCCTTTGGATGACTTCAATTTGCTGGAGTACCATGTATCATGAACTTCTTTTGCATTGCAATTTTGTATTCTACCGATCCACTCTTCTAGGAGGATATTCAATCTTTTTCTACGGTGCTTAAAATATTAATGTTAGTAATATGCTTGAATAACGTGAAATACTGAACGACCTCTCTTTACATGTGTTGAGGTTGGGAGGGAGGGGGGGGGGGGGGTGGTGATAAAATCTACTCATTACACTAGTCATTTAACATAGTTGTGTGTTGCTTGTAATTGAAATTTGAAGGTTTGGCGGTGAAGATATAGCGGGTATAAGGTGGGCATCTGTGAGATATGAATGCTTCACAAAATGTAGGAGTGGCACCTGATTTGGTGTTGACTTGTGTTGTCTCAATCATAGCTTTGATTCAACTCATGCTGGTTAACTTCTTCTCAAGCAGGGAAGTGACATGATGATATCGTTAAATTTTAATTTAGTTTATAATATAGGTATTATTAGGTTTTGTCTAGTGTGCTAATTGGTAATTATCTTAGTTAATGGTTGTTATGCTCGGTTATGAGATCAAACATTTATGGTTGTAATTTAGAAAAAAAATTTATTGATGAATTTTATTATCTTCTTTGTCTTCTTCCTCTTCCTTTTGCTCTGCATCATTTGACTTGATGATTATTAACTTTATGTGAACTGTTCTATCCTTTATTTCTTTAACAGGCCTCTATTTCTTTTATATGAATTTGCTGCAATAATTATGTGCAACTTAATTTTGCTATTCTTATCTGTATCTTTAGGCATTTATATGTGAGAAAGGCTTTAAATTTGTTCGTCTTGATGGTAACACACTTCGCAGGGAGAGGAAACAAGCTATTGAAAGTTTCAGTTTTAACAAGGAGGTGTGTTTGTTCTTAATATCTGAACATTTTATAGTTGTTTTTTTACCAGGAAATGAATTTGATAGCAGCTATGCATTGCCCTTAACATCGGGGAAAAATATTTTTAACACTTTCTGTCTTCTGACTGATGAAGGGTGTGTTTGGCCTAGCTTCTGATTCTAGCTTTTGCTGGTTGAAGAAGTGCTGGTTGAAAATATGCTGGCTGAAGAAGTAAGGAGAGTGTTTGAATGCACAACTTATGGTTAGATTATTCTATTTATAATAAATAATCTTTTATTAAAAAATTATATGATTAAATTTGCAGTTAATTATAATTAAAATATTTATTAAAAATATTATGAGTTATACTATTAAAAAATTATTATTATATTTAAGAGTTATTGAGCAAAAGTAGGTGGGGGCCAGAGAAGCAGCTTCACCCCTACCCCTGCTTCTCAGAGAAGCAGCTAATTTGTGGTTTGGAATAGAGAAGCTGAAGGGCCAAACGCCTCAGCTTCTTGTTTTCTGCTGGCTGCAACGCCATAAGCAGGCCTAGAAGCTAGGCCAAACGGGGCTTTTGACTGATGAAGTATGCACTTTATATTCTTATCCGTCAATATAGCATGAATAGTCTTTGTTACATATTTTGTTTATGATATATTGTGTAGTTCTTTTCATGAAATGCTTCTTCTAATTGTGTTTACTTTTTTCTGTTTTACTATAATTATGTCTTTATCCTTCTAAATTCAATATGTGCATGTTGCTTGAACTCATATTAGGTGATGATTGCAATAATTGGAATAACTGTTGGGAGCTGTGGGCTAAACTTTTCATCAGCTCAGAATGTCATTTTCTTGGAGCTTCCAGAGACTTCAGCAGAAATGATACAGGTTTGTCATTTTTTGTTTGCTTTGTCAACATTTCCTAAAGTAAAACATTCTGGTTTGTGTTCATTTTGCATTTTCAAAGATTATAATGCTTTATTTCTTATTCCATGAATGTTAAAATAAGGTTTTAAAAATTGGTTTGAACTGGTGTACCAGTTGGTTTTCTTAAATATTATAACAACACTACTATAACAAAACTAATATAAATACTCCTTTACCTCATTGACCAATCTCTTCTTATCCTTTGTGCCTATCGTTTGTGTATTAAAAGTCCCTTTTATAGATAACTTAATGCTCTTCATAGGGCTTAGCAGTATCGGGGTGCTCTTCCCATATCAAGATTTAAAAAATTAATCCAGACCAGTGTATTGGTTGATACGGACACATTGTACCAATGTTGGAAAAAATCATACCGAATTGGGTGATTTTTATTGTTCGTACCAGTCCTAAGGCCAGGTTAGGACCAAGCCAAAGCATGCAATATGTAGGAAAGATGTGAGAATAATAATAAAACAATAAAACTAGGTGGTACCCCTAAATACGGACCGATTTATTAAAAATTTTGATAAAACTAGTCAGTTTTACCCATGCATATACAGTTGTGGATTTTTAAGTTTTTTAAATTTTTTAAAAATGTTGGAGTTTTTGTATGGTTAGGTTAACAGAGTAACGAGTTTAAGTTAATGATGACTCGTTAACCTTTCTGTAATGTTTAAAGGATTGGTACCCTAATAGACAAGTTTTTTGGGCTCTTTGCTTCAACTTGGTATAAGAGCGAGGTTATCGCCACCCTCCCTTTTTCGTCGCCTTCACAACTTTGCTTCACATCGCCGGCTTCCTCTTTAGCTTCTCGTCGCTCTCCGTTGCCCTCTTCTTTGTTCCATTGTAGGCGACCAGACACTTGGTGCTTGGCCCTTGAAACTAGGGCGAGGCGCCTTGGGCACACAATGCTGTGATCCACTGGCCGTGGCATGGCCGCGTGAAGCGCTATACAACATTTTCTGCCGCTTTTGCCCTGTATGTTGCTTCCTATGTCCTCTTCCGTGAAGTCAGGCTGTCCTTCGTGAGCTCCTTCATCTTCCGCCTGGCGTGGCTGTTTTCCGCCACTGGACATATGCGTCGTTGGAAGCCCGGTGAGGCTTTAACTCTGTCTTCGTCATTGCGCAGAAGCTCTGTTGTGCGGCTCGTGGCTGTCCGCCGACGAGGAATTATCTAGCCCTAGCATTCTGCTTTGGATTCGGCTCTGGACTGGCGACACTTCTCCCTGTGGTTCTGTTGTCATAGCTGCAATACACACGTCTGTCGCATTATGCTGCTCAATGCTGCATCTTTGCTAGCCGGACTCAACTGCAATCTCTCTCGGTGTGCTCTTGTTCCAGTGGTTTTCCTTCTACTAATTGGTTTTTTATTGGCTCCTTAATATTACTGTGCAATTATGGATCCTATTTCCTCTACTGTAGACTTCAAATCTGGTACTACTTTTGACACGAATATTATAAAATTCGATGACACAAACTTCTCTTTATGGTCTCAATCTGATCGACTTTTTTTTAAGATTTCATGGCAAGGAACATCATCTCACACAGTCTGCTCCTCTTCCTGACCCTGGCTATAAGTCCTAGCGCTATTCAGATATGACCGTGCTAAATTTGCTTCTTCACAGTATGGACACCAAAAATGCCTCTACAGTTATGTATTAATAGACTACCAAATCCGCTTGGGAATTTCTTACTAGCACTTATGCCTTTAGACAAAATCTCAATCATGTTCTCCGTCTCTATGAAGAAATCATTAACTTGCAATAGGAGGGTCGCACCTTTGAGGAGACTTATGCCTTATTACAAGGGAAATCGGACGAGCTATGTCAATACCATCCTGCCTTCTTGGTGGCTATGTATCTTTCATGCCTTAATCCTCAATACTTGCTTTGGGTTCCCAATTGTTGTTAGATTCCATTGTGACCACTCTTCACTCTTCAGGGTGCCTTCTCTCGCCTGTTACGTGTTTCGGCCACCTCTCAGTCACGGGACACTCCTAATGCTCTTGCATCATCCTCCGTTCCCCTTTCTTCTGGTCGAGGACGCACTCATGGACGGGGCGGGGGGCGGGGTCGTGGTCGTGGTTTCCTGCTGTGCTCTCATTGTGGGCGTACCAGCCACACCTGTGTTTGCAAAAATTTGGGCATTCTTTTGCCAGGGCTGCTGCTGACTGAGACTACCGTGTTCGGCTCTGCTCCTGCTCTTGCTGTCACTGACACAGTTACAATTTCGGCGGTCGAATATGCTCGTTTACTTCAGTCCGCTTCCACATCCACTGCGGGACCATCTACCTTCATAGCTTCCTTCGCTCCGGTATCTGGTATAGCCACACTTGCTTTCAATGCCTCATCTCATATGAACCATCTTTTCCAATTAACCTTTTTTCGGTTCGTGCTTTTACTGCTCAATACCACTGTAGTGTCACTTTTTTGCCCTCTTTCCGTCTCTTTCAGGACCTCCGTACGAAGAAGACGATTGGTGGGGGGCCTGGGCGGGGCGGTGTCTACACTCTTACTCCATCGTTGCTCCCTCAGGCGTTATCTTCTACTGCTGTTTCGCCTCTTCTGTGGCACTGCCGTCTTTGTCATCCTTCTCCGGCTCACCTCCAACATGTTTTGTCCTTGTCGTCGTGGCTATCCTTTACCTGTGAAGCTTGTGAATTGGGTAAACACCATCGGGCCTCCTTGCCCTTTGCAGTCACCACTCGCAGCCCGCATCCGTTTCATCTCATCCACTCTGACATCTGGGTCCCATTCCTGTTCTTGGTCGTGATGGCCATAAGTACTTTGTAACTTTTATCGATGATTACTCCCGTATGTGTTGATGCTATGTTTTGTGTAAGCGGTCTGAACTTCTTGATGTATTTTACAACCTTTATGTTGAAATAAAAGCGCAGTTTGGTGTTTCTGTTCAGATTTCGCGTTCTGATAATGCTTTAGAATATACCAGTACTTCCTTCCAGTTTTTTTGCACCTGTCATGGCATTCTTCATCAAACTACTTATCGCTACACCTCCCAAAATGGGGTGGCTGAGTGCAAGAATCACCATCTTCTTGACGTTGTCCATACCTTATTGTTTCACATGCAGGTTCCTCGCCCCTTTTGGCCTGATCCGGTTCTTACCGCTTCGTTTCTTATTAATCGGGTTCTCACACCGGTTTTGGGTGGTCGCACCCCCTTTTCTCTTATTTCCATCTAAAATACCTTTCTCTCTTCCTTCTCGTGTGTTTGGGTACTTGTGTTATGTCTATGTTTTAGGCTCGGGGATTGACAAGTTAAGTCCGCGCGTTACCCGCTGTGTGTTCATTGGGTATTCTCGGACTTAGAAGGGATATTGCTGTTTTGATCCCTCAAGTGATCGGACCTTTACCAGTATGGATGTTACCTTTGCTAAGTCTCAGTCTTTCTTTCCATCTGCTTGGGCTTCCCCCTCCTCTTCTGATCTTCTTTATGTTCCCATTACCTTTTCTTCCTTTGATCCTCTTCCTTCTTCCTCTTCTCCAGTTGAGCATGTTACTTCTGAGGTTTCTTTGCAGGTTTATAGCAAGTGCCCTCGGCCTCCTCCTGCCTCGTCTCCCTCGTCGGCGGATCTTGACAGTGACCTCCAAATCGCCCTGCACAAAGGCAAGCGTAATGTCTCTCGCTACCCTCTTTCTTATTATGTTTCCTTTGGTCATTTGTCACCTATCTTCCGTGCATTTTCTGTTGTCTTGTCTTCGGTTTCTTTGCCTACCTCTCCCTTGTAGGCTATGCTGATACCTGAGTGGAAGCAAGCTAAGGATGCTGAGATGGTTGTCTTACAAGCTCGTCAGACATGAACCTTGGTTTCTTCCCTGCTCGGGGCTCGGATAGTTCCGTGTCGATGAGTCTTCACGGTCAAGTATCATTCCGACGACTCGATTGCTCGTTACAAGGCTCGCTTAGTCGCCAAAGGATATTCTCAAATTTATGGACTCGATTATCATGATACCTTCTCTCCTGTGGCGCGCCTTAACTCTGTTCGCATCTGTTCTCCCTACCTATCAATTGTCAATGGTCCCTTCATCAAATGAATGTCACTAATGCTTTCCTTTATGGTGATCTTTGCGAGAGGTTTATATGGAGCAACCTCCAGGTTATGTTGCTATGGGGGAGATAGTGTGTAAATTGCATAAGTCTATTCATGGACTCAAGCAAAGCCCACGTGTCTGGTTCTAGAAACCTTCATAGATAATGACCTCAGCTAGCTGTCGTCATAGTCAGACAGATCATTCTATCTTCATTCATTGTTCGGAGAGTGATATTATTATCTTGGCCGTTTACGTTGATGGCATGCTACTTACTGGTGATGATGTACATGGTATTGAGGAAACTAAGCAACACCTACAGTCTCATTTCTCGATCAAAAATTTGGGAACACTATGTACTTCTTGGGAATTGAGATAGCCTACAAGCAAAATTGTGTATTTATGTCACAAAGAAAGTATGCTTTGAACCTTATGGAAGAGTTCGGTATGAGTGAGTGCAAGCCAGCTGATTCTCCATTAATTCCAAATCAGAAGTATAGTGAGAATATGGACTCTTAAGTATATTGATGTAACACAATACCGTCGTCTAATTGGCAAACTTAATTATCTCGCTGTTACAACATTGGATATTTCTTACGTTGTGGGCATTATTAGCCAATTCATGCAGAAACCCAAGCAATGTCATTGGGATGCCACTATCTGGGTCGTCTAGTATATAAAAGGTGCTCATGGTCAAGGATTGAAATATTGCAAAAATTGGCATACTCTCATTAGGCATATTCTGACGCTGTCTATGTCGGAAATATTGATGACAGAAAATTCGTCTAAGGTTATTGTGCTTATCTTTGTGGCAACCTGGTCACGTGGCGAAGTAAGAAACAAAGTGTGGTGACGAGGTCAAGTTATGAAGTTGAATATAGAGCCATGACTCATACTATTTGTGAAATATTATGGCTAAGGAACTCCTTACAAGAATGTGGGATAAACTGCCCCAGTCCAATGAACATGTTTTGTGATAATCAAGCATTGCCAACAATCTAGTGTTTCATGAACGAAATAAGCACATAGAGGTGGATTATCATTTCATCAAGGAAGCTATCAACAAACTTATTAATATTCCATATCTGAGGTCCAAAGATCAGATTGTAGATATCTTTACCAAGTCTTTGGGACCCATTAGACTTAGTCAATTGTGTAACAAGTTGGGTCTAATTAACATTTTCACTCAGCTTGAGGGGGAGTGTTGGAGTTTTTGTATGGTTATGTTAAAGGTTAACGGGTTTAAGTTAATAATGACCCGTTAACCTTTCTGTAATGTTTAAAGGATTGGTACCCTAATAGATAAGTAGTTTTTTGGGCTCTTTGCTTCAACTAAAAATAAAATCGAACATGCTACTGTATACTTGTGCATGTCCAGTTGTGATTTTTTAAAGTTTTTTATTTTTTATTTTTTTAATAAAATTGAAAATGCTACTGCACACCCATGAGTGCACAGTAGTGATTTTTAAAAGTTTTATTTTTTTAATAAAACAAAAATGCTACTGTACAATTGTGTGTACAGTAGTGAATTTTTAAAGCGTTTTATTTTTTATATTTTTTAATAGAACTGAAAAAGCTACGGTACATCTAGTGAATTTTTAAAGTTTTTATTATTATCTTTTTAATAGAATAAAAAATGCTACTGTACATCATGTGTGTATAGTGGTTTTTTATTAGTTAGTCACGTTTGATTGTATAGTAATATAATTTGTTTTTTGTTTTTATTATATTATTTTACACATTTTATTTTTTTTTATAATTTTAATTTGATTTGATTTGATTTTTTTCTGTTTTGTTTTCATTTGAATTATTTATTTAAAATAATAAAAAATTAACTTTTCCTCAATAAATAGTTCTTCAATCTCATTATTCCTTACACCTTTTGAGTTCAGAACTTCAGGTGTTCTAAGTTCTAAACTCTTTTATTCTCTTATCTCTAATCCTCTGTGAGTCTAGAATGACACCTAAGGGAGAAATTGATTTTGCGTGACAATATGCACGCAAGATGTTGGATAATCGTCACCATTGTCAAAAAGTTTTCAAAGGTGGAGACTCTATTGAAGTAACATCTCATTATGGGGTTTGTGGATGTCACAAATGCAAGATTCGATGGGCTATACGTGAGAAATTTGACTGTTGTGCCATGGAACCGATCGGGTATAATCCATACTAAGGTCAAAGAGATGTTACAAATGGAAATGGAGGCATGCATATGCGCTTTAAAAGCGCAATTTGCATATAAAGAGGATATGTAGTCCACTTCGTGGTTCTTAAAATGACTTTACTGTAAGGGCAGAAGCAAGAGGGGGGAGTGCCTACAGTCACAACATAGAAGTTTCTCGTCAGATGGGCATAAGCACTAATCTTTTTTTTCGATTTAGTAAACGTATTGATATTGATTCTAAGGCATTTCCTTCATATTTATGACATGTATACGAAGAACAAAAAGGTAGAGATGTGCTGAACTATATCAAAGTGATTTCGTTGTAATAGAATTCCATCAAAGTCACCAAGTGACTTGTACTATCATGTTATGGTGTAAAACATGCAAGATTGTGAGCTAGGTATTCAGTCGTCCAACCCTAAAGAGATTAAAAGGCGGTACTTCGGTGACAAAGTTGAGGAATATAATACTTGGATTAAAAGAATGAAACCCCAAAGAGAGGACTTCAATGTCAACACTTGGCTTAGACCCACAAAGATACTATTATAAATTTTCTTATTTACTGCAACAAGAAATTTATTTTGCACAAATGTGTGGATGCATCAGTTGAATATCATGTTGCATTATATATATTAGCCTTATAAAGACCGTGATAAAGAGATCGGCTTAAAATATATTTACTGATTGTTAAGATGATCACAATCGATTTTCCTCATATTATTTGGCCGTTGCACCAACTTGATGAAAGATACTGGGGAGGCAGACAAGATGAAGAGCACATTGAAGGCTATACAAAATTTCACCTAATTCATCTACAACCATCATTGGGTACATGCTAAAATCCAGTAGTTCGTCCTATGACATAGTTTACAATACATTTCATTGCTCTAAAATCGTTGCTTTTGAAAGAAAACAGTTATGAGGATGATGTTTACACATCTAATTTTGCATCATCATAGGATAGGAGGACAGTTGAAAATATAATTCTCAATGGATGCTTATGCGACGTTATCATCGATATTTATATGTGGTCTAAGCCCTTTTGTAGTCTTTTGTAAAGTAGATATAGATAAGAAGCTAATGATGAGAGGGATATATCATATGATACAATAATATACAAAAATATTTTATGATAAATTTGGCACCTAAGGCAATAAATACATTAGTCTAAATGTATACTCAGACATTGGTGGAAAAAATAGATAAGACGAGATTCACTTGGCTAGTAAGTAATTTGAAATTGAAATTTGTAGTTAGTTAAAATAATTATGCTATCTTCTTTCTTCATTTAAAGCTTATTGCCTTAATCGATTGTACCAATAATTTGGGGAGTAGTCAAGATCTGTTCATTGCATTAAAAAAATGTCATAATGCACATAGAGGACAATTTTGAAGTGAAGCTATGACAATTGGCGAAAGTCATATATTTTTGAAGGTGAAATGACCTTCTTATAAAATTATTTTCTATTGAATGATGATTGCAATTTGGTTAAAAAGTGCTAAACTTGCGGAAGATAGTTATTTTGTCACCATCCACCTCTTTAAGTAGAATTGTTCATCTTTGGTAGACACAAAGGTTTAGAACTATTTATCATACCACCGCCTTGAGAAGTTAGTGTATATGCAACATGTAACTTGGACTATGTATTTTACGAGAAGAAAATGAAAGAGCGTTAGAAGTTGTAGCGAACCGTTTTAATGAATCATGTATCTCAAATGACACTGACCTCTTGATGGAATGATAATTACTCAAAATGATAAGATCTAACCTTCGATGAACTTGGTAATCGGCTTTGCCCTCTTGAGATATTGTTGAGTTAATTGAGAGAAAAGCTAGTGATTAATCTGGGTTGGCTGTGTGAGAGAAGAAGGTTATGATGACTAGTGTTTGAAAGAGATAGTCTACATCCCACACAAATCACAACTACAACGATAGTCTTCCTCGTGCCGATAATAATCTTTCCAATTACAACCAGGACCATTAAAAAAACGACAATAGTACAATGATAGTCTTTCCAATAACAATCAGAAGCATTAAAAAAAACGACAATAGCTGGAAGTGCAACACTGCAAAAAGATTTGCTAAAAAGAAAAGATATAGCTAACCCATTGGCAAACAAGAACACAATGAGTCAAAAGATATAATTTCACCTTTGGACACAACATTATGATGCAATGCCTATGCAGATTTGAGTGACATAGATAGTAATAGTAGTATAAATAATGGTGGTTGTGACTCAATTTATGTGTCAGCTACACAATAATTGGAGCCTTGGATGGTTGAGGCAGGACTACTCATGCGACTCAAGATGATGACCATGATTATTGCATAAACGAACCGATACATAACCAAATACGAGCAAGGGCTCAACTCCAACAAAGTAGTGAAGCCAAACCTTAAAGAACCATGATGAGGTCCACACTACCATTAGGCATAGAGAGTGGATTCTCATAGTCTCAACTAAGTTATGGATATGGATCTAGACAAGTTAACATATTTCTATATCCTGTGCTAATTTCTGTTCCAATCCTAGTTCCACTTCTCTGAGTCTTCTAAACATGTGGAATTTCAATATATTAGTACCCCATGTGCCTCGAGAAGAATTTTAAATGTGGACTTTATAAAACTATAGGGTTTTATATAGGGTGGACGGATCCACACAAGTCTCGTCACTCATTTTGCTATTAGCACTGTGCCACTCTATAATTGTTTGTATAAAACTATGAGGTGGATCTATATATTATTTCTTGTATAATTATTTGTTTTTTTTATGTTAAATTTTATTTCAAATTGTATCTTTTATATGTTAAATTATTTTTATGTTAAAAATTATCAAATTAGAGACTAACCTGACCAAACAATGATAGGTCCGGTTTTTTTTTAGTTCAGTACCACCATGATTAGTTCTTAGGGCTAAATTTGAAAATCACTTTTCCCTTCAACTAGAGTTTTATATTCTAAGGTGTCAACTGTATCTAATTTCTTATTCAAAAGATAATTCCAGATTATTATAGTAATCATCAACATATAAGATCAAGTACCTCTTTCTACCAAGTCTTTTTTTTGTGGTGACCAAACGATCTGCATGTACAAGTTGTAAAGGAGATTTGGCTCTCTATGCTAATTTTATGCAGGGGAGATAATGCATCTTTCGCTTTATAAATTTATCACATTTTTCAATTTTCGGTACTCCAGTGATCATCCTCTTTTCTTGTAGCAAATGCATCTCTTTTTGATTCAATTGGTCCTATCTAAAATGCCATAAATGTGTTTCATCTATTTCAGCTTTCAATGCCATAACTTTAGAATATGTAAAGAGAAATAAAAGATTTTATTAGTAGCCATACCCACCGAGACCATAAGAGAACTACTCTTTCTATTAAAAATACTGCATCCTTTGCCGTCAAAGTTGGCTTGATGTCCTTTTTGGATTAGTTGACCAATACTTAACAAATTGTGAGTAAGATTAGATACATATAGAGCATCATAAATTTACCTTCATTGGCCAGCTTTGGTGTTCACGATAGTAACACCTTTTCCGTTGATTTTATAAGTTTTTCAACTCTTAGAATTATTTGATTATTAATATTCTCATCAAGCTCCGGAAATATCTCCTTGTTCCTTATTATTTGATTGTTTGCGATTGTTGTAAAGAAATCATATTTTATCTTTTTCTGCATTACTTAGGTAAGAGACACCTTCCTTTCTTCATTTTATTCTACAAAATTGGTTTCTTGACTTCTTGCATTTTGATACCAGCAATCTCTCTGATAATGGTTGGGAATTTTCATCTTTGGTAACAATCTATTGATTTATGAGCATTGAAATTTTGTTGTCATTGAGATTGAAGCCCCCATCCATGGCCTCTTCCTCTTCTATTTTCATCCCTATGTTGCACATCACTATATCTTTTGTTGGTGTTCTCCATTTGGAACATTCTCCTTCAAAGAAAGCTTGTTCTAAGTTGGGAAAATGTTGTTCTTTTTCTTGTTTCATGTGATTCTAAAGAACCACTTCAATAAAACATGATCAAATTAGAAAGATCCTTTGATTATTTTATGGCTGTAGCTGTAGTGTTTCTTGAACTATTTCATATCAGACAGAATTTCCATATGTCCGGATTGCTTTTGCAATTTCAGTAACTTCAGAGATAAGTCTCTTCCAGTCTCTTTCATATGAATATTTTGAAGTCTTTTCATACGGATTGCAATTTGATAGAGACCATTTTACTATTGTCTTGAAACTCCCTTTGGAGAGTTTCCCATGCAAGTCTTGCCACCAGAAATTCTAAATAGTATTGGGTATATTGATTTTCTATAACTTAAAGGCAAGAATAGTTTTCTTCTTGTTTACATTATCTTGAGATTGACTTTGAGAGGAGGATTCTAAGCTCATGCTTGCAATATTGATCCTCCATAACTTTCAAATCCTTCAACTATCTCTCATAGATCATAAAGATATAAAAGAAATGCATTTGATTAGCCTAGTGATATAGTTCTCTGTTACGGATTGGGCCGCAACGACCCCAACCAACCGGCACAACAATCTATAGGAGTAGAAAAAAGATTGGGCCTTAGACCAGGCCCGGGGGAAAAGACTAAGAAGTATTTGTAAGGGAAGTGAGGGAAGGAGAGGGTAGCTAGGGTTTTACTTTTGTGTTGTCTCTTTGGAAAGAAACTCGGCACTTACGGTGGCTTGAGGGAGAATTCATTTCTTGAGTCCTAACAGTGGTTCGACCTACCAGATTCCACTGGGCGAGGGTGGGAGCTTGCTTCGAGTTAGAAGAGGCTTTATCCGATCGCATTTGGGGCTTGGGGAAGCTTGAACGGGATCGGTGACGTTGCTTGTGGCGGCGCAAGACTCGAGCCCTCAGTGACGAGGAAGGCTACCGGATCCCACTGTAGGGAAGACTACTTTGTGTAGTCGTCGTAGGCAGCTGTGATCACGAAGAAGGAACCCGGAGACGAGGCGGGCGCGTCCTTCGGCTCGCGTGGTGGAGGAAATCTTTAGCCGGCAGCATCAATCGCGAGGAGCTCTCGGAAGAAGCCCGGCGACCACTTCCGCAGGTGTCGGGTGGAGAACCACAAAGCAGTGCACGCGTAGCTCTATTCGCGCGGTGTGGCTCATGTGGCAGCGGCAACATCGTTCTCTGGCGGAAGACGACAGCGGAAGAGAGCGACGGCGGCTTTTGGTGTGGGCATGCTTTCTACCGGGGGCAGCAGCTAGCAGTAGTAGCTTCTAAGGTCTCAGTGTAGCATTCGTCCTCTTGTCGGCGTGCGTCTGCGACGGGAGATTTCGGCGAACGAACCCAGTGTCGATGGCGTCTTCTTGTCGGCGCATCTACGACGGATGCCTTCGGTTGAAGCTCTTGGCGCTAGAAAGAGGGCAACGGAGGGGGCGGAGATTGACACGAGCAACCCTTTTGGCAGAACGATTCGCGCACAGAACATCTTTCGTGCGTGCGAGTTGTGGGCGGTGTAGCATTCGGCGGGAATTTTCCCAGCGACATCTCGACGCATGGAATTCTCCTCACCCAGGAGAGGCGGCCTTGACGCGGCTGTTGTGTTCGTGTAACGGAAGTGACAAGCGGCAGCTTCGGGCGGAATCTCTTTCCCCAGCAGCGACGCTTGGTGGAGGGACCTGTTCTCCACACACGAGCGGCTGCGTTATTCCCCTCCAATCGGCCTTAGAGTTATCAGGGATGGCTGCGACACGTTCAGAGGCTCGATTTGAGGTGTTGGAGAAATCATAGTGGACTTGGTAGTGGGAGAAGAGAAACAACAGACGAAGATGGTGGCGAATGAAGAAAGACTGCGAGTAGCCGATGAGGATCGAAGGATATTAAAAGAGGACATGCACGAGCTGAAAGAGATGTTTGCCACATTCATGAAAGGGATGAGCCCTTTTCCTCCACCTCTACGAGAGCAACGGAGGTCCGCTCCCATTCAAGTTCCAACGGGCGATTGTAGGGATGAGCCCATACTAGTACGAGAGGAGGGAGGTTCACAGCCACGATGGGAGCCGGCAATGGGGACTGGATGGGCCGGGTGGAATAACCGTGGGGAAGAAACTATGAGGAGGCCGGGAGAGAGGCAAAGGGGGATGGATTTTGAGGACTAGGGGATACCTAACAACGAGGAGCGGCGATTGATGTGTCGCAAAGTGGAATTGCCCACTTTTAATGGGATGGATCCTCTTGGTTGTATCTTAAGAGCTGAGTAATATTTCAATGTGCAAGGAATCCCCAACGAACAACGCATCCCTTGGGCTTTTGTGAGCATGGAAGGAGCGGCAGTGCATTGGTTTAGTTGGAGTGAGAAAATGGAACTAGATATTACGTGGGAAGCCTTGAAAGAGGAATTAATGAAGTGGTTCAGCGAGAGCAGTGCAGCGAACCCTTATGAGATGCTGGCATCATTAGAACAAGGCAACAAATTTGTGGAAACTTTCGAAGGACTGGTGGCTAGGCTTCCCCGACTGCCCTTGTCACATTATATGAGCTATTTTCTCAGTGGATTGCAGGAGGAGATTAGGAGGTGAGTGTGCACTTTTAGCCCTCCAACGCTGGGGAAGGCGATACAATTAGCAGAAATTTTGAAGGAGTTCTAAAGGACAAAGAAAGTAGTAATCAAACCGCCAAGTTAACAGCACGAGGGAGGACTGGTATTTCCTCGCATACGCCGGGTATATTTTTGCAACCGACAGCAACAAGAACATAGTGGCATAATGCAGGAGGATCTAGAACCAATGTGGAAGATAAGTTAGGGGAAACTACTTCGCCAAAGGCCAGTGTTGTTGTGGATAGCCGACCTCAACCACCAATTAACGAGGAGATCAGTCGTAAAGCTTCAGAGGGAAGTCATGCACCCAATAAGAACCGAGGTAGATATCTTTCTTACCAAGATTTTAAGGCTAAACAAGAAAAGAGCTTATGTTTCTGGTGCGATCAGCCCTACCACCCGATGCACCGCTGTGCCAACAAGGATTTGAGACTCATGATCTTAGTAGAGGATGAGGACTGGGACCTTGCTGATGAGAGAAGAGCGATGGAGATCCCTCCTAGAGATGATCCCGGGTGACTGCTAGTCTTTGACACAAGTCTTGAAGACAAGACTTTTTTGAAGGAGGGGACATCCTGTTACGGACTGGGCCGCAATGATCCAACCAACCGGCATAGCAATCTATAGTAGGAGTAGAATAAAGATTGAGCCTTAGCCTAAGCCCTGAGAGGTATTTGTAAGGGAAGTGAGGGAAGGAGAGGGTAGCTAGGGTTTTACTTTTGTGTTGTCTCTTTGGAGAGAAACTCGTCACCTACGGTGGCTTGAGGGAGGACTCATTCTTGAGTCCTAACATTCTCCCCATAAAATATGAACCTAGTTTCAATAATAAGAAAATATGGTACAAGGAGTTGACGGCATGATTGAAACTCAAAGAATGCACAAATGCCATTTTTTTTTTGAAAAGAGGGAAGAAGAGATAAATACAACTGCTGAGAAACTCATGCATTTAGTTTTCTCTGTGTTTTTTTTCCTTACATATAGGACTATAACAGAACTCATATATGTAAAAGCCTAGAATATGAGGAATTCACGAGGATATTAATGGTCTAGGAACTAAAGAATGCATGAACTTAGACTAGAATGAAGGAAAGAAATATGAGACTTTCCAATACAGGAAGCTGTAAATTGTAATCCACTTCATTTAATTCTGAATTAAACTTTTACTGATTTGCTGACTTGGAATAACTAACTCAAATTACTTCTCACAAGAATTTCTCTTTTTGTATGTTACTCTCTTACATGTGTTGAGATGTAAACTTTCTTGGAATTGGATGAGAGCTCTAGGTCTAGAGTTGTATGTCAATTGCTATATGATTCCTTTCATGTTATTTATCAAGTAATAATAGGATAAGGGAGGCCAGGGAGCTCCAAAGGACAGGATACTCATGCAAGATTTCTTGTTTCTTTTTATCAATTTGTCTTACAGGCTGAAGATAGAGCCCATAGGCAAGGTCAAAAAAATGCAGTAAACATATACATCTTCTGTGCAAAGGTGCCCTTTTCATTTAATGTTAGAAGCACTCCTATTCAATATGGTAACATGGACAAATTGTTTTGTTTTGATTAATGATGTTTAATAATGGATGAATTTAATATAAATCAGGATACCTCAGATGAATCACGTTGGCTGCGACTCAACAAGAGTTTTTTCTGTTGCTCATCCGTGACAAATGGGAAAAAATATGCCATAAAAGAGATAGAGGTTATATTGTCTTCACACATCCCATGTTTTAGCCTGAATTCCCTTAATTTAATATTTATTTTTCTTTTACTTTGTTTCGTACTTCCATTTTTCCTAAATCAATTGAAAATTGATAGGTTGGCTCAGTTCTTCACCTGCAGTATGATGAGGGTTCTCCATGCGTTTCTGACCACGAGCTCATTCCCACTGGTGATGTCAATGGAAGTTCAGGTACTAGTCTGTCAGAAAATTTAATTGAGGTTTCCGTAGCTTGAATTTTATTATAATGGACTTGTGCTAATTTATTTGACAATGATACAGTTAAGGAGACTATGGAAACTATTGAGATACACAGGAGAAGAGCTGAAGGACATGAAGCATGTGCTCAGCCTGAACAGGTATATATGGACTCCTCGGCTGTTTTTATCCATTTTGAGGAGGTTGGTTTTCAATTTGTTCATGTTCCTTGTTTTACTGACTTTGTCAATTGTCATGAGTTGCTACACGCCTTTGAGTTCTTGATAACTCTTTCTTTGGTACACCAAGGATCACAGTGTAGATGCAGAAGAGCAGTCTGTGAAGGATGAAAAACAAAGTATTCATGATTATGAAGCAGCGCATTCTGAACAGGCTAACACTGATTTTGTTTACAATATAAAAGAAGTATGCATGGCTGACAAAAAGCTCAATTTTCTGGACAATAGTGGCCACGAGGTATATATTTGGTTATATTCTTAATTTAAGCAATTCTTCTCCTGGAATTTTAATACTAGGAAGTAGGAGGTATGAGTTTACGAAATGGATTTTGCCTCTAAACGTACAGGAGGAAAAGCTACATGCCGGAATGTTAAATGATGATGATGGTGTATCTAAGCCAATAATAGTTGATGAAACTTACAATATTCAAGCTGAATGGCTGCGCTTTGAGGTAATGATTCTGTACTTGAAATTTGTTATTATGTATTTAGTGTACATCTTTAGTTTCTTTCTATCAATAAGGTTGGCATAATAATCTATCTTTAACTTTGTGGTAACTGGTGCCTAAAATCACGTTCTTACCAACTTGGCATCTTAACGTTATCCTTTTTCTGCATGATTTATCTACTTCCAAGTTATTATATCTTAATGTTGGATTATTTCTGCTTTTCTATGTGATTAACTGTATATTCTCTATCTGGTGTTTGATGCTAATTGCGGATTCTAATCCTTGAAAACTGAAGATGAGTATTGGTGAATGGTGATCCTTGCTCAATAGTTCTGAGGGCTTGCATTGTTCCACTATATCTTCTATGTTATTGAACCCTGTTATTAATGGAACAGATTAGTGAACCTTACTGGTGAGAAGTAGCTTGGTCTATTGAGATCCTCAGATGAAAAAACAAGTACCTTCTATCATAAAGAATAACTTTAGTAGAATTAATATATCAGATAACATTGTATTTTTGCATTCTGAAAGTAAAGATTTTCTTATAAATTTATACTAGCTGTCAACAGTCGAACAATTTGTGAACATAGATATGACAAATTTACATATTTGTGATGCATGACCCTCTTGATTGTCAGATTGAAAATAGGAAAACTACAAATACAACTGTGCATAATGCATGTTACGAAAGGCTTTTTAGATGGTTTTATATGTGTGCTTCATTGGAATTGATTAAGGTTATATACTACATTCCTATTTGCACTTCAGTTTTCTTTCAAAAAAAACCCTTCCTCCAAATCAACTAAACCATGGGAAGCTGAAGCTGAATTTGTGAGATGAGGGGGGAGCCCAAGGAAGGATGAATTGGTTGGATACCAGAACCATTATTTTTCAAAGGAAGCTCCCTGCCCTCCTACATCTTAATCTATCCTGAAACAAAGGTGTACGTCTTCCAATATGTATTGAACGGGAAGAGGAGGGCCTGCACGCCCTTTTCTATTATGAGAGATTTATCGTATTGATGATTCCAAGCTTCCTGAAATCGTAACAGCTAACAAATGGCTTGCAGAGAAAAAAGAGGATTAGTAGTACTGTACTACCATAGCAGGTCTTTCTCCCACCATCAAATAAATTGCAGGTTTAAGAATATTCAAACTGATTGTTTGTACAATTCTATCAAAATAGAAGGAGCATTCTGATGATAGTTGTTGGTTTAATCCAAATTGGATGGACCTTTATGATGATGATCATAAGGCCTCATTGATATAGTTTGTTTTGATTACAAAAACACATGCCTAAAGTTATTTGTAGGTGCTTGGTTCACTGAGTTCTAATACTCTGAATCTTGTCCTTACTCGCAAATCAAAATCAGCCCTTGAAATGTCAACAGTACATGTAAACATTTATCACCTTATCTAGGCTACGTTTGGGATCGTAGTGTAGGTTGTAAAAGTGCTTAAGTGTAAGATTGAAAGCAGTAGGTTGTAAAAGCGATGTTTGGAAAAAATAATATAAAATAATAATATAAAAATAATATTTCCTTCCACTGATGCCGCCGCTCTCCTTCCGCCTCTGCCCAGCCGCTGAGCGCCGTCCCTTCACTGCTCCGTCCACCTCGCCCCGCTTGTGTAGTTCTCCACTCTCCTTCCGCCGCCGTCCTACCGTTGAGCGCCGTCCACCTTGCCGAAACTATCTCCTTCCGTCCTCAGCCACAGAGCACCGCGTAGCCCGTCGCGACCTTCCCTTCCCTGCTCACCCAACCACGCGACTGGCTCACGACTCTCCATCCTCCGGCGTCGCCGCCACTTGCGTCCCTTCACTGCTCCGTCCACCTCACCCCGCTCATGTGGTTCTCCACCTCTGAAGCCACGAGCGTCAGCGCGAAGAGCAAGGCCCTCTCAGCCGCCGTCATTCCTGTGGAGAAACGACGATGCGCCGTAGCGGAGGCAGATCGGTGAGCGCTAAGGGGGGAGCGTTCGCCGGCCAAGAACTAGGGAAAGCCGTCCGTTTCTAGTGAGCTCACCAGTTGGCGGGACCGGAGCGTTTCCGTCAGCTGCGGCAGCGGAAGGTCCTCGCCGCTTCCAGCCGCGGCGAGGAGGCTTGAGCAGGTGGCTGTGGGAGGGCGAAATCCGCCACGGACGCAGCGAGAGAGGGAGCTCTCGCCGAAGCTGATGCCGCTGGACTGGTGCTGGAGCGGTAGCATCAGCGGCAACTTCTTCTGAACTGGTGAGGCAGGATCAGCGGCAGCGATGGGAGGAGGTGTACGGATGCGGAGAAGGCGCTCGCTCGAGAGTGGAGGTTCGCGTGATGATTCCCAACCCTCTCTCTCACGCGAAGTGAAGCCACCCACGCCACCTGCAGGGGGAACCCCGTTGGCTGAACCGGCTGAAGAACGCCTGGTCAGCATCAGTCAACCTTGTAAAGTGGTGGAAAAACACGTTGGCGGTGTGTGTTGACTGCTTTGCCGGCCTACAACCCACGCGACCTACAGGCGCACCTACAACACCAAACGCGCCCCTAGTAAGGTTGAATTAGTTTCATTTGTAGAACTTAAGGTTCTTGTCTCCAAGAAAGGTAAGGAGATTGATCTATGTAATGATTTGATTTTGTGATGGAACAGTGGCGTTCAATATTGAAAAATTGTATGGTGTTTTGAATACAGAATATGAACAATAATAAATGATGGAAATCTAGTGAAGTTTAGGATGATTTATGTACTCATTTAACAACTTAGGGCATCAATATCTCTACCATGTATTATTATGTTAGAAGAAACATAAGAT
Organism: Costus lasius; assembly: GCA_027563935.2. Classification (NCBI taxonomy): domain Eukaryota; kingdom Viridiplantae; phylum Streptophyta; class Magnoliopsida; order Zingiberales; family Costaceae; genus Costus; species Costus lasius. Next base: position 133,585,737 of record CM050446.2, on the reverse strand, counting down.
GTAGGGACAGAAATTAAAATATATATTATTCTGACCTTAGTTTGTGATTGGAGCTGATTTTGATAAATATTCTTTAGTGGGATTGGTGCTCTTAAAGTCATCCAGTTTTGATTGATCTATCCATTGGTATAATTCGAAATTGGTCAGAAATTTCTGCGCATCAAATTCAACCGAGTTAGTTGAATTAGGGAAGCTTTTAACTAACTAGACAGCCTTGCGAGCAAGATTGATTAACGAAATTAGAGAATGAGAGAAGGATAAGAGGGAACGGAGGTAGAGGAATTTATAAAGATCGATCAAAACAAAAAATTTTTTGTCCTCAGAAAGTTTTCAATCATTAATTAGTTAATATTTATCCTTCTAATTTTTCTTTTTCTAATGTTGTTCTTTTTTTTAACAGGTGAGTCAAAATACAGGGCGGGTTCACTTGTACATTTGCATTCCAGGAAAAGACACGAGACCAAGACCACTTTTTGAAAATTTCCGTCCGGAGGAATTGAAGTCTGTTATTGTTTCTGGTGGTAATACATTTAAGAAAGCAATTCCAGAAACGTTGTTGGGAAATCCTGCATATTGGTATATTTTAAAACAATTCTTTGAAGAGTGGAATCGTTTGAGGCCTATTGAGCGGAATAAACTTCTTGGGAAGCCTTTACAACTTCCCCTTATTTCTGAGCTGTGTTACTTAAAAGAGAGTCTTAACCATGATCATGGGGTATGTATCATCAGCTTTGCTGTTGTTTAAAATGTATTCTTTTCTACCTTTGTTAAGAGCAATTTTGCCATAAAATAGAAGTTTTGATAATTGATTTTCTTGAGGAACATAATCAACTTGTTGGTAATAGAAGTTAAGAGTTGTGATACCATCTCTAAGTGATAGCAGATCAATATTTTTGATTCCATATAGTAGGTGTTGACTGAATTATGCTAGAATTGGTTACTAGACTTTATAGGATACTTGCAGTTAACAATGTTGCATGGCTACTCGGTCATCAGAATCCATGATCAAAATTGAATATGACCTGATTTCATTGTTTGCTTGATTTGGGTAACGAATAGAGACTACAGTTATCCTCATCTAATTTTTCTTTTCGGGAAGAGATTGATGATATATTCAGTTGTATGAATAAAGATATTAATGCTGTAGTTGTTAATTCATGCTAATACTTAGTATGACATGGTTCCATCAATAAGCCAATTGTTTTAAGAACTAGTCTTTGATCCAAGTGCGGCTATCAACTTGTCTGGATTTGGTGTTGTTTATTCCTGCTTGCTTATCTTAGATACGTGAACAATTTCTTCAGGGATTGCTTAAAGGTGGAAGTAACAGAAGGATTACCCCTTTGAGTGACATTGCCTTTCCTTTACCAGAAAATTCTGTGTGGAAGAGGATTACTCTGCGCCGTGGGTCTGCAAAGGAAAGACAATACACTCAGGCATGGACCACTGAAAATGCACCACTATGTAAACTTTGCCAAAAACCATGCAGGTAAGTTCATCGGTGAGTCGGTGACTACTGTAGTTGTATTAGTTTTCTTTTCTTTTCTAAACTTTTAATAAAGCGGGACCTGGAACCAGTGGAAAACTTGCAAAAGTACCTGAATATTTTGAGGATCTATTTTGTAACCTGAGCTGCTATCAGGAATACCGAATGAGAACTAGTCGAGGAGCCCTCCGAGAGGTTAGTGAGTATAATCAGCTTGACTTGTATGTCTAATGTTTTTACATTACTGTTTTATGTGCATGACACATTTTAATTGCGGATGCTATTTTATTAAAAATGGTGAACAAAGAACTAAATTTTCTCTTATTCCAGGCACTTTTTCAAATTGAACATGGTGTTTGTACTACGTGCAATCTAGATTGTCATGAGCTTATCAAATGTTTAAGACCTTTATCCAAGGCTGGACGAAAGGAATACATTGAGAAGGTTGCTCCAAAATTTGCCCAGAAAAAGAAGTTGTGAGTGGTTCTTTATTGGACTAGTTCAACTACTCCAATAATTTTAGCCCATTGTTTTTTTTGCTGTCTGTGCTTTTACTGGTTTTCATTATCTCTGCTTAACTCTATTTATCTAGAAATTTTGTTCCAAATATTGAGGTCAAACATTTTTAGTTATCCAAGAGGTAAGGATTCAATGGAACGTCTTCAAGTATGAAGACACCAAGACATAATTAGCGTAAGGATAACCAAAAGTTTGTGGAATTATTTTATATGTTCATTTTCTAACATGATTCTAAGTTACATCTTGTTATATTGCTTACATTTTGTTGGAGTATGACATATATACTTTATGTGAAAATTAGGTGTTGATTACTTGTTCAAGTTTAGGATTTCCTTGCATTGATGATTCCTTAATCACTGTAACTGTCTTGCTATGTGAACTCCATGATTTCTATATTATTTATTGTGATCAATTATTATGATGATTTGATGCTCATACTTTTGGTAGAGGACTTGTTTCATAGTGGTAAAATGTACAACTAATGCAAGATTCTTATTCAAACATTCTAATTTCAAACAACAAAGGTGTTCGGTTAAAAATAATAGAAAATTTACTTTTGCGTTATAAGTTAACTCCTTTTGCATGAATATCATTTTTTTAACGTCAATGTTCATGGCGGTTCCATCAGGGATTGTGATCATGAAATGTATAGGTCAAATTGCCATAAACTATCAATTTAGCATTTCATATGTAGCACTTAATCCATGACCTATTTCCATTGGTTTAGTTAGCTTAGGTTTGGGGTTGGATGAGAAGTAAGCATGTCCACCAAATTATTGTAATTTCTCTTTAAACCGATGTGCTTGCTAGGGGTGTTTGTAATTTGGCTATCAGAACTATGAGCTCTTTTTTGCCCTGACCATGACTTAGCGATTTGATAAAATTTTGTACCATTCTTGAACCAATATTACTAGTTAGTTGCTAAACAGATTAATCGAATTTTTGGTATGGTTATCCATTTTTTTTAGATAACCAATAATTTTCATATGTTACCTTCATATTTGATAAGAACTTGCATTCAGGATAATTAGATAAAAGTTAATATATCTCATCTTATTCGATGCATAATATAATAATTTTCCCAGTGAAAAGACCTTGGTTAACTAATATTTTTTATATGTTCTTCTACATAACCAACATATCTCATCCATGATAAGACCTTGGTTCTTATCACTACTTTCTAAATAAAAAAAATCTACATGAATTGATAATTGATAAGAACATGTTATAGTGTTCAAAAATTAACTTCAAGTCCAAATATTTCGGTTCCATATATGATAGAACATGTACTAATGCATGCATAAGTTAAAAATTGAAATTGCAAACCATTACACAAATTCTAAAAGTAGACATAGCAGCACACTACTACAGGCACTTCAAAATTCAATAATAAATTCAAATGACAGAAATAAAAATACACATATTCTAAAGCATTAAAGTTACACCGGTGGCCACTGGTTGATACTATTCTTATAAGTCAACAAATTTGCATTTCAATTTGTAAGCACTTCATTTATTAATTAGTCAATTGTTTTATCAATAGTTGGTTAATAATTGACAACACCAGAACAAAAACTAAATAAATAAATATCACTTTTATAAATATTTATAGTTCATAAATAAAAATGTACAAAAATTCGAAATTTGAATTCAAGCAACGGTTTTATTTAAAAATTAATAGATATTTAAATTTTGTGAATTAGTTGTTTCCTTTTGCATGAATATCAAAATTTTCATGTCAAATAGTCATGGTAGTCTCTTCAATACTGGTTATCACGAAATGCATAGGCTAAGTTTTCTGTAAACTATCATCTTAGTACTTCAGATATCAAGGTGGTTGGCTTTGATTGTTCAAAATCCTAGTTGACACCGAAAAATTAGTCTCTGGCATTGTTGAAATCAAGTTTCTGTTTAAATGCCTTTACTGAGTAGAACTTTCTGTTTGAGGTCCCTTACTCTAAGTTATACAAATTTCTGTTTATGATCTCAAATCATAGATGTCTATGGTGGAGTGCTGAGAATGACCTGGTGTTATGTATCAGCCCCTCATAATGAATAGAGACGAAGCTGATGATAAATCGAGCTTATCCATAGGAAGTATCATCATAATCCATAATAGTTGGGTCTACCGAATTATTGTTTGTATTCTTCTAGTGTTATAGTAACAAATTTTTGAAGTTTGACAAATTCATAAGTTTTTACATTTGTTCTGTACTTGGAATGCAGAAATATTAACAAAAAATGAAGAAAAACATCTGAAGCAATTTACATGTTTTCTTAAAATTTTCTATTTAGTTCAAATTTATTTAATTTTGTAAATATAGTCAAATTTCATCGCTACTTCGTTACATATGCTGCAGAGTTGATAAGCTTGTCGATGAACCAACTGAAGGGAACGCCTGGCACGCAGACCACATAATACCAGTATTCAAAGGAGGAGGTTGAATAGAAATCAAATTCAAGTGCATTATATTTTCTTCTACTGTGTCAGTTTAAGAAAGCTAATATTATGCGGACATAATTGGCAGGTGAGTGTCAGCTAGAAAATATGAGGACCTTATGTGTGGCTTGTCATTTGGGTGTCACCAAAGCTCAACAGTATGAATGGCGAGTAGCAAGGAAGATGGCTAAGGAGAAACTAAAAATTGCCATGAAGCTGCTGGAAAATACTATACCATTGGAATCTACTATTGATGTTAGTATTTGGTTATTGAATTTGATTTGTAGAATATTTTTTATTATATTCTTTTGCCTTCTTTTTCATCTTCCATATTTCAATCTGAAAAAGTGAATGAAATAATGTTTTAACTTCTGCATCCAATTTATTTAAGCTAGACATTGTCAGATGTTTGGATTGTATTTGAGGCAAGGTCTTAGGAACCGATCGTTAATAGGCAATAAGCCTAGCCATACTGATTTGATGAGGGAGTTTCATCTTGACCAAGCTTTGGCAATCAGACATTCAAGTTAGTACTTGATACCATAGATTTGTTTCATATATCACTACGACTAGCACACTGATGTATATCGATCTGAATGACCATAGTGTTTAATTTTCTACATGTTTGAAGTTATTTCTAAAGGGCATATTTAAATCTATTTGCACCCTCATTCTATACACAACTTATTCTCTCAAATCAACCATCTCAAATTCTTCCAAAAACTCTCAGATTCTCTTGAATTATTTCCAATTCTTACAATCATCATTTTGTGGCTCTTGAAGTTTGGAATAATGATTTTATGTGGTTTCATGGATGCAAAATGGCAATATAAACATCACTATTAGTAATGTGTTCATCGGGGTATCATTTCCAAGGATTAAGCCATTACTTGTGTAAAGCAATATCTTGTTGACAACTACTTTGATTATCACATGCACTCAAGTTTTGCATGAAATTTGAAGGTCAGCAACAAAATAGTTAAGAAGGAAAGATAATACAATTATTATTGTCATGAAAAAGAGAGATAGTGCATGACATATAATGTTTAATATACTAGTTTGTTTTGGGAGGTACAGTGTAGATATGTCTTTTTATGGAAATGACCAAGCAAACGGGTGATTAAGAAACTTGTGCTCTTTCAACTCAACTCACTGTGGATATGTGGTTGTAGAAACAATATTGCTTATATCAAGGTCTTTAAAACTGGTTCGAACCGGAAAAACCCTCTGGACTAGTCCGATAAAAGAAGGGATGAGGAGGAGAGGAAGAAGAGGAAGAAGGAGAGGCCATGTTGGGCAAGCAGGTGAGCGGCGGACACGAGGTTCTCCTCCTTCATCTTCTTCTTCTTTCTCTTCTTTTTCTTTCTTATTTTTTTCTTCCATTGCTCCTCTTGGTTCCACCGGGTTTTCATCCGGTTGGACTGAATCTTCAAACCTTGACTTATATTAAACAAATAATATAATATTGAAAGATGATGAAATATAATGACGCCGGCAAAATGACTATAGCATAGTCATTGTGTATGTATCTATATTTCTCATATACTATTAATACATTCTTACTTGCCCTTGGCAAAAAAGAAATATAATGACACTTGATGAGTTCAATGAGATGTGATTAAACAACCTACATAACATTGAATCTGACAACTCTTCATTATGGTCACAACTCATGAATAAAGACTATAAATTGGACTCAATTCCAAATTTCCAATCCCATTGCACTCTTAAACATTTGAGTCCAAGTCAAGGAATCAAAAACTAGTTGGTACGACCTGGTATTAGTGGTATGCTGTCGATATGCCTCGTACTACTATACTACTGTCTAGAGGTGGCCATGGGCCGTGCTCGGGCCGGCCGGGGCCCGGGCCCGCCTTGGCCTGGTTCCTGGCCCGGCACAGCGAAAAAATCACTAGGCTCGGCATGGCGAAAAAATCACTGGGCCCGGCACGGCACGCGGTACGATTAGCCGTGCTGGCCCAGGCACGGCTCCAGTGTTTACTGGGCACGGATCCGGCCCGCCGGCCCAACGGGCCGTGCCTGACCCGGCCCGAATGTGGCAAACGGGTCGAGTTTGGCCCACGGGCTGACTTTGGCCCGCTTCATTAAAATAAATTTAAAAAATAAATAAAATATTAATTAATTAAATTATATAAAATAAGAAAAAATAAAAAATGAGAAATTGAGAATTATGTATTTTGCACAATTTTTTTAAAAATATTAAATTATTATTTAATTAATTATTTTATTTTATTTTAAAAATATAGCATTTTAATTTTAATATTTATTTATTTATAAATAACACTAACAACACAAGCCGTGCTGTTAAAACCAACTCGATTAAATTTCATATTCATAAATTATACATTTAAGCTTAAATCAAGTGCCGACATAATGGGCATAAACAATTGACCCGTAGCCAGTGACGCAAGCAACTACTATGGAAGATGTGTGAGCATTGTGTTAAACATACTTGCTCACCATGCTCCATCTTTTCTATGCATATTGCGCACTCCATGTTTTCTGCTCTACCTCCTTTTTCAACAAGAAAAAACTCAAGTGACTCTTGCGCATGATTTGTTTCGATATATTGCTCCGGCTCATCGTTGATATTATCACTGTCCTCCTCACTATCATTTATTTCAAAGTCCTCAACCTCTATCTCAATCTCAACCCCAGAAGAGGAGGGAGAAGCCAAAAATTCTTATCTTGCATGTTCAGATAAGTGGATAAAGTGTTCTTCAAACCTGAATACATCAATTCGTATGATTTGACTAACACGTTCGATAATACTTAAAATAGTGATTCTCCATTAATTAGCATTAAAGAAATTTAAGGTAGATGTAAGGAAGATTTCACGATGAGAATTTGGCAGAATGATAATTATCTTCACTCTTCTATTATCTGTCATTTTTCTCTATGCCTCGTGCTCACCACGTGATAATTATATTATAAAAGTAAATTAATTTAATACTTACTTGATTTTCTCTACGTCTAGTCACGTTGTGAGCACGAGGCATAGAGAAAAATGGCTAGTCTAGACCGAGAGTGCATTGAATTCTTGATGGCTAGAAAGAGACTTAAGTTTGAGTTCAATTAAGAAACTAATTGAAACTCAAGACTAAAAGAGATTAAGAGAGAATGAGAAATTATTCCAAAGCTAGTTGGAAACTTGTGTGAAGAAATGAGAGGGTTGGGGGGGGTCAATTTATAGAGATGAATTAGGTGTATATTTACATATTTATCCCCTATTTTTAATTACCAAAAGGGGCTAAAATGGTAATTTTATACTATAGAAATGCATGTCCGTGCCGTGCCTGGCCCGGCCCGCGTGCCGTGATACCTCGGCCCAGCCCGACCCGAGCCGGGCCACGGGCCGTGCCGGGCCCGTTGGCCACCTCTACTACTGTCTGGTATGTACTGGTCAAATTGAGACGTTAAACCTTCGTGACAATCACTAGTTTCATATGTCATTGAAGAAGTTTAGATGTGCGCATTACAAAGCCTTTATGTCAACTTAATGTTTCCTCTAACGTTTTATTGATAGTGCCTATTTATTTTGGAATGTTAATTTTAATAGAGGACCTGGTAATAAGGGAATATTTTGCACATCAACATATTTTTTTCTCTTTCAAATGAAATCTAATTTTACTCCTATTTTACACTAAATTATTGTAAAACATTTGATACTGTTATAGATTATTAGTTCTTGTGGGATGAAACCTGATGGGTGAGGTTGGTTCAAAACTTACTTTAAGACAAACACAAGTGCTCAGAGTAGTATCTTAATTATGATTGGAGCAAACTTGAACTAAACAAAGACGAGACGTGTGAGATGTCCTATAACTTCTCTATCTATAAAACCTTTTTCTTAATCAAAAGTGCTAAGTTCAAGTTTGGCTGTGGGACATGCAGCTAAATGTATGAACATGTTGTAATGGCCGTGTTTCCTTAATCGCTGATGCTTTTTCTGGTGTAAATATAGATAACTAATGAATGAAACGTACATGTTTAACTATATTACTGATTATCCTAATTGGGTTCTATTCTTTTGGCAATCTATGCTATTGTTACAGTACTATCCTCAATCTATAATGAGGCACAAAATTTTGTTCTACTTTGATTCAGACTCAGATACTCATTTATAAGATCATTTTCAGGTGATAGATGCAGTTGCCATTTTCGTTGTCCACTTCTCAGATTTTGATTTAACATTGTGGTTTGTTTTTTATATTAGGGAGCTGAAAATAAACAGGACGCCCAGGAAGCTACTCTGTTCATCAAGGTCCCTGGTAGTGTTTATTCAAAAAAAGAGCATAACATGTATGACAACCCTGAGGAGATATCTACATTCTGATTAAGTTCTGAACCTTAAATCACGTAAGTACCCAACAATCTTTTCGTACATCTTGAGCCTGCCATTTCATTTCGAAAAATTGCAATAGGTAAGATATATTATCTTCATTTGTAGTAATTGTCGAAAAGCGGCTCCCATTGGTTGTAACGCAAAAGAGATTTTTTCTATTGCAGTTGTTTCTTCGATCATCTCCAGATAAAAATGTCTTTCGTTTCACCGGTTAACAAAAGTTAGCTAACAGAATATATGGTGAAGTGCCGAATGAGTGTCTACAGGTCATTCAGTACTTCTACTGGCGACTGAAATAGATATGATGCATACCAATAGCCATTTGTTGCTTGGCATTTTATCCTAATGAAAAGTCTTTTGATTTAGCAGGCCGCTACTAGTTAGCAGACTGCTAGAATTACCCAAACTTGTAACGGTTGAACCTCTGCAAAGCCAACAGACATTGCTTGTATCTTGGCAGCCTCAGAGGCGTATTTTGATTTAGTAATATAATTATTTTTTTAAAAGAAAAAGTCATTTGATTTGACCTAGCTGCGTGTATGAGTGCCCGTATTGCCAGTACCCATCTGTGATTTTTGTCCATATTTCTTTTTCTATTCATGTATTTATATAGGATCATACGGTACTGACGCTGATTTTCTTTTTTTTTCCCATGTTGACCTTTTTTAATTCGTTTCTTTTCAATATGAACACCTAAATTCTACAAATCATGTTTATCAATTAATTTGGCTGTATGGATTAGTTTAACGCATTTGGTTATTATGATCTTCACGTGGTTCGCGTGGTTGGTTAATGTGTAAAATCTGAATATCTTGCTCTAGAAGTTCTCAAGTGGCAACAGTTATTTAGTTTAGCTGGGCCTTTTCCCTTTGTTAGTCAGAATTTATTTTGCTTCGACAGAGCAAGTTTCAAATTCAACGACTTCCTATAACTGTCTGAGAAAGCATCCAGTTGCTCGATGTTTAATACTGGCTATTGCCCCACTGATTTTGAGTTTAACTCTATTTTCTGCTGGAGGAAACCACATATGAATTTTTTTTTTCAGGGTTTATTGTAGGCATTGTTCGCATTATTGAATATTTATTTAATATGTTTTATCGCAGTTGAGAAACGCTGATCAACTTCATTTTATACGCCTACCATTATCCTCAAAAATTTCAGCATTTTAGCACTAACAAAGCTGCCTGCAAGAAGGAAAAAAAAAAAGCCATGTTATTCAATCTGCTGCGTACTGCTTTTGATATTGCAATTTAAATTTGAAAAAGAAAAAAAAAACATGACCGAAGATCCTCAAGGAAAAGCCAAGAGAACTTTTCGTGAAAGAGTAGGCTCTTCTGCAAAATACAAATTTCAGAATAATCAGCTAACTACCGGTCTGTATGAAAAAAGTTTAGACCCCAATTTAATATAATAAAAGTTCAAATTGTAAAAGTTTAACTTAATTCAATAAAAAAGGAAATGATATGCTAATATGGATAGGACTAGATAGCAAGAAAACACCATTACTTTTCTACCACTTTTTATACTTTAATTTTGCCCTTATTGTTTAATTATTAAAAAGATGATATTCTAGGAGATTGTATCTATTGCATATGTTATTAAAGTATGAAAAATACTATATGTAGGTGTTGTATAAGAGATAGAACTACTAACAACACTAAAATAAGAGTTTGATGCTACAAAAGAAATTAATAGATCATGTGTCATAATAGAGACCCTATATGGTATGTCTTTATAGTAATAAAATATTAAAACTTTTAATTTAGCATGTAAAGAAGTATAATTTTTTTGAACAAAAATATTAATTCATCAAAACTAGAAGATCTATTTAACTTGCGTGCAATGTCAAGCCTAGCTCAAACTACATGCATGTATGGCTTGTGTTGCTTATAGCCCATTAATTGATCAATGGGGCATGCCTGGCCAGATCCATATAGATATAGTATCATTCCAACGTTAGCTGATCCATCGTGCTACCTATATTAGATATAGCTACCATATAAGATACACCCTCAAACTTAAAATTGAAAATAAATTAAATACTTATTTTTTATCCTAAACCCAAATTTAGCCTGATTACACAAATCTTTTTAGAATCATATATTTAATTTCACATTTCAATTCTAACCCGGGTATTTAAATAAATATCGAGAAGCATCTCACTCAACTAAGATGAACTTTTAAATTTTATTTCATTTTAATTTTTAAAAAATTATAATTTATATATTACAGTACTTCTCTGTATTTATATAATAAATATTTTTAAGATTAGTTAATTATAGAATTTTAGATAAAATTATATTTTTATTTATACGTTTAAGTACATCTGACTCAAATTTGACTTGAATTTGGCCCAAACCTAATCATAAAACTCATATGTTCCATCGCCTATGCAGCAAATGAAATGTGAGGCGGTGCGACTTACGATAACCTTCCTTGCACGTTAAATCCAATCGGTCCGCTCCCTCAAAGTACTCAATCTGACGGCCAAGAATTCATCATTTTCCAATACTTAAATGCGAAAATGGGATCGCATGTAAACTAGCCGTTGTGAATTGCCAACCAAGCCTGGACGGATAAATTTTTTGAGAAAACTTAAAGAAGTTTTTAAAATTCTTAGGTAAAAAGATTTTTCTTTTTTAAAAAAATTTATATTTATAATCTACACATTATAAGTTATCTAATGGTACCAATATTATCATGATAAAATTTATACACGATTAAAAATTAATAAACATATTATGGTGAAAAAAATTATCTAAGAATGAATAATTTTTTTTATTATAATGTATTTATTAATTTCTAATTATGTGTAATTTTTTTACGATAATATTAGCGTCATTGCATAGTTTATGATAAATAGATTATGAATATAAATTTTTTTAAAAAACAAATCCTTTATACCTAAGAATTTTAATATATTCATAAGTTTTATCGGAAAGTAACTTTCCGAGAAAACGCGCCTGCACGGCCCTCGCCGATCAAGAAGTTGTAGATAAACATCGTCGACTCTGTTCTGCATAAACCCTACGAGGACGAATAACCGATCTTAATTTCTCAACTGTTCCCTCTCAATCACTTCCCTTGTCGATTCGAGACCTTGGGCCCTCGATGGCGACTTCCTCGAAGAAGCTGCAGCCTTCGCGATCTCAGACCATGGACAACCTGAAGGTTTCCGAGAATTCCGATCCCAACATCTCCATGTCGCCCCCTCTTTCGTCCCAGAAACAGAAAAAATCCCCGGCGAACAGGTCGGCACAGTCGAAGAAGGTCGATACGAAAACTCCCGGTCGGATCGTCGCCCCCCGCATCCAGCCGGAGAAGGAAAGGAAGTTCATCATCGCCAGGGAGAGCTCGAGGAGAGCAGGGAACGGCTTCAATTTCGAGAAGTGCCGGAAAGAAGCCTACGAGACCCTCCGAGTTTCGCAAGAAGAATTTTTTCGTAAAAAAATTCCTACTGAAGCCCATAGTGCTGCAGTCCCTGCCACTGGTGAAGCTGTCGGATTTATAGATGGAGCTGAGAAGGATGGGTCCAACAGCGTGGAGAAAATATTGGCTTCAGAGGTTCAAGATCCTGAAGCTGTTTCGGAGGTAATGAAGATTGAGAGCTTAGTGAACGAGGAGGCTAGAAATAGTATGCCTGAGCCAGGGTCAGGTCGCATGAAGCATTTGGTTGAGGCATTTCAGAGTATCCTGTCTATTGCTAAGGACGATGAGGCTGAAAAGTCTGAATGCGGGAATTTGAATGACTCGAGTTGGGCATTGCTGGGTTTACAGCAATCAGCCAAGAACGCCGAGGTTGACGCTTCTTCTACATCCGTTTTCTCTTCAGCTGAGTTATTTCCTTCCAATGAAGTTGCAAGTGAATTGGGTTTGCATGACTCAGTTGATAGCAATAATGGCAGGTTAGTGATTTTTAATTTGCAAGGATATTGGAATTGCTATTTCCTTGTAACTTTCAAGTGATGCTTCAACTAAATTAATTAACCGAATGTGATTTTAGATTGAGCTGGGGGAACAGGACATCTGTCGGAGGAAGAAACACACGTAATGTAAGAACATATTGAGTTGTACATATTTTACCCGTAGTTTTATAGGACTTCCTTTTGTTAAGGAGGAGCTGTCTAGAAGTTATAAATTAGTAAATTGATTCTGACAAAGAGAATTCTTCATTTTAATCAGAGTTCCGAATTGAGGAGAAGCTGGAATAAAATGCTTAGAGTGACAAGCCAACAACCATTCAAATTGAGGACAGAGGTATAGTTCACACAAATTTGTTAGCAAAAGACATATCTACCTAGATACTTATTCTCTGTTTGAAGCAAATGGAAAAAGTATTAGTCTAGTAACAAGGTCATAATTGCGGTAACCTACTCCTTGTCTTGCAAAATGTTTTACTTTAAAAATTCAAAAAATTGCAACTAGTGTATAGAAACTTCAGTCATATAGCTAATTGCAGGAGAACTGAACATGTAGATTGAGGAAGAAATCTGTTCTGCAAACTGAGGGAAAAAGTTTCAAGGTTGAAAACGGGACTTCAATTTGGGTTTTGTTCTTATCGATATTTGCCTCTTTCTTTTAGTACTAAGTGCATTCTGGTAAATTTCAGTTGTTGCTTCTGACTGCAGGTAAAATAGAATCGATGAGATTCCCCTTAGTTGTTGTAAATGTTTTACTGCAAATACAAACTGTTTGTAAGTTGCTAAAGGGCAATAGTATAGCTGGATGAAATGAAGTAATTCTTACCGTCACATCATACCAAACTCTCATCCGCATAAGACTTATAAGTAATGTGAAACTAAATATATGGTAAAACGTTTTTTCTCTTTTTTTTTGACATGGGGAAGTTATAGTCCTTGTTATCAACAACAAACGTCCTAGCTAGTTGAACTAACTGACACCTCCACAGGTACTGTTAGCATAAGGGTAATAACATATTGTTAGCATATAATAACTCTTAACTCTGTTATTATTTGTAATTTACAAATGAGCGAAGGTATTTATAGTACATAGTTGTCTTGTATGCCCTTGCATGTGAGCATTGCAAAGATACAACTATTGTCTATCCATGCATGTATAATTTGCATTAGTCTAAATGCAACAATAAGTGTAATGCTTCTTTGTGCTATGAGAGGAGAGAATCAACAACTAGATGAGTATTGTCTATCCATTAGTGTGTTGTTTGTGTTAGTCTGCTTAAATGCTTGTTCATAGAGAGAGAGACACACAAATAGCTTAGTGCTACTTGGCAATGCATATGTTTTACTAAATTATATGAATGTGGTAGTAATAACATTTCTTATATGCTTGTATGAGTGATATGCAAACAAAGGGAATTGTGGCTTGGTATACTTAATATTTCAAGTAATTTGTTAGTGTAAAAGGTTGATGAAGGAGAAAGGTCCACTAACTCAAAATAACTAGCCACTTAGGTGGAATTGCTTTTACTTTATATTGGATCATTTTAACTCTTGCCAACAGCAGATTAATGGAGGAGCACATTGCCTACTTCTCTTGGGCTCTTAGCACGAGTCACCTCTATGATATTTACTCTCAAAGCACTAAAATGCCTTCGTTGTGGTACAAATTATAATCTCCTTAAGGTAATTTTAAAATCATTCTCTATCTTGAGTATAGAGTAGACTTGGTGAAATTTAAAATCATCTTCTATCTTGAGTATAGAGTAGACTTGGTGAAATTTAAAATCATTTTCTATCTTGAGTATAGAGTAGACTTGGTGATTTCAATAAAAAATATACTCTGCTGTCCTTTATTCCTTATCGATAGAACTTAACTTTTAAATGAACCCTTCCATATTCAGCAAAGAGGTAGAATGAAGGAAGAACGATTTATAAAGAAAGTGAGAGATATGTTGATGGAGGAGGAGAAGCAACGATTACCTATTGCCCACGGCCTTCCATGGACTACAGATGAACCAGAGGTGGCAGCCTATATACTTCATGCACTATTTTCAGTTTCATTAAAAGGAACAAATGCGTTTGATTTCCATGTGGTCATGCTAAAAGAGAGACTATTTTGTAGTTCTAAAAAATCATTATCCCTTTGTCTTGATTACTATTTGTTATACCAACAAGAAAAAGAACGTTCTTTCAAGAATTCACGATAAGTTTTTATTTGAGATTTTTCTTGGTATTTGATAAATCATCTTGGCTACATCATTTTCTTATTGAAATTATCACCCATTTATAGTTTTTATTTGGTACAACTCTATCATGATAGTCAAACTATAGCTGATACCTGCTGAAAGTAGAATATAGTTCCGTGACTTCCGTCTACGTAATTAGATTAACAAGTGTGCTGAATGTTAAAACAATTTCATCATTTCATGTGCAAATCGTAGTTCTTAAGCCTAAAATAGCACAATGAAGTTACAATTAACAAACTCCTGGGAATCCTTCAGCAGAGTTTACTTTAGATGTATAAACAAGTTAACTCAACAAATCTGGGGCTTGTTTGTTCGTCAGTTGCACATTTGTCTTTATTTTAATAAAAAAAACATTTCAGCTATCAAATCCTAAAGTTGACTTATCACTGTGACTGGCTTTTTTTGCTATTGACTCCTCTGTTGCAGTTTTAGTACGCTACAAACTATAATCTCTTCAAGGTAACGTTAAAATCATTTACTATCTTGAGCACACAAACACTGTAGTGATTTTCTATACTCTGATGTACTTTAGACCTTCATTATAGTAGACTGTTGTGACATTGCTAAATTGATTAAGTACATTGATTATTGCTGATGAACACTATTTTCGAAATTGTTTAGCACTTGGTGAAGCTCCCTGTTAAACAAAGCACTGAGCCAATCGACATTGTTTTGCATAGTGATGTTCGAGCAATGGAAAGGGCAGAATTTGATCAATTTGTAAGTACTCTGAAAATTCTCAAGAGTAAAAAATATTTAGCATTCTTCTATAAACCATGAAGTTGTTGATCAGATATTTGTTATAATTTTTCCTGCTTATTAATTTCCACGCTTTGGTTAGATTGTTGAACGGATGTGCTTTGCTGAGCAACTAAGATGGGAAAGAGAGATGCAGCAAAAGGTATTTCTAGATTATACCAAAGACCACCATTTAGTCCTTACGCCACTATAGTTTATATCAAATCTTGTATACTTTGTCAAATAATTATACGTATTTTTTAGTTGGAAGAAGAAGAAGAAATACGACGTCTCAGAAGAGAGCTTGTACCTAAAGCCCAGCCAATGCCATACTTCGATAATCCATTTGTCCCTAAAAAGTATGTTTTCCGCACAACCACATCGATTTCATTATTTCTTCTATACGACCTTGCTGTGCATTACCGAAGCTTTTTCTAGGCAATAACTGCTTATAACATTTCCTTCAGAAAATTGCCGCAGTTGATCTGATATATAAGCCCCACTTACTGTTGAAGCCAGTTAATGCACTAATAGTTGATATTCTACGTTTTTCATCCTTAGTTTATTGAACTTTTCTCATATTTGTAAAGGTCCGATAAGCCTCTAACAATCCCAAAGGAGCCAAGATTTCACATCCGCCCAAGAAGGTCTTCATGGTAATTTTCTTTTCTATTCTGGCAAATGTTGCCATTTTATTTTCTTTTTATTATAAGCTCAATTATTATTATTATCGCTTGTCATGTTCATGTACTAATTTCATTTTAGGTTTTGATTTCACAGTGATGATAATAAGCGCTTTTTATTGCTGCACCATGGCTTATGATATATATATTTTTTGGCTACGTTCAGCTCCAGGGCGTCAATATTCGAGAGATGATGAGTGCGTGACAGCCTTTTTCTTGATTTAAGCAAGCAGGAAGCAAATTTTGCAAATTGTCGTGCTCCATGTCAATCTTTCTTAAATCTTCTGATCATTCTACACAAGATGGGAGCTGATGCTTCTTGCAAGATATCTGAATTCTCTAAATTCTTTGATGCTTGGTACTCGTCAAGACTTGTATATAGGAGTTATACATTCTTTTCAGAAAGCCTGAATATTGTTCGCCAAGCATTTGCAGTGTGGTTTTGTTTCTAGTATCAAACAAGGAGGTGAACCAATCAGACCTCTTTTTCTCTTGAGTTCCTGATAGAATTTTGGTCATCTGTATAGAAATATTTTCACCACAATTTTTGAGAAAGCCTTGTTCTCTAGCTATGGTTTGATTTATCATACGTATGAAGTTCGTTCGTGTTTGTGATAAGTGACAAACTGTGAAACGTTTTAGTATAAAGTTTGCAAGATATTGCTGCATTCGGGACATGTTATCTTATTCGAGTGCATCATAATTCTGATAGTATGGTGCTTAAAGATACGCTTTCCATTTGAGCAGGCTGCGAATTCTGCGCACATGCAATTTGTGCGCAGGGATTAATTTAAAAAAATGAAATTCCAGTTATTAGAATTTTAGAGTTTCCAAGCCCCACAAAAGCATCGTTTTTTTTAAAAAAAAAAAAAATCTCACGTTATATTCATTGGTTATTTTGTAACCCTTGATTAATTTGTTTTTCTAGCTTTTTGTCCAAAATAATGATCAATAACAATCGGATTTTAGTTCTTTGGTTCTCCAAATATAATATGTTAAAAATAGTTTTTCCTATAAGAATCATTTTAAGCTTGGAGAAATAGTGATTATGATGCAATTCTTATGAATTAGATTTTATTATTTAACTATAATATTTTCAATCGATTCCAAACTCTCTCGAGTTGCTTTCACCGTGTTTAGTAGGAGGGAAAAAAAGAAGGAAATAAATGGAAAGTTGGATGAGAGCTATAAAATTATATTTAGTATGACAGATAAAAAATAAGAGAGGAAAAATGAAAGGAAAGTGAGAGAGAAAATAGTCTTATTTGTTTTTCGCTCAAATCGAGTGAAAATTTATACGGAAAGTTAGATTTGTCTTTTCTATTTTCACTCTTCAAATTTTATGCTACTCTCTCAGTTATGTTTTTCTTGTAATCTTCTTTACCATCATTATTATTGTCGTCATTATCATCATCATTGTTGCCATTGTCGTTGTTGTTGCTGTCGTCATTCCTGCCTCTTCACTAGAGGTGGCCATGGGCCGGGCCCGGGCCGGCCCGGGCCCGGGCCCGCCTCGGCCCGCTTCCGGTCGGGCCGTGCCAGGCACGGCCCGGTTCAAGTCGTGCCGTGCCGGGCACGGCACGGCCGGAAAATTCTTGGGCCCGGCACGGCCCGCGGCCCGATTAACCGTGCCGGCCCAGGCACGGTTCGGTTGAACCGTGAGCACGGATCCGGCACGCGGGCCGGATCCGGCACGCGGGCCGAATACGGCCCAACGGGCCAAATGAGGGGGTTCGGGCCGTGTTTGGCCCGGCCCGATTGTGGCCCATGGGCCAAAGTTGGCCCGCGGGCCGATTGTGGCCCATGGGCCAAAGTTGGCCCGCGGGCCAAATTTAAAAAAAAATTAATAAGTAAATTATTACTTAATTAAAATATATAAAATATGAAAAAATAAAAAAAATTGAGAAATTGAGAATGTATATTGCACAAATTTTTGAACAAATGTTAAAATTTTATATATTTTAGACCGGACCCATTACAGGCTGCCTACGTACCTCACTCAAAGGAGGAATCAGGTCTACGTAGTTCTTTTTTTACAACTCTTTTTACAACTCTTTTACAACTCTTTCTACAACTCTTTTACAACTTTTTTTATAATTATTTATTACAACGTTTATCCATTGTTGCTTCCGCTTGCACTTCCAAGACTTCGTTCATCATCATCCGATGAAGTTGAATGACCACCTTTATCTTGAAGACGATCTTCAGCATCTAGCCAATCTTTAAGACAAATACACATTTCCACGCTTTCTTCGTTCATTCGGCTTCGCTTCTCGTCCAGCACCCTGCCGCCTGCACTAAAACAAGACTCCGATGCTACAGTAGACACCGGAGGAGTGAGTAGATCACGTGCCATGGCAGAAACCACAGGATATGATTTTCCTTGTAATCTCCACCATGATAAAATATCAAAATTATCTATTTGTTCTTCTGTGAGTAAAGATGTATGATTATTTTCTAAAAAAAATGTTAATTCATTAAAATTACTAGATCGACTTGTTGATGTTCCTTTTCTATTTAAGATTGAGCGTATTCTTCCTGTAATATTTTTACTACTAGTAGATACATTAGTTTGAGAGGATGTTGGATTCATTGTATTTCCAAATTTTAAATTATAAACATTATACATTTCATCTAATAAGGTAGAAACTTCATTTTTTTTCTCATCTACTCCTTCAAGTTCCATATTTTTATAATATTCATCTAATAAAATATGAACACCTTCTAATTTTAATCTAGGATCCATAATTGAAGCTAAACAATATAAAGGAGATATATTTTTCCAATATTTTTTAAATTTTGTTTCCATTTTTAAAATTACTTGAAAAACATTTTCATCATGTCTATATTGAGAAAAAATTTCACTAATTAAAACTAAATGTTCTAAAATTAAACATGATGTAGGATAATAAACACCAGATAAATGAGTGCTAGCATTATAAAAAATTTCTAAAATATTTTGTAGTAACTTTGCTTTATCCCAATCATTTTCTTCGATATTTCCATCAGGCATTCTTTCATTATAAAATAATGTAAGAGGATCCTTAAATGGAAAACATGTTGTTAGCATATCATAAGTAGAATTCCATCGTGTTTTAATATCAAGTTTAAATTTTTTATATGACAAACCATAAGATTTACATATTTGTCTAAAATCTTGATTTCTAGAAGTAGAAGAAGTAACAAATCTAACAGCATTTCTTAATTTAGTTACATGTTCATCTACTTCTCTTATTCCATCTTGAACACATAAGTTTAGAATATGGCATGCACATCGTATATGAAAAAAAGCACCATTAAATATTGGATTTAACAATCTTTTTAATTTATCAATTGCACTATCATTATTACTTGCATTATCAAAACTAATTGAAAAAATTTTATTAATTATATTATATGAATGTAAAATGCTATGAAATTGTCTAACTATAGCATTTGCAGTATGAGGATATTCAAAAATTTTAAATGCAATAATTCTTTTTTGTAAAAAAAATTCACTATCTATCCAATGTGCCGTAATACACATGTATGACTGATCAGAATGATTACTGGTCCAAATATCAGATGTTAAAGAAATACAAGAAGTTAATGTAATTAAAGCTTGTAAAAGATTAGTTTTATATTCAGAAAAAAATTTTATAGCATCCCTACGCATGGTTTGTCTACTTACTTTTTTATATTTAGGTTGTAGTGATTTATGTATAAATTTTTCAAATTTATAATTTTCTGCTAAAGAAAATGGTTGTTCATCCCAAACAATAAATTTAGCTAATTCTTTTCTAAGAACTTCAGTAGAATAATTAAAAATTTCAAAAGAACTAGAGGAAAGATTTAGAGTAGCCTGTGCACGATCGATTTGAGTTTGATGGCTTCTGATGTGGCGAGTCAAATGACCAGTTCCACCCGATGATTTGCAAGTCAAGACTTTTTTGCATTTTTTGCAGCTGGCTCTTTCTTCGCCGTTAATCATCACCACATCGAAGCTCTTCCAAACGTCGCTCGTGCGTTTTCTTGAGCCTGACACAGTAGACTCGTGAGGGTTTGCACTGCATCCCTCCTCTCCCTGCATAGTGTTAGTAGGCTCAAATTCAACATGATCTTGCTGTTGTTGATTTGGGTCGTAAGGCGGAGGGTTGACATCTTGATCGGGTGGCATAACGGGGTTAGTTGTCCCCATTAGCTCCTGCTCTAATTCAATCTCCCATGGCAAAAGATCCCATGTATTGTTAAATCCCGCCATTAATTCTACATATAATATTAAAAGTTAGCAAAAAAAATTTATAAAATAAGATTAAATACTTACTAATAATAAATTATACATTAAAAAATTACCTTATCACGTGTTTGAAGATCACTTAGTAAGAACTTAGAAGTTGAGGTTTCAGCCTTCAACAACCTTAATTAATCATAATTATGAAAAAAATTTATATTAGAATAATTTAAATTTAAGTACAATTACATTAAAAAAAGACTAAAAGTAAATTAATTTACTACTTACTTGATCTTCTCCACGTGACTAGACCGAGGGAGCTTTGAAATCTTGATGGCTAATTGAAACTCAAGACTTAGAAAAGAGATTAGGAAAGTATTAAGAGAGAATGAGAAAGTAATCCAAAGTTAATTGGAAACTTGTGTGAAGAAATGAGAGGGTTGGGGGGTCAATTTATAGGGATGAATTGGGTGTAAATTTACATATTTATCCCCTATTTTTAATTATTAAAAGGGGCTAAAATGGTAATTTTATAACATAAAGACAATTATATCCCTAACTTTTAAATTTTTTCAAACCGTTATAGGGGTATTTGGGTAAAAACACATGCCAAAATCAAATTTTCTACCGTTGGCGCCTAAACCACGCGTGCCGTGCTCGTGCCGGCCCGCGTGCCGTGCCTGGCACGGCCCGCGTGCCGTGCCTGGCACGGCCCGTGTGCCGTGCCGAGCACGGTCCCGTGCCGTGCCTGGCCCGGCCCGCGTGCCGTGCCTGGCCCGGCCCGCGTGCC
This sequence comes from Costus lasius, assembly GCA_027563935.2. NCBI lineage: Eukaryota > Viridiplantae > Streptophyta > Magnoliopsida > Zingiberales > Costaceae > Costus > Costus lasius. The sequence goes on along the minus strand of CM050446.2, from coordinate 133,564,339 downwards.
GTGCTCGGCACGGGCCCGTGCCGTGCCTGGCCCGGCCCGACCACGGGCCGTGCCCGGCCCGGCCCGCGGGCCGCGGACCTCCGGCCCAGCACGACCCGAACCGGGCCGCGGGCCGCCCGCGGCCCGTTGACTTGGTCAACGGGCCGTGCCCGGGCCGGCCCGTGTCGTGCCGGGCCGTGCGGGCCGCGGGCCGGCCCGGCCCGTTGGCCACCTCTACTCTTCACAATCCCTCTCACCTCTCATCATCGTCAGCATAAAAATAAAAATATAGAGTGTGTTTATCAATCTTTCTAACTTTCTTTCCCTTTAAAATAAACACAAGAAAAATCTAATTATTTTCTCTTTATTTTCTCTTTCTTTCTTAGTTTTAATTTAATTTTAAAGATATTAATTTATATAGCTCTTAAGTATCCCTCATTTCTCTTGAACCAAGTCTCCAAAACTGAGCGGCCAAAACATCAGCCACATCATCTCCACTGTCCAAACTCCATAATCGAACGGGCGTAAAGTGGGTTGCGAGGCAACTAGCTAGGGGTGGCAATTTCACCCATTGAGTTTGGGTACCCGACTCGATCCGACTTACTTATGACGGGTTCAAATAACCGATTAGCAAAAATATAAATATGTACCCAGTATATGTACATAGTACCGTTTAGGGATATATGTACCCAGTATCCGATATCCAATTTCCATAAAAAATATAAATATATATTTATATTATTAAAATATAATTAATAATAAAATAACTATTATATAAATATTTATTACTATTAAAAAATATAAAAATAATAATAAATAGTTATTGTATAAATATTTTTATTTTTATTTTATTTTTAAAATATATTTTATAAAATAAAATAATAAATAATTTATTTTTTATTTAATTGGGTATATGTGGGTACCGTTTAAATACTCGATTCAAGTTTGGAGTTCGAGTATTGCAATCCAAGTCGGATTCGAATTTAGGATGAAACCACGTTCCCGACCCATTTCACTCCTGCTGCAGCTGGCAGTCACCGCGAAAACTTGTCTCGACAATCCCAGACGGGAGGCACAGGCGAGTTAACGCCGCAAACGGATTGGATACGGAACAGAACGAGGCCGAAATAAATGGGCCCTTCTCCATCACCCCCTCTTGTTCCATCGATCGGAGGGCGGAGATTTATAGCCGTCAGCGACTGAATCCATTGTCGTGCCCGTCCTGCTTCCCCGCTCGCATCGTTCACTCCGCCATTTCCTTCTTAAAGTCTTCATTCCTGTCCGATCCGCTCGCTACATTTTTTTTTGCTCTTCTCCCAGGTGGCGATTTGTGTTCTTGTTCCCTTCACTGTGTTTCTTGCTTGATTCCTAAAGTTCTCGGAGCTCGGTCTTGATGGCTTCAATCTTTATTCCATGCCCCAAGTGCTACGTGATCTCTCGCAATGGCGCATGGAATCGGAATTCGAGCTCAAGGCGGAGTCCTTTGGCATTGTTTTGCAAGCCAGGGTCCTCTTTGGACGACAGATCTGCTCGGTTTCCTTCTTGCGAGGTGAATTTTCTTTTGTTTCGTTGTTCCTGTTTGATTGGAAGTTTAATTCTTGAGGCGCTATTATGAAATTTTTTTAAAAAAAAGATTATAATTGGAAGTTCCATAATTTAGAGATGTGTCAGAGTTTGCCTGTGTGGAGTCATTCTACTTGTGCAATACTAGTTGAAGGCACCACTTCTGATATTGTGCGTAGCTCACCTCTTTCAATGTATAATTCACTATGTTGGTGGATTTTAAGTTGTCTATCGTACTTCATTTTTCCCATTTTGGCTGTTACCTATCAATTTGATACACTTGATTTTCCATTCATAAGTTGTATCAGAAAAGTACCACACATTTTCTTGGAAAAGAAAAGGCATAACTACCTTGTTAGTTAATTAATAACAAAAGTGCAGTTAGTGGTTGATACCAATGAGGCAACCGGACAAGTTCATGAAATAAACAGTACGAAACTAGTAAGCTCGAACTAACAGCTAAGTACACGAAAAATAACCTGAAAGAACCCAACACAAACACACTGAAAAAGTTTCACATATACGACAAGGAGAGAATAGCTTCAGGAGGCAGCAATAATAGCTCCGTTAACATTTTATACTTTATATCAACAAAATGATTTAATATGGAGTGATTAAAATATTATCTTTATAGTCCCTATGAGTTTATTACTCATGCTTGTTTTACCTTATCTTTTTCATCTTATTTTTAAATGAATTTAGATAGACCAGTAGTGATCATGCACTTGGATATGTCTTAGTTTCCTTCAAACATTAATGATAAGTTGATAACTACATGTGAAATTAAGGCTCATGACTGAAATAGATTGTACAAGTTGCATTTTAACCATATTTAATGCATGAATGGTGAGGAAGAAATGTAGTGATGATCTAGGGTGCCAATTAGTTTTCTAGTGCTTTAATACTCACGATTCTGTATAAACTACTGTTGTGGAGAATGGAAGAGCTCCTATACTAAGATGAATCTTTCTCCTGGTATGAAACAATTATCTGTTTTTACTTACGAAACAGAAACATTAAAGACACTTGTCAACATTCTTGTATTTTGTGATTACAATATTCAACTAAGAGATTTGAGTTGTATAAGATTTGGAGCACAATTTGAGTTAACTAAGATTTAAACCACCTAGGAGTTTCTCAAAATAAGCAATTTCTTTTTCATAGGAGATGCTTGTGTCAATTAGGACTTGGAACCTAGTATGCACACGAAAATTTTATTGGCTTATTCCCTTCTTTGCGGCTACCCCATATTTTATTTGGTCTGTAGAATAGTAACTCTTTGGGTCTATATGTAATATAGTTCACATAGGGAAAATGAATAAAGTGGAATATGGATTTTTTTTTGCCAAGTGTATGTAATATAGTTCACATAGTATGATATATTAGTCGAGTATAAAAAATATACATCATAAGGTAAAATCTTAAAGTCTCACATATTGTATAGACCTGAGGTACACAGAACATCATGACTATATTACTCCACAGCATTATGACATTACTCTAAGATTTCACTCCATTCGATGAAAAACTCTTTGTGCCTCTAGTATAGAGATATTGCTGGTGAAGATGCAATAGTGTTTCACTTACCAAGATGGCATTATGTCGATTATTTAGAAGTTTCATCGTTTACTGACTTTAGAGTGAAACCTTATGTGTATTTGCTTATTTCTTAATTGTTTATATATTACCCATTGTAAAAGGAATCAACAAGTCTTCAGCTTGTTTTGTTCTTTTTCTTAAGTTGTGCTAACTGTTGTTTTTCCCCAGATAGTGAATAGCAATTTTCCAGTATATGTTCTATCATTATTTTCTCCGACCAGTCTATACAACTTTTGTTTCTATCACAGGATTCTAGTTATGGAAATTTTCCTATCTTAAAGGCCCATTTTAATGAGGTATCTTCTCATCTCTGATTTTCCATGGTTACTGAATAAAGCAAAAAAAAATTTCATAGACACTATGACCCTTTGTATTTACAAGGTTGCTGTTGAGAGTTCATCAAATTCTTCACCTCTGGTGTCAACGAAGCCAGAGACTTCAATAACTAAGAGTAAAGATGCTGCTGTGAAGGAAGAATCTTCTGGCCAAGTTGCAGTACCAGATACCATCATTTCTGCGTTTATGGATGAAGTTTCAAATCTTGTCAAGTAAGATTACCATCTATTTTCTCACTCAAAAGAAGCATATTTGACTATTCATTAGCTTTATCTTTTTCTCTTACCTTCTGCAAAAGTTTGTTACGGGAGCAGATAATAAGGAGAAGAAATAGAAACACAATGAAACAGGCATAAAACGTGTGACCAGTTGCTGAATTTATTTTTGAAGTAGTTCACTGTTGTAGATAAGTTAATGTGTGCATAGCTAAGAAAGACACGATTTAGCTTCAGTTTAAGTTCTTACTGGTCTCAAGATCAGAATATCTGACTCTGTTGCCAAATTATTTCCAAAGAGCTGCAATAATTTGAAAGTTCCCCCTTTTTTCAATGTTCTAGCACAGGATTCGTCCTGGTAAAAGCTTAAAAAACGTTGAATGAAATTCACTTTTCTTTACTGTGTTTTTGAGCAGGCTTGTGGATTCAAAAGATATAGCAGAATTGCATTTAAAGAAAGAAGGATGCGAGCTCCTAATAAGGAAAAAAGAAGCCTTACCTCAGCCGCCAGTTGCTACTTCATTGATGATGCAATATCCACAGGCTCAAGTTCCTCCTCAACCTTTAGTTCTTTCTGTTTCTCCACCTGCGCAAACAAATCCTGTTGCAGCAGCTCCAGCTCTTCCTCTAGCACTTCCACCCCCATCAAATGTAGGAAAGAAATCTTCAGCTCCACCTCTGCAATGCCCTATGGCAGGCACATTTTATCGATCCCCAGCTCCTGGGGAGCCTCCGTTTGTTAAGGTCATACTTGTGAAAACTTCTAAACAATTGTAAATTTGACCTACACTATTAGATCTTCTGTTTTAATTTTTTTTTCTTTACTTCTGATCATGACTCATTTTGTTGATTTTTATGTCCAACTAAGCAAATTACTTGCCTGGCCCAGCTGATCCTAGCTTATCATATAGGTTGGCGATAAAGTCCAAAAAGGTCAGGCTGTTTGCATCATTGAGGCTATGAAACTGATGAATGAAATTGAGGTATTCTCTTTTCCAATTATTCTCAATCACCACTTTGAGGATGTTAATCTTGACATGGTTTATTACTGATAGCCAAACTTACTATTTCATGTGGTACCTACATAAGATTCTTGGAGGTCGGTAAAAAAAACCACGAGTCGTGAGTCTTACCCGCTCATTACTTCCCTATTTTAGCTCACCTAGCGTCTGAACTGGTCATCAGTTTTTCTTAATTTAGCTTTTTATGGGAATGATCCAAACTGATATCAACAAATATAAATATTAATTTGGCTTAAAATAATTCCTCCAAAAAACTGAACTCAATTTTAGCTACATACTTTTAAGATCCGTAGCATGGTGCTTTGCAAAAAGACTGCAAAAAGATATCCTAATTAGCCTAATCAGTTGGTGTCTAATAATTTTACCTTGTCCTTGATGCAGGCTGATCAATCTGGAACCATAGTAGAGATAATTGCTGAAGACGGAAAACCAGTTAGTCTTGATACGGTATCTCTCCTAGTTTCCTAGCCATCCCCGGAATTCTTTTTTCGGCTTTTATTTTTCTCTTTATTACAATTATTATTAATTTTTGGCATTTTGCAGCCTTTGCTTATAATTCAGCCTTGAACACGTACAGACTTCGAGTCACACTTTGCCTCATTCGTTTTTGGGTTAATCTCCCATGCATATTTATTGGTTTGTTTGTGCACTACAAAACTGTATTCTGTTGCCATAGCTGCACAAAGATGAATAAAGACGCATGGCGGTGCTCCCCCGAAGCAAATACTTCGTTGGACGCGTTATACTAAAACTCAGTACGTTATGTAGTTATATGTAGTATTCATTTGTCCAATGGTAAAGATAATGGCGTATTCTTGAATTCTGTATTGGACAGGCAGACATTTTTTGATATATGGATTTGCAGCATTCGGTTAAACTCACACATAAGCAAGCGTTAGAAATGATGCATGTATAGTGAGGCAGACATCACAGTGATTTTTCTCTGAACGATGTTTGCTTTATTCCTAAACTTGATGCTTCAGGAAGTTGACATCAGTTTTCCTTTTCAATTCCTGTGTAACTTTTTGATAAGACTAGTAATTTTCGGATTATGCTTCAAATATGGTGGAAATCAGGACTTCCCTATTTCTACGAAGTGGATACGGCAGTTTTCTCAACCGAGTCGGCCATAAGCGGGCAAGCACCGGCTTTACTACCCCGATTCAAACCGCTGTTAATTCAGAGACGTGTGTCAAACGGGATAAAATTTCGCGGGGATGCTGGCTAGAAAAGTTAAGTGGGGATTAATCTTAACTATTGTTATTGCTTTGGAAATTATGCAATAGTTGAAGAACCTGCACAATATTTGATCTGCACTATATTTAAAATAATAATAAGGGCTAGATTTAACCTGCACAACAATTCTAGGTGGAGACACCACCTAAAAAAATTTTTCCTTAGACGGTGGGGTGATTGTCCATGTGAAGATGAAGCACTGAAGCTTGGGTTTTCACAAAATGGTAGGATCAATGATGGATTAGGAACACATTTGGGTGTGTTTACTAGAGGGACGGAAGGGATTTTAGAAAGGACAAAAACATGTCTAACTCCTGTGAGCGGTGTTGTCTGTGAGGCGAGCGGCAAGAGGTGGCGTCTGCAAGGGTGAGTGGTGTCGTCTGTGAGGTGGCATCATGCGTGAGGCGGCGTTTGCGAGGGCGAGCGGCGAGTAGGCGTTGGCGAGAGGCAGCATCTGCAAGGGCAAGCGACAAGCAGGTGTCGGCGAGAGGTGGTGTCTACAAGGGTGAGCGGTGTCGTCAACAGCTCCAACAACTGCAACTCGGTGCCTTATGGGTGAATTGTAAATTCGCTCGATTCGGATGGATTAGAAATAAAAAATTTTGCCCTCATCCATTCGTCCACCAATTTTTTATTTTAAATTCATTCATCTTAGTAAACAATAAATTTTTCTAATCCTCGTTTCCTCCATCCTAAAATTCTTCCTAGTAAACAGCCTGAAAATGTTTGTAGTTAATGATGGATTAGCCATTCTCGAATCTATTTAAGAATATTATATATATTCTCAATCAACAAAAAGAATAATATTTTGAAAATTTGCCACAAAATAAACGTTAATCTACTTAATTTAAGAATTGCTATTGAGACAGCTGCAAATTTTATTTTAATCATAAAAGAACACGAAGAAAATGTACTATTAGCTAAAGGATAGTTCAATCTAAACTATAAATTAAATCTCCCAAAGTATATTTCTTCAAATTAGTGTAACAAGTTCAAATGCGATGTCTATGGCTATCTACTTGATGAGTATGATCACAAATACTATCAATAATCAAAGATGACATGTAGCATTCGACATACGTATTCGGACAGAACGTATTCAAATGGGAATTAGTAAGGGATTTAGATGGAACGTGTGCTATTCAATGTGCACAGTATTCATTGAATACTATCTCATGTATGCGAGCGTACAGTAATTAATATATAAGTAATTTGCTAATATATACAATACGCTTATGTATGAATTCAATAATTGCATACACAAAATGACGTGCGTCTATCCGACGGAAGACACAGAAACACAGAAACAAGAGCAAGGGGAGGAGAATAGCGAGGACAGCAGGACACGGGACGGCACGGCACAGCACAGCACGCCGTGCCCACCTCTCTCTTTCTCTCTACTGCCCACGCTACCGACGCTTTCTCGCTTGGCCGCTGCAAGAGACGCGGATGTTACGCTGGCCAGTGGCCACGCCCTCCCTCTTCACATGCGCTCTGCTAGCTTTACTTTACAGCGCCACCAACCCCCGCGAGCCCACCACCACCTCCCCTCCACCTCTTCCCCTTCCTCCTCCCCCGTCTTCCCAGTCCACTCTGCCAATCCCCGCGTTGCCATGTTCGCCATTATACGCACAGTCGCGTGCTCCCCCTCCGTCCACTGCTTCACTGACACATCCATTGCCCGCATGCTGCTTAGCATTCTACTAATGGCAGATAATACGAAAAATATCTATCAATTAACTTGCCACAATTTAAACAAGTACGCTGCCGAGCAGCGCACGTAGCCGAAGGAAAAAATTGCACATGCAGATGTTGCAACGATGCGACGATGCTGACATGTCATCAGATGCATGAGACCGCACACATGGAATCCCCATCACATGGCCCACATGGACGCCATTTGCGCATCAGCCACACATGAGGGTGGAGCCTCCTCCCACCTCTGCATGCATATTGCATCCACATGCAGTGAGCACACCGGCGGTTTCGGTTCTTAAAGAAAAAAAAAATCTCCGTAACGCTCGCCGACCGCTGCTGCAACTCCGTTAGGGCCCCATCTCGCGGGTTCGACGAAGAAGCTCGACGGGGTGCCAGCGGGGCCTAACACCCACGTGAGCGTATCGTGGCGGCTACACTGGTAAAGTGAGTTGTTTTGCATACTCACCTTTCGTACCCAGAAAACAGCCCTCGGACATACGCCACCGACCGCCACGGAGAGGGCAGGGCCCCCCGTCGAAGTGATACTACCGTTCGTAACAGGCTGGCCACTTTTGTAACGTGACGGAGTGTTTTGGCGATTGAGGCACGTGAGGATTTCGGCCTCCCACATGCTCAGAACGATTATTCGGCCCTCTTCGAGTTTTAACTTTTCCCCACCGCTTTTACCCTCCTAAAGCCACAAATTTACAAGTGTGCCCAATTAGTCGACAAGCATTTTTTCGGTTTTAACCCTTTTAAAAGCATAAATGTACAAGTGCACCACAATACACGTGTCTCGTCTATGATTAGTTTATACAATAATTCTTAAATTAACCGCGTGAACGGAGGTTAACGTGCGCCGCGCCTCCGCAGGCCCATTTTATATTTTGAGGGGTGTTTCTGTAATCAACCCAAAGTTTTTATGCATGTTGAGGACTTTTGCTAATATTTTGTAGTAGCGAATAGCGATCAACTGAAGCGAGGTTTCTCTCTTTAAATAGTTCCGACGAGTCACGGTAGGTCTCGCCTCCGAAGCCAACGGGCAACGGCTTCTTTGTTCCATCGTGTTCCGCGATGCCGATGACGACGAGCATTGGCGTCGACCGCAAGATCTCGAGACCCGCTCTGAGCATGAGCAGGAAAAGGAGAAGGAATCGATTCCTGAGGCACCCGAGGCGGCGGCGCTGCCACAGCGACGGCGTAACGAAGCAGAGTCTGGAGGCGGTGACGAAAGCGGTGGAGGAACGTCTTGTTGCTCTCAGGAATCTCATACCCTCCAGAACCGGCGAAGCGGAGGAGATGGAGGAGGAGGCGGCAGGCGATAGTCTGTTCGAGGAGACAGCGGAGTACATCCTCCGTTTGCGGACCCAAGTGCAGATCTTAAAGAGGTTGGTCGACATCTACCGCCCTTGCGTGGATGACAATGGGGATTGTGCTCGAAATAGTGTATATGTGGATTGAAGTTTAAATCTGTATCCGTATAAATTACATGCGTAATATTCTTGTGAATTTGTGTTCTTGTTTCTATTTTTGACTATTGATTTAATTAGGGTTCAGCTGTTAACTCGAGAGAGTTTCTTTCCCTGAACATGATTAGCTTGTCCCATTACAGCCACATCTTGTAGCGTGTTTTGTATTCCTAGGAACAAATGTCCACAAGGAATGAAATGGGAGGAATCCCTTCTTTCATGTATTAAGAGATGTTGAATAATCATCTCGGATTCCTACCGTTGGGTTGAAGCATTCGGCTACATATACAGGTTTTCTTCATTCCCTTTTCTTACATAAATTCCCCCCAAAAAGGAGGCATGCACTCAATAACAAACCCTTTGCCAATTTTTAGTATTCTGTGTCATCGTTTAGTTTTGTTTTGTTGAGATAATTTGCAAGCATTTTATAAATTTAGAAAACTCTGCTTCGATCGGCAAAGAAGTAAGACATTGTAGGGAATGACAATTTAATTAGCAAAACTCTCTTTCCCAGTCGTTAAATGAGTAATGTCAAGTTTACATAGTTTTCTCTTACGCAGAGTTCTTTTCTGAAACTTGTGTTAATCAATGGATAGAATTGGTATCAGGCAAGTGATTTTAACTTTGTAGGGTTTTGGAGTTCTTTCTCCTCTTAACTTAAAGCTGATGTTTCAGCTATCAATCAGACGACAACTAATTGAAGTTGTGGTTTTTGGTTGATCTGGGGAACAGAGAAATATCTGGTGGAGGAAGAAACGCATGGGAAATATTGGCTTATGCATGTTTTATTTCATTGTTTTCTAGTTTTCAAGTGACCTCATTTTGTAGAAGAGAGCTCAAGCTTCTTTTTACCCTTGGGTTGTGAAATGTTTTCCAAGCATCAATCTGTAGATATATCCATGTCATTACGCTTGACTGGTTTAAGGTGAGACTAATGGAGAAATCACTCGCGTGAGTGATGGTTGGAAGTTACAAGTGCATTACTCTATTATATGTCAATTTCGTATAATATTGAAAACTTAATCAAGTGGGCATTTTCTTTCTAGATTGCTGAACCATCTGAAGGGAAAACACTTTTATGATGCTTGAGGTCGTAGGATAGTACTGACACAATCCTGTTGGTAGTTTGTATGCTTCGGAAAAAGAAAAATAATCAAGTGGTATTCTTAATTAGTTCACCCTGTTTTCATTAAAGCCTTAACTACTTGCATGATGATATTTAATGGTAATTTATATTATCATAAATTTTCAGTCATAAAGTTATCATTATTCTTACATGGTATTACCAAACCATAGTAATTGCTCCTCTTAAACAATGTAGATTCGTGCAAATTAAATAAGTAAACATGATAACTTTGACTTCCAATTAAAAAATTAGAAAAATATAATATTACCACCATACGAACACCTGTATGTACCAGTAACCTCCTGTTTTAGGTATGACGGGGCAAGGTGATTAATTTAGGTATACAATTGAGTCAATAATTCAAATTTAAACTTCTTTTTGCAAACTCAAACTAAGAATAATTTTTCTCAGGTCAAGCCTGCCTTCAAACTGAGTTTTTTTTAGAGAACAAAAACAATCCAAGCGCAAGATAAAGATGTTGATGGTATTACATTTTGAACAAAGCAAATCACTCGACAAAGATGATATACTACATTATGCAGTAGCGATAGGTTGTAGCTGGAAGAGACATACCACACCAAGGCATTGCTGTTCTAACACTTCCAAAAGACTAAATAACATGTGTTTTTGTTTCTTATATCATGCATTATATTCAAATTACAAAGGAAACACTCAGTTTTCTCTCAAGCAGCATGACTGCATCCAATCAATAATAAATCGTTATATGAAAAATCAACAGAACATTCATTACTATTTGTCAAGTTCAGTTGCATCCCAAAAACGGGTACTCAGAAACCAGTAACTGTACTGCTAATTATGCCCTGATGCCCTTTACTCGAATGGGAATCTCAACAAATACATTAAGAATCACCCAACCACATTTTGTTTAATATATATATATAACATTAACAAATATATCAGACCACCGTATTGCCCACATTGGTTAAAAGTTAAAACAGCACATTGAAGATGCTCATAAAACTCCCTGGGATGATGAAAAATTCTCAACAACTTTAGATGTTTAAGAATATGGTAAATTTCCAGATTTCTCATTGAATTTTATAGTTTTTTTCTCTCCTGCAAATGGATACGAGCACCATCATCGAATCGTTAGGTTCTGCATTGGAAAGAAGCATGGTAACTTATCATTTTTCACATCTACAAGTAATGAAGAAAATTAACTCAAAACTACGGAATATGAAGATTCTTTTAGAGATCAACATTGCACTCTTCCAAGCCCCGATTGATGGATATAAATCTATCCACAGATACAACAGTTAATAAACCTTCAGCCTTCAGGTATGTATAAATAAAAGGTATCTCACCGATCTCTCTATTGAATTGCCACTCCTGAGCACACAAGCAACTTCGAATCAGCTCCTCCACTTATGACAGAGTCATCTTTCCACCAATCTACGCATAATACCTTTACACAACAAAACAGGATCAGTCAGAACCCAAGCTCATGTGCACAGTCGTGAAAGGTAGAAGCCAAGCTTACCTTGTCTTCGTGAGAATCAATTATTGCCAATGGCCACTGGAAGAAAATGATCAACAGAAATCAGCATAAAGTGAATGCATCCGCATCATGAATACTCAAAATAAAGGAGGAATTGTACCGCAGTGCGCAGGTCCCATAACATGACCTTCCCATCATAAGATGATGATAATAAATGGAACCATGACTTTGAATGCCACTTGCAAGCACTGATCCAAGAAGAATGAGAAGAGAACTGGAAAACGGGAGCCAGAGTTCCTGTTTAATAAGAATGTCAATTCTCGACCCGCATACAAGAGCACAAACAAATATACTTAGCATAGAATTCCGTCAGATATTTCACCTGGTTTGCGAGGGTCCCAGATCCTGAGAACCGGGTCTGAGCCACCAGCAGCAATAAGTGCAGAACTCTCCCCACCAATATCAAGGCAATTCAAAACTTTCCCGCATGTCTATGGATGAGGTAAAGAATGACAAATCAAGGACATGAATTATAACACAAGAAAATATTATGGAGAATAGTAGCATCATGAAGATGAAAACATACATAGTTAACAAGTCTAACACGTGTCACCTCAAATCAAGCATGGGTAGGTAAGACGAGCAAGTACCATACAGAAGCAAAACCCAATTATAACAACCAGGATGTATAAACCCAGGTCAAACACCCCTAACTGAAAACCACTTGTATGGCCTACAAATTCATTTTAAGCAGGAAAAACAGAACCCAGGATCTCAATATACCTAATTCATGGCCATCCTCAAGCATGGACTTGAAAGACAATAAAAGATCAAAATCCAATGGAATGTGCCGTATGCTTACCCCTGAGAATCTAACACGGGCTAATGCGGATGCATACTGACCCAGAAAACTGGAATTTGGGCACTCATATTTTGTTTTGATACGTAAATCCAGTGTAAGTAAAGAGGAATAAGGTTGATAAACAATTTGAACCTCACCATGTTCCATGTGTTTTTCCCTGATTGCACATCCCATTGCCGTACAGAATGATCCCATGATGCTGAAAATATAGTTTCTTGCTTGGACCATACGACAGAAGATACACATTGTGTATGTCCCACAAGAGTTGACACAGCCATACCCTGCAGTCAACCAGAAGATTCATGGAAAATAAGTAACCACATGTCAAAGAGGGATCTTCATAATGGATGCCTGATAAGCCAACTTTACTAAAGTTCATTAGCTGTGTACAGTGCATTCATTAAACTGTGGCAACAATTTGGTCTCATTCAAATAAATGTGGAAGGAAACTTGATGAAGATGTTTCAAACTCATACAATCACAGTCGTAATTATGTATGCGATACCAAGTGTTTCAAAACTATATCGCTAGAATTACAAATCTGCCTCTTTTTTCCATTTTACTATACACCAACTTAAGCATAGGACCTAAATTCATGACAAGAGAAGCATAATAAGCAGTTCAGTGTGTGCTTAACAACAAAACATTTTTGTGAAACGTGCCTAATTATAAATCCTTGAGGTAAGACCATACAATGTACTTATATCTATTTATGCACTTTCTATGTTTAGGGTTGGTTTGAGAGAAGAGAGAGGCAGACTGCTTGACACAAATGGTTTGTCCTCAATAGCAATTGATCATGTCCGACATGCCCATGGACATTCCCGCTTTACTACAAATATCTTTTTTGTTCTCCTCTTAACATTTCAACGAAATCCTTCAGTTTCTCATTCTAAACTCTGGTCCTTAAGTCATAGACCATGCTCCAACTGGCCCACTAGAATTAGATGACAGATAACAAGAAAATAAACAAATGGAAAGTTGTAGAAACTTTCATGTAATATGAAGTATGTTTCTCGTCAATATCACAGGGTTTCAATAAAACAGGAAGAAGGAAAAGATAGGCAAGTAACAGGATCGTCCATACCTCCAACTGAGACTCTACCTCACTTGTTGTCTCAGAAACCACTTTTCTTTTCTTTATTGCTACACTGTTACTATCTGCTTCATAATTGTTCAGATCCCACAACTTAATGGTGCAGTCCCAGGAACCTGAACAAATCTGAAACAAAAAGTTGTTAAAAATAACACACAGCAAGAAGAGAAGATAATCCAAGTTATGGAATCAAATGAGTAAAAGAAGAAATAAGAACCCATACCATGTCTCCAGAAGGATTGGAGGAGATGCTCTGAACAGATGAAGTGTGCCCTTGGAGAACTTTATATTCTCTGATATTTATTGGTTTCTCCAAATGCTCAGCAGTATTGATCTTAATAAACGTTGGTACTTTTTAGATAGAGCAAGAAGAAAAAATAGTTAAGAGATTCTACTTATATAGCACTTTCACAAAGAAATAAACCTACCTTCCATAGCCTCAATGACCGATCTTTTGAACCTGTAGCAATGTGGAAGTTGCTTTCACTTTGGCCAGCTGCATAAGCATGGGGTTACAGATCAACATAAACCATCTAAGAAGCACTAACATCAATACATATCACCTGTAAACTAACATATATCAACATAAACTAGAATAGTAAATTTCATTAAAATCATATAAAAGTCAGATATGTTACTGGCACAAGAATAGGTCATAACAGCTAAACCTTTTCCATTGATGATATGAGCAGAGGTAATTGGACTAGTATGCCCTGCTAAAATACACGCACATTCAGCGCCACCTTTCCACAGCCTAACGGAAGAAAATGTCACAAAGAAGAAATCATGAGCATGCATCTTCGCTTCTGTTTGGGCAAATAATTTCCTGATGGAGAGACCTAAGAGGAAAGAGGGTAAGGTCTGAACAAGAATTCCATAAGCCTCACCTTGCAATGCCATCGTAACAACCCGTTAATATGTAACTGCAATGACAGAGAAGTTCATAAGGTTTGAACAAAGAGAACTGTCTTAAGTTGCAAGAAACCTCTTAGAGGACAAATTTATCATGTAATTCAGAATAACAAAAATTTTTCATTTATGGAGGAAAAATAAGCCACATTCACCCCAATATAATCAGTAAATTATTCCACATAAATGTAAACACCAAGCATATAAATACCAGACACTCAACAAGTAATGCTACGGAAAGATCCCCATTTCACAAAGTTGGCTCCAAATTTGTGGCATATGTTGGACGTTGAAATGAAACATATGCTGAAGCGAATATACAGGACAACTGATTCCATGTCAAACAGACAACCAATAAAGCTGCGATATGAATAGAACAAGCCAAGAGAGCCCAACCAGCCTACCACTTTCTCTATCTACATCCTATCCTATAGCCGATGCGTATGCTTTGATTCATAACATCTAAGAGAATTTTCTTTAGATCCCTTCACGTATCATTTAAGTCTCCACCCTCAAATAGATACGACGTGATATTGTTGAGAGACTTCAATATTTCCGGTGACACAAAATTATGAATAATATAAAAAAAAAATCTATCCAATTTACTTAAGAAAAACATAACACTAACGCAAACAATGCATGAACAGAACCACCGAGACCCGAGAAAGCCAGAAGCACCTTGTGCTAGAACCATCCACAGAGCTAACCCAGTCATCGTGCAAGGAAGGATCTTGCTGCTTCTGTGGAACTACCGCCTTTATATATTCAATCTCAAGCACTTTTTCCTGGATACACAACACAACAATCTCAAGCACTTTTTCCTGGATACATAACGCATCCGCAATCCAAACACAACGAAATGAATAAAAGGAAAAAAAAAAAGGCCCACCGCTGATATTCCCTTGGCCAACAGGAACTCCTCGAGGGGCAGGCGAACAAGTTCCCCGTCTACCAAAAAGTCGAACGGCTGCGTTTCGTGCTCAGCGTCGGCTGCACGTGGGCAGGGCGTCATCAACCATGAAGGATGAGAGAAAGGGAGGGAAAGTTGAAATAAGCGAGATATTACTGTTTTTGAGGAGGAGATTGACAATTTCGGAGAGGCCCAGACGGGTGAGGTTGGAAGGGATGGCGAGGGAGGCGGAAGGCACGCGCAACGGCGGCCCTATCTTGGTGGTGAAGCGCACCTGGACTCGCCGGGCAGCCTCCTCGCCGCCGCCTAAGCCGAAATCCATCGCCGATTCTCTGCTACAGTGACCTGCTGAAGGGAAGATCGCGTCTGAGCCTACTAGGGTTCTATTACAGGAAGCGACGGAGCCGCCGCGTCAGCCCAGGGTTTTATATTTCGGTTACTTTTTTAATTAGACGATTATTTTCATTTTAACTCTTATACTCTGAAAAACTACAACAATAACCCTATAGTTTTGGTCATTAATTTTAGTTTGATGAATGTTCAAAATATGCAATAAAAATAATTATTTAAATCTAAACCGCATAATTACTGCATTCGTAATTTATACTTCTTTGAAACTATGAAATTTTTATTTCATTCTACCGCAGTTACATTTTTTAATTATAAAATTGGCACATTAGCATAATTTTATTTAATTTTTCGCTACATTTTTTAGCAAACTATTATTATTATATGTTACAAGCATCTAATATCAAAAGTTATATGTACTAGGACCTGGCAATTCGGGTCAGCGGATCATAAATGAGTCATGTCAGCTGTGATCCGTGACTCGATTAAGCCAACCCGAACACGACCTGTTTAATTAACTGGGTCAAACTGTGTAACCTGAACACGACCTAAATATAATCGAGTCAACCCGACACAACCCGAATAACCCGTTTATCATTCATATTTTTAATATAAATAATAAATTGATAAAAAATTATATTAAAATTAATAAAATTTTGGATTTATGAATGAGCCAAAATCTATGTTAAAAGATAGTTATAAGATATTTAGGCTTATGGGCTAACAATGAGAGTTAGATGAACCTATATTTAAATTATATATATTATAATCGGGTTAAGCGGGTCAACCGGTTTACAACCCGACATGACTCGATTATTTTTGGGTCATAAACGGGTTTATGATCCGAACACGATTATGGCTGACCCGAACCCGCCTAGCTTCATGTCGAGCTAGGTCGGATCAGCGGGGTTGTGTCAAATTTTGCCAGGTCTAGTACTAAATATAGACCTGACAAAAACTGCACCAACCCGCCGACCCGACTCGACTCGACATAAAGTTAGGCGGGTTCAGGTTGGGTCTAATCGTGTTCAGGTCAACCCGTTTATGACCCGAAATTAAACGGGTCGTGTCGGATTATAATCGGGTTGACCCGTTTAACCCGATTACCGATTTATATTATATAATTATATATATATATATATATATATATATCATTTCGGATCGAGTCATGTCGTGTCGAGTTAATCGGGTTAATATTTTTATAATTATATATATATATATATATATTTATTAATATTTATTTGAATTATTTAATATTAAACGGGTCGTGTCGGGTTGACCCGAATATATATAGGTCGTGTTTGGGTTAGATCATCTGACCCAATTAATTAAACGGGTCGTGTTCGAATTAAACTAATTGGGTCACGGGTCACAGCCGACTTGACCCGAACATGACCCGCCGACCTGTTTTGCCAGGTCTAACTAAATACAAAATTTGCACAAATTTATCCTTTAATAAAAAAAATTTTTATAATGTCCTAATTTTATCCTTGTCCTTGGATGAGCATATATGAAAATAAATATAAATAAACCTATGACTTTGTTTAATATACGTAAATGAAATTATGTTTTTTTAATATAAAGTGTATTTTGAATTTGAAAGTAATATAATTTTTTTAAATAATTTATTTATAAAAAGAAAAAATAATATATATTGTTAGAGGTACACAACACCGAACCACCCAGAGTTGGCATATACCTACCAACTCGTTAACTCATTTAACCTATTATTAAATATAAAAAATATAATATATTTTTAATTTTTCTTCTACCTCTAGAAAGCATTGTTAGAGAGTTCGTATGCACCTTTTACTTATTTTTATAAGTTATTATTTTATTATTATTATTATTAATTGCAAGACTTTTTTGCTTAACAAGATCATTTCTATTTTGTTTTAACCTCGTTGCCTTTTAAAGATTCCTAGTTCATAAGATCTTGAAATTTAAGAAAATGAGTCTAAACACACCATGTGTTAGAGCAAAGTATACGGAGATAAAATTATATATGTATTTAAAAGCAAATACATACATTTTAGCTAGATTTTCATATTTTATGTGCCCAAGGCAATAAGATCCGTCTGCTTATCTATGATATTTTGGCTAAGGAGAAATCACTAATTGTAGTAATTTGGGCCGCCTTTAGGCTCTGGGACCTATAAAAGAGCATCTAAGGCTTCAGGGAGCGAATCGATGCAACGGATCAAGAACAGTTGGAGCAGTCGCAGGCGATTGGCTTCAGGGAGCAGGTCCCGAACTTCTTCCCGGGTTCGTTGCACACGAGGCGGAAGCAGGCCGGCATCTCCTGGCAATTCGAGCTGTTGTTCCGGGAGCAGCAAGTCCACTTGCCGCACGTCTGGAAAGGCTGGCCGTTAGTCACCACGCGATCCTCAACGGCCGGCAGCTGCTGCTCAGGTTCTGTAACAGGCACAGGCACGTAGTCGCGATCACTTTCAGTACCAATTGAGCCACTGACTCCATTTCTTGAGAGGAGAAGATGCAGCGTTAGGAGCACCAGAATGCCTCTGAAATTGACCATCATACTCTACTGTTCGGCAGAGATCTGAAAAAGACTTAATTTTCATGTCCTGCTCTGTCTCTCTCTGTCTAATATAGCTCTGAACTGGAAGAGTGAGGAGGGAGGTTACTGGTTAGGGCTTAATATTCAGGCAATTGAGGCTGGAATTTTGTGATACGCGTAATTAATGAGATTTAATTTTGCTGGGTGCGTGCATAGACGATTAAAGTGATCAGTTGACAGCAGAATCTGCTAAATTTGCTCTGGGTGCGTTACGAGAATTTGCTAAATCTGCTAAAGTGATCAGTTGACATCCATTAGAATCGAATATTTTGGTAATTGATATATAAAAATGCATGATTAATACCTATTTAATATAAAATTGGAGTTGTACGTGCATTCAAAGTGATCTGTTCGATGGCTGCATAACTTTTGTGTTTATCTTTCCGCAGTCAGATTAATTGGAAACTTTTAACGCTTAATTAAATTTAATTTAAACTATTCCGTAATTAAATTTGGAATTAAAATGGGAGTTTGAAGATTCGGAGGTATGTGATCGGGTTCGTTACAGTGTCTGAGAATCTTGGAGCTATTAAAATCGAATATTTTGGTAATTATATAAAAATGCATGATTAAAACCTATTTAATATAAAATTGGAGCCATTATACACTGTGGGCTTGGAGGCCCAATAAAAACTTCCCGAGATGAATTACAATAGCGTTGAAATCTCAAGATCTGATGCAGTGGCCGTTCCATTGTAGGCGATAGGAGCAAACATCCACTGTTCATCCCGAGCTAAGAAGCTGCAAATTTATCACACGTGTAACTCACCGAACAACAAACACAGATTTAAACTAGACGTGCACTTGGATCGAACCTTAATTTGGAGATGCAGAAACTGCACGTAGCGAGCCGCCTCGTCAAGCAATGTGCTGGCATCTACGTTCGTTTCATTTGGAATCAGGCGCTGCAGAATTCTGAGCCTCTCATGGATGCTTTCTCTCCTCTTCTCTATCTTCCAAATCTATGAAAGAGCAAACACATCAGATTTGACTTTAACATAACCTATTTACAGTCTTAATTACTCACCCGCCCTTTCTTCTCGGGAGGAGCTTCTTCTACTTGGCCACCGCCGCCGCCTGCGAGGCCATATTTTTCTGCAAGCAGCTTCCTCTTCTTGGTCCTTGAGGCGGGCGCAGGCGGAAGACTCGGAGTCGGCGATTTCTCGACCGATTCTTCTGCTGCACTTGCACTGCCGTTCGTCTCCTCCTTCGCCATGATCAACGCTTCGCTGGATTGACGGTAAGCATCGGAGCTGACATCGATTGGAGGAGAGTTGACTGCGCCGGCATTATTGTGATTCGTGCAGTGGCTTTCCGGCCAGTGCAGCGATGAGCTCTCCTCCGGCATTGTCGGGTCAGAGGAGCTCCAAAATGCCTCTGTTACCAGTTCGTCGTCTCCTAGCTGCATTGTGGATACTGGGGAAAGGTGGAGATAGAGAGTTCAGTTTGCTTGAGGAAAAATTCGCCATGTTCAGGCAGTATTTATATCCTCCAATCCTGGAGCAGTTGACTTCAATTTTTCAGATCGGCATGTGCCATTTATTAATCATGAACAGCGACGTTTTTTGAAGAGTCCACTCTGGGCGGCATGAGTGGATTAGAAAAAGTGATCATGGTTGCGCAGAAAGTCAATACTGTGATCGATTGATTTTATTTGACCAATGGCTTATTATCAAAGTCAGCTTTCTCTTTAAGTAGGTGTATTACAGTTGGCAACACTAGCCAAAGCAACGTGAAATCAGGAGTAGATATTTACAGTAATGATGTTTTAAAAAATGTTTAGAAGGGGGTTCACATTATAATTTTTTAAGCTTTAGTAAAATAAGTTTTAAAAATAGTTGCTACTTTTTTTTTTAAAAAAAAAAATTAGTTTTATGTACGTGCTTTGGTTTGGTACATCTATACAAAAAATAGCTACCACAAATAAAAGAGGGTTACAAGCAAAAAAAGTTAAAAATTTATCCATCAAATAGAGGTGTCAATTCTAGTTTACACGCCATGTCTACATGAGCTATGATCCATTTAAGCTCAAACTAAACCTAAATCATTCAACAATTGAGTTGACCTGACGTTAGGCATTACATAGAACCTCCCCCGGGCAGTGGCATTACAAAGTTTGACTTTAGAGAAAAAAAAACAAAATAAAATTGTTGCTAATTAAGGAGTTGCTAGTGTCAAGCGAGACAACGATACTTGTGTGCAAAAAACTAAGAACAAAACAGCAGGTCAGCATGCTGAGTTCAACTCAAACAGGAAAAAAAAACATCCTTTTGACTTTAATAAGATGGAGAGACCATGACCAGCGGCCAGCAAGTGAAAGTCAAACCCCAAAAAAGTCTACAAAACTGGCCTGAGCTCCCAGACTAAGAAAGTCAAATGCATTAATTAGGGAATTCTGAACAAGAATTCAAACAGTGATCATCGTGGAGAGATCACTGTTATGATAAGTGTCAATAAGCCTAATTAATGCACGATTCTGACATGACCGTCTACAATTACTACTTTCATAATTACACATTGGCTTAGAAAATAAATGCTGGTTGACAAGAAGAAATGGATAAATAATGAAGATGTGAGGAAAAACAAGGGTTTTCAATGGATAAGGAAGATTCAATTTTGCACACAACTATGCAGATGTTAGATTTTGAGCTCGTGGATTAGTGACGTGGGCAAGATTAGTTAGCGTCCAACCTAGAGCAGTAAGCATGCCAAGTCACCTTGTTTATGCAAACAAAGCTGGACGTAGAAGAATGCACGATACAGAAACATCAAATCTGTTCTGGTCCGACGGGGGAGCATCCATTGATCGTTTGGTACTTCGTTTGTATTTGGTTTTGATGTCCCTGGTGATTAATGGCATGTAATCTACCATTCATTCAGCTGTCTATCATTAGCAATCAAGAAAAAGGAACACCAAAAGATTAACAGTGCTCTGAATAGGAAAATATGTACATGATCCAGAGAGAAGGAATTGAACAATGTGTTCGTTGGAAATCATTTTAGAGGATAAATTGTTCATTAAACAACAATCTGCTGCTTTTGCGTGTTTGCTATACATCAAGAAATTCACAGGACAGGTCCGGTAAATTAAAGACAATTATTGGTAGACTAAAAAAACAACGCCTGCTAAAACTCCCCATTCAAAAGGGTTAGATTGTACCTACTGGGCCTCATCTTGCGGTATGCTTTTATCTAGACTGCGCTGTGCCAATGAATAATACAATATTCCCATTGTTGTCAGGCATGCCCTGCGCATAAAACTCAATGTCACAATAAGCCGGTTTGCATAGATCTCCACAAGGACAGCATGACTGCTCGTCTGCTCCAGATTTTATTTTAAAACATGTCGCAATCATAACATTAATCAAAATTTTCCAACGCGCAAGAAGTCTGTGTTAACAGTGGACTGCTAAGCACTTTGAAAATCTACTTATAGATCTATAATTTGAAAGAGGCACTACCTTTTAGAGTTGCTATTTTGCAACGAACAATCTTATACTAAGATTTGATTGGATAACCAAATTTAATATGGCAAGCCATACGTTCAAAACCTCTCATCTGTCTACTTTCTCACTATTTTAATCATTCTTTGTTGCTTTCTCCAGTTATTATTCTAGATCTATCTCTGTTATGAGCAAATTAGCTGGTGGACAACGCTCTACTCACCTGGGTTGACATCTAGGGCTCAATTTGGCGTACATGTGAAGAGAGATGTTAGATCACATCATAAATACATAATTGAACTATTTACTGGCAACTTGAGCTATTGGAATTCATTAGCTGGTGAATAAAGTTCCACTCTCCTAGGTTAACATCTGAGACTTAACCTAGTTTGCATGTGAGGAAAATGATAAATCACAAACCTCACTTATAGATCGCAAGTATATAAATTGGATCACTTACTAACATAAGCTATTGGGACAGTCACCTTATAGTTCACGGTATCTGTATAGATATGAATCTCAATATTAGACAATCCAAAAAATACAATATTGGCTGTATTAGATCTGCACAATGAAAATTGAAAAGAAACTACATAAAAATAGAAAAAAAAAAAGGAAAGTTAAGACAAATATAAGAATGTGCTTGTAAAAATATAAACGCAAAAATATTATGCCCTACTCGTTACTCATTACTAATTGTTTATAAAATTAACTGTTTTATTTAAATTTTTGAATAATCCATTATTTAAACAGATATCAAAGTCTTTATCGATTGATTAGGACTCTGGTTACTAGTTCAATTGGATATGCAAATCAGGTTCACCGATCAATGGCATGTGTACATCCCTAGCTTCATCTCTCAAATATTGGAATGAACCTTTGTTTCTGGACTAATCTGCTATCTGTTGTAGTTGAGACCTCAAGTCTTGACAACTCTGCATGAACTGAGAATTAAGGTCAAGAGATGAGTGTCTGAGTTGTATAATAACAACAGGTGGCAAACTCAATGCCTATAAAACGACAAATCCGAGCTTGCAACATGTTGACCAGCGGGAAGAACTACATCGTGTGGTGATGTTTTAGGTGAGATAGATGTGCGAGATTCTCTTCAATTATCTACCTAGATCTCTGTCTTTGAATCGCTGGGATCGGATTATAGTGATTCAAAACTAAGATTCTCCATTTCACTACCCACAAACTATCAAGTACTAGTAGGTTAATACTTTCATTTGTTTCCTAGAAATCATCTTGGATTATATTGGACATGTTCAATCCCAATCCAACTTGGTTTATTAGACAGGAATTGGTTGACTGTACAAACCACGAGTTGCTCATGACATCAACACATTTCATTTGCTTGTTACTTCAACTAGCAAATGGAAAATTAAACAATGCATAGTTCCTAGGTGTCAGGCCCTGGAACTTTGGGCCCGACCCAAGCCCAAGCCCGCGTGGCCCACACGGAAACAAAGCCCAATTCGGCAGTCAAAATAGGGGCGTTGACCCCAAATACGCGACGCGTTCTCATCCGCATCTTCACCACGAAGTTCGGACGTGCACGCGGAAAGCTCAAAGTGGTTTTCAGCCGCGTCTTCGCCGCCACCATCGGGCGCGAGCTTCCCAAACTCCCCGGACGCGGTCGACGATGGCAACAAGAGCGGGTGTAGCGGAGAACTCGGGGGAAGACTTTAGGCGTGACGAGGCTCGCGGCGTAGCGAGTTCCTCGGGCTGGCGTCGCGGTCGCTGGGAGAAGAGAGGCGGCGGGTTTGCTTCTATAAAACCATCAACGGGCGATGGGAGAAGGTATCGAGCGGCGAGATCATCAACACCAGAACTTAGGGAAGTTTCTGTGGGTCTTCCGGCGACTAGGGAGACACCGACGTGAGTTGGTAGCGAGTGATTGTAACCGGCGTTGGGGGACGACCGGCGAGGGAGGGTAAGTGGGAGTCGATGACGGGGGTCACCGGCGACGGAGAAGGGAGATTTCTGTAAGCTTTGCGTTGGAATAAAAGCTTTCTCTTCTTCCCTCTACCTTCCCCTGTTTTTTGTGCTTCCGGCGACGGCGACTTCGGCAGGGTTCCGATGGCAGGCGGCTGTCGGATGACGTTGACAAAGGGGTTAGGAGGAGTAGGCGGCCCTTCCCTGGCCGTCACGTTCCTCGTTGGCAGCGAGGGGTGGCGACACTCGAACGCGGGCGGTGTTCGGATCTAGACGCGCGAGGAAGACGAAGGCGAAAGCGACAAACGCCGAGCGTGTTCGTATCGAGAAATTCAACGAAGCTACAATCAACACGAACGAAATCAAGCGGCAGAAACTTGATTTGGGTGGCTGACGTAGTAACGACATCAGTAGAGCAAATTCAGCGGATTCAGAAATTAGATTTGGTGTTGACGTTGGCGTGACGTCATCCAAGCGGTAAAAATCAAGCGGTGGGTCAAAATCAGTTTGACCAGAGGAGATAAATTGGATTTAGGTTTTGATTTCTCGAATTAGGGTTAGGGTTTTCCGGATTTTCCGATCGTGTTTTCAATTTGAGGATAAAAGTTGTACGGGGAATTAGGGTTTCATATTTGGGGCAAGTTTGCGCCCGAAAACCCTAAGGTCTCACGCCCGGTCTGGTGCTCCGTTGGACCACCGGTAGGCCGGGGCGTGACAATTGGTATTAGAGCCGAGGCTGTGGGCCCATAACCCACAGGTATTTGAGAACACAACACGGCTGCTTCACCCGCGAAGGTGAAGATCGGTCGGAAGTTCCAGAAGATCACCCACATAGCTAGAGGGTCATCGGAGGACGTGTGGCCGAAATAGGATAAAGGTAAAGCCAAGGTGGCGGCTAAACTTGAAGAGATGGTGAATCAGGGTGATAGCATAGCACAGATCGAGAGGGTGCTCGGTCTGATG
Organism: Costus lasius; assembly: GCA_027563935.2. NCBI lineage: Eukaryota > Viridiplantae > Streptophyta > Magnoliopsida > Zingiberales > Costaceae > Costus > Costus lasius. The sequence continues at coordinate 133,539,590 of CM050446.2, read as the reverse complement.
GGTGATGGGGACAACATGGTGGTTCCCCAGGTAGAGATTCTTCAGAGGACAGTGGAGGATCAGAGATTGCGGATCGAGACTCAGAGGTTGCAAATCGAGGCTCTGCAGCAGACTCTGGAGAGTCTGATTGATGTGCCAGAGCAGATGGCACGCATGAAGGAGGAGATGCAGGCCGAGATCGTTCTACTGCGTTTGGCCCTAATGCAGGTATCACGATCGGCAATGACGGCAGCACCGACAGAGCAGGAGGCTCCTAACCCGAAGGTATGGGTACCTGAGCCAGCGACGTTCGCGCGGGAGGGGGGGCGGCTCGATCGTCCAAAGAGGCGGAGAACTTCATCTGGGACATGGAGCAATTGTTCTCTGCTAGCCGTGTTCCAGAAGAAGATCGGGTGTGGGTGTGCATCGCATACCTCACAGTAGATGCGAAGCTTTGGTGGAGGACCAAAGTCAGCTTGACATCGGGGGCTACTAGCTGGCTTTGGGAGACTTTTCGTGAGGAACAGCGGCGGCAGTTTCTTCCCGGAAACTCGGCGGAGCAAGCTCGTGGAAAGGTAGATTAGTTGAGGCACACTGGGTTGATCTAGGATTACGTCAGAGCGTTCTCCGTGTTGATGCTGGAGCTACTTGATATGGCGGAAGGTGACAAGAAGTATCTCTTCATCAGGAACCTTCAGCTATGGGCAGAAAACGGAGATCCGACGGCACTCCCCACTTGATTAGAGGGCGGCTGCGGCGGTAGCCGAGTCTTTGGTGGATAATCACCATTCCAGATCAGCACTATCAAGGAAGTCTAGGTCACCACCGAAGCGTGGCTCCCCGCCGAGGGCTAGAGTTCCAGAGAGGGGTAGACCCTTTCCTCGGTAGGACAGAAGTTTACCGGGACGACGAGAGCCAAATCGTCCTGCGGGAAGGACGAACGCAGATACGAAGCCACAAGGTTGCTTCTTGTGCGGCGGTCCTCACTGGATGAGGGAGTGCCCCTCAAGACAAAAGATTATGGCCTTCGTGATGCAGGAGTCAGCTGAGGAAACTGAGATCAACACCGAGGAGGTAAGGGTTGGTGCGCTACAGGTTACTTCGAGCACTGCCACGGGGGCGCAGCAATGTCGGATCAGGGCGATGGTTGTACGAGATATGCCTGTGACTGACATCGAGGGCAATGTCCAAGTTGGGCGGGGGAGAATTGTCAGGCCCTGGAACTTTGGGCCCCACCCAAGCCCAAGCCCGCGTGGCCCACATGGAAACAAAGCCCAATTCGGCGGTCAAAATAGGGGCATTGACCCCAAATACGCGACGCGTTCTCCATCCGCGTCTTCACCACTCCCCTCCCTCACCGGTGATCCTCTGATCACTGGTTACAATCACTCGCTCACACTACTCTCTCACCGTCGCATCTCCTTGACGCCAGAATCAACCTCACCGTCGCTCCCTGAGCTCTCAGCCGGTGGTGCTGGTGATGATCTTCTGATCTCTCTGTGGTGGATGCTCGAATCCCCCCATTCCGAAGCTTTCCTCCAGCTCCGTCCTCTTGTTGAAGCCAGCCGCCGCCTCGACAAGCTTTGTCCGCGTCGCCCGTGATCGTCGCCTCCGCGCGATCCGCTCGCGACTGCGTCTCGCGGGGAGGACGCCGCCTCCAAGCTCCATGGAGACGACGCGCTCGTTGCTGCGTCTTCGACCAAGTTCTCGTGCCGTCCGCTCCTTGCGTCGGCGTCTGAGTCCTGCGCTTTGCCAGCCGCAGGGATGCCGTCCGATTCGTTCGGCGTGTGCATGAGACAACACGATTTGGGGTCAACGGCTATGTTTGACCGACCAAATCGGGCTGCATTCTCCTGTTCACTGCTTGGGCTTGGGCCTCCTCTTGGTCCAATGGGCTTTGGGCCGCCGGACCGGTTGAACCGGGCCCTGACAATTCTCCCCCGCCCAACTTGGGCATAGCCCTCGATGTCTGTCACGGGCAGATCTCGTGCGACTATCACCCCGATCCTCAAAGTGCCGATCCTCACCTTCTCGGTGTGATCTTCAGCTTTCTCCTGCTCTATTATTACCATGAATTTTTCTCTGTTTGAGCGGTCCTTTTTCCAGTGAGGACCTCCGCAGGCGAAACAACCATGTGTCTTTGGTTCTGCCTATGTCCTTATGTAGGACGATTTTGCTCTCGTCGCCCTGGTGAACCTCCGTTCTGCCGGAAAAGGGTCTACCCCTCTCTGAAACTCTAGCCTCCCTGGACGATCGGACTCCTCCGAACGTCGCTGGCTCCGGGATGCGTACTCTCAGTTTGGGAGCCTCCTGCTCCGCTGTGGCTGCCGATTGTGATACCTGCGTTAGGGCCATGTGCAGGACGACGATCTCAACCTGCATCTCCTCATGCATCTTCGCCATCTGCTCTGGCACATCAATCAAACTCTCCACAGTCTGTTGCAGAGCTTCAATTTGCAACCTCTGTTGCTCCACCGTCCTCAGAAGAATCTCCACCTGGGGACCCACCCCTTTGTCTCCATCACCACTCAGACCGAGCACATTCTCGATCAGTGCGATGCGTTCGCCATGGCTCCCCATCTTCTCAGGTTTAGCCGTCTCCTTGGCTTTACCCCGAGGCCAAACGTCTTCCGACGCTCCTGTGGCTGTGTGGGTGATCTTCTGGAATTTTAAACTCTTCTTCACCTTCGTGGATGAAGGTGCCGTGTTGAGGTAACCCGTTGGTTATCCTGTACCACTGACATGTGGGTATGGGCCCACAGAAAATCTGCTCTGATACCTATTGTCATGCCCCGGTCGGATCGGCCTAAAAACAGCGCTTATCCATTGTCTTAGAGCTATCCGGTGGAACACCGAAGCGTGAACACTCTCTAGGGTTTCCGACCAAAAATTGAAAACCCTAATTCTCTTGATTGATTTTTGTCCCCAAATTACAAGGTCGCTCAAAACCCTAACCCTAATTTGAGAATTGAATCCCCAAATTAAATTTACCTCCGGTCAACCCTCTGGTCAATGAAATCACACGCGCCGATTTAATTTCCGTTGCTGACGTCACACTGATGTCAGCCAAATTGGATTCGAAAATCGCCGCCGATTTTGACTTTCGCTCGCCGCTGCTTTAATTCCTTGGCTGACGTCTTGCTTGCATCAGCTTCCAATCAAATTCGAAATCGCGAATTCGATTTCTTCCGTCGATTTTGACTCCGTCAAAATCGCCTCGTTTCGAACGCTGAGAAATGCCCCGTCGTCCTCTTCGAGCTTCGACGCCGCCTGCGTCATTTGTTCGGCACCGCCCCTCGTCAAGAACTCGCTGGAGAGGGAAGAAGCCGCCTGCTTCCCTCGGTACTTCGAGTCATCGTCCGAAGGTTGTCCGCCGCCCGGAACCCTCAAGGACGCCGCCGCCACAAAGAACAGGGGAAGGAGATTTAGGAAAGGAAAGCTTGGATTAACTCTGGTGAAGCTACAAAACCTTTCCTTACTCTCGCCGTCGACCCTCTGGTCGGCGCCCACTCCCCTCCCTCGCCGGTGATCCTCTGATCACCGGTTACAATCACTCGCTCACACTCCTCTCTCACCGTCGCGTCTCCGAGACGCCGGAATCAACCTCACCGTCGCTCCCTGAGCTCTCAGCCGGTGGTGTTGGTGATGATCCTCTGATCTCTCTGTGGTGGATGCTCGAATCCCCCCCTTCCGAAGCTTTCCTCCAGCTCCGTCCTCTTATCGAAGCCAGCCGCCGCCTCGACAAGCTTTGTCCGCGTCGCCCGTGATCGTCGCCTCCGCGCGATCCGCTCGAGAACGCGTCTCGCGGGGAGGACACCGCCTCCAAGCTCCATGGAGACGACACGCTCGTTGCTGCGTCTTCGACCAAGTTCTCGTGCCGTCCGCTCCTTGCGTCGGCGTACGAGTCCTGCGCTTCGCCAGCCGCAGGGATGCCGTCCGATTCGGTTGGCGTGTGCATGAGACAACACGATTTGGGGTCAACGGCTATGTTTGACAGATCAAATCGCGCTGCATTCTCCTGTTCACCGCTTGGGCTTGGGCCTCCTCTTGGTCCAATGGGCTTTGGGTCGGACCGGTTGAACCGTGCCTTGACACTAGGTGAGTGATGTTATTGGCTTTATTTTTTTTGTAAATATTAGCTCCTACAATTTGTATGAATAGTTTTATTGGAAAGATATTTATATTTACCAAATGAACATAATAGCACAAGTAAAACAGAAAGGTAAGAGAAGTTTGAGAAATTACACAATTGCCATGATGAGCAATATTTTTCTGGGGTCCATCCTTGATGATCTTTGATGACGTACTTTTCCTTCTGGTGCACCATTTGCATTGGACTCTTTCCGTGCTGGAGCAGTCACAGGTAAAGCTGGCAATTGATTTGACCAGAAAGGCAGCAACATCCTCAGAAATTTGTGACGAAGGGGCCCTGCAATTGAAATAAAAATACTAATACCAAACTACCAAGTTTTTTTTTTGGCAGTCCAAATGGAAGTATCTGTAGCTTGTAGCTTTACATGGCTACTCAAGTATGGATAAGTAATCCAAGCCAAATTCACAAAAAAGACAATAACAGACAAGTATTTGAATGGTTGCCAAAACTATTTGCACATGTGATCTCTAGTAGGTATTAGGACCATTCAAAATTTTAAATTCAACTTGCCCATCTGTTAGAATACGAGGAAAGCAGAAAAGCCATGTTGATCCCTGTGGAAGCAGAACGCTCTTCAATTTTATAAATGTTTCTAAAAGAGAATGCACATTCCAGTTCAAATCATTTCTTAGATAAGAAATTGCAAAATGGTAAAATTGAAGTGCTACAGATTAGACGATACCCAAAACATTCAAGATTATGGAGTGGAGATACAACAAAAGGATTGTCAAGTATTATCTTACCACGTCTATTGTACTTTTTGTTTGTTCCATCTTCATCGTCTGCATAAGATGATGCTTCAAAATTTTTTCTGTCATGGTAAGTTGGCTTTCTTGTAGTAGCACCAGCCTGTATGGACAGAGGACAGAGCATCACACGCTATTATCATTTGAGGCACTTACAAAAGAAGCTACATGATAAAAAGTTCAAATATGACATCAAGCATTCTTTATAAATATTATTAGTTCCAAGTAACACTAATAGGCTTATCTAACTCACATTACAAAAGAAGCTACATGATAAAAACTTCAAATATGACATCAAGCATTCTTTATAAATATTATTAGTTCCAAGTAACACTAATAGGCTTATCTAACTCACATTACTCACAAGATGGGGCTCTTGATCTTGCAAAAAATGGCTTTCTAAAGCATTAGGGCCATCAACTTCAATGATCTCTGGTTCGGTAAACCTAGAAGAATCCGTTCTAACAGTAGAGTTATATACTTCATCTAAGTACTTATCATCCGTGGCTACTAAAGATAATGCTGGTCTCGGACCTCTGACAGAGTTGAATGGGATTGCTCCACCTTCATCTGTGTCTTCAACAGCTGATACGCGCTTAAGTGGATCAGATGCAAATGCTGGAGGAATATGATTTTCTGATGCAGGAAGTGAGACAAGGTGACTTCCAAATACATTTTTCTCCAGGCCACTCTGCAATGAATAAGTGAGAATGTGATAGAACGTTTGAGAATATGTGCATTGTTACATTCTAATGGCGGGATGCTTATATGACAATATAAAAGCAACTAAAGAAGTCAAGCAATAGCTGGATAACAAACTACAGTCAACGAAATGGACCTTGGTCCGGTGCCCATTTTATTGCAAGAAAGCAAGTGATGATGGTGAAGGCAGGATTTGATTTCAGGACTTTACTATCCACAACTAAGATATGTACCAGTGGGTTTCTAAGTCAATTTTGGCATTTAATCGTATTAATGTAGTAATACCATCTTTTGCTACATGCTATTTGTGCCAAAAATTATGGACATAATTAATTATAATAACTATAATATAATTGTTCGTTATTAGATTTATATACTTTAATAAACATGTATTTCTAATCTAGCATGTCGCATTTATTATATAACTAATGTAATTAAAAAACTAATAAAAATTAGTGTAGCTAATGCAATTTGTAGTGCAACATAATTAAAATGTTTGTATTTACTTTAGTTTATGTTTTCCCATATTAATTAACTATAAACCATCATACTTATTTTATTTACAATTGGGAACAACTATTTATTTAGATAATCTAACAATATCATATTCATATAATTTAATAAATTGTTTACTTCTAGACTAAGTTAACTTTATTGATTATGCAAATTATATATTCTTATATATAAGCTAATATGCTTGCATGGCCCAACGCTTCTTCTCTTTGCCTCACATACCTATGCTTTGATTTCCACCTCTGCTCTCCTGCCCTTTATTTCCATCTCTATTATCCTCATAAAGAGAAGGCCAGTCCACACGCCAATTAGGAAGGGCAATTAAATGCAAGTTAATTGGATACTGAATCCAACCTGACCCATTTTGTAGTGGTTATGAGTTCTCAATTATAAAATTAGGACAGAGTTGGATTTTATAGGTCAAGTTTTGGTTTAAAGCTATGGGTACATTATATCCAACTATAATAAAAACAAATTTACAATTTTAACCCCTTGACCAACTAATCTTAAAAATTATTATTATAAATATGAAAAATATTTTATTTTATAGAAGAATTTGACATGAAAATGCGAAGCTTTTGAGCTTAAGCTTCATATTTAAAAGATCATTCTACTAATCAAATTTCATACTTGTTATTATTTGGCTCTTGATTATGGAGCTTCATATTTAAAGTGTCATTATATTTCTTCCCACTGTGAAGTAGATGTATGGTACCATATGCAAATTTAAACTCTTAAAGGAAATGTGGTTTCACCAAACATATGAACTTTTTAATCTCAAATAATATAGCTGCTCCATTCAGGAGTACTGTGTAAAATTTTAAAGTTCATAGAAATGTATGTGTTTACCATTATCCGCCATTAATTAGGGGTGTGCACGGTTCGGTTAAACCGAACCGGTAGAAACGGTTCAGAGAATTGTTGAACCGATTAATCGGTTAACCAGTAACCGGTTACCGGTTAACTGGTTAATCGGTTCGGTTAACCAGTTTTTTTATTAAAAAAAATAAAATTATAAATTATAAATTGTAAAAAATTACAAAACCATTCTTTGCTCCTCATATGATTACTTAAAAAAATTTTAATGGTGAATCAGATATAACTAGCTTCAGCATTTTGCTGCATATAAGGAAAAAATTGGAAACTTGTAACATCTAAAAGCCATATACCATTTACCAATTTAGCAAAAAATATATAAAAAACTTAATTTTTTATTAATACCGGTTTGGTTCGGTTAACTGCGTTTTAGAAATTTTCTGAATTATTCCCATACCGTGAACCGTTACATCTATAAAAAAACCGACTGATCAAAGAACCGTCGGTTCGGTAGTTCGGCGGTTTTTTTGCACACCCTTACCATTAATCACCTAAAGCAACACAAGACTTCTTCATGCCTCTTGCTTTGAGTCTTTTGATTATATTAGACTTATAACAAGTGATTCTTACAATTGCGGCTAGTGGACTAGGTGAACTAATGGATATAATAGTACTGTTGTGGGCATGTTGTGTTACACTTCCATATTGAGCTGTTTTCAGAAAAAAATTTATTTACCCCTTACTATGCAGGTTGTTGCTACTCCATTGTCCATGGAAACTACATGGAATACTGCTACAGTTACTATTCATTTGTTTCATTATGAGATATCGATTTCGTCACTGCTCTTCCACTTAATTTATTCTCGACACTACCAAGTCCTAGTACATCTTCTCCAGTCTCTTCAAAGGATACATGAATTCCTAATTCCAGTGCTTCTTCACACATATAGATATTTGCTTTTCTTTTATCTTATTTTTCAAACACCATACCACCTGCCTCTAATCTGAGGCTCTACTCTAGTGCACGTCTTCAACTATTCCATTAACAATGTCCATTAATGTTCCAACATTAATAGTCAATCTTCTATCTATTTGTTTCATCTGTCGCCCACGAAGTTTTCAGAGATACTTTAACCTATCATTATATATTGCAAGATTTAATTTATGAGGGTTTATTTCCCATGATGTCTACTTCCTCACAGCTCATCTTTCACAAACATTTGTGTACACCTCTCAATTACTATCTCGTTACTAGTGACGTTATCAATTAGGTAAATATGAAACAGTTAAAAGACTTGTTAGTTAGCAAGCATCATCATGTCACCTTTCATCTAGTTGTAATAAAAGGAATTCCTCACCATCTTAGCTAATCCATTTTGACATTTTGGGAGTGAGTTCTATTTCTACTACTTGATTTTGGTATTTATTGCGTTCATTGTTGATTATTGTCATACTTAGTTATATCTCATTAATAGTAGGTTTAGTATCTTTAATATATCAAACTTTCTTATGAAAAAGACAATATGGTATATGGTGTTAAAGCATTATATCAATTTTTTAATCTCACGATATTAATTATCAAACTACCAGCTCTAATACCTCTAAGAAAAATCAGTTGCATAACATAAGTATTAATGTTAGGAGAAATGTAAATTTGTATATAAGTGTTTTAGGATGTATAATGTATTAAGTTATTTCAAACCCGTTTGTACCCGTACCCGTACCCAAACCCATTTGTAAATCTTCTGATTCTTAAGGAAAATGATCTGCTAGAGGACGGGGCACAAAAATATTAACATGACATTAGAGTCTCAACCTCGTGTGACTGTCTAGGTTTTTCGGCATCGTTCCTCTTCTATCGATTGCCAGTTTAGGGCATCAATCGATCTACTACTTAGCTCTGCTCATGTGACTTTCCTGATTGACTGTCTAGCGCATCGATCAAAGCCGTGCGAGTTGAGTTATCTTGCTTTGTTTCTCGATTTGTTTGGGTGACTCGATTGCATGGACACCAGGTGCGATCCGACAACAGGATTTCTAGTTTTTGAAGTTCTAAGCAACTGGCAACTTGCTTTCTCAACATTTTTTGGGTGAAGCTCTTTCTGTGAGTCTTCTTTTTCTTCCTATGAGTCTTCAGACAATTGGTTTTCGAATTTCTGGTTTTCTGGTTTCTATTAGCAACGAGTTTAGCTGGTTCCCTTGTTGGTATTCGATTAAGGAGCACAACTCCTTTTTTTTTTAGTTCTGAGTTGTGTTGGTAGTTTCTTCACTTGCTTTAGTTCTTACTGTTGCTAGACTTAATTGTGCACCTGAGTAAGTGCTCTCCATTGTTCTCCATCATTCGCTACTATTGTAGGGTGTTATAGCTGCCAAAGTTGTTCAGCATTTTTCTTGTGAAAATTTACATGAAATCTAAATTTTAAGTCCCTCAATGGAGAATCAATTTCGTAAAGTATCCACAAAAACTTTGTCTATGAGATTTAGAGACAAGAGTTATACAGCTTGGGAATTTAAGTTTAGAATGTTTTTGAAAGGGAAGGAGCTTTGGGGCCTTATAGATGGGTCTTCCACTGTTTCTATAAATAATATAAAATCTAGTAAGTGGAAAGTGAATGATTCTAGAATTATTTCTTAAATTTTGGCATCTATCAAACCTCATATGGTGAATAATTTAAGTTCATTTAGTACTGCCAAGGAGATATGAGATTATTTAAGACGCACATATTACCAAGATAATGCAGCGAGATGATTTCAGCTTGAGCTTGAAATCAATAATTTTAGCTTCAGCTTGAAATCAATAATTTCAATCACGATAATTTTTCTATTCAAGAATTTTATTCTGGTTTCATAAATCTTGGGAGTGAATATTCTGGTATTATCTACTTTGATGTTCCTAAAGAGGCCTTAGCAAGTCTTCAAAAGGTACATGAAGTCAGTATACGTGATCAATTCTTGATAAAATTAAGATATGAATTTAAAATTACTAGAGGTGGATTACTTAATAGACATTATAGGTACATCTCATAGAACAACAGAGATTGTAAATGTTGCTTATGCAACACAAGAAAAGAATAGAGGTGAAGGACAAAATGTTGCTTATGCAGCACAAGAAAAGAATAGAGGTGAAGGACAAATGCAAAGCTACGGTTGTAAGGAATTTGGTTATATGGCTCGGAATTGTGATAAGAAAATTTGAAATTCTTTAAGCAAAATGAACATATTATCAAAGATTATCCTACAAGTCTAGAAAATAAGAGAGTAAAAGCCTATAGAGCTGTATAAGCTATTATTCTAGATTCTACTATTTCTAGTTCTATATCGACAACTATGTAATAACCAAGTGGTTATGACTCTAGACATAGTCCAACAGATGATCCTTATAGCATTCTCTACTCTTGGTCTTCAGGGTTGCAGTAAGCAAGTCTCTTCCACTTGGTTTGTTGATTATGAAGTATCAAATTATATGACTGGCTTCTCTAATTTTTTATAAAATTTGCATCAGTATACTGGTAGACAAAATATTCAAATAGCCAATGACAGCTGTCTTCCAATTACTGTCATTTGTGATATTGGACACACTTTCAGTCATATTTTTATAGCTCCAAGATTATCAACTAATTTAATATCTGTCGGTTAGCTTATGGAGAATCACTGTAATGTACATTTTTCTCGTAATAGTTGTGTTGTATAGGATCAAGTTTCGAGAAAGATGATCACAAAGGGACATAGAGTAGGAAGATTATTTCCGCTACACATTTCTATTCTTAGACTTTTATCTTTAGCTTATGTGATTGTTGAAAATCAAGTTGAACTTTGGCATAGATGCTTAGGTTATCTTAATCATGTAAATTTGTCTAATTTGATGAGATGTGGTTTTATTGGCAACAATTTTAATTCTGTATGATGTCTGGGAAGTTACTCCTGTTATCTCACATGGTCAATATTGCTACTTTGGGATATTTATTGATGACTACAGTCGATTTACTTGGATATATTTTCTACACACTAAAGCTGAAGTGTTTAGAGTATTTCAAATTTTTTAAGTATATATTGAGACACAATTTTCTACTCGCATTAAGATTTTGAAGACTGATAATGATAGTGAATATATGTTACATGACTTTCAAGCTTATTTGTAAGATAAATACATTATATCTCAGAGGTCATGCCCTTATACTCTATAATAAAATGAGGTGGCCGAGCCAAAAAATCATCATTAATTGGATATGGTTTGCACACTTCTCTTACAGTCCTCAGTGCCACCTAAATTTTGGCTTGAAGCATTGTCTACTATAATTTATCTGACTAATCATCTACCTTCTCAACAATTAGTATTTGATTCTCCATTTTATCGCCTTTTTGGTGTGCATCCTGATTATCACATGTTTCACACATTTGGATGTATTTTCTTTATTCATTTACCTCTTCATGAACATTACAAACTTGCTTCTCAATTAGTTCAATGTGCTTTTATGGGTTATAACACCACTCAGAAGAGATATATATATTATGATACTATTGCTAATCATATGCGTATCTCAAGAAATATTATTTTCTTTGAGGATGAATACTATTTTCAGCAATAGGTTTTCTCTTTCACATCTATTTTTCTTCCTAATTTTGATGATGTTTATCCATCAATTGGGCATTTTATACTTGGTATGGTATATCAACGACAAAAGGTTTCATCATCACAAAATCTTCTCGAGTCTAATCAAGTGTCAACTATTCATGATAAGACTAATTTCATGGGTCCTTGACGATCCTCATGTAATATTAAACCTTCCAATAGGTATGACTTTTCAGCTATCTTAGCTAATATCACTGTACCCACTTCTTATTCTCAGGTAGCTACACAAGAATGTTAGTTAAAAGCTATGCATAAAGAACTTCAAGCTCTTCAGGAGAATAAACTTGGCACATTGTTTCATGTCCTAGTGATGTTAAACCTATTGGTTGTAAGTGGATATATTCTATTAAACTGCGGGCTGATGGTTCACTTTTGATAAATATAAAACTCGATTGGTAGCTCTTGGCAATAAACAGGAATATGACATCAATTATGAGGAGACCTTTGCTCTTATCTCTAAAATGACTACAATATGGTTTGTTCTTACCATTACTGGTTCTAAGGGTTGGCCATTGTGACAGATGGATGTTAAGAATGCCTTCTTACATGGAGATCTTAAAGAGAAGATTTATATGACTCCTCCAGCTGGGTTATTTTCTACATTACACATTCCTCAGATGTTTGTAAGTTGAAAGATCACTCTATGGTTTGAAACAGGCCTCACGTGCATGGTTTGATAAGTTTCACTCAACACTTACTTAGTTTCTCCTTCACTCAAAGTCAATACACTTCTTAGTTTCTCCTTCACTCACAATCAATATAATTTTTCTTTATTCCTTTGCAAGACATCTCCCGATATTATTCTACTTCTGGTATATGTTAATGATATTGTTATTACATAAACTAATTCAAAATTAATGTTTCAACTTTAAGATCATCTTCAGCATTGTTTCCATATGAAAGATTTAGGGCCTTTGCTTTATTTTTTAGGTCTTGAAGTCTCTTGTACCTCAAATGGTCTTTTTCTACATCAACATAAATATATTGAGGACTGACTTACTTTAGCTGGCCTTCAAGAGGATAGGTTAGTTGATACTCCTTTAGAAGTGAATGTCAAACATTGTCAAAATGGAGAGAATTTTCTCTTGGATCCTTCTTTATATCGAGAACTTATGGGCAATCTGAACTATCTAACAATCACTTGGTGATATTTCCTTTATTGTTTAACAAGTTATCCAATTTATGCAAGGCCCTAAACATATTCATTTATCAGCGGTTCGACGCATTCTTCGATAGTTGAAAGGCACCTCTACCAGGGGTATTTACTTTCCAGCGAACTCTCTCATTTGTTTGGTTTCATATAGTGATGTTGATTGGGCAGGTTCTTCTACATATTATTACTGCTCTTCAGATTGCCGACATTTTTACTAAAGCTCTCTCCAAAACTTGACATCAATTTTTAGTTAACAAATTGATGCTTGTTGATCACACGCATCAATTTGAGAGGGGATATTAATGGCAGGAGAAATGTAAATCTGTATATATGTGTATTAGGATGTATAATGTGTTAAATTATCTCGAACCTGTTTGTACCCATGCTCATTTGTAAATCTTCTGATTCTTAAGGAAAATGATCCGCTAGAGGAAGGGGCCTTTTGCAAAAATATTAGCAATAAGATCATCATCTTCACGATGTGGGTCGTGTTATAATACATACGATATGCACTTTGCCTAAAAAGCCTATTTAGAAGATGATGTAGTTTCACATCCTACCACCTCATCAATTGTGTTACTTTTTTTTTCTCATTGATTAAGTTCATTTTCTTATTTTTATCTTAATTTATGACCTCTCTATCATGCGTATCTTTGGTTGTCAATTCTTTGTTCAGGTTTTTGTTCCCGCCATGATAAGGTATTATTTATAATTTGGATCTATCTAATATATCTTTATTGGATACTCTCATATTCAGAAAAATTATCATTGTTACCATCCATATCTGCATGGTTGGTTGTCTCTGCTAATGTTTACTTACCAAAGTGCTTTTTTTTACTCTAACACTAGAGTCCAATCCCTTGCCTGATTCATCTTTAGAATCACCTATCCCTGTGCCATTTCAGCTCGATTTACCCCTTGTATCCATCACCATCACTTTCCACTTGTCATCTCAAATTTCCAGCTTAAGGGAAATTGTTTCAGCTAGTGTAATAATGCTATTACCAGTAGTCCCACTGGAGTAGTTTAAATCCTCTATAGTAGTCTAAGTCTTTTTAAGATCCTTTAAAAGTAAAGTATATAGTTTCCCATTCAATTGTACATAATATAGATATGTAAATTTATTTAGGGGCTGGTTTGTAGATTAATATTTTTTAAATCAAGAATGAGCGCACATTCTTTTGAATAATTTTAAAAAGAACCATACAATACAATAACCAGCTTATAAAGAGACCTTAATTCATTTGTTTAGCTTGTTTATAAACATTTTGACATGCTCATAAATAAGCTAAATCATGCTTAGAAGTTCAAATTTAAGGTCAGCTAGGGCTTTTGTGGAACTCACCAAGACGTGCAAGTTCCATAAGTTTTCTCATAAATAATCTTAGTACAACTATTTTCAGGCTAGAGTTCAATGAAATTTACTACAAGAAAACATGAGTCAACAGACATTACCTTATAAAGTATGAAATCTGTAGATGAGATGCAATTAACAAAATAAAATTACAGTGGCCAAAGTGGGAAAAAGCAGCGCAGATTTACCTGGATTATTGCTTCCTTAAGTCTTGAGTACAGACGTGATCCTGTATCTCTGATGCTTGAAGGGGGCCATATCTGAACAAAAAAGTGTTAGTCGGTGTCAAAGATATCATTGTTTACCAAAAGAGACTTATTTGAGTATGCTAAAGTATTCTTACATTTTTTAGGAGAATCCCATCTTAGCTCAGAGACTGGCAAATAACTTCTATGCAAACACAAAATTTTAAAATACCACAGTTTCTGGTATAACTTACAGGAGAAGAACAGCCAGGACACACATATCCTGCAGGTGCTATTTGAGGTGAGAAGCTTTTAATATGTGAGATCAAGCAATGTGTATGAATTTTATCTGAAACAAAAAAAAATGATTAGCAAGGAACTTGCATCCTTAAGAATAAATATAGTCACATCAGTAAAATAGACCTTACGCAAGCAACCCAATCGGGTAGTTTGATCAATTCCAGCTTCCAGAGAAGCATTGCACAATGTGCAAGTAGGTGGCCAATCATACTCCCCATCAATTACCCAATCAGAATATTTTTTCACCTATGAATACAGGGAGTCTTGATGAACATAATATACTAAAGAACCAACGTTTCTATCCATTGAACATAATATACTAAATACAAAATGAGCTATTTATCTTAAAATGTACAATAACTCCTCCATAAAAGTATTTCTTTATTTTAAAATAAGTATCCAAAACGAAGTTCAAACTTATTTCACAAACAGAGCAGAAAACACAGGATTCTATGCACTGATTTGCAACATTCAATGACCTCGTTAGTCTTACTGACATCAAAATCTTTGTAGAACTACAACAATAAGCTGGATTGACAAAACTTAGATTACGGATGCAAGAAGTGATACTCTGCGGTAAATAGTTAATATCCGTAAGATGGTAATTTAGAACTTATAAGTTATGATAGTTCAAAAGAGCTCCAGTCAAGTTGAACTCTTAATTTATGTGCACACTACTAAAAAATAGCTAGCGCCAAATTTGTTGCCACACTTGAATGTCCACAGATGAAAAACGAAATCTTTTATAGTACAAGCTAAGTTTAGATGAGTACCACACAGATTTGATGTTCCGGGAAACATATGCATTCTCCGCAAACCGGAACTCCGTGGACAAAGCAATAAAGCCTTGTTGCCTGCAACTACAAGTCTCTTAGTTTCAATTCAAGCAAACCACAACCCGGAAAGCAAGTGCACAGTATCCTCTTTTCAAAACGGAGTCTCTCCACCGAATAAAACGATCAATACAAATAAATCCACGAGCCAGACTGCATAATTTCCGCTCAAATACAGATATCACTACCTAAACCTAAGCTAAAAAAAACAGATTGCATTCATAGTATCAATTTTTTTCTTAGTCATTAAGAAAACCTAGTTCAAAGAAACAGTGAGAGAAACTACGGAATTAATGCGTACTACGGCCAACTAGGACAAATTACAATAATTTTCTGCTGGAAACATGCCATTACATTTAACATGTCTCAAAGGCCCTCATAATTCTCAAACCGCTTAGTGCTGGAGTTCTGAACGCATTCATAGTCGATTGAAAATATTGAAACTGATGAAAACTGCGAATTCCCAAATTGGCATTGGGTGAGCGCAAACGTAACAAGAAATGAAATCAGATGGAGAGTACCTTGCGGCATTTGCAGACTACCATAGCAACGATCAAATAACCCGGCAGGTGCGGTGAGAATCAGAGCTAAAGTGATCAAAATATGGCTTTTAGAAGCTTGACCGAAGAAATCAGATGAAAACAAGGTGGGGAGGGATCTGACGCCGAGGACCGGGGGAGCGGATCTATAAACCAAATAAAAGAGAATTGCGGGAAAGCCACCTGCGGAGTGAGATGGGCTCCCATTTTTCGTAATAATTGGAAAAAAAAAAAATCAAAATCGTTAACTTTGGATCATGAGTTCGTAATAAATAATTTTATTTTTTTGAAAAATAATATATTTAATTTCTTTTTTTTGACATAGACAAATTAACTTTGGCTTAAATTGAGATTTTAAAAATGTAATTGATTCACATTTATAAAAAAAATTAATTATATTAATTTAGTTTATACATTTATATTTTAATAACTATTTTAGCAAAACTCTTATTCTTATTTTTTGAACTCAATATAATCATAAAAGTAAATAAGTTATATATATATATATATATATATAGTCATTGTTTCCCTAAAAAATATAAAAATTTCAATCTTAAATAAAATTTCATATTGCAATTTTAATTATTTAATTAAATATTTTCCCTTTTTTGTTAATAGCTTGCTTGCCAAGTTTCCGTCTATGACCTCATTTTCCCGAGCCCTGAAATTGACCTGCTGAATTGGTTCAATTATACATCATTGATTATTTTATTAATTATTATATAACAAATTATTCATTTTTTTGGTACTATTCCCAGTTTTTTCCTGATTATTAATTATATCAACTTAAACCTACAATTATTTTCAATTATTGCTGGAAAGTATCGACAAATTGGCGTACGAGGGAGGGGTATCAATTGAACAGAAATGCAAATTTTAGAGTTCTTTTTGGATTTTTTGAATTACAACGTTCAAAATGTAAATCCGAGCAGGCTAAATTGACTCTAATCTATTATATGAAAATAATTTCTGACCAAAGAGCTGCTCAAGAAAATTAAAGTACAGTCTCTTAAAAAAAATTTATGATCCTAAAAATTATGAAAAAATATCTATCATATAGTCTAAGATGAGAGCTATCCACGGACACCAAGATCATAAATTTTGGATGTATCTATAATGATATATCGTTGATATAAATATTGTGGATAAAATACTATTCATAATGGATCTCAAAATCCATAGTCTTGATGTTCCTTGATAGCTTTTATCGTAGACTATATGGTGGATATTTTTCAAGATTTTTAGGATTGTAGATTTTTTTTAAGCACTATGCTTAGGATTTTTTTAGTAGTTCCTTGTTTAAAATTTTTTTAAATATTATAAATATATTTAAAATTAATGATCTTAGTGTTAATGAATATTTTTTTATAATTTTTAAGACCATGAATTTTTTTAAGGGGCTGTTTTTTGACGTAATACATCATCCGGTGAGTAATTGCTGCTGCCTGGCCAGCCCGACCAACCGATTCCCCGTCGCGAAGCAAAGGGCGCCATGTCTTCTGTCCCGCCGCAACGTTTCCAGGGCCCGAGAGGGCAGAACCGTTTCCAGAGAAAATTCGTACCTAAGAACGACAATTCCTCTTCCTCGTCGTCGATAAATCCCTCGATCCCAAATCGCTCCAACCCTCAACCAGTCCTCACCACCGTCCTGAGGGGCTCTTCCGCTGCCGCCGCCGCCGCCCCCTCCCGATCGAGGAACAAGCGTGATGATGGCAGCAACTTCGTTACCTACTTGCCTCACGACGAGGCCGTCGCATCCGGCCTCGGCGCCGACGCCGGAGGCCTGGACGCCGTCGAGTCGCAGGCGGTCGTTGACCTCCTCAACGAGGAGCTATCCAAGATCCTTAAGATGGGTCCAAGGGATTTTTGGAGAGAAGGTTCGATTCTGGTTCCTGAAACCCTTGTCCAATTCTCTCCTCGAACGAAAATGTTGGATCGGCTGGTCTTCCAACTAAAATCCCTCTCGTCGGTTTTTGATCTGACGTTTGATTTCCTTTCCAGTGGCCAGGAACGATGCTTTGCTTGAGTTTTTAGACAGTTATCTGCAGTTTAGAAATAGATGGTACGATTTCCCACATCGAGGTGCAAGGGGAGCTGTTGCAGGGGTCATCGTTGGGGAGCTTGAATTATGTCGTCGAGTGTTTATGGTCCTATACAGAATGTAAGATTCGGTTATTTGATTTATTAATCTTTTTAATATATTATTAATTATAATCTCCTCTATTCATAGGATCCCTTACCACATATTCCTTCAATTCGCTACTTAGATCACAGCAAGTGTAGGAAACTTAAGCAAACATTTGATGATACATACTGCAACAGGTCTTCCAACAAGGATCCTGGGGCGCGTCCGAATGATTGCCTCAGTATGAAAGAGCACACAGGTGCATTATCTTTTTCCATGATATGACCTTCCAGACAGTTAAACAGCAGCCCTTCATTCATTTTTTCCTGTATAGCCCTCTTGCAGGGGAAGAATCTGCTAGACATGCCAAAACTATTGGATATTTGTGCTATCTATGGACACGAAAATGAAGTGTTAACAAAGTCACTGGTATTGTTCCTCTTATTTTCTATTTTAGTTTAGACACTTCCCACAGTTAGATGGCCAAAATATCGTAGAAAAATAAATTTTGGCCTCATGAATTTACTAATCTCCCTTGAATTTATTTGGAAATTCTTATCTAGAAAGGCAATATTGTCCATGTTGCTTTTATTTTCTTAATAGACAAGATCTTGACCTTACACATTTAGTTGTTTTGGTGGAAAGTATCTTTTTGGAAACTTCTGTTGATGGATAGAATAAATGTTAGGGATATTGACAGAAAAATGCGTTTGTTGGTGTGGACATTTTTTACTTCTTGATTGTTTGTAGGGTACATAAATGTGATATCATTCAAATTAACAAGAATGATAGTTCCCGAGGTTGGTGGTGAAGATGCTGAATGAGGAGAGGAGAGGTAGTGCTAATGTTAGAGATAATGGTTTTGTCAAGGAAAAAATTGACTGAAAAATTGAGGAGTGCGAGATCTAGAGGATTGAATGCTCAATCCATTGGAGTGGAGAAGGTTAGTATTTTATGGTTGATCATCGAGGTTCAAGATGGTGGGGCTTGTCATGGTAGAAAGGTTGGGGAGCAATAATGGTCGGTGCCAAAGTTTGTAAGATAAAGATAATAGAATATATCTTCTCTATCCATTGATTTTTAAGAAAAGAAAAAGTCCTGTTGAGTGATACCAAGTTTAAGTATTATAAAATTTAGATTGCCTTGACAATTCTATCATAGGGTGGTACTAAGGATTTAAAAGCTTGTTTGTACCTCCCAATTCATGCTGGTCCGAGATGGTACCGGTATCGATTAGTGTCGGTACGTCTAGCACTAGTACTGTAGTGTCGGTACAGGCAGCACAAACCGAGATTTCAAACCTTGAGTGGTATACTTCTTTTATAGATGTTGGATGATGTGAATATAATAGCTAAATGCTAGTGATGATTGTAATAGCAGCTAAAAGAGCTAATTAGTGAATATTGACAATGGCATAATTAATGGGATTCAAATGAGGGTATCATGATTATTCTAAGAATATACATATCCTTCCTGGTATTATTTTTTCTATTATAATTTAGTATCCATGTTTTGAGGGTAAAGTTTTCATGACATGATAGATTACTTATATAATCAAAGTAACTTTTTTCCTTCTAACCTAGTAGACTCTATATGATTAACCAAAGAGTTTGATATTTCCCGTTAACATATAATCCAATATTGACTTTGTTTTCCATTAAACAAGGAAATTATCCACAAAGTTTAAAATAAACCCTAAATGGTCAAGATATCAGGAAGAACAGATACTATCAAATCCTATCTAATAAACTCATAACTTAGCCAATTTTAGATTCACGTAACCTAAAGTTAGTATATGGTCAATAACTCATTATTATAGGCTGCAACAAATTACTACCTGACTTGGTATTTCATTCTGCGGGTGGAAGCCTTTTCTTTTGCAAGCATATGGATTGCTCTTGAACAGTTTTTCTGTTTCATTTAGTAATGTAGAAGTTTTTTTCCTAACTGGAATTGTCTTTCAGGTTGTCAATGCTATAAAGGCCCAGCCGATGCTCCTTAATAAAATTGATGCAGTTGTCTTGTATTTCCTAAATATAGTGCACACTATGCATGAACGCTGCAGGTCCTCTTTAGAGGTTTTTTTCTCAATTTAAGAACTCTATTTTTGTCTATATATATAAACTGAATCTGAGACTGGAGCAGTTGTTGTTCTGTGTTCATTTGAAATGATTAGACTATGAAACCTTCTATGATGCTCAACTTAGCATAGTTTTGAAACAAATAAGATTATTATCTCTTTCTCGTGATTGTGATTTGTTTGATTTAAAAGTTAATAAACTCATTGGTTTCTTATTTCAGCAGTTCTTTATAAATAATTGTCTACTGTAACCAGCTTGCTTATTTATGATGATTCTGTATATGTAGTAAAATTATCTCGTCCACCCAATACTTGACATTCTGAATACTAGCATTGTGAATATATTTTTTTTAACCAAAAATAAAGATAATTTTCTATACATTTGTATGTATATAAATACTTAATTGAATATGAATTTTGCAGCATGATGGTCAACTTTTGGCTGATGATACAGTTGAGAACAAAGTCCTTTATGTTAAGACTTAAGAATAATTCATAATATGGATCGGTATATGCTGGGAACATCAATATATAGTCCTATTGTACCAAGTGTACTGACATGAGAGGTTCTTGTACCAATTCAAGATTAGACCTGTTTGTACTGGGCTTATCTCCTGGTACAGAGAGATTAGAATTCATGATTTTATAGCTTTGGGAATACTAGAAGTAGGCACGCAAGTCTAGGGTTTTCTTAACCCTGCTTGATTTTATATGGGCATTGAATCATCATTTTCAAGTGTGAAATTCTTCTGTCTTGTGGATTCAGAACTAATGCAAACACTTGAAGCTTATCTTATTGCACTAGTTCGTGGCATCTCATTTGTTTAGTTTCTTGTAATAAAGCAAGCAAATATAAGTTATCTGTTGTGTTTTCTAGGTGCTGATTTCATCTGAAGGGCATGAGTTTCATGGTTGTCATCAACTGTATAAAGATTTTTTGGAGGCAAGTTCATTCTTATATAGTGCAGTAGTTCTTCTTTAACAATTTTCTTCCACTTATTGTTATTTACCTTCAGGTAATGGACTTTGTAAATGATGCCGTGACAACGCTAGATGCTTTTGCTGATGCATATACACCAGCAAGTTTTTACTTTTCTCTTTCATTTGAGACAAGGTGGTTTGACTTATTTTAGTAATTCATTTGAATTGAACAGCTGGATTCTGAAATTTCCTTACTTGTTGATTATGTTGTATGCATTAGCTATGGGAATGACGATATGCTCAGGACTTTGGCAAGATTGCATGACTCTTTGCTGCCATCAATGCAGAAATGTTTTGAAATTGTTCCTAGTTTGAATGCTGATGTCGCATCAAACCTTCCCAACAATATGCTCGTTGATACAGTTCTCAGCTTAAGAATGTTGTCGGCAAGAATAATCAAGTTTGGTTGGAAATTGCTCAGTTATTGCTATTTTAATGATAAGTTCACTGAAGATAGTCTTCAAACCTCTTCAGAAATGTTTCCTGTCAAAGTTGAGGATCCTGTAATAAGGGGAGACATTATAGTTCATACCTTTAAAGAACTTAATGGTGAAGTTTCTTATAATTTTTCGGATAACCATGGTAATGAAACTTTTCTTCAGAAACTTGAGAAGGAGTTCAAGATTTTGAAGTGTATCGACAACCTTAGAAGCAATGGTAAGTGTTTTGTACTTTTATCAAATGTTCCCTCCTAATTTTGCAATTTTGTGGCATTTTTTATCATATTATATGAACTTCAATCTTTGTTATGCTTCATTGCCTTGTAGCCAGTGAGGAAAAACAGAGAAAGATATGTTTTTTCTTGGTCATGGATTTGTACTTGATATTGCCAAACATTTCATACATTAGATTGTTTTCTTAATAATTCGAGGTCCTATTCAGATAACTTTTAATTAGATTCATAATTTTTTTATGTGCCAATGATGAAAATTTAAAATGATCTTTATCTGTGACCCAGGGTAGAAATTTTGGCTGAAGTACAACCTGATCCACACTATACTTTGGGACGAGCATTTAGATCTTCATATCTGGTGTTTATGCCTTTAAGAGTTGTGTAATGAATTGTAGGTGTAATTTTTTGATTAATTCCATACTCGCATACCTTTATGTTAGATTAGATAGAGATAAACTAATGTAATTTTCCATTGTTATGAAAATTCTTTTCCTACCATGTCTGTTAGAAATTGAGTTGACTTATATGAGGCATTGGATATAAATACTTAACAAATAGGAGGAATTTGGGAGAGTGTAAGGTTATCTGCAAAAGAAATTGGACATTGGAAGGTGACACTGAAGTGTGTTTTACTTGCTCTTTGGAAACAAGAGAAATACTTTATAGTCCCATTAATAGGTGTCATTTGACTTCTAATTCAAACTTTTATAACAAGCACCAGAGCTCGCAATCTTCACAGAAGCTTCACCTGGTCGTTCACATTTGACTTTTTAGTTGTTTACAGTCGCCTCTTAATTCTTAGCGGTAGCATTAGCGTGAACTGGTGCTTGGTTGTGACTGGAGCAGAACGATCTTGCTTTTCATTCTTCTTTAGCCGTTAGAAGCACATTTTACATATGCAGTTGGATTAATGAACAAGTGCATTCTGCACTAGTTTTTTGGTCATGAGTACTCACTTGGCGTGTTCTTTTGCAGGAATAGATTGACTTCATGAATCAAGAACTGACCTTGATAAAATAGACTGCCCCATGTTAGGTGAACTGGCTAACACATGACAATAGGCTTCATAGATTTTCTAACACAGACTACTATGACAAGCGTGTGAGCTCACAATTCTCACATAAACTTCATGAGTTAGTTCGGATATGGAAATTTTGTTTACAGCCACATGTTCACTGACAAGATGTACGCCAGTTTCAGCACTGCCACTAACTTGAACTTAGTCTTGTTAAGAACCAGAGAAAACTGTTCACTCGTGTAGCCTTTACAATTGTTAGAGTTAATTATATTTCTGCATGTGAGATTTAAGGTTGTGTTTAATTAGGAAAGAAAGAAAGTTGAAAGAAAAGGAAAGTAAGAAAGAAGGGAAAATAAAGAAGAAAGGAAATAATTAGATTTTTTCTCTTTATGTTTATTTAGATGGAAAGAAAGTTACAAAGATTAATAAACACACCATAATTTTTTTATTTTTACGCCACTGACGACGATGAGCAGCGACGATGAAGAGACGGCGACAAGAGGTGAGAGGCGACGGTGAAGAGGCGGGGCGATGATCCCGACAACCAAGGTTGTCAGGATCGAGATCCTACCTAGGAATGATAAAGGCTTTATAGGATCGGAACGTAGAATCGAATCGTAAGATTGTAAGATCCTACCAAATCATTTAAAATATATAATTTTTTTAAAATATATTTATCTAATTAGACTTAAGAGTATAAAAAATATTTTAATAAGTAAAATAATAATAAAAATAAATAAATATATATATATATATATATATGTACTATTATTCATATATATTAATTGTATAGTATAAAATAATGAAATTGAATATTTGTGAGGTGATGATGATGGAGATAAGTTAATAAAAGACGAATATAATAAAGGTGTACAATAAAACTAAAAACAACAAAGACATGCAGTGAAATGAAGACAACAAATAAAACATGAAAAATAATGAAGATAAAGATATACATTATAATGATAATAAAAATGACAATAACAAATATTATAAAGTTTATTCTAATAAATAATTAAAATAAACAAATATAGTTGTAGATGATAATGAGCTTAAGTTGATGAATATTGGTAAAAAAAACAAATAATGACAATTAAAAACAAAAAATTACATCACATCAATTAAAAGCTTTAAACATAATAGATTATTGATTTTAGTTATAATATTAACTTATTTTACCTATTAACTTATGATTGAGTAGGATCGATGGGATCGTAAGATCCTACCCGATCCTAAGACTCAGATCGTGGGATCGTAAAATTCTACCATAGTTCAGATCCTACGTTCGTTTTGGAACGGTTTGCCTAATTTAGGTCGTAGGATGATCCTAAGACCCGGAACGCATTTTTGATAACTTTGCCGGCAACGATGACAACAACGGTGAAGAAGGTTGCAAGAGAAGCACAAGAGGGAGAGCAGGTATAAAAAAGAGAAGGGTGAAAATAGATATTAGATTTAGAAGGGTAGATCCAGTTTTCCGTTCGATTTTCCACCCGATTCGGGTGAAAAACAAATAGAGCTATTTTTCCTCTCTCTTTTCTTCTATTTTCCCTCCTTTATTTTTCATCTATCCTACTAAACATGATTTTATAGCTCTCCTTCCTACCTTCCATCTATTCCCTCCTCCTTTTCTTCCTACTAAACACGCAGTTAGTCCCACATTTATTATGTTATGAGTCATAGGTGGTTCTTTATATTTACCCCCCTCTCTGTTGCCCTCATTAATGAGTATGAGAAGAAGCTCTGCCAACCTCTCACTGCCATACTCCATGTGGAGCTTGACCACACTATCAAGGATGTCCTGCCCTTGCTCTACTTTGATCAAACGGTTGCTCAACGTGAAGCTACAGAACAAAATTGTGGCCATGATGCTGACAAGAACTTGTGGGAGTTGCTCCATCTTGACCTAAAATTAAATTGCATAATGATTGTTGCCAACTTTTTGGGCAAAATGGGCTGCAATGAGTATATGACATTTAACCCCACATTAGGTAGCGGTAGGGTAATAATCTAAGGTGGTTCTGTTTATGTATTTCCTTCATGAATAATAATTGAACCACTTCTTTTCATTCATCTAGAAGCACATTCTTCATATGCATTGAATTTTCAATAAGTGCATTGCCCGAGTAATTTTCTTATGTTATTATCTGTTCAAGGGGCAGAGATGAAGCGCATCCACAAGAACCCTACTGCTTATGCCACAAAGGGTTTATTATTATCAAAGTTTCTATTGATCTAGAAAATTGGGAAGATACACTAGTCCACAACACACCATTAAATCTTATTGATCTTTTTAACTATGGCTTAGATTGACCGAATAATAGTTAAAAAATCATCTATGAAGAAACTCTCAAACTTCCCATTGAAACTAAAGTATTGTCTAGAGAAGACCTATAAATTGAGACCCTTTCATGGGTTCTTAGACCTGGATATTCAATCTTGTCCTCCTTGGTTCCTTGCCAAGCATCAAATCTTGATTAAAGTCCAAGACAATTATCTACCGGATTTCCGGGACCAAAATTTTAAAGAAGTATACTATGGAAACCCCCATTGAGACCCAATTGGATCTCTGGCGAAGCTTGTGCATGGCAGATGAATGCACAACATTCTACAGACTAGTATTACTCACTGAAGACAAGACACTCAAGATATACTTTGAAGAAGCTAAAAATACTTTCTTCGTATTTGAAGCAGTATGACTTACTTCTTCTTTAAAATTTTGGTCCTAAAAATTCGGTAGTGTCTTGGTCTTTAATCAAGATTTGATGCTTGGCGTCCGATGGATAACCGAAGAACCAAGGAGGACAAGATTGAATATCCAGGTCTAAGAACCCATGAAAGGGTCTCAATTTATAGGTCTTATCTAGATAATACTTCAGTTTCCATGGGAAGGCTGAGAGTTTCTTCATAGATGATCTTTTAACTACTATATTGTCAATTTAGCTGTAGGTAAAAAGATCAATAAGATTTAAAGGTGTGTTGTGGACTAGTGTATCTTCCCAATTTTCTAGATCAATAGAAATTTTGATAATAGTAAACCCTTTGTGGCATAAGTAGTAGGGTTCTTGTGGATGCGCTTCATTGATTTTGAGGGTGATCATAGTTAAATGAGGCCCCTATGGTATACTAAGTTCTTCTATAGCCTTTTCTCTCAGAAATTGGGCTATTGTCATAGAGTGTTGATGTTTCTAGGCTTTAAGCATCTCATAGATCTGTTGTTTAACTGGTGTTAACATAGGTGGGATTGTAGAGTGCGTTTGGGTCCACTGTTGGTCTAATTCTTTGGACCAAGCCTTCTTATATAGTAAAGATTCTTCTTTAAGCTATTCTTTCTGCACTTGAAGTGTCTTTATCATTTCTATCACTTGAAGTGTCTTTATCATTTCTATCAGAGAAATTAATTCTTCGTATAATTTTTTAACCTTAATTTCCTTGGCAACATAGGCTTGCAAGGTCTGTGGTTCCAACTTTTCTTTGGGCTGTGGTGGAGGTAAGGTCTTATGCATATAGCGCAGAGCCTATAAGTGAGCGGCTAACGTATTCATACTGCTAAGAAAACCAGGCCCATGATGATCTTTATAGAGAATGTCCAGTATTAATCTATCTTGTGCTGTCAAGGAAGAAAAATGTTCGGGCGTTTGGAACAGATATTGGTCTCCTTGTTGGGGACCTAATATTGCTTGAGAAAAAGTCATTTCTTCTTAAGTGAGGACTATGGGAGTTCCAATCACTTGTTTTCTACTTTTCTTTTTTGAGGAAACGTCCAAGAAAGCCATTTCCTGTAACCAATGTTAATTGTCATTAGGCCTTATAGGAAGACGTGATAAAATGTCAGAAATAACATTATCTTTGCCTTTGATGTGTTCAAAGGTAATTTTATATGCATTGTTAATGCAATAGTCAATAAATGATAACCATCTCTTTTGGGAGATGCGTTTCTCATTTTTTGTTTTAAAAAACTTACTATTGCTTTACAGTCAGTTCTCACTACTATTTTTGTTTATTTAAAGGAAATAATCTAAAAGAATTTAGACCATAACATATAGCTAAGATTTCTTGGTCTATGTTGCTAAGAATATTTTTTGTTCAAAATTTGCTAGAGGCATATCAGCATATGGCTTCTGGTGCAGAAGCGTATTTATGTGGTTTTCGGAGGAGAATAGCTCCCCATCCGTTTTCACAGTCGTCTATCTAGATAATAAGATAATCATTATCAGGGGTAATTTTAGCAATGGTAAAGTATCCACTAGTTGCCTGATTTTGTTAATTTGTTTGTAGTCTTTAGAATTAAATTCTTAACTCCTGTAAGACTTAATTTTGAGTAGAGAGGACTACTCAATTTATGCAAATTCTCAAAGAAAGATCTTGCATAATTAATGAGACATAAGAATTATTGTAAACTCTTAGTGTCAGTTACTTCCAAGGTTTTAATCTTGGTTGAGATATGAAGCTGGAGTTTAATACGTCCGTTGCCTATTTCTACTATAAGATATTTTATGGATTTTTTTTTTATAAAACTGAGATTTTTGTCCGAAGACAATTATCCCGTTTGTATAAAATTTTTATAAAACCAGCTTTAAATAATTTGTATGTTCTTTTTTTCGTTTTGCTGTGTACTAAAATATCATCTATGTATACATAGATAAATTCTCGATACGGTTCAAAGACCATATCTATTTTTCTTTGGAATACTGCCGGTTAAGCCAAAGGGCATTACTAGCTATTCAAAACTTCCTAATGGACAAGTAAAAGCTGTCAATGGTATTGATTTTTCTGCCATCCGGATTTGCCAAAATCCGGATTTACAGTCGAATTTTGAGAAGATAGTGCTTCCTTGTATAGAGTTTATTAACTTTGTTTTATTTGGAATATCATAACTATCGTCTTCAATGTTGTCATTTAAACGACGATAGTCAATAACCATTCTTGTTTTACCCTATACTTGTTCACTATGTTTATTAACAATAAAGGCAGGGGATCTATGAGGAGATGTACTCCTTCTAATGACTTTGAGTTTTAATAGGTCCTCAATGTGCATTTTAAATTCAGCAATGTTTTCATTAGTTGATGTGATTTTCTTATTTGTTATCTGCAAACTAGGTCTTTGATTTTTAGTGTATAAATAAGATTATTTTTAGCCCAATGTAATTGGGGATCTGAATTAGAGATTTGGTCCTTTCTAATGATCGAATCAAGTCATCAGGATTTCCGAATTCAATTTTGTTATTATTGAGAGGAGTAGAAAGACCTAAAGTCGTATATTCTTCCCAATTTGTATGAAGCATGTATGCAGGATGTAAGACACTATAGATTTCATCTTTGATCCGGAAAACTTCATTGTCCTAAGGATTTGGAGGTTGGGGAACCTCAATGGGTTGTTTACAAGCTTGTTGTT
Organism: Costus lasius; assembly: GCA_027563935.2. Classification (NCBI taxonomy): domain Eukaryota; kingdom Viridiplantae; phylum Streptophyta; class Magnoliopsida; order Zingiberales; family Costaceae; genus Costus; species Costus lasius. The sequence continues at coordinate 133,511,415 of CM050446.2, read as the reverse complement.
TCTAGTTTTATTGTATACCTTTATTATATTCATCTTCTATTAACTTATGTCTATCATCGTCATCTCACAAATATTTAATTTCATTGTTTTATACTATACAATTAATTCATTTGAATAATAGTATATATGTATATATATATATATATATTTTATTTATTATTTATTACTTATTAGAATAATTTTCAGACTCTTAAGTCTAATTAGATAAATATATTTTTTTAAAAAATATATATTTTAAGTGATTTGGTAGCATCCTACGATCTAATTCTACGTTCTGATCCTATAAAGCTTTTATTGTTCCTAGGTAGGATTTCAATCCTGATAACCTTAATTAGAAAGATAGATTTAGCTTTCTATCCGATTTTTCACTCGATTTGGGTAGAAAACAAATAGAGCTATTTTTCCTCTCACTTTTCTTCTATTTTTCCCTCCTTATTTTTCATCCGTCCTACTAAACACAATTTTATAGCTCTCCTTCCAACTTTCCATCTATTCCCTCCTCCTTTCCTTCCTACTAAACACGTTGTTAGTCCCACATTTATTATGTTATGAGTCATAGGTGGTTCTTTATTTTTATTCCCCTCTCTTGCCCTCATTAATGAGTATGAGAAGAAGCTCTGCCAACCTCTCACTGCCATACTCCATGTGGAGCTTGACCACACTATCGAGGATGTCCTGCCCTTGCTCTACTTTGATCAAACGTTTGCTCAACGTGAAGCTAATGAACAAAATTGTGGCCATGATGCTGACAAGAACTTGTGGGAGCTTCTCCTTCTTGACCTAAAATTGCATAACGATTGTTGCCAACTTTTTGGGCAAAATGGGTCGCAATGAGATTGTCGCACTCAATGCTCTTGTCGCCTCACAATGAGCATTGTTGCTGAGTTACATTTTGCACTCAAATGCCATGACTTGAGTGGTGATGGTGTCCACTAGTGATTGCTACAACAAGAAGGCATGTTGCAAAAGGATCTATATGACATTTAACCCCACATTAGGTAGCGTTAGGGTAATAATCTAAGGTGGTTCTGTTTATGTATGTCCTTCGTGAATAATAATTGAACCACTTCTTTTCATTCATCTAGAAGCACATTCTTCATATGCATTGAATTTTCAATAAGTGCATTGCCTCAGTAATTTCTTATGTTATTATCTGTTCAAAGGGCAGAGATATAATGACGTCAATTCTAGTGACCTTATAAAATAAACCGTTTCCTAGATTAGGTGACATGTCTAAATCATGACAAGAGTTATGTTTCTCATCAAGCTGGTTAGCTTGCCACGTTAATAGTACCAGTATATTTCATGCGTTCAGCACAATGTTATTGCCAAGTTCTGGATATGTGCATTTAGCCTTTACATCTGCAAGCATGCATTATTTGTGATGTACCATTCTCATCTGAAAACTCATTATCTTTTTGCTGCTTTGTTCACAGGATGGTTGTTTATGGATGAGGAGCAATTTCAGTATTTAACTCATATTACAATCCCACCTCATATGAAGTCCTGGGAGAGGGAATCTGTTATCCCTATCTCCTCATTGAATGAAAAGGTACAGTTGGATGAGGAGTCTGTAATTGCAGAGTCTAAAATTAGTCAAATTAAGGACCTCTTCCCAGAGTATGGGAGAGGCTTTCTATCAGCTTGTCTTGAAGTTTATAACCAGAACCCTGAAGAGGTAATTCAGAGAATACTAGAAGGAACACTTCATGAAGATCTTTTGTCTTTGGATACTTCTTTGGAACATATTCCACCACGAAAACAAGAACCACGTGGGGCAGACAAAGGGAAAGGTGTATTACAAGAATCTGAGCCACAGGCTAACATTCCATCTACTATCATGAATTCTAGAGTGCAGACGAAAATTGTTGATGGCCCTGCATCTTCCTCGTTTTCATCCTTGCAAGGGCGGTATACAAGAAAATCCAATGATGAAGTATCTGATTCTGCAATTCTCAACTCGAGTACAGCTAAAGCTGAAGTAAAGGCTGCTGTTCTTGCAACAGAATATGAATATGAGGATGAATATGATGATTCATTTGATGATCTAGGCCTGAGTATTGTTGAGTCAGGAACAGAGGAGACAGAGAACTTAACAGATAGAATACAGTCCTTGCCAGGATCAACTTCACAGGCAGAGAGTTCATCAAAATCTAGCTCAAAATGGGGTTCACAGAAAAGGCCACAATTCTATGTTAAGGACGGGAAGAACTATAGCTATAAAGTTTCTGGTTCGGTTGCTGTGTCTAACGCTCAGGATGCTGCACTTGTCAATCAAGCACAGAAAGAGATGATCCATGGTCTGGGTCGTGGAGGAAATTTACCGCTGGGGGCTATTAGGAAGTTGCTGGATGCCGAGGAGCAGAGTCATGAGACACTTGATACTGAAGAAACTTCAGGTAGAGGCAACTCAAATTCTCAGCGTGGAAGAGGAAGAAGAGGCGGAGGGAATCATCACAGAAAGGATAGAGCAATGAAAAAGCATTTCTCAGGTCTGGGTGGAAATTAGATGCTTTTCTTTTTGGATACAACTATATCTAGATACTATCCCCCAAGTGTCTAATTTTTACACCGCCGTTGGTATGAGACATGTCATCCATTTTGTTTTAGAAGGAAAAAAAGCTGTGTTCTATTAGTTCGCTGCAGTCACAACTTCAGATTGGAAATGCAATATCGGACTTCGTAACAGTTGCCTTTTTTGAGGTAAATTGTTTTCTATTACCCCATTTTGTACTTTGTTTTCACAGACGTATTGTTTACTTCAGCCTAACTTGTGATGGTAAATACAATTTATTATTACAGAATACATTGTTTTTTAAGATTTTGTAGTGAAGCTAATGGTCGACCTTTATGGCAGCTATTTATTTTGAAGAAATAATATTATTTATCAATCTTAACCTGCGGAAAATGGTTCCATTTGAAGGCCGTTTTATTTGAAGAATATTTTGAAGAAAAAGCAGTTCTGGCACTATCAATGTAACATGAAATCTATGGTTCCTTTATATAAGGTGCGACCAAATTGATGAAGTTTAATATAGGTCTAATTTGGCTGAAGAACGTGAGCACGCTCCAACTATTTTCATTATCATTTACTACTGAATGCTCTGTGATTCATAATAAAGGTGTTTCAGTGAGTTTTGATAACATGTTTTAAAATCGGCGGTTGCTTTTGGAGTCCAAATGTCACTTGCAAATGCATTTCCAAAGGGATCACAAATTTTACTCTCTTCTTTAGTAGAAAGTCAAAGTCTGTTGCTGTTTTAGCTCTTACGGAATTGAAAGCGCACATTTTTTTTAGTAAATGCTTGGATGAAAAATATCTGGATGTTATATATATATATATATACTTACTTTGCTCATTAAACGTTATTATGCGTATGCAGAGAAGACCTTGCCGGACCGAACACAGCAGTAAATCTGTTGTTAGAGGGGAGGCAAAGGACTTAGCTGGATTTCTTATTCTTCTTTTTTTCATCCCATTATCTTCATTGCTCCTTGAGAAGCTTTTTTTTAATCAAAAGCTAGACCTAGCAATTCGGGTAAATGGATCATAAATGAATCATATCAGTTGTGACATGTGACCCGATTAAGCTAATCTAAACACGATTCATTGCTCATTGAGAAGCTTTTTTAACACAAACACGATCTGAATATAATCGGGTCAATCCGATACGACCTGAATAACTTGTTTATTATTTATATTTTAAACATAAATAATAAATTAAAATTTTTTTATTAAAATTAATAAAAATTTTAGTCTTATGTGTGGATTGAAATCTTAGTTAAAAGATACTTAGAGGATATTTGGGTTTATAGGCTAGTAATGAGAGTTAGATTAGCCTATATTTAAATTTTTTATATATAAATATATAATGTAATCAGATTAAGCAAGCCCGTTTACAACTCGACATGGCCCGATTATTTTTGGGTCATAAAGGGGTTGATCTGTTTATGAACCGAACACGATTATGGCTGACACGAATCCGCCTAACTTTGTATTGAGTCGGGTCGGGTCAGCGGGTCGGGTTAGGTTTTGCCAGGTCTGCCAAAAGCTGCTCAACCAATTTTTCAAAAAAAATTTTCACAGCGGGGCACCTTTCTGCATGCTTTTTCAGTGGGATGCCCCAATCTACAGAGCACGAATCTTGGCACAACAAATTCGTATAACACATAATATTTTGTATAACACTTATATATTTTTGTATAACACCAACTTATTATTGTATAACACCTTAATTTTTTCGTATAACACCTATCTATTATCGTATAACACTTTTATAACACCTAAATATTGTATAAATATGTTGTTAAGATAAAGTTATATTGAGATTTGATAGGTTATACGAAAATATTTAGGTATTATATGATAATAGACAGGTGTTATACGATATTTGTATTGATGTTATACGATATTCAGGGTCTGTTATACGAAAACGTCTTAGATGAAATTTCTGCACCTGCGCCAAGTATAATATTATCGTATAACACTTATATATTTTCATATAACACCGGCATATTATTGTATAACACCTTAATTTTTTCGTATAACACCGGTTTATTATCGTATAACACTTTTCTAACACCTAAATATTTTATAAGTATATTGTTAAGATAAAGTTATATTGAGATTTGATAGGTTATATGAAAATATTTAGGTATTATATAATAATAAACAGTTGTTATACGAAAATATTAATATGTTATACGATATTTGTATTGATGTTATACGATATTCAGAGTCTGTTATACGAAAATGCCTTAGATAAAATTTTTACATCTGAAAATTGCTGTGCTAAGATTTGTGCTCCGCAGATCAGGGACCCCCGCTGAAAAAGCTTGCGGAAGGGTAGGGCTGTCTATTCGGTTTGAACAGAATCGAACTGATTTGATTCAAACCAAATAAAACCGATTTTAATGGTAATAAACCAAACCCGAACCGAATTTCAATAAAAACCGAACCGAATAAGTCAGTTTGATTCGGTTTAAACCGATTAAACCGAATAAGCATCACTAGTTCGGCTACCTATTACCATTCAACCCTCTTCGTCATTGGCTCATTGCTCAAAGAAGACCTTGGCGGCAAGTTCAAAAACCTTGCCACCGGCCTTCTCCCTCTCTCCGATCCCTCTGCCGCACGTTGCGATTTCTCTTATCCTAACCCAATCCAACCCGAGCTGTGGCCGTTGCTAGCTTCTTCTTCTCCAGAGGTCGGTCGCCATTTCTCTGATCCCGACCCCAATCCAGACCGAGCCGAAAGGTATGCTCGCCGCGGTCGACTGCCGCGTTGTGCTCGTCCACGAACCATAGATTATCCTTGAAGATCACAAATCGGCTCTCGTTGACTGCTAGTGCGTTCTGTGCCGATCCGTGCTTGGCAGCCCACTCTATGTAGAGCTGCCTCACCTCCTCGTCGGTGCACCTCGAGCCAGCGGTGTCGGCCAAGGTGGTTGCAAAGAGGAGAGTTATGAAAACCGCGGGCGTGGCTAAGGGAGAGGGAGGAAGCAAGATGATTTCTTTTGCTTTGGCAGGAGACAGCACGCCAACACCTGCTCTACCCTAATCCCCTTCAGCTCCTCATTCGCCTAGATCGCCCCCTCCACGAAAGCCCTCATCTCCCTAGCAAACCGCCCTCCGCCACCGCTCACTTCCAGGAGCTGCTTGATCTCCGAAATGCATGCCTGAAGCGCCGAGCATGCGATGATGGAAAATTGAAGCCTTCATGTACTCAAACTCTCTCTCCTCCCTAATCGGTTTAGATTAACATTCACCATTGGCATCATCGTGCTCACCGACTCACGGAGTAGTGGCGGGCAGTTGGGCAGAGGGGAGATGGAGACACGGAGCACGGGAGGTCGGGAGTAGCGGAGGCGAGGGCATGTGGGCGTGAGTCGCGGCCGTGGCAGATCGTGATTTGCAAGTGTGACTCATTCGATTCGGTTTAGGAAAATTAGGGTTAGAAAATATTTTTTTTTTTAATTATATGTTACTATATGTTAATCGGTTCGATTCGGGTTATACAGATTTTTTTTTCTCAACCCGAAATCGAACCGATTAATATTTTTAATTTTTCAAACCGAACTGATTAACTAAAAACCTAAACCGAACCAGCTAATTCGGGTCAATTCAGTTCGGTTCATCATGTTAGACCGTATAGTGGACAGACCTAAGGATGAGTGCCTCACTGTGAAAATGCTGCCTAATTTTTCTACTTCTCCGCAAACTCTTCTCTCATGCCATGAATAAAAAAAGTTGCCTCACCTAGTACTTTTCATGCCTATCATAACACGTATTGTTATATTCTTTGACAATCTCTATGTTGACTTAAGAAAAGAAGGTTTGAAAATTTAAAGTTCTTTACTTCATTCAGGTGGACCCAAGAGGTATATAAATATCTTGGTGGAAATAATAATTCAAGCACTTGGATTTATCTTCATTAAGGAATCAATTGACTCTGATACGCATAAGTCGTGCAATCCAAATGATAATTAAGACAACTTGAAGAAGTGTACCGTAGCTTCAAATGATGAGCCAAAGTGTACCGGAAACTATTGAACTTTTTTTTTAAAAAAAATTGATATGAGACTCGAGCTACCCAGTCACTGACAAGGCTAACATAAAATTTTTTACAAAAATCTCATGTGCCATGAAGGGTCATGGTCTAATTTATTGTAGATTGATTGCATAAACTTTTTACATTAGTTGAGAATTTTTCTCATGTTATCTTACCAAATATGTTATGAGGTAGCTTTTAACTTAATAGACCCCTATCAACTCTTCAATAGTCATGTTGGAGATACTTTTCAGAGCCAACAAACACAACCATGAACATGAAAAAACTTGTTAAGTGAGAAAGACTTATCAATTCTAACAATGCTATAGAACTAGGGGTGAGCATTCGGTGAAAACCGAAACCGAATTTAATTAACCGAAATTTTTTATACCGAATTTTTTAAAACCGAAACCGAACTGAAATTCCTAAAAACCAAAATTTTACCGAAACCAAATTTACCGAATTTTTTCGGTAAATTCGGTAAATTACCGAAAAGTTTAATTATTAAAAATTTAGTTAATTATATAATTAGTAATTAGGTTATTAGATATTAAATAATAGATTTTAGACTTTTAGTAACTAGTTATACTATAATAAAATTAAAATATAATATAATATATTTTATTTTTTTAATATATATTATATATATTATATTTTTTAATATATATATCGGTAATTCGGTTTTTTACCGAACCGAAAAAAAATAACCGAACAGAAAACCGAAAACCGAATTTTACAAAACTTAATACCGAAACCGAAACCGAAATTTTTTTTACCGAACCGAATTTATCGAAATTTTCGGTAATTGATAAAAACCGAATTAACCGAAACCGATGTGCACCCCTAATAGAACTTGCAAATACACCACAATCATGGCTGACTTGAAAATTAAAGATCAGACATAAATGAAAGCATTGACAACTTAAATAGAGTAAAATTTTAATAATAAGATGATAGTTACCAATATATATATATACACACACATGTTAATAGACAATATCATTTTATTAGATTAGTTCAATTAGTAAATTTTATGATCCAAAAGCAAAGGAAATTAGGACATACAATATGTAACAGAGTAAAATTAATATATTAATTAAGCACTATGCAATTTATTCTCAATATTCTTTGTGCATAACATTAATTATACCATATGTTATTTTGAGGAAACAAACAGTCAAAACGTTGGCCAGATTTCTAATTTTGTACTATTTGACTATGCAAAATTATAAGGATGAACGTATAGAAACAAAATACAAATTTCTGTACCAATATAATTGCAGAATCCTATGCGAAGGCAAGTTAGATGGATCACTAAAGTGTAGTTTGATGATAGCCCCTGCTTCCACTAACTTTGAACTCTGTAAATTTCTGTGATGATGCCAATTGCCAGCCCTCCAAGGCATTACTTATTGCTGTTGAGCCTGCCAGCCATCGCACTCTGTAGTGTTCTTGAACTAATAACTTGCCCATAATCACCCAATAGTCGATGTTAAGATGTTGAACTCTCCTGATCTGAATCGTCATCTCCCTGCCGGGCATATCTTTGAAGGACCGGAAGGGTAGCGCAAGAATATATACGGAATGATCTGGCAGATCCCATCACTGTCCTCTCATGCATCTTGCCCACTTCCTTGCAGACATTATCTAGCACCGAGAGGAAATCTCTCACTACCACGAAGATCCGAAGAGGGTGAGCCTCCTCCTTCGCTGCATCGCCATGGAAGTATTCTGTGGTTTCCTTCACTAAGTTCATCACCCTCTTCTCCTCAGCTTTAACACGGCCAATCTCCTTCTCAGCCTCTTCAAGAAACTTCTCCATCATCTCAAAAAATTTCATATCCTGAGTGCACGGCTTTTCAACCTGCAGAACTGACTTGATCTTCTGAAGCCCAGTTTCTAGCTTCGAGACGTAGCTGCTGAGCACATCTGAGTCCATTCCAGCTGCCTTTCTGACATTGCCAAGCTCACTGCTCAGCCCAGCCACCACCGTCAAGCTTTGTTTCCTGAACTGTTCATCGCTGGTACTATGTGAAGGATTTTCTGCTGCTGGCTCGTCACCAGATCCTTCGGATCGGGTGATCTCTTGGACGACAAAGTGGAGAAGTGTGGTTTTTCCGTCTGTCCCCTTCACATCTGCGAGCTTGAGAAGAGTGTCAAGCTTGAAGGCTTTTGCTTGACCTCGTTTGGTTCCCACATTCATCCTGTTCCCGGTCCTCAGAACCGCTTCCAGGAGCTTAAGGAATAGTTTACTGCTTCTCAAATCATCACACGCTGCCTGTAGAAAGGATGAAACACTGAGGGACTAATAAGATGTGCAATCTGAACAAATTATCATAATCAACTTTATATGGAAATCAGAGCTCGCCAGAGAAATATCAACAATCGTTAGCATTTCTCACCATATTCACTCCAGAAAAAGAGAGATAAGTATTTCTGAACACGTAGCTCATATATTTACGCATAGGCATGAACAGATTGGTATTCAAGGAAATTGCTATCAAGAATTATAAACCATCAAGGCATAGTTTTACCTCTAAGGTTTCAAAAGATTTCATTAGATAATTAACTTCGGTCTCAAAATTAGCTCTGTATAGCATTGCATCCACTCTTTTGAAGGCAAATGGTATGTCCAATACTGCTTTCATAAAGCGCTCAGCTGAACCTAGCTTTGATATGTCGCCCGTGTAGTCTCGAAGTTTCAATTCTTCCTCTTTTGTGGGAGCCATCTTGACCAAAGTTTCCAAAAGCTCAACTCCTAAAAATTCAGGATTACCTGTTGCAGATGATTTCACCAATAAATAAGATATTTGATGGAACTTGGGAATTGGAAGAAATACAAAATGCAATTCTTCTACTCACTTTTTAGCTTCCTGGCAAGGTATTAAGTGCAATGCTTTCTTCAAGTTTAGAGAAAATTCAGAAGAACATTTTGTTACAAATTGGTGACGTTGAAAAGTATTGCCTCTTTTTATGCTTTCAGTCATTACACAGTTGCTAAACTTGTTAGACACTCTCTCAGATCATTTATGCAACATTAGCTCCGTTTTACATTATCTGATATTAAAAGCCTTACACAGCTGTTTCAGCATTCTGTCAAATTTCTATATGAAAAGGTGGAGTTGTTGGTGCAAAACTTCACCTACTTCACCAATAGTGTGCAGAAAAAAAAAAAAAATCTGAACTTGCTATACTCAGTTCTATGAGTTCATATTGAGACACCTAACCACCTGAAAAAAAAGGAGCTGATTTTGGTTGAATAGAACTGGCTGCCAATTCCATACGGCAAGAAGAAATTATGCTCAAAGGCAATATAATCCAATCAAGTGTCATGTCATTCTTTTGTGACAATTACTTCCTAACAACTGCAGTGGAATATGAAATTATGAACACGATGTTCACATCAGAATGGTAAGCACTAATCAGTAACCTGATATTTGTCAGTAGATACTCTTCTAGCGAATAGATTCAGGTTTGACATGCTTACCATCCAGAAGCGCTTCAGAGACCTCGTCTCTTGTGACATTTAATGCCCTCAAGAGTATTGCAATGTTCTGTGACTTCTTCGGATCTAGAACACTGGTTTTCTGCTTGGATGAGAGCATGCCCTGTCTTCTGCTTGCATCTTTGGGAAGAGAACTTGTGGCATTGTTGATGAACAGAGTCTCGATTACATCCTCATTCAATCTGCCAAGATGAAGCAAAATTAACATAATGATAAGTAATGAATTTGGAGTGTTATGTAGGAACGATTTCTTCAGAGAAGAGCCTACGTAAATGAGCTTGATTTCAATTGATCCCAGACCATTGCTCGATCGGAAGTCGCTTTAACTTTGTCCCAATGAAGCGGCTTCAGTTTTGGTTTGGAATCCAAATTCTTGCCCAATTCTTCAGCCTGATGCGAAGAACTAGCGGTGAATCCATTGTCAATCTGCGAAGGGGGAAGTGGAATGTTCAACCGTGTAGCTTCCGGAGGAAGGGGATTCAACAATCGACGCCTTGAAGTGGGCGGAATTGGCGTAGCTTTGACAGAACGATCCTTTTTCCTAGAGGATTCAGTAGCTTGTGGAGGCGGCGGAGGAGGGGGTGGTGGATTCCTAATTGTATTAAGTAACCTGGTAGGCGGCGGCGGTGGCGGCGGAGGTGGAGGCGGTTGTCGTTTCGTCGCTGGAATCATCTGCTTTACTTCGGAATTGGGGTAATCAGCGAGCTGCATAGGAGGGGAAGATCTCCGGGAGCGAGGGCCAGAGTCCGCTACCGCGGCAGCCAAGAATTCCTTTCCTCCACTACTCATACTCGGGAGGCTCCTCCGCGAGACTGGGCTGCTCGGGCCCTCGCTGGTGGCGGACGCTACCGACCGCAGCGGAGTGTAGAAGGTATCCTCATCGGAAGATGCTGTCGGCAGAGGAATCTTCCCATTCCGCGTAGTCATCGTGCTCAGCGGCGGCAGCGGTTGAAGGTCAGGGCTCGGATGATGCATTTCAAGCACCCTCTCGGTTCCCAACTTCCGGTAAGGCGATCCATTTTCTTCCTCGCTCCGGCGACGGCTCGACGCCGTGTCCACGGTGCCGAGGTATAGGAAATTCGGCGGCGCGGCGGAGGACGCGCTGGCTTCCCTCCGGCTTCCGCTGTCGTCGAGGCCGATAAACTTGCCGGTGTCCAGCGACATCCCCAGCCGGCGCCGCCTGTACAGGAGGAATCCAATCAGTAATATAGCGGCGAAGGCGGCGGCGGAGACTGAGGCAGCAACGACGACGATCTTCTTGGACGCGGACGAGGACTGCCTGCCAGAGCCGGCGGTGGTTTGAGTGGTGCTCGTGGGCGGGGAGGGAACGCCAGGGAAGAAAGGCCCCGAATCGTCCGGCGGCGTGTCCGAGAACTCTAGGGCCGGCGGAGGTGGAGTCCATTGTATAGGATACAACGGCTGGTGGAGGACCCTCCGGCTGTCTCTACTACCGCCGCCGCTGGCGGCGACGGTGAAGCAGAGAAAAAATACCGCCACCAGCGGCAGCAGCATCGCGTCACGGACTCACGGTTTAAACGTGCCGTTTTGTTTTCTTTACATTTCGGGTTGTTAAGAGAAGCCTCGGAGCTTCTACACTCCAGGGTGGACACTGTGTGTCACGCCCCGGTCGGATCGGCCTAGGATGAGCGCTTATCCGCTTCCTAGAGCCGTCCGGCGGAATACCAGAACGTAACTCGCACTAGGGTTTCCGACCCAAAATCGAAACCCTAATCTCCCCGAATTATTTTTATCCCCAAAATACAGTTCGCACGGAAAACCCTAACCCTAATTTAGAGAATCCGATCAAACCCTAAAATCAATTTACCTCCAAATCAATTTTGACCAAAAGTCAAAATCACTGTTCATGCTTACGTCAGCAATCCGTTGCTGACGTCAGCCCTCGAACGATTTCGCCGCCGCGCCGATTTGCCTTCGCTGATGTCAGGATGACGTCAGCCGACCGATTTCGTCCGTTCGAAATCGAATTTCGCCGTTGCGATTTTGACCTAGTCAAAATCGCTACAGTAGCCATCTCGAATATCGCGTCGTCTTCAACCTCGCGACGTACGCGAACGTTCGCCGCGCTCGAACGCCGCCTGCGTTCGAGCCGACGCCGCCTGCGTTCGAGCCGACGCCGGAGAAGGCTGACGACAAGGGGAGGACGCCGCCTGCGTCTCGCCTCGTCGCCGGTGACCTAGTAGCCGCCTGCTGCTTAGAACTCTCGCCGGAAACGCCGAAACAGGGGAAGGAAGGTGGAAGAGGGAAAGCTCCGTTTTATTCCTCGAAAACGTTACAAAACTCCTCTCGTCGCCGACGACCACCGTCGCCGGTGCCCCCATCCCTCCCTCGCCGGTCATCGCCGGTTACAAGCTCTGTTTTTCCTACTCTCTCTCGTCGACGCCGCCGCGCCGACCTTCGCCCCTTGGCGGCATCAGAGCCCAGCTCTGGAAGGGCGACGGCGCCTCGCCGTCGCCGGTGGAGTCGCCCCCGGCGCTCTCTGTGTGGTGACGCCCCTCGCGCACCCCTTTCGTCCGCCGCTCGGACGCTTTTAAAGGGGAGAGATCTCGCCTCCAGCTCCGCTACGCTCGCTCGCGTGGACCACGCCGTGCGATCCGTTCGTGGCCGATAATCGCGCTCCGAGTCCTCTGCTGGAGCTTCGTCCGCGACCTCCTCGCGCTTCGCCAACCGCGTGGACGCCGTCGTCCGCCGCTCGCGTCCGAAGCGTTCGGCGAAGACGCGTTCGCGCACGCCTTTGCACGCGTCAGCGTTGCTCGCTGGTCACGAGGCTCTGGTCAACATCCAAAGTTGACCGGGCTTTTCCTCTCCGCAGGTGGGTTTCTGCCAATCGTGGGCCTGGGCTTGGGTTGGGCCGAACCGCCTGAACCGGGCCCTAACAATACTCCCCCACCTGATTTGAACATCGCCCTCGATGTTCCATGCAAGTTGAGCACTGGCCCTCCAATGTTCAAAGTCCTTCCTCCTCTGATGATGAGTGTTTGCTGCACCATGCTTATAGCAACCTGCATCAACAAATTTGTCAAGGATAATCTTGCTTCGCCATATTTGCTGAACTCAGCTGAACCTCGATGTCCCTGACACCGGCATCGACGCCCCTGGCGCCGGCATCAACGCCCCTGGCGCCGGCATCAATGCTATGCATTGGCATCAACACGCCCTGGTGTTGGCATCAACGCCCCCTGGGGTTGGCATCAACACGCCTTAGTGTTGGCATCAATGCTATGCATTGGCATCAGAGCCCCTGCTCCGGGAAGTGATCTTGCAATCACTGAGCTCTTATAGAGTCTCCTTCGATGTCCCCTGACATCGGCATCGACGTCCCTGACATCGGCATCAATGCCCTTAGACATTGGCATCAACACACCCTAGTGTTGGCATCAGGGTCCCTACCCTGGAAGAACGACACTCCTTGTCGCCCGTAGTGATGGTGTTGCCTCTTAGATCTTTCTGATTCACCTTGCTGGATCATTTTAAGCTCTGATACCTGTTGTCACGCCCCGGTCGGATCGGCCTAGGATGAGCGCTTATCCGCTTCCTAGAGCCGTCCGGCGGAATACCAGAACATAACTCGCACTAGGGTTTCCGACCCAAAATCGAAACCCTAATCTCCCCGAATTATTTTTATCCCCAAAATACAGTTCGCACGGAAAACCCTAACCCTAATTTAGAGAATCCGATCAAACCCTAAAATCAATTTACCTCCAAATCAATTTTGACCAAAAGTCAAAATCACTGTTCATGCTTACGTCAGCAATCCGTTGCTGACGTCAGCCATCGAACGATTTCGCCGCCGCGCCGATTTGCCTTCGCTGACGTCAGGATGACGTCAGCCGCCCGATTTCGTCCGTTCGAAATCGAATTTCGCCGTTGCGATTTTGACCTAGTCAAAATCGCTACAGTAGCCATCTCGAATATCGCGTCGTCTTCAACCTCGCGACGTACGCGAACGTTCGCCGCGCTCGAACGCCGCCTGCGTTCGAGCCGACGCCGGAGAAGGCTGACGACAAGGGGAGGACGCCGCCTGCGTCTCGCCTCGTCGCCGGTGACCTAGCAGCCGCCTGCTGCTTAGAACTCTCGCCGGAAACGCCGAAACAGGGGAAGGAAGGTGGAAGAGGGAAAGCTCTGTTTTATTCCTCGAAAACGTTACAAAACTCCTCTCGTCGCCGACGACCACCGTCGCCGGTGCCCCCATCCCTCCCTCGCCGGTCATCGCCGGTTACAAGCTCTGTTTTTCCTACTCTCTCTCGTCGACGCCGCCGCGCCGACCTTCGCCCCTTGGCGGCATCAGAGCCCAGCTCTGGAAGGGGGACGGCGCCTCGCCGTCGCCGGTGGAGTCGCCCCCGGCGCTCTCTGTGTGGTGACGCCCCTCGCGCACCCCTTTCGTCCGCCGCTCGGACGCTTTTAAAGGGGAGAGATCTCGCCTCCAGCTCCGCTACGCTCGCTCGCGTGGACCACGCCGTGCGATCCGTTCGTGGCCGATAATCGCGCTCCGAGTCCTCTGCTGGAGCTTCGTCCGCGACCTCCTCGCGCTTCGCCAACCGCGTGGACGCCGTCGTCCGCCGCTCGCATCCGAAGCGTTCGGCGAAGACGCGTTCGCGCACGCCTTTGCACGCGTCAGCGTTGCTCGCTGGTCACGAGGCTCTGGTCAACATCCAAAGTTGACCGGGCTTTTCCTCTCCGCAGGTGGGTTTCTGCCAATCGTGGGCCTGGGCTTGGGTTGGGCCGAACCGCCTGAACCGGGCCCTAACACTGTGGATAAGAAATCACGGAGAGCGTCTGACGTCACCGAGGCCGCCACTCCCCCATCGATGTGTGAACCCGATCCCGCTGCCCTTCCTATTTCTTTTTCCCGTCTCGCTATCGGCCACGTGTTATCTTCCCTGACCGGGCCATCGCCACCTCTCCATCTGCTGCAGCATGCCTCACACGAAACAGCAGGTCGTGTCGGGATTATGGTACAATACACCGCACGCCAAGCATCTGCTTTTCCCGCATCACGTCACGTGTCAGTTTGTTACGCAGCACAAAACGGATGAATTAATAATACTTCACGTTAAACAAACGTCACATGAAAGCGGCAGTGATTCGGAGCGGCCGGCGCGCGCGCGGAAGCAAGCGAGCAGATGCAACGGTGTCCGTCAAGGTTGCTGTCTTGATGGAGAATCTTAACCCTTCATCCGACTTTAGGATTCGTGTGCGTCAAGCCCGAATAGCACCCAGCCCACTGCCACGTGCCACCGGCCGACCGGCGGGCTTTAATTTGGGACGATCGCTTTGCCGCTTTTCCAAGCATTCCTCGTCCACAAGCGCAAGCATGTAGTAAGAAAGCTTTGTTTTGTACAGCTTTAAATAGTCGCCAACTCGACCAAATTCCAGCCCACGTGGAAAGATTGAGAAGAATAGAGAATTCCGGTGGCCACCGTTCTGATGATGACGAAGTGGTTGGCCCACATGTTGGGACAAATAATAGATTTGGAATCGAAATACTTTTCAATTCTTCCTCGGCCAATCACAGGAGAGGCAGCCTAATCACCGCAATGTTTGGTCTCTACGATTGACTCATTGAGAGTGCCATGAAAGAGAGTGAAATCCGATAGGACAAGAGACAATAATAAAGTCCATTGCCACAATATCAGCCGGTCTATGGGCGCACAGGGCAGGCCGCGTACATGCGACCTGTCCTCTCACATTGCGGGGCGCGTGGGACAGGCTAATAAAATATTTATGGTGTGAGACGCTCCCATGTCTTTTTTTGACCCGCGGCCCGCGCTACCTGCACAGACAAACACAGCCTATGTCAGTGACGGACTTTATGAGCACATTAGTGACTCTAGAGAAAAAAAAAAAACTATGTGAACCAAGTACAACATATTGTAACATATCATAAACTATTTATTAGGACATTACAAAGCAAGCATTCATTTATGTAATTATAATAACAACATATTTTGCATCATCAATTAAGAATGAGCCTCCATTTAATGGAACTTATATCGCACTACTCGAGCTCAAAGGCAGATGTTGGAAAGCTATTAGATAGTCCGGTGCCAGTCTTGAAAGTAATTTTGTTCGTCAATGGATCATCAATGTACATCTCCATAACTGACAACCACAACATGAGTTCCTTTGTCTTCACTCCAGTCATCTTTTTCATCTTGCCCTCTTCCACAAATGCAGTCACCTTAGGAGCATAAGACACTTGCCGTTTGATCTTCTTAAACGTGTGATCTTTTTTCTTTTTCTGAATGAGCCATATGAATCCCACTTCTCTATTAAAGCCAAACTCCGCAAGATATTAACTTATGAAATGTCCTAAACATTAATAGTGAAATTTCATGATATTAAAAGTGAAAACCTAAATAAGAGATCCATTTGAAAAGAGTATTGTATACAATATATTTTTTTTTGTTTTTTTAATCTTTCAAATCTTTTAGTATCACATGAATTCATATTATTTTTTTTAAAAAAAGCTAATTTATTCTATAACCTAAACGAAAGAGTTTTTGTACCTTTAAAAGAACACTAGAAAATCTGAAAACATGTCAAACCTTAGTTTTGGTGGATTAAGCTAGTCCTATGTTCTATACAATTTTAACCTAATTAGTTGCCCTTTCATGGTAGTTGTTGAGGGTCTCAACTACAAGTAGTTGTTGTGTATGGTTAGCCTTTTTACGGTTGGAATGAAGTATGTATACGTACTAAGAAAAAGATAAGGAGTAGCTTTTGGCTTGAAATATTTGATGTATAAGTGCGGTCTAAAGACTTAAGCTGTGTTTTTTTAAGAAGGAATTCACAGCCGAAAAGAAGGGAAAAATACTTTAATTAATTATTATTTTGACAAAATAATAATTAATTAAAATATCTTTTCCTTCTTTCCGCTATGGATTCCTTCCAAAAAAATACAGCCTTAGGGTATATAAAAAGGGGAAGAAATGTTTAGTTCCAATTCTAAGTTGACACTTATGAGTTTGGATAGATTGTACTAAGACATAGTAAGAATAATCTTTTCCTCGGGGCACATACGAGAAAGAAGTATTCAACTTTAACTCTGTGTTTTCTTGGATGAAAAACTGGGAGGAAAGAATGGAAAGCATATTGAATCTGGACAAAAAATCCATCCAGATTCAATGTGTTTTTTATTTTTTCTTCCCAATTTTCCGTCCAAGGAAACATAGCCAAGACAAAGAGCTTATAAAAATGAATTGTTCACTCTAGGACATTGTGAGAATAAGATTCACCAAGTGGCACGTAAGAGAGATAATTATTCAATCCATGACAAACCTTATGAGTATGATAGATCATACTAGGGTTAGGTGAAAGTAAACTCTACTTAGAGGCACATAAGAAAGAGATGTGCTTGACCATGAGATTAGTCTCATGGATTTTTAAGTATAGACAAGTCATAGTAGGGCTTAATGAGAACAAATCTTGCCTACAAGCATGGGAGAAGTACTTGATCACAGTAATGCAAGTGCAAAGACAAGGCAAATGATCACTATGTGTTGGAACTTGGAAAACCCAAAAAGCCCAAACCCATTAAGGGCCCCTTAATGCTTAGTCCCACATAAAGGAGATAGGTGATAACTCATGGGTTTAAAAGAACATGTTTTTCCTTGCCCTTTAGGGTTTTTCAGGGGCATGTGAATATTCACCTGAGTTGATCCAATCTCACACACGTGCGCGCCACAGCATGTCGAGCAAAGTCGGGTCGGGTTCGCGATCGCGTGTGTTTATTTATTTTTATCGGGCACTAATTTACTGTGTATTATTTTTGCCTAAATATTATTTATTTCCTATTTTTGGTAAATAATTAAGACGTATTAAACCCATCTTAATTATGGCCGAATGCCTACCCATTTAGGGGCAAGTGTGCGCACGCGTGGTTGATGTGATCTGCAAGTGCACGGATACGTCGAAGTAATAAAAATATCGATCTCACAGAGACCAATTACCAAGTACTGACTTATCTTAGAATCGTTAGCTAGATAATCCGAAAAAGAGTTTAATTTTTGTAAAAGAGAAAATGAAAATACGAATGGTTTGCAATCAAATTATGGATAATCAGGACTTAGGGCTCACCACACTATGTTTCATCACTTGTTATAATTAAAATATCTTAAGAAGGATTTACTGTGTTGAAGGGGATTTATCCGCATGTACAGATTGCCCCCTCTCAGCAGTACAATCCGGTGTTTATCTGAATTAACCCCCTACTCTCGTGATTGTTAACTCAAGATAAACCCAATGAGTTCTTGATAAATCTAAGAAATCCCTCAAGCCGATTCGAACTACTCTCGTGTTCAAATCAACTTGTCCAAAAACTGTAGATCCGACGTCGCAATTCACTTCTCAGTACTTCTTGCGACGTCTCTAAACATGCAAATTATGGCCAGTAATCAACATGTAATAAACACAACAATAATTAAATCTAACACAAGCAAATTACTTCATAAGATGAAAATCAATGATCAAATCATGAAAACAAAGAGGGCTATGCCCTAGTCCTGAAGAAAGAGTTACACTAGCATGGTGTTCATGTTCGTGTTATAAAAATCCATGTTTTGGTTACAAAATTGGCAAATAAAAATAGAATCAACAAGGAGGATGTAGTATAATGCTCCCTCGTGAAGGTCGACGCCAATCGGCCGGAAAAACAGAGATTTTCCGGTGAAGAAACGCCTCCCGCCATCGGTTGCCCTCGTTTTCGCCCTTTTGTCGATTTCGCCTCAAATCCTTGCCAAAAGCCCCCAATAATTGCTCCATATGTTGCTTAAATAGTTCCCCTTCATCTAATTAGGTTTCCCCCAAAATTTGGCTCAAAAACGGGTTGAATCGGATGAGAAACGAAGTCAAAACCGAAACTGGAGGACAAAATTACGGCTATAAAAATTTTCACAGGCGGCCATATTTTCTTCTGTTCAATTCTGGGTTAAAAATACGGCAGTGAAAATTTTCACGGGCAGGCCGTAAAACTCTCTGTGAAAAACGTCAAAAAGCACCGCAGAAATTATGGCCGTAATTATTTTCACGGGCGGGGTGTATTTTTCAAACTTGCTCCGATTCTCATGAAATTTGGTAGGTGACTTCTTCTCGACGTCTGGAATCTATTCGTGCACTCAGATCTTTCAAAATCCATCAAAATTTGGTCATTTTCACCTAAAATATGACAAAAGTGAAGAGAGGTGAAGATTCCGAACAAATAAAAGGATTTAAACCAAAATGAGTAAGAACATGATAGAAAAGAGAGATATTTTGTAGTAAAAGCATAATAAAAATTCTATATAAATGCATGTCATCAAATACCCCTAGACTTAAACTTTTACTTGTCCTCAAGCAAATAAATAGACCAAAGGATAATGCTGAGTATGGAAAAGATAACTCACTCATGAAAAATAAACTTCCAAAATATAATCACTCATTAAAGATTTTCAACTCATGTCACAAAAGATTTTAGAAAAATAAACTGTTCTTAGAATTTAATCCTTAAGATTCACACTCCAAAACAAATAAAATTTGTAACTCGCATAATAATATGAATCTCAATCTCATGAGTTCACCTTGTATTCAGTTCAATACTACAATATTTTTGTTTACAAGTATAGGACCTCCAAAATCTTTTTCTGTATTTTTTTTAGACTTCAACTCATGTCTTCGGTACCACTGCCAATTTTTCGCAGTGCCAAGTAGAGGAGTCCTTCTTTTTTTTTTTACTTTTATTTTCTTCTTTTTTTTTAGACTTCAACCCATGTCTTTGGTACCACTGCCAATTTTTCGCAGTGCCAAGTAGAGGAGTCTTTTTTTTTTTTGAATTTTGGATTCTTTCTTCCCAACAAATAACACAGTAGACCAAACATATACAAGGCTAATCAATCAATGTCAATTCAAGAAAATTATACTCATCTACTTACCTTATTTGAAAAGGAAGTTTCACTCTCGAATCACAGTCTTCAAACAATCTACTTACCAGAATCTTATGATCAATAAGCGGAATATCAAATATGAGAATATATATATTAAGGAAATGAATTCAACATATAGAGTAATTAATCCATTCAAGCATTGGTATATGATCATCTACAGCATAAATCATCAACAATATAGAACCACACATTATCATCAATAGAATCGTGCATATGAAAGTACATATAATCTGAGTATGGTTCAAAATTCATTTAGACATTCACATGACATCATATCATAAATCAAAGAGTCATGACAAATACAATAACCATGAAATAAAATATCCTCCTCTACGTAAAGAATACATCATCCTCGATGTAATTAACAAGGAATAAGAGCATAGGAGAAAAGATACTCACAAAGCGCCACTCGTTCGTAATATTGCCCGAACCATCATCCTCGGAGCTGTCCTCCTCCTGGTGCACGTATCACAAAGCTCCTACACAAAATATAGATAATGATCAAAGGGGAAAACTATTCTAAAAGCATCATATAAGATTCATAGCATAACTTCCAAAAGCAAATAACTAACCTATCTACCAAAAAGTAAAATAACACAAAAATAAAAACTGAGAATGAAAAAGAGGGATAGTGCTTGGGTTGCCTCCCAAGAAGCGCTAATTTTAACGTCGCTAGCTCGACCGGAGATTATCATCATGGTGTCGACGGTGAATCAGTGCCAAAGTATAGAGCATGTAATTTCTTGCATTTTCGCCGTTTAAAAAGTGTGTCCACCAAAGTAATTATCCAATGTAGTAGGTGGTTCAATGTCATTTTGATCAATCTGTGCAAGCAAAAATAAAAATTAGTATTTGCAATATCATCAAAAGAAGACCATATAGCTTTTCTAAATTTATCTATCATGGAACTTGTTTGTTTTTCATGCTCCTCTGCCTCATCAATTATAGAAAAAGTAAAGTCTAGGCCTAGAAATTCATACCTCACATTATTTGGAAGAGTTTTGATTTCAATTTTTGGATTTTTACTTACCTCAAGAGCAGCATGGTATGAATTTTCGGGTTCTACCTTATGCATGTCAATGACAGGAATTAAATCAACTAGTTGAGAGTAAGCAATAACATTATCTTCAGTCATCTTATCATCATCATCAACATCATCCATTATATAAATTTCCAAATGGCTTTCACTTGTTTGGGTGACATTAGTTTCCTCAACCATTTTATCCAAGATGTCTACACTACTACAGGATCCAAATTGCTTATCAACTGTTAACCTTACCAACCTTTGGGGAAAAGGAATCGGTGGTTTATATGGTGGAGATGGAATGTACACCGGTTCTTGTTCCCTACTTTGTTGATCTGACTCCTCATTACATGGTTGCTCAATGGGTTCTGAATTTTGTACCTCCTGGTTTAGCATTGCATCGCCTGCCCATGGTTCCTCTAGTTGTTTAGCCTGCTGAGCTATCTGGTTTGCTAGTATCAACTGGCGAGTTCTAACAGATTCCATCTCAGATGCTAGATTCTTGATAGACTCATTGACATGTCTAAATTCTTGCCTGAAGTTATCGTTCCGCTTTTCAAATTGTTGTATGAAAATTTCATTCTGCTTTGTCTGCACGGCAATAAAATTCTCCATCATAATTTCCAGATTTGATTTCTCAGGTTGATCGAACTGCCTAAATTTTTGACTGAACCTCTTTTCTTGGTCTATGAATTTTTCAAGTAGAATCTCAAGGTTGGATTTCTCGGGTTGATTGAATTGCCTTTCTTCAAATTCTAGAGGTGGTCCAAAGTTCGGTTGAAAGATATGATTCTGCTCATTCTCATAAAAGTAGTTTGATTGATTTCTCTAATCCGGCTCATAGGTACTTGAGTATAAATCATTCTGTGGCCATGAGTTGAAGTTACCGTTCGTGTAGACTTGCCCTAAAGATGGAGTTAAGCAAGGAGAGATATCTGATTGATAATCAATAGAATATTGATTGTGACATCCATAATCCTCATAAAAATCTGAATTCATCCTTGCATGATTGAATCGAGTATCCATAGAATCCTGAACAAAAACTAAGTTAGATTACAGCAGAGATAACATAATTTTTCAATTAAAATCAAAGAAATAAAAACCTAGAAAAAGAAAAATCACAAAGAAAATAAAACAAAAATGCAATAAAATATGTAGTCTAGCAATCCTTCGATTGAGTCAATATTGGCGAAATTGGTTTCCGGCAACGGCGCTAAAAACTTGATGTGATCCGCAAGTGCACGGATATGTCGAAGTAATAAAAATATCGATCCCACAGAGACCAATTACCAAGTACTGACTTATCTTAGAATCGTTAGCTAGATAATCCGAAAAAGAGTTTAATTTTTGTAAAAGAGAAAATGAAAATACGAATGGGTTGCAATTAAATTATGCATAATCAGGACTTAGGGCTCACCGCACTATGTTTCATCACTTGTTATAATTAAAATATCTTAAGAAGGATTTACTGTGTTGAAGGGGATTTATCCGCATGTACAGATTGCCCCCTCTCAGCAGTACAATCCGGTGTTTATCTGAATTAACCCCCTACTCTCGTGATTGTTAACTCAAGATAAACCCAATGAGTTCTTGATAAATCTAAGAAATCCCTCAAGCCGATTCGAACTACTCTCGTGTTCAAATCAACTTGTCCAAAAACTGTAGATCCGACATCGCAATTCACTTCTCAGTACTTCTTGCGACGTTTCTAAGCATGCAAATTATGGCCAGTAATCAACATATAATAAACACAACAATAATTAAATCTAACACAAGCAAATTACTTCATAAGATGAAAATCAATGATCAAATCATGAAAACAAAGAGGGCTATGCCCTAGTCCTGAAGAAAGAGTTACACTAGCATGGTGTTCATGTTCGTGTTATAAAAATCCATGTTTTGGTTACAAAATTGGCAAATAAAAATAGAAATCAACAAGGAGGATGTAGTATAATGCTCCCTCGTGAAGGTCGACGCCAATCGGCCGGAAAAACAGAGATTTTCTGGTGAAGAAACGCCTCCTGCCGTCGGATGCCCTCGTTTTCGCCCCTTTGTCGATTTTGCCTCAAATCCTTGCCAAAAGCCCCTAATAATTGCTCCATATGTTGCTTAAATAGTTCCCCTTCATCTAATTAAGTTTCCCCCAAAATTTGGCTCAAAACAGGTTGAATCGGATGAGCAACGGAGTCAAAACTGAAACTGGAGGACAAAATTACGGCCATAAAAATTTTCACAGGCGGCCATATTTTCTTCTGTTAAATTCTGGGTTAAAAATACGGTTGTGAAAATTTTCACGGGCAAGCCATAAAACTCTCTGTGAAAAACGTCAAAAAGCACCGCATAAATTATGGCCGTAATTATTTTCACGGGCGGGGTGTATTTTTCAAACTTGCTTCGATTCTCATGAAATTTGGCAGGTGACTTAGTCTCGGCGTCTGGAATCTATTCGTGCACTCAGATCTTTCAAAATCTATCAAAATTTGGTCATTTTCACCTAAAATATGACAAAAGTGAAGAGAGGTGAAGATTCCGAACAAACAAAAGGATTTAAACCAAAATGAGTAAGAACATGATAGAAAAGAGAGATATTTTGTAGTAAAAGCATAATAAAAATTCTATATAAATGCATGTCATTAGTGGCCAACCAAAAATAGTCTCTCTCCGTTGGCGCCTCTCTCTATAAAAGGAGGTGTGTGCCGCCGGTCCGGAGTATCGCTCTCTTTCATTCTTCTCTCTCTCGCGCTTCTCTTTTCTGCTGTTAGCCGAAAGCTCCTCGTGTTCAACTGCTACACCGACTTGCCGGCAGTAGCAGCATCTGGTTGAATGTTCGAGGCTACAATTCCAGACAAATCTCGCGCGAAGGACGGAATCTGCCTAAAGACAGTTTCGCAAGAATCATCTCCTGGTTTTTTCAATTCAGTTATTTACAGTTAATTACAGGATTAGGAATAACACTATGAAGTTCCTGCTTGTCAAATTTTTAATTCATTAAAAAGTGGTAGGATAAATCATAAATTAATTACTGGACATTGTGACCATTATGGAGAGAAACTATGTGAATCAATTACAAATTATGGAGATACTATTTAATAATAAACTACAATAATACAATACAAAAGTAAGCCTTCACTTATTTAATTACAACAATAATATATTTCAAAAATATCACATTAAATATGAGCCTTCATTTAATGAATCTTATATCTCACTCCTCTAGCCCAAAGGCAGATCTTGGGAAGCTATCGAATAGTCTGGTGCCAGTCTTAAAATTTATTTTGGTCGATGATGGATCATCAATGTACATTTCCACAACAAAAAGCCACAACTTAAGTTCCTTTGTCTTCACTCCAGTCATCTTTTTCATATTACCTTCTTCCACAAATGCAGTTACCTAAGGAGCATAGGACACTTGCCGTTTGATCTTCTTGAATGTATGATCCTTTTTCTTTTCTGAATGAGCCATATGAATCCGGCTTCTCTATTGAAGCCAAACTCCTCAATGTCTTCGAGAGGAAAGAGGCCTTCAGGGAGGCCGATCTCTTTGAGCAACTCAGTTGACTTTTTTCCTGCTAGGAGCATTCCCTTGATATATCTCAGCACCCTTTTGATAGCTGTTGATGGTTAGTGATGCCATATCACCTTCTTGCTGAAGCTAATGGGAGACGAGAAACGTTTGTGAATGTGAGTTGTGAGTGTGGTGATGGAAGGATTGGGCTTTGGCAGTATTTATAGCGTGCAAACTAGTAGAAGGTTGACCGCTAGCTAGCTAGAGTTGACCACGAGCGGGATGGCAAGCTGGTCAACCATCTAAATGGTGGCATTTACCGTTTGTGATACGTTTAATAATTTATTTATTGTAGTTGTAGATTAAATGATACGTGCACTGACTTCGGCCTTGCTCTCGTGTGCCACGAGAAGAAATCAAGTCATGAGTCAAAATTTAGCGTGTAAGTACAGATTGACTCATCCAATCAAAGTCAAAATCCATGAGACTTGAAGAGCTCGTCAAGCACTCCAAACTTAATAATTATCATGAGCTCCGCAAGGACTCCAAACTTAATCATTATCGCGAGCTCTCAAACTAGATTGAAGTAATAAATTTAAATTAGCTGATTTTTTTGGAAAATACATTTTACGCTCATTGAAGGAACTTCAAGAAGTCTTCATGCAGAATTTACTACGAGGGCCATACTTCTTGCTGCCTCTAAATTTATTTTGAGAACTTATTTAATTTCTTGGTTTTATATATTTCTTTTCATTCTTAAAAAAAAAATTTAAGTGCTGGGTTATTCTTTTATATCTTTTATAGAAAATATCCATTTTGCACCAATTTTCTCTTGTTTTTGTTGGAGAGACAGATTTAAGAGGAAAAAAAAATAAGAGAAAAGTAGCCTATTTTTTCTCATTTTAGTTTCTCTCCGAATCGGAGAGAAAACAAGTAGCTCCTCAAGTGTTCTTTTTCACTCACTGCCTCGCCATCCTCGCCTCGCCTTGCCAGCCAGCCTCCTCCTCGTTGCCATTCTCACCTCACCAGCCAGCCTCCCCCTTGTTGCCCTCCTCGCCTCTTTGCCATCCTCGCCTCGCCAACCAACCTCTAGTCACGATCCCTCCTCGTTGCCCTCCTCGCCTTGTCATAGCTCCTCCGGTTGCAACTCTGCCAAGCTTCAAATCTACCTCTCCACTCGTTGTTGCTGCTGCCGCTGAGAGCTCACCCACCGCTGCTGCATAGGGGTGAGCATTCGGTAAATACCGAAACCAAATTTACTGAAAACCATTTACCGAATTGTTTTACGGAAATATTAAAAACTGAAACCAAACCGAAATTATATCGAACCAAATTCTACGATAAATTCAGTAAATTACCAAAAAAAAAATTAAATTATCAAGGATTTAATTAATTAGATTATAGATAATTAGGTTATCAGGTATTGGGTAATAGGTTTAAGACTTTTATTAACTAGTTACATTATAATAAGATTAAGATATAGTATATTGAATATATATATATATATTGATAAATTAGATTTTTTACCGAATCAAAATTATAAAAAGCGAAACCGAAACCAAAAATCAAATTTCATAAAATTTATTACCGAAACCAAAATCGAATATTTTTTTACCAAACCGAATTTACCGAAATTTTTGATAATCGGTAAAAATCGAAAAAACTGAACTGAATGCTCACCCATACTGCTGCACCCTCCCCGAGCTCCGCCACCTTGTCGCGCGTCCTTGTCACTCCGCCCCACTGCCGCCTCTCCTCCTCCCCTGTCATCCCTCCCCACCTCTCCATCTCCTTTCTCTCATGTTTTCTCCTATGCTTAGGGACAATTCACCTGACTTTATTTTTCCTCTCTATTTTTTTTTTCCTTTCCTTTTTTTTTCTTCTCCTCTATTTTTCTTCCCCTCTAACAAAACACTGAGGTATATAACTACATAAGCGCACTAGTCTACATATACCTCATTTTTATATACTTATGAAATTTATACAATACAATTTTTTGATTTTTTAAATCTTTCAAATTTTTTAGTATCACATGAATTCATATTATTTTTTTAAAAACCTAATTTAATCTATAACCTAAAAAAAATCTTATGTACCTTCTAAAGAAACTAGAAAAGTTGAAAACATGTCAAACTTTAGTTTTGGTGGACTAATGTTACCTAGTGATCTCAGGCCGGGCCGAGCAGCATCTAGGCCTGGGTGGAGGCCCAAAGCTGCAGTGTGAGGTGGTCCCGAATCAGTTTTGGGCGACACGAGGAGGCGGATCCGATGAAGGATTTGGATCCGCCCTGCTTTCATCGACGAACGCGTAAAGGCGCGAAGCAGCATCGAGTCCTAATGGCGATGGGAGCAGGCACAACAGGTGGTGCAATCGTGCAGAGGCGGAAAAAAATTTCATGGGCAGCGGGGCTGCACAAGAAAAGTTCAGCACAGTGGCCATTTGGCCACAAAAAATTTTTTTTTTTCGATAAAATATCCATGATCAAAGCTATCCAATAGTACCAATATCATCGTGGATGAATGTATCGACGTTGAGAAATCCACGTTACAAACATCGTGGATAGAAAGTGCTACATTAATAGTAATTCTATCTACGATGTTTGTAACGTGGATTTCTCATTGTGGATACATTCATGCACCATGATATTAGTACCGTTGGATAGCTCTCTGTAAATCATCGTGGATATTTTTATTGAAATTTTTTTTTTTGTGGCCAAATGGCTACCGTTCTTAACTTTGCCTGGTGCAGGGGGCTGCCTACCAAATTTTTTTTGCAGAGGACTGGGTGGCATGTCTTGTCGCTGGCAGGCGGCCATTGACGAGCTTGGAGGAAACGTCCTTGCGAGAGAAGACGTGCGCAGAGTCGTAGAGGAGAGGAGAGGCGTTGTCCTTGCGAGGATCCAGCGACGACGAGTGTCCTCCTTCCCTTGCAAGTCCAGCTTCCCCTGCCACCCGACGAGAGCGTCTCCTCCATGAGATCGGATGAGCGCCTCTTCCCCACGAGTAGCGAGTTACTCTGCTCACGCGGCGGCGACGTCGTCTTCCCGAGCAGCGAACGACGATGAGGGCTTCGCCTTCCTGAGCATCGGACGGCGACAACAGGCGAGGGAGCTTGCCTTTCCCTACGAGTAGCAGATAGAGGTCTGCCGCGTCCTCCTTTCCTTAGGCGGCGACCTTCGGCTGTGTTCCGGCGAGCACTCTGGTGACCTGAGGTCAGATGAAGAGGAAAGGAGTTTTGTGCGTGTAGATTGTGTATAAGGATTTTAGGTGTCTTATTTAATGAGGAATAAACGAGAGGAATTTTCCCCTGAAATCCGATGTCTATTTCTGTGTTTTCGGCGTGCTTCCTGCGTCCTTCTCCAGCCATCTTCTCCACCTCCGAACGGCGAGTATCTGGTGTCCAGAGGGGCGCCGACGAAGGGTGAGGGCGAGGATCAGAGGATCCTCCCCTGCCGCAAGCCCACCTTCCCAGTTCCTCGTTCACACGCAGTGGCGTACGCGGGCGTGACTGCATTGTTCGGCTCGGCGCACGTGGCTGGGATGAGTTTGGTTCCTGAATGACGAATAAAAATCCTGTGGAGCGATTGCTCCGGACGGAGAAAATTCTTAAGCCGGGTACATAGGATACCCATCTTAACTATTTATGCTGGTACCCATTTTCTTATTAAAAAAATTTTTTAAAATTTTTTTTTTATAAAAATGATTTACATATTCTAAGCTATTGAATGGTACCAATATTGCTATGAACAAGATTACACACAATAAAAAATTAAACTAATATATGAACAAGATTACACACAATAAGAAATTAACTTATTAGTTTAATTTCTCATTATGTGTAATCTTATTCATAATAATATTGGTACCATTGGATAGCTTAGAGTGTATAGATTATTTCTATAAAAAAAATTTTAAAAAATATTTTTAGGGGGAAAATGGGGCACCCAGCTTAGGATAGTTAAATTGGGTACCCAGCTTAGGAATTTTCTCCGTTCCGAACCAAGGCTTGACAACTAAGCTAGTCCTATGTTCTATATAATTTCAACCTAATTAGTTGCCCTTCCATGGTAGTTGTGTATGGTTAGCCTTCCTCCGGTTGGAATGATGTAGAAATACTAAGAAAAAGATAAAAGTAGCTTTTGGCGTAAAATGTTTGATGTATAAGAGAGGTCTATAAACTTGGGTTGTGTTTAGTAGGAGGGAGGGAAACAAGAGGGAAAAAAAGGAGAAAGAGACATAGAAAGATGAGCTCATGTGCTTCATAAGTAGTGACAGCGGCAAGGGCCAATGAGCAGCGGGATTGTATGGACAACGACGAGGGCAAGGTGGACAGCAACATGGGCGAGGGTGAGGTGGACGGCGGTATGGCTGAGCTCGAACTCACGTGGACTAAGGCGAACGATGGTAAGGACGAGCTTAAGGGCTTGTGGACGGCGGCGAGAGCGAGGTGGACGACTATGTGGGCGAGGTCGCGTGTGTACAGTAAATTTTTAGCGTGTTTTTAATTTTTTACCCGATTCGAGCGGAAAGCGTTTCGAGGGCATTTTCTCTGTAATTTTTTCATCTTTTCTACTAAACACAACCTTAGGGTACATACAAGGGAAGAAATGTTTAGTTCCAATTCCAAGTCGACACTTAAGAGCTTATGAGTTTAGATAGATTGCACTCCGACATAGTAAGAATAAGCTTTTCCTTGGGGCACATACGAGAAAGTACTGTACTTTAAGGCAAAGGGCATATGAAATGGAGTGGTCACTCTAGGAAATCGTGAGAATAAGAT
Source organism: Costus lasius (assembly GCA_027563935.2). Taxonomy (NCBI): domain Eukaryota; kingdom Viridiplantae; phylum Streptophyta; class Magnoliopsida; order Zingiberales; family Costaceae; genus Costus; species Costus lasius. The sequence continues at coordinate 133,482,113 of CM050446.2, read as the reverse complement.
TCACCAAGTGGTACATAAGAGAGATAATTATCCAATTCATCACCAGGCTTAGAGGCTTATGAGTGTGACAGATCATACTAGGGTTCGGTGAAAGTAAGCTCTACTTAGGGCCACATAAGAAAAAGATGTGCTTGACCATGAGATTAGTCTCACAGATTTTTAAGTATATACAAGTCAAGTAGGGCTTAATGAGAGCAAATTTCGCCTACAAGGAGAAGTACTTGATCACAATGATGCAAGTGCCAAGGCAAGGCAAATGATCACTATGAGGTTCCTGCTTGTCAAATTTATTCATTAAAAAGTGGGAGGATAAATCATAAATTCGTTACTGGACATTTAAGGTAAATCATTAAAAAGTGGGAGGATAAATTATAAATTGGGTATAAATACATGAAATATGGTATAAACATATAAAAATATGAGCTGAGTACACAAAAATTTAGGCTGAGTATATGAAAATCTGATATTATTACACGAAATTTGATATAAATATACGAAAATCTAGTATAAATACACAAATATTTGGTATCAATATATGAAAATCTGGGCTGAATTTTATGTGCATTGACTTCTAGGATCAAGGTTAAAAGTTGGTTAGATTTTGTATATCTTGACATATTTTTGTATATTAATCCGTCTCTCGTGTATGTGGATCATGCTTTAATATTCAAACGAATGCTTTAAGATTAGTGATTATAAGATTAGAGTACTCTGTTGCGCAGCCGGTATCCCCAAAATTTTGTTTCCAAAAGTTCAGCCTAAGAAGAGTTCGCTAGCAGGAACTTATATAGGATTACGCTGAACGCAAATTTCGTTGTCTACATAATGCTGACTCAACATGATATTGTCCGAATTTGACTCTAGAGCCGATTTAGTCACTTTAATTTAAATAAATTCTAAGATCAAAAATTATCACCACCAACTATTTATTAGGATATTGCAACCGGTAAGATACCATTAATGACTCTAGAGAAAAGAAATATGTGAACCAATTACAACATATGGTAACATATCATACACTATTTATTAGGACATTACAAAGCAAGCATTCACTTATGTAATTATAATAATAACATATTTTGCATCATCAATTAAGAATGAGTTTCCGTTTAATGGAACTTATATCGCACTACTCGAGCTCAAAGGCAGATGTTGGAAAGCTATCAGATAGTCCGGTGCTAGTCTTGAAAGTAATTTTGTTCGTCAATGGATCATCAATGTACATCTCCACAACCGACAACCACAACATGAGTTCCTTTGTCTTCACTCCGGTCATCTTTTTCATCTTGCCCTCTTCCACAAATGCAGTGACCTCAGAAGCATAAGACACTTGCCGTTTGATCTTTTTGAATGTGTGGTCCTTTTTCTTTTTCTGAATGAGCCATATGAATCCCGCTTCTCTATTGAAGCCAAACTCCGCAATGTCCTCAAGAGGAAAGAGACCTTGAGGGAGGCCGATCTGTTTGAGCAACTCGATTGCCTTTTCCCTGCAAAGTGCATCTCCACGGCATACTTCGGCACCCTTTCGATAGTTGTCGATGGCTAGCGTTGCCATATCGATGTCTTCTTGAAGATAAGAGAGATGGCAAGTGCTTGCGAATGTAAGTTGTGAGTGTGGTGATCCAAGGATTCGGACTGGTGAGTACTTATAGCGTGCAAAATAGTACAAGTTTGACCAATGGCCAGCTAGATTTGACCGAGTTGGCGCACAGGCGGCATCCTGGTCAACGATAGAAACGGAGGCATTTAACGTTTCAGATACGCTTAATTATTAATTGTAGTCGTGCATAGTTTACTTAAAATGGTACGCAGTGACTTCGGCGTTTGCACTCTTCTGGAACGAGAAGAAATTAAGTCAAGAGTCAAACTTTAAACGTGTGAGCACAGATTGATTCGTTCAGTCAAAGTTAAAATCCATAAGACTTGCAGAGCACAGCAATGACTCCAAACCTCTCAAACTAGATTAAAGTAATAAATTTAAATTAGCTGGTTTTTTTGGAAAATACATTTTACGCTCGTTGAAGGAACTTCAAGAAGTTTTCATGCAGAATTTACTACGAAGGCCATACTTTTTGCTGCCTCTAAATTTATTTTGAGAACTTATTTAATTTCTTGGTTTTATATATTTCTTTTCATTCTTAAAAAAAAATTAAAAGTGCTAGGTTATTCTTTTTTATCTTTTATAGAAAATATCCATTTTGCACCGATTTTCTCTTGTTTTGTTGAAGAGACAAATTTAAGAGGAAAGAAAAATAAGAGAAAAGTAGCCTATTTTCTCTCGTTTTAGTTTCTCTCCAAATCGGAGAGAAAACACGTAAAATGCTCCTCAAGCGTGTTTTTTCACTCATTGCCTCGCCATCCTCGTCTCGCCTCGCTAGCCAGCCTCCTCCTCGTTGCCATCCTCGCCTCATCAGCCAGCCTCCTCCTTGTTGCCCTCGTTGCCTCTTTGCCACTAAAATAAAGATATTTGTATTAATTAAGAAAAATGTCGTAAACATTAATCGTGAAATTTCATGATATTAAAAGTGAAAACCTAAATAAGAGGTCCATTTGAAACATGTATTTTATGTAATTCAATTTTTTAATTTTTTTAATCTTTCAAATTTTTTAGTATCACATGAATTCATATTATTTTTTTAAAAAGCTAATTTAATATATAACCTAAAAAAATTCTTATGTACCTTCTAAAGAAACTAGAAAAGCTGAAAACATGACAAACTTTAGTTTTGGTGGACTAATGTTACTGAGCGATCTCAGGCCGGGCCGAGCAGCATCTAGGCCTGGGTAGAGGCCCAAAGCCAAAGTGTGAGGTGGTCTCGAATCGGTTTTGGGCGACACGACCAGGTGGATCCGATGAAGGATTTGGATCCGCCCCGCTTTCATCGATGAACGCATAGAGGCGCGAAGCGGCGTCGAGTCCTGATAGCGATGGGAGTAGGCACAACAGATGGTGCAATCTTGCAGAGGCGAAAAAAAAATTCCTCGGCAGCAGGGCTGCACAAGAAAAAGTTAAGCACAATGGCCACCAAAAATTTTTTTTTTCGATAACAATATCCACGATGAAAGCTATCCAACAGTACCAATATCATCGTTGATGAATGTACCGACAATGAGAAATCCATATTACAAACACCGTGGATAGAAGGTGCTATAGTAATAGTAATTTTATCAATGATGTTTGTAACGTGGATTTCTCATGGATACATTCATCTACGATGATATTGATACCATTAGATAGTTCTCATCGTGTAGCTCATTGTAGATATTTTTATTAAAATTCTTTTTTTTTTTTGCTCAAATAGCCACTATTAGTAACTTTGCCTGGTGAAAGGGGGTGCCTAGGAAATTGTTTCACAGAGGAGTGGTGGCATGTCTTGTCGCTAGCAGGCGGCCATTGACGAGCATGGAGAAAACGTCTTTATGAGAGAAGACGTGTGCAGAGCCGCAGAGGAGAGGAGAGGCGTTTTCCTTGCAAGGAGCCAGCGACGACGAGCGTCCTCCTTCCCTCGCGAGTCCAGCTTCCCCTGCCACCCGACGAGAGCGTCTCCTCCATGAGATCGGATGAGCGCCTCTTCCCCACGAGTAGCGAGTTACTTTGCTCACGCAGCGGCGACGTCATCTTCCCGAGCAGCGGACGACAACAAGGGCTTCGCCTTCCTGAGCATCGGGCGGCAACAACAGGCGAGGGAGCTCGCCTTTCCCTACGAGCGGCAGATAGAGGTTTGTTGTGTCCTCCTTTCCTTAGGCGGCGACCTTCGACTGCGTTCCAGCGAACACTCTAGCGACCTGAGGTCAGATGAAGAGGAGAGGAGTTCTGAGCGTGTAAATCGTGTATAGGGGTTTTAGGTGTCTTGTTTAATGAGGAATAAACGAGAGGAATTTTCCCCTGAAATCCGGGGTCTATTTCTATGTTTTTTGCATGCTTCCCGCGTCCTTCTCCAGCCATCTTCTCCACCTCCGAATGGCGAGTGTCTGGCGTCCAGAGGGGCGCCGACGAAGGGTGAGGGCGAGGATCAGAGGATCCTCCCCTGCCGCAAGCCAACCTTCCCAGTTCCTCGTTCACACCCGGCGGCGTACGTGGGCGTGACTGCATTGTTCGGTTCGGCGCACGTGGCTGGGATGAGTTCGGCTCCTGAATGACGAATACAAATCCTTCGTGGAGCGATTGTTCCGGACGGAGAAAATTCCTAAGCTGGGCACATAGGATACCCATCTTAACTATCCTATGCTGGTACCCATTTTCTTATTAAAATTTTTAAAAATAATCTATATATTCTAAGCTATTCAATAGTACCAATATTGCTATGAACAAGATTACACACAATAAGAAATTAACTTATTAGTTTAATTTCTCATTGTCTGTAATCTTATTCATAGCAATATTGGTACCATTGGATAGCTTAGAGTGTATAAATTGTTTCTATAAAAAAAATTAAAAAAAAAATATTTTTAGAGGGAAAATGGGGTACAGCTTAGGATAGTTAAGTTGGGTACCCAGCTTAGGACTTTTCTCCGTTCTGGACCACAGCTTGACAACTAAGCTAGTCCTATGTTCTATATAATTTCAACCTAATTAGTTGCCCTTGCATGGTAGTTGTGTATGGTTAGCCTTCCTCCAGTTGGAACGATGTAGAAATACTAAGAAAAAGATAAAAGTAGCTTTTGGCGTAAAATGTTTGATGTATCAGAGCGGTCTATAGACTTGGGTTGTGTTTAGTAGGAGGGAGGGAAACAAGAGGGAAAAAAAGGAGAAAGAGGAAAAGAAAGATGAGCTCATGTGCTTCATAAGCAGCGACAGCGGCAAGGGCTCATGAGCAATGGGCTTGTATGGACAATGGCGACGGCAAGATGGACAGCAACATGGGTGAGGGTGAGGTGGACGGCGGTATGGCTGAGCTCGAACTCGCATGGACTGAGGTGAACGACGATAAGGGCAAGCTTAAGGGCTTGTGAACGACGGCGAGAGTGAGGCGGACGATTGCGTGGGCAAGGTCGCGCTTGTACAGTAAATTTTTAGTGTGTTTTTAATTTTTTTTACCCGATTAAAGCGGAAAGCATTTGGAGGGCATTTTCTCTCTAATTTTTTCATCTTTTGTACTAAACACAACGTTAGGATACATACAAGGGAAGAAATGTTTAGTTCCATTTCCAAGTCGACACTTAAGAGCTTATGAGTTTAGATAGATTGTACTCCGACATAGTAAGAATAAGCTTTTCCTTGGGGCACATACGAGAAAGTACTGAACTTTAAGGCAAAGGGCTTATGAAATGGAGTGATCACTCTAGGACATCATAAGAATAAGATTCACCAAGTGGTACATAAGAGAGATCATTATTCAATTCATCACTAGGCTTAGAGGCTTATGAGTGTGACAGATCATACTAGGGTTCGGTGAAAGTAAGCTCTACTTAGGGCCACATAAGAAAAAGATGTGCTTGACCATGAGATTAGTCTCACAAATTTTTAAGTATATATAAGTCACAGTAGGGCTTAATCAGAGCAAATTTTGCCTATAAGGAGAAGTACTTGATCACAATGATGCAAGTGCCAAGGCAAGGCAAATGATCACTATGAGGTTCCTGCTTGTTGATGCGTTGTATTTACACCATATTTTTGCCTATATTTTATACTATATTTTAGGCTTAATTGCATGATTTTGGTATTTTTACTTCACTTGGATGATTTTGTGCTGATTTTGGTATTTTAGGCTTAATTGGATGATTTTATACTATATTTTAGGCTTAATTGGATTTCACGAGTTTTGAAGCCATTGCATGATTCCCAAGGAGATCATGACCTTACACGTTAAATTTGGAGCTAAAATGGTGAAGATTTCAATATTTACAGCCGTGCTTGTATTTTTGCCTTCGAGCAAAGGGCGAAAAACTTGGAGACCCTTCTAGAAGGATTTGTTGTGCAACAAAAGAAATATAATGAGGACGTGACTGATGCTATTAAGCATCTGATATCTTGTGTGGACGCCTTGGCTACCCACAACAAGATGTTGGAAAGCTAGATAGCTCAGTAATCAAGTACTTCTAATAGGCCCCAAGGGAAACTTCCAGGACAATCAGAGATGAATCCCAAGGAGCACTGTAATGCAGTCACTGTTGTGAGTGGCAAACACAATGGTGCACCGGGCGAGCCCGTTAAGAATTCTAGATTTGAAGATATCGAGGACAGACCTGAGGAGGCTTTCCCTGAAATAGAGAAGTGTGAGGAAAAAGGGAAAGAGGAGAAATATGTAGGTCCGCCTGCGTATGTTCCCCCAGTTCCTCTCCCCAGAGGCTGTTGAGGACGGATTAGAGAAAATTTGATATTGGAAGATCTGAGGAGGAAGGCGACTAGGTAAGTAAGGTCATAGAGATAATGAAGGTAGAAGATCCTGGAGACATTTCAATTCCCTGCCAAGTTAGTAAGATCTCTATTGAAAATGCTTTATGTGACTTGGGAGCAAGCATAAGTTTGATGCCTTCATATATGATTGAGAAAGTAGGTAGTGGAGAATTTAAACCTTCTGAAATTTGTCTTTAATTTGCTAATGGTTCTGTTTAGCAACCTCTAGGAATTTTAGAAAATGTGTCTGTTAAAGTTGATAATTTTTCTATCTTGACTGATTTTATGATTGTTGACATGAAAGAAGACACTAAGTCACCTGTTATTCTAGGCAGGCCATTTTTGGCAAGTACAGGAGCTGTAATAGACATGTTGTATGAGAAATTAACGTTGAATATGTGCGAAAGTAAATTGATTTATGATTTTTTCTTCAAAGGCTAAGAAGTTTTGTTTTGTAGGTTCCCATCAATCCTCTGAAGAGAAGGGGAACAATTTCGATGATGGAAATATTTTTGAAATTGATGAATGTCCCTTAGAAAATTTCTTGAAGCATAAAATGGATAAGAAGAAGAAAGATGGAACATGGGCATTGTCTCAATCTTCAAAGTTAAACCCATGTAGTTGATAAGTGTTATTTTTATAGGATTTAGTGTCTTATTTATACATCATTATAGGCTTAAGTTCTATTTTATGTCAAACTTTGATATCTTTTCCTGTAAAGTATGAAATCGTCACTCTTTTTCGTTTATTTGTGAAATGCAGGCCATTTCTCTACATTATCGTGAAGAATTTTGAAGATTTAATGTTATGAAAAGATTCATCACAGTTCGGAGAAGTCACAGACAAGATTTCAGAGTTTTTGGAGTTTTCCATGGAGAATATGGCCTGCCCGTGCCCGTGCTCACGGCCGTGTTCATCACGGCTTCAGAATCTGCTTTAAACAAGTTGAACACGACCTGGCCGTGATTTCCGTCACGGCCGTGCTCAACAAAAATCTGAAATCCGCCAAGCCGTCACCGCCGTGCGCACGCCCGTGTTCGGGCAATCCAAGTTTACAGAACTGAACACAGCTTGCCCGTGTCTAGAAGCACGACTGTGTTCACTTACCTGTAGACTACCGAGACCGACACGGCCTGGCCGTGACAGCGATCACGCCCGTGATCGCTTCCGCAGATCACGACCTTTCGTCCGTTTTTCATCAAATTGGACGCTCCAGATGCCAAGGAATTGGGGGAAATGCCCAATCAGCCTTCCTAACCACCCAAAGCTTCGTTTGAAGCATTTAATCAAGAATTTTGAGCGGTTACTGGGGGATCTCGTGGAGAAAGGCGATTAGGGTGAAGGACAGGGCGATTTCCGGTTTGAAGGGTTCAACTCGACAAATTCTTTGGTGTTTTCGAGGAAGGACGGAAGTTCCATCGTCTCCTACCATTACTTGTAATCTTCCTTACTTTCGAGTTAAATTCCTAGAATTTTTATATGTTAAATGATGAGTTTGATCGAGTAAACCCTATTTCTGAGACTTGGGTGTAGCCATTTGAGTAATTTTCCATGTGTAAAACAATTTTATGAATTTAATGACATTCTCAAGTAATTGTTTATCAAGTTTGGATGCTTTATTCTTTCATATATGTGTCTTGGCCAAGCATGATATATATTATGTGTCCAACTTGGAGTAGTGATTTGAATCACGAGAGTTATTCAATATCGCTCGAGGATCTACGGTAGTTATAGAGTCTAATGGGTTTTCCTTTAGCTAATTTTGGCTATGAGAGTAGGGAACTAGCTTAAGGACGACACCAGATTACGCTTCGAGAGAAGGTAAGCTGTAAAAACAGAACTTACCGCCTTAAACAATTTACTGCTGGATTATGCTTTGAGAGAAGATAATCCATTTCTTTATTGATTCATTCGTTGTCTTTACCCTACAACAACTCAATATGGTGAAGCCTAAAGTCTCAGAGCTTCTTTAAAACTGTGATTCCCTTATTGTCGTTAACTTCTAGATTCAATACTTTAGGTTTAAAGCAATTCTTTTATTTGAATTTGAATTATCTAGCTCTCAATGACACTTAAAGTTGGTACTTGACACCTTGCTCCCTTGGGACGATCTTATTTACTACTTCGATAGAAACCGTACACTTGCGGGGACTATCAGTAGTGACTTGGAAAAGCGTGGAGATGAACAACTACCTATTATTCACTGCGTCTCCTATCCACCTGAAGGACAATGAACATTATTTTGGTTAAGTTAAGGACCTTAAATAACCTGGGAGGCAACCCATAGGCTATGATCTTTATTCGTTTCCAGCAATTTTTTTTTGTTTTGTTTCGATTTTTCTTTCTTTAATCTGTTTTCATAGAATTTTTATAGGACTTTATCAGCATGTTGTGATGAACTTGTCTACAAGAAAAACACTCTAAATTCATTGTTTTATGTGCAAAAATTTTCTAGGAATTTTTAGAAATTTTTTCGGCGAAGAACGAAGTCAAAACACAACATTTACGGCCAAACCCATGAATACCGCGCAGCTGTGATTATAAATATAACTGGGACTGTGCACGAAAGAGGAATTACGACCGAAGCCGTAAAGCCTTTACGGACCGTAAGTTCTTACGGTTTAAACTTAACAGGCGAGTTAGGGTTTACGCCCACGCTCGTAATTCACTGATTTTCGATGATTCCTCTCTTGTGCGGTGACGAAACCCTTCCACCGACCTTCCTCTACTTCTAGCAAGTGATTTCCGGTGATCTTCCATTTGATTTCCACTGGATTTCGTGAAGAAGCGCCGCTCGTCCGCCAGCACACCCAAAGTTCATTTTTCGCCCGATTTTGATCCGATTCCCAAACAGATTCATGAGTTCTTCCTACTCAGGCTTACACTTCAGTGTTTGCACTTGAATTACATACGTTTTGCATCGATTCAGAGTGATTTGTTTGGATTTCTTGCTCAATTTCCACTCGACTTTCACGGGCGAGTATTGAAGTTACTGTAGCATTCGTAATTTCGAGTTTAAACCTGCATATTCGAGTTTGATTGACTGATATTATGGCATCGAGGAGATCAGTGAGGACTAGGCGCTATGGGGTAGTGAGGAAGGAGAGTGTACAAGGACCGTACCCTCCTATATATCCTAGATACAGGATGGTTCATGGAGTGCTCTTGCATAGATTCGAGCTTGCACAGATGTCAGCCGTGGAGTCTCTGATACCATTCAATTTGTAACCTCCTTCCGATACACCATGGGAGTATCCGCGTGTTTCAGGCGAGGTTGATACTGAGAGGATGCATTTAGTTCCTAGCACATTCTCAGCTCCTAGTACTTCACAGACAGCAGTGCCAGAGCCAGTTAGTTCTCTAGAGTTGGAGATCATTTCAAAGAAGCCTGCTAATAGGCTAGAGAGCCGAGACTAGAGGATTGCTAGACGGTACGCTAGAAAGCGTACCGGTCGAGCCACTACTACTTGGGGGAGGAGAGCCACCAGACCGTTATCACCAGTGATAGAGACTGCAGAGACATCAGTGGCACCCCCACCGCCAGCACCTGCAGTAGTGGAGATGGAGCATTCAGTTGAGACACAGACTAATGCTACTCCGATGGATGTGTAGGAGTCCGCTACACCGGGGCCTCCTACTGATTTACCAGAGTCTGCAGTCCCCTCCGACACTCAGACTATGGAGGTAGACACTCCACACGACATTGTCCAGACTCCGGAGATTCCATCACCCTCCTCAGCCCAGGGAGACCTACCTGTCCCTGAGGCTGCTATGCCAGTATTGCCAGATGTTGAGGATGGATCTCCTGAGATATTTGCAGACTTACCAGAGATTTCGGTGGACATACCTGAGCTATAGTCTCCACCTTCTGTTGCACCTGAGTTTTCTGTTACACCTGAGACTGCACCTCCAACATCTGAGGCGCCACATATTCCTTAGGTGTCAGTCACTGCACCAGCATTAGCAACACCACCACCATCACCTGAGATTCATTTGCCTTCCCCAGAATCATCTTCAGAGCATTCACAGGCTGCATCCTTAGAGCCCTCATCACCAGAGTAGTCTCCAGCTATTCCTGAGTGTGAGATACCAGAGAGGAGACGCGTGCGATCACCACCCCTTGTTCTTACTCCTTACCCACGACAGATTAGATACAGGAGTAGGGAGTAGGAGAGGAGATACCATGCTATGTCTACTCGGGGAGTACTTAGCATGAGGTATTGGGATGTCCAGACACTACAGTCCCTAGGATTGTTTGATGACGTCTAGTGGATGTTGACGAACATAGGATGGCAAGATTTTTACTATCAGAGGCACCCCACTTACGTTCTGCTGACATTGGAGTTTTTCAACTCTGTCCAGATTACGCTGCGGAACTATGATGACAATGTTCCAGTTGGGGAACCGGGAACATGTGCTTACACTTGACTACTTTGGTCATATATTTGGGTTCCCTTCGGACGGCACTAGATATCGCCCACGTGAGTACTCCGATAGGACTTTCTAGTAAGATATATTTGGTGAGGGAGGATTTGATCCGAGGACTGCCAGAGCTACGCGTTTATCTAGCCTAGTTTTCAGATACATATATCGAGTACTTGCGCATACTATTTTTTGGAGGGCAGAGAGCGACGGCATGATCAGATCCTCAGAGCTATTCTTTTTATGGGCGATGTTGACAGGATTCCACGCCAGCACCCCATTCTACTCATGAAGCAAATTCATAAGGCAGCTAGGGCGTGGAGAGGAGTTTTGGTCATGGGAGGTATGATCACTACCATTGCCCTTGCCCTCGGTTTTGACCCCTCGGGGCTGAACGAGGCAAAGGGCAATCCCAGACTGGATATGGACTCCTACGTCGCCATCAAGATGATTACGAGGCTTGGGAGCTCGTATCATCTGATGTTCAGGGGTACCGATATCACTAAGAGGCTGCCGAACATGAACCGTATTACGGTTCGTGTTCAGCAGAACTGGATCATGGATCCCGCACGTGGGGGAGGTCCTAGAGAGGCAGCTTCACCTCCTTCACCATCGATGATTTCAGAGCACATATCTCCAATTGATTCATCCGCTATTGATAGGTCATCTATATCTGCCGGGCCGTCTACTTCAGCACCGTCAGATCATTCCCTAGAGCAGATACGAGCCGAGCAGCGGAGGATGCGCGACGATATATCGCGCCTTGAGCAAGGACACTCGAGGACACTCGAGTCCTTACGTGCGATTGAGGAGCTATTGCTGCGGCGTCTCCCATCTTCATTGACACGACATACCAGAGACGAGGAGGAGGATTCCAAGCATACAGAGACAGACTGATAGACTCTGTGAGTATCTCTATTTCATTCTTATGCATTTAACATTATTCTTTGACATTACCCATGATATCTCACATTTATCCTATTTGCTAGCAGTATTTAGTAGACTTGATGCCGTTATGACCACACACAGCACTTTTATGTTTTCTTTGTGTGTGTGCGTTGTATCTGGATATTATGTGATTCATTTTGGTATTTTACTTGATGTTGGATATTGGAGTTGATATTGTACATATGAAATGGTATTGGACCTTAGGATGCTGAACATGGTGTAGATGAGATGGTTTTATACATATTTGATGTTCACCATGTGTTTGGGATGTTTTATAATGGTTTTTGATGCTGCGTTTGATGAATTTGTGCATTTTAGATTGATTTTGATATATGCTTTAGAATTTGAAGTGAATAGTAACTTTGAAATGGTAAATTGAGATTTTGATAGTGAAACATGACGGTATTTAGTATTTGAAACTTGTTTACTGATAAGTGTTCCGCAAGTATACGGACTATCGCAGTAATAAATATGTATCGATCCCACAGGGACCAAATACCAAGTACCGATTGGTTTGGCTATCACAAGCTAGGCAATCCTTCAATGATTTTGAAATGGTTGGTGAGATCTAAAATTATGCTAAACAATTGATAAAGCAAGGTAAACAAAGTCAAAAGTGAGTAATTTCACGACGCAAGGTTCAAGGATGAATTGGATCAGGGCTAGGGTCCACCACCTTGATGTGTTAGGCATGTATGAAATAACAATATGAAAACCACTTCTTTAGTCCTAGGGTGATCCAAGAGTGCGCAAGCCATCCTCTCTCGAGCAATGCGACTTGCGGCTAGGAGTTTACCCAATTTAACGTCTACCATCGTAGGATGCAAAACAGAATAAACTCATTGAGTTCCGGATCATGCATACCATCCCATCGTTTGTACATGTTGTCCCCTCTCGGGCGATGCAACAAGGTGCTTATACGGTTCAACGCCTACTCTCGTAGTACGCCTACCCGAACAAACCCAATGAGTACCAAATGGTATGCACTACCCGTACCTCATCAACCACTCTCGTGCGATGATTGGGGTACTCTTGCCTAGGGTTTCCAACATCCGGACGTGCCTCTCGGCCTTACCAAATGTCTAGGAGCATGAAGATCACACAATTGGAATGCTTCATTCATAGAGTGCAACTAGGCAAAATAAGACAAGCTAGGATTCACAAAGTGTAATCAAAGTACACGCATAAAACATTCAAGGGGCTTTCCCTAGCCCTGAAATAGATTTAAGCTACAAAATCCATGTTCCAAAGCAATAGACAAATCGATTTCAACATTAAATCCATGAATAATAGAGATGGTGGAATAGATGAGAAATGGCAAGTAAGACTCCCCAAGGAGAGAAGAAGTCGCCTGAAGAAGCCTTCGTCTTCCTCTAATCATCTGTATGCCGCCTCCACGCTCTCGCGTTGGGGGGTTTTCTCCCTTTCTTTCGCTGCCCAGCCGCCGCTCCTACGTTCGTGCCTGCGTGAATAGATCCTCTCCCGAATCGTGAACTCCCCTACGTGAATAGGGTTCTTTGCTTTTTGTCTCTTCCCTCTCTGTCAAATTCCTCTTCTGCCCCTTTAGAGCCTTCTATCTGACGTAGATAAGTTGAGGGTCAAAATCTAGAAAAATCGGCATCAGGCGACACAGAGGTCATGGGGCGTGATTCCGGTCGCTGGGTGGACCGTGGTTTTAGTCGTGAACACATATTTAGCTGAAACTAGTCGCATTCCCTCGCTTTTCCCCTGAAATGAAGCAAAAACACCCAAGAGTGTAAATTCCGAAGATAATACAATAATTTCATGCAAATGAGGTGTAAATGCTAGAAAAGTGAAGATATAACAAGGGAAAAAGCATATAAATTTCTATATAAAAACTACTTAACAAATCTCCACAGACTTAAACTCTTGCTTGTCCTCAAGCAAAAATAAGATAAAGCTAAGCTGTAACGATGATTCATAAGACTTGAGTTCAAACCTCTCTAAGATAATGCTAACACCAATCCATGTAATGGTCAAACATCCCGCAAGTGGTAGACTCCTATCGGATATCTAAGTAGTAAGCATTGCATCCCAAAGAGAATGCGTTCCACACATAGCCGCCACATCTCATAATCAATGTCCTGGTTCCTCCTCTTACAAAGATTGACGCCTCCAACAAGGAAATACCACAATATTTTACAAGTCATGGGTATACAGATATGCGAAGAATGAGAGGATCTGTGTCCTCTTTTTTTTCAGAGGATCTTTGTCCTCTTTTTTTTTTGAGAGGATCTTTGTCCTCTCAGTGTCTCCAGACTTTGCTAGAGAATCTTTTCATGTTTTTCTCTTTATTTGGAATAACTATTGACAAAGGTTGGGTGACTAAAATGGAGGGTGTTACAGCTATAATAAGTGAGAGCGAGGAAGAACCATTCAATATCAAATTGGGTGTGGGGGACTAGTGGCGTCCCACAATTTAAATAGGTGCGCTGCCTAATAATAGTCACTCTTTTAGATATCTATCACAAGGGGATGAATCGCACTACAATGGATCAATATAAGCAAAAATTGATAGAAATGCAAGATCATGCATATGAATCAAATTAACAGCAAAGAACAGCATAAAAACATGCCCAAAGACAAGCGGGATACATTATAGAGTTCTAGAACATGGGGAGACAGTCATCTAACTACCAAAACAATAATCAACAACAAAGCAATAGTCGTGAATACCAAATGGTAAAAACCAAATCAAAACAAAAATGACTGTATCAGAAAATGCAAACCACCATATCAGAAATACACCCCCCACCCACACGGTAAATGAGGCATCGTCCCCGATGCCAAAACAGGAAAGCAAGAAAGAGTACAAAAATGGTGGGGGTGCAAAAGACTTACAACTCTAATCGCGGGGGTCATCCCCTGCGTCGCTGAGATCGTCGCTAGAGGACTCAGATGAAGAGGCATCAGAGGAAGCCGAGGGGGGGGGGGGTCATCATGAGCTGGATGGCGCTGGTAAGTGGCATTGCTCCGGAAGCCAGGGAAACGAGAACGGAGAAATGCGAACATGCTGATGACATATAAAAATATGATATTTCGGCACCTAATTTTATTATTATTTTAGAGCAAAATGCATGTTTCATCTCAGTTATTTATTTAAATGCTTCATATTCTTCAGAACCTTCACTTTTCCTCTGTTTTAATGAAATGTAGGTTTTTGGCCTCAAAATCAATGAAATTTGGAGAATCTGAAGGTATGGGACGATTTCCCATGATGAGACGAACCAAATTTCAGCCCAATCAGAGCTTTCTACAGGATGCACGGTCATGGGTGTGTACCCATGCACGGCCATGCATGACCCTGCTACTCCAGGCTTCACAGAGCTGTACACGGCCATGGGTGTGCACCCATGCATGGCCGTGATCCATAAGTTATCCCGCGACCGAGCCATGCACGGGCATGGCCGTGCATCCATGCACGGCCGTGTATCATCGCGAACATCTCGACAGGCATCCGGTATTTCGCCCGTAACTTTCTATTCTTAGCTCGGATTGGAGCGACATTTGGGGGAGACCTTCCTAACTGGCATACACACGATTTGGGACCAAAATCATCAGATTTGGAAAAGCAACCAAGGAGAACGAGCGAGAACGGCGAGACCTTAGGGTTTGGGGCAATTTTCTGGGCGACAACTCTGTTCCGGCTTGATTTCTTCGTCGTTCCGGTGTGGATCTTCATGCTGGACCTTCTTCCATCAAGGATCTACCCTCCCCTTTGGTTTGATTTAATTATTGTGAGAGATCTCATGTATTTAACGATGAACATTATAGCTTAACTCTTCTTTTCGGGGTTTGGGCGTAGCCCACTGTAAGAATGCTTGATATTAATGTTTGAACTATATATTTCTTTACTTATCCTTGTTCTTATTCATGTCTAGGATGTTTTACTTCGTGTTTATATACTAGACATACGTATGCATGTCTTAGATGTCAAGGGAAGGACTGAGAGGTGAACCTTGATCATCGGATCCCCTTAGACTGGACTGGTGATTTCGTGTTGCGAGAGCACTCAAAATCACTCAAGGAACCCTAGTTCTTCACAGATCCCATTGGATCTGACTTACCCTAGGTAAGCCACGAGAGTAGGAGACTTGGGTTAAGGCGGATACCTGACCGTATCCTAAGAGGGAGCGCGTCTGTACCCTAGGAAGGATTACTTTGAGAACTTTGATAAAACTCAATTTAAAACATCAAACCCTAATATTTATGCATGCTTCAGTGTGGTGAAACCTAAAACCCCGAATCTCTCTCATATATTTCAAACCTCGATCGTTTGCTTTCTGTTTCGCTTGATTTAAGTCTGCTTTAGTTTAATTGCTTGCTCTAGGATTTTAGACACTTCTCCATTAATTGTTAACATAGCTATTGATTTATTGATTAGTTAGTACTTGACCCTAGTCCCTGTGGGTTCGATCTTAATTATTACGCGATAGACCGTGCACTTGCGGTAGCAGCCGTTTAGGCCCTATCAAGTTTTTGGCGCCGTTGCCGGGGACTAGGTAGCCAATATTAACACAATCAGAAGATTGATAGACTAGGTTTAGTTAGATTTCATGTTGTTTTTAATTCTGTTTCTTTGCTTTTATTTTTAGTTGTAATTTCTATTTGGTGCGGTGCTACTAATCTTTTCTGTCTAGGTACTTGTTTATGCCTAGGAACACTGCTAGAATAGGAAAACTTGTACCTGAAGACCCGGAGATAGAGCGCACTTTCCGTCAAGTCAGAAGAAATTTGAAAAGACTTAAACTTGAAGGCAACTTTTCTGACAGTCAGACGATGGAAGCCACTCGCTCCTTGAAAGATTATGCAGCGCCCACCATTTCTGGTGTGCACTCGAGCATATCGCGACCGGCTATCGAAGCCAACAATTTCGAGATCAAGCCATCACTTGTACAGATGGTGCAACAAAATCAATTCAGTGGAGCAGCAACTGACGATCCTAACCTTCATTTATTTATCTTTTTAGAATGCTACGACACTTTAAAAATTAACGGTGCTCATCCTGATGCTATCAAACTAAGACTCTTCCCTTTTTCTCTCAGGGATCGAGCTAGGGTGTGGTTGCAGTCTTTACCGCAAGCATCAATCATAACGTGGGAACAGCTATCACAAGCTTTTCTGTCAAAATACTTCCCGCCGAGTAAAACCGCCCAGCTCAGGAATCAGATAACCAACTTTGCCCAAAGAGAAGGAGAGTCCCTGTATGAAGCATGGGATAGATTCAAGGAATTGTTGAGGATGTGCCCGCACCATGATCTTCAGAAATGGGTGATTATCCACACCTTCTATAGTGGACTGTTATATCAGACTAGACTTTCTGTAGATGCTGCAGCCGGTGGGGCATTAATGAACAAGAACTATGATGATGCGATGGAGCTGATAGAAGACATGACCCTTAATCATTATCAGTGGTCAGGAGAGAGGACCCAGCACACTCAAAACTCAGGGAAGTTTGATGCTAACTCAATCGATTCTTTAATGGCAAAAGTAGACTCTCTTTCATCAAAGATAGATTCTATTAATCTCTCTGCTGCTAATTCTTTGACTTGTGATGTTTGTGGAGTGACAGGACATTCTGCTGATAGCTGCCACATCTTAAGCGCCCCTTCTGAACAAGTCAATGCTATTGGGAATTTCAGAAATCAGAACGACCCTTACTCAAACACCTACAATCCGGGATGGAGAAATCATCCAAATTTCTCCTACAGGTTAAATCAAGGGCAAGTTCCTCCTGTTAATTTTCCTAATCAGGATTTCTCTTCTAATTTCAGACCTCCTGGGATACAGCATCCATCAGCCAACCAGAGACAACAAGATCCTCCACAGAAGTCCAGACTGGAACTAATGCTAGAGAACCTCATGACAAGTCAGACAAAGCACGACGAGACCATGAATACCATGAGTGAACAGATTCACCAGCTAAACATGAAAGTAGACTCTGTTGCAACCCACTAGAAAATGATGGAGAACCGAATCACAGAACTGGACCAACGAACCAGCGCACTGTCTAGACATCCAGGAATGCTTCCAGCTCAGCCTGAAGCGAATCCAAGAGATCAGTGCAATGCTGTCATGACAAGTGGTGTTAAGCAATTGGAGGAATCTGAAGCTGAACACGTGGGAGATGAAGAGAAAGCATCTGCAAGCCAGGATGAGGGATCTCATCATGAGACTCTCAACACACCTCATGCTGAAATGTAAAGGTGGTTGCTGAGAATCCTAAAGATGCCATATACAAGCAGCTGCCTCTCAAAGTTGAGGACCCTGGTAGTTTTGATATACCATGCAAGATTGGGATCACTGCATTCGATAGAGCACTTTTGGATCTAGGCTCTAGAGTCAGCATCATGTCGGTAATTACTTTTGAGAAGCTAAACTTGGGAACTCTTATTTCAACATCTCAAGTTCTGCAGTTTGGAAACGGCTCTAGGCTTCAACCACTTGGGATCGCTAAGAATGTACCGCTGCAGTTTAAAGGAATATTTATCCCGGTAGATTTTTGTGATCCTAGACATAGCTGAGAACCCACTCTTCCCTCTTATATTGGGCAGACCATTCCTTACCGCGATCAGAGCTATAATCAATGTCCCACATAGAACGATGACCTTTGGCGTTGAAGGAAACAATATGTCATTTGATTTTGCTGCTACTGATAACCAATTCTGTTTTTCAGGTTCCAGGGAGGATGGAGAGGTGGTGAAGGAGAGTACTGCTCAGTCGAGGAGCAAGATGGAGCTCTTCCCACAAGCCTTTTCCGAACACTTTGGAGATAGACCCAATGACACAACTGGTCTAGAAGGAGACAAGATGGTGGGAATGATGACGCATACTGAAGATGCCATAGGGGCCGATCTGCAGAAGAAGACGTTGGGATCGCTTAAGGATAAAATTTTAATTGACTTTGGCACTTCTTATGTCTTGTGCCACTTTGTTGTTCCATGTTCTGTCAAGATAGTTAGAAAGAAACTTTTATACTTCATGCTCATTTTAATAGGTACACTTCATGAGCAGCGATGGAAGCAGAGGCTTCATGCCACATACTTAGCCTCTCCACCTCCAGACCTACCATGAGCACCATTCTGGTCAAGCTAGTGACCCTAAAGAAGCGCTTGTTGGGAGGCAACCCAACCTCTTTTGCATTCTTACACTTTCTTTTGTATTCTTATACTTTCTTATTTATTTTCACTATTTAGACATTATTATTTTTCAGTTTTTCTTTCATATTCATGCTCTCTAGGCTGTACCATGCTGATAGGAATTTTTCTGGATTTTTTAGGTATCACCGAGCCATGCACGGTCGCACCCGTGCATCTATGCACGGCCGTGCACGGCTCGGTTATCTCTTCCCAGCGTGAGACCAAGAGATGCACAGGCGTGGGCGTGAAGAGAGGCATGGCCGTGAATGCCTCAGATGTTTTTCACCGAGCCATGCACGGGCGTGCCCGTGCACCGACGCACGGCTGTGCATCATAAGTGACTTCAGTTGGCCTGATCTGACCGAGAGCTACACAGGATAGGCCATGTATCCATACATGGCCGTGCACGATAAGTGATAAAGAGAGGAGCGTGCATAGCCTCGTGCACACCCGTGCATGAAACCCTAGCCGTCGCTGCCGCCTTCCCGATCCGCCGCCTCCGGTGACCGATCGCCCGCCGGTGAGCCTCCATCGTCTTCCCCACCTTCCGGCGACCGTTTCCCCCAGCCTTCCGGCACTGATCTGTGCCTCACGAAGCCGTACGTCGTCGCCCTAGTTTCGGTCGCCGCCCGCTATTACGCCGCCACCGACCATCTTTCCTCGTCGCCGCCGCCTCCAAAGCCTCCTCCTTGTCACCGGCCACCTTCCCATCACCTCCCTACACCTCCAGAATGTCCAGACGCAAGGAGCCCACCTCCAAGCACCGCGCCTCCTCTTCTCACGCCGCCGGCGAGCCTCATCCGCCACCTGCTTTGCCGCCTACACCTTATGGGATCATCTGCCGTGATCCAGAGCAACTTGCCAAGCTTACTGCCCTCGCACGCCGCCCAGTGATCACCACCAGATTCCTCGATGATGGTACTCTCAACACTCTTGGCTTCTATGAAGATGTACAATGGTTGTTTCAACGCATCGGTTGGGAACAATTTTTCACCATATGCTATCCTACCTATATTCCCATTGTACTGGAGTTCTTATCATCCATGGAGTTCCATGCTAGCATCCACACTGACGACGATGACGACAATCTATCCTTCAGACTTAACAACACTGAGTATGTGCTGACACTGACAGAGCTGAACTCTATATATGGTTTTCCTACAGAAGGAACAAGGCTCACACCTACCACGTTCAATGATAGCAATTTCTGGGCTGAACTGACCGACCTGAGACCCTTTGACACAAGGACAGCTAGAGCCACCTGCCTCAGGAACCCTGTTTTGAAGTATGTGCATCGTGTCATGGCACATACCATCTTTGGACGAGGAGAATCTAATGGCTTAGTCAGAGCATCTGAGCTTCAGTTTCTTTGGGCTATGTTGTATGGGGTCCGCCTCAACATTGCTTTTCACTTTGCCCGACAACTCCAGAAAGTATCAAGGGCACCGAAAGGTGCAATAGCTCTCGGGGGACTTCTCACCCCTATCGCTCGAGCAGTAGGGATTCATCCCTACCAAATGGAGCAAGCTCGGGGCAACTGCCGACTTGATCTCGATTCCTGCGTTTCGATGCGGATGATAGTGAAGGAAGGTGAACTTTACAGCTTGATCTTCCCCGGGAGCAATGTGAAGTTGCCACCGCTAAACCCTGCACGCACCACTATTCGTGAGCGGCGGAACTGGAAAGTCGAAGCAGTTGAAGATGTGGATGTACCTCTTGCCACTGAACCACCACAACCTGCTCAGCAACGCCCTTCTACCCAGCTCGACCGCATTGAGGCCTATGTCCGCTTTATCCAGGACGCATAGGAAGAGACTCATCTATCTGTCTCTGATGGCAATTACTGGATCCAACAACTTGAGACAGAAGTGGAGCACCAAGGACGAACACAGTCCTCTATTTTAGAGTCTGTGCATGAGCTTCAAGCGAGACTCCGTCGACGCTGGGGATGAGCTTCTTTGGTTTCACCCGTCACTTGGTTAGCTTTCTGTTTTTCCAGTAGTTTATTTTAGTTATTAGTTTGCATCTATCTGCTTTTAGTTTATTACATTCTTAGTTGCATGTTTTAGTTTTCTTAGTCGTATCAACATCTATAGTGTCTTACCGAACCCCACTCTTATCATTCATGATATTTGCTTTGTCCTTTAGTATTGCATTGTTCTATGCCTACTTGATTGCTTGGGATAGGAATCTTGACTTTTATCTGCCAATGGTCTATAGTGGTTATGGTTTGCACATATGATTCTTTGGTTTACTGTAGTTGATTGATGTAATTAACCCGATTCATTATTGGTAGAATCTTGAAGAGTATGCTTGTTACTCCACCTTAGCCTTGATATGCATCTTATGTGTAGAAAGCGATTGTATCTAGTTTATATCTCTACTTTATTTGTGCACTTTGTCATGGGGGTTAGAAACAGTAATGGTGGTACCGAAGTGTTCTTGTACATTGCACTTTGTACTTCCACTTGGCACTATTTATAGCATCTCAATAGCAAAAGAGTTAGTGGTACCTAAGTTCCTTGTTCATCATACTTGGCACTACCCCATAGTTTTCAATAATGACAGTGGTACCGAAGTGGTACCGAAGCACAGCTTGGCACTTGGCACTATTGTTAAAAAAAAAAAAAACACCACATAGGGACTATGTGGTACTGATGCTATTCTCCCATGACTTAGTACAAAGCTTGATCAATCATATCATGTGCGTGAGATGCATTGTAGAGGTTTTTGGTTATGTAACTTTGCATGTTCTATAGATTGTATTCATGATAATTGGTTTAATTTGCTTTCCATACTGCATTATAACCTAAAGAGTTCTTGCGTTTAACCATTAACCTCATTAGACCTACTTAAGCTACTTTGAGATTCCTTATTCCATGTCATCAATGTATTCTAGACAATTCAATTGCTTGAGGACAAGCAAAACTATAAGTCTGATGTATTTGATGACATGTAAAAATATGATATTTCAGCACCTAATTTTATTATTATTTTAGAGCAAAATACACGTTTCATCTCAGTTATTTATTTAAATGCTTCATATTCTTCAGAACCTTCACTTTTCCTCTGTTTTAATGAAATATAGATTTTTGGCCTTAAAATCAATGAAATTTGGAGAATCTGAAGGTATGGGACGATTTCCCATGATGAGACGAAGCTACCTGCCAAATTTCAGCCCAATCAGAGCTTTCTACAGGATGCACGGTCATGGGTGTGTACCCATGCACGGCCGTGCATGACCCTGCTACTCCAGGCTTCACCGAGCCGTACACGGCCATGGGTGTGCACTCATGCACAGCCATGATCCATAAGTTATCCCGCGACCGAGCCATGCACGGCCGTGTATAGTCACGAACTGCTCGATATGCGTCCGGTATTTCGCTCGTAACTTTCTATTCTTAACTCGGATTGGAGCGAAATTTGGGGGAGACCTTACTAACTGGCATACGCACGATTTGGGACCAAAATCATCGGATTTGGAAAAGCAACCAAGGAGAACGGCGAGACCTTATGGTTTGGGGCGATTTTCTGGGCGACAACTCTGTTCCGGCTTGATTTGTTCGTCGTTCCGGCATGGATCTTCGTGCTGGGCCTTCTTCCATCAAGGATCTACCCTCCCCTTTGGTTTGATTTAATTATTGTGAGAGATCTCATGTATTTAACGATGAACATTGTAGCTTAACTCTTCTTTTCGGGGTTTGGGCGTAGCCCACTGTAAGAATGCTTGATATTAATGTTTGATCTATATATTTCTTTACTTATCCTTGTTCTTATTCATGTCTAGGATGTTTTACTTCGTGTTTATGTACTTGCCATATGTATGCATGTCTTAGATGTCAAGGGAAGGACTGAGAGGTGAACCTTGATCATCGGATCCCCTTAGACTGGACTGGTGATTTCGTGTTGCAAGAGCACTCGAAATCACTCAAGGAACCCTAGTTCTTCACAGATCCCATTGGATCCGACTTACCCTAGGTAAGCCACGAGAGTAGGAGACTTGGGTTAAGGCGGATACCGGACCGTGTCCTGAGAGGGAGCGCGTCTGTACCCTAGGAAGGTTTACTTTGAGAACTTAGATAAAACTCAATTTAAAACATCAAACCCTAATATTTATGCATGCTTCAGTGTGGTGAAACCTAAAACCCCGAATCTCTCTCATATATTTCAAACCTCGATCGTTTGCTTTCTATTTCACTTGATTTAAGTCTGCTTTAGTTTAATTGCTTGCTCTAGGATTTTAGACACTTCTCCATTAATTGTTAACATAGCTATTGATTTATTGATTAGTTAGTACTTGACCCTAGTCCCTGTGGGTTCGATCTTAATTATTACGCGATAGACCGTGCACTTGCGGTAGCAGCCGTTTAGGCCCTATCACATGCTTAGCACTTTCTCCATTACCGTGCCAATTTGGTCTCCCTGAGCTTGGAGCTGCTGAAGTATTAGCTGTAGAAGCTCGTGAGTGGTGGGCTCGTGAGGAGCCCGAGGTGCTGGCCCAGTAGGGAAAGGAGTAGGAGCTGCTGAAGGGGGCGCAGGAGGATTTGCATCATCAGGACGGATGTTCCAGTTCTCCCGTGATCTAATAGTTGTTCGCAAAGTGCTAGGCAGTGGTATTGTGTGGAGGCTGTCACGGAGGATGAGGTGGTACACGTCGCCGCGCCGTGAGATCATTTTCATGGCAATGCATGCCTCCATATCAAGTCGTCGGCTCCCTCGGGCCTCTGGAGTCCCATAAGGGTTATGTCCTAAGTGCAGCGCTAGTGGAGTAAGCAGACCACCGATTGCAATGGTTCCCTTGGTGACCCGCCCCACATGCTCTAAATGCTTAGCAAGGTAGTAACCAGAGTTGAGGGGGAACTGGTGTAGCATACTCCATAAGAAAAGCAGCTCAACATGCCGTAGCATGCAATCACTGTCCGCGCGAGCGAAGATGGTATGAGCTAGGAGGCGGTGCGCGTAGTGGAGGTAGGGATTAGTGATGGCGCTGGCACGTGTATTCTTCGACGAGTAATGTTCTTCAGAAGATATAGAGCTCCAGAAAGGATCCTCCCAATTCCCAGCAGGTTTGTGGAGCTCAATATCGGAAGGGTAACCATAAATTGAGTTGAACTCGTCAAGTGTCAGACGGTACTCACAGTTGTTTACTCGGAAGCAGATTAGGAATTCTTCGTTGTTGCGCCCGGAGCAGCAGGTCGAGAAGGAGCTGAGTATTTCCAGGGTGAGGCCGACGTGTGTGGGGGATGCTTGATTCAAAAATCGCTCCCACCCAAGGTTCCGGAATAGCCAAAGGATATCATCGAGGAGTCCCAGATGATGTAGAGTTGGTGTGTCCATATACCGCGTGTTGATGATGCGCCGCTTGGAGAGGGTGAAGTACCAAGATTCTTGGGCGGCATCACGGAAGCGGATAACGTGTCCTTCAGTTGAAGGGTAGAAGTCGGGGTGGTGTGGTGGTGGTGGTGGAGATGGAGAATGGGTAGGTTCTTTCCCAGCCCTGCGCCGGCGATAAGTGGAGGAGGGTTTAGGAGCAGCAGGGGGTACTGGTGCGGTAGAAGGGGCTGGCACAGGAGCAGGAGAGGGAGGGGTCGGAGATGGATCTGGTGCTTTCCCTACCCTGCGCCAGTGAGAATAAGTGGTAGCGGGCGCAGATGCACCTAAAGGGGCTTGCGCGGAGTCAGAAACTTGCGCCGGGTCAGAGGAGACTGGGCCAAGGGTCGAAGAAGATGCTTGGCGCGGGCGTTTACGGAGGTAGGAGGGGTGCACGCACACCTTATGGGGTCCCATGGAGACAGGGGAAGAAAGAAAGCTCCGGCGGTGAGGTCTGTGAAAGGGATGGGGGTGGCGACGAGAAAAGAGGCGAGAATCAAGTTAGGCTTTCTCGGGGCGAGGAATAGGGCGAAGCGGTGGAATGAAAGGCGCGGGCGTATGAAGGGTTTAAGAAGCCAGGACATTTGAAGTTAAGTTAAGTGAGAGGGACCCCACCGAAAGGCTCAGGGCGTGGTTCCGCTCGCTGGGCTGCCCGAGTAACATTCTGTGCAAAACTGAGACTTAGACGATTTGCGTTGCGGAAAAGGCCTCCAAAAAACCACGGCCGAGGTCTTGGTCATCGGGTTCCCCGAGGAACATTCTGTGAAAAACTGGGACTTCATGTGTTCCACTGTGAAATCTGCCTGCAGAAAATTCCACGGCCGAGGTCTAAGTCACTGGGTACACCCAAGAACTTTCTGTGAAAATCGTTACTTTGAACTTAGAGAGTCGCCTCCAATGGTCTGAAATTCTGCGGACCGAGGTTTTAATCACTGGGTGGCCCGAGGAACTTTCTGTGGAGAACGGAACTCATAACATGAAGTGCAACTACTGGAACCACGGGCGTGACTGGAATCACCGGGTCAACCGTGGAATACTGGAAATAATGTAATTAGCCCCGAATCGCTTCTAGATCATCCCTGAACAATGACAAACACGTAATTAGGTTTCATAAAGCCATCGAAATAGAGTAAAACCTAATACTACCACAGAGCTATCTCAGTGTCACTTGTGGGCAACACTAAATGTAAGAATCATGGAATATATCACCCAAAACTTCAGCAAAGGGAATCCAGAGCTCAACAAACTACATGAAAAGAATAGAAGTAGGCAATTGGCAACAACTCATCACGTAGAAAAGGTGAGCATGGGACCGAGGTACGAGAAGAAAAATGAGGAGAAAGAACGCAAAGCCAGCAAACCACTTAGAGAGGGCAAGGGCTGGTCGAGTGATCAAAAGTTTATTAGAGAATCGGCAATTCACCATTGCAACTCAGCAAATGAAATCAGCAAGCGGAAATACCACGGTATTTTCTACAGGAAAGGCTAGCTAAATAGAAATACCGCTAAGCAAAACATCCAAATGGAGGAAAACGAAGCAAGCGGTCAATAAATCAAAATACCACCACAACACCATCTCAGCAATACCATCGAGCATAAGCCCCCACAAACTTTATCAAAGTAAAAGCATAGCTCACTAGGTTACATAGAAAGAACAACAACTGGTAAGGGACAAATATCAACAGGATACCAACCCACGCCTCCTAAGTACCACAGAAGTAAATAGTGAGCAGCAACACTACTAAGTAGACTACCAAAGAGATGAATAAGGTAAGCACACAGCTGGTAGCCTACATAGAGAGAGTGAAACTGAGCAAATGGTTTATAAAGCCAAATATCTGCTCAATACCAATTCAGCGCAGCAAATGAAAGTAGCAAGCATAAATACCATGGTATTTGCTAAAGGAAGGATTAGCAAAGTTAGAGCAAGCAAACTTACATAAAAAAGAATACAAGCAAGCAAACCGTCAACAAAATCGTGGTAGAGTGGAATCAAGTAGGTGATCGGTAGATCAAAACACAATGCAGCAAAGCAAATTAAATTACCATTAAGCTAACTACCAGAAACTGAAAATACCATTAAGGAAACTATTAAAATAACTAGCAAGAAAAAAGAGGGAAAGAGCTTGGGTTGCCTCCCAAGAAGTGCCATTTTAAGGTCTTTGGCTTGACCATGACGCCATGTCAAGGTGGATCGGGCGGGTTGGAAAGATGAACAGTGCTCGGCTCCTCAAGCGGCTCATGTGCGAAATAGTGCTTTAAGCGCTGACCATTCACAGTAAAAGTCCCAGATTCCCTATCATTGATCTCAATTGCTCCAAAAGGGTGAACTTTCTTGACGGTAAAAGGGCCAGACCATCGTGTTTTGATCTTGCCAGGGAATAGCCTAAGCCTAGAGTTGAATAGGAGTACTCGGTCCCCTTCTTTGAAGTCTCTTCTCAAGATTTTCTGATCGTGCCATTTCTTCGTGTGCTCCTTATAAATGCGGGCGTTGTCATAGGCACGCAATCATATTTCATCGAGCTCATCAAGTTGTAATAGACGTTTCTCGCCAGCATATTTGAAGTCAAAGTTAAGCGTCCAGATAGCCCAAAATGCCTTATGTTCTAATTCAACCGGTAGATGACACGATTTACCGTATATCAGCTGGTATGGGGACATCCCAATAGGCGTTTTGAATGCGGTACGATACGCCCAAAGACCATCCTCCAATTTTATTGACCAATCTGTTCGTGCTCTAGATACAGTTTTCTCCAGGATTTTCTTTAGCTCACGGTTTGATATCTCGACTTGACCACTGGTTTGCGGGTGGTACGGCGTGGCAACCTTGTGGGTAACTCCATATTTCCTTAGAAGTGTTGCAAATTGCTGCTCAATAAAATGCGAGCCCCCATCACTAATGATCACTCGCGGCACTCCAAACCGCGGGAATATTATCTTCTTCAATAAACGCATGACAACTTGAGAGTCGTTAGTGGGGGATGCCATCGCCTCTACCCACTTCGATACATAATCCACTGCTACTAAGATATATTTGTGCCCAGATGAGGAGGGGAATGTGTTAAGTGGTTTTTATATAGGAATTTATATGCTATTTTCATTGTTATTTCATCACTATTCTGGCATTTACACTTGCTTTATATGGAATTATTGCAATATCTATGGAATCTACACACTTTGGTGTTTTTTGCTTCATTTCAGGGGAAAAGCGAGGGAATGCCACTATTTTCAGCCAAACCTGTATTCACAGCTAAAACCACGGCCTACCCAGCGACCGAAATCACGCCCCGTGACTTCTGAGTCGCCAGACGCCGATTTTTCCAGGTTTCAACCCTCGACTTATCCACGTCAGATGGAAGAGCTAGAGGGGGGGGGTAGAAGTGGAATTCGACAGAGAGAACAGAGGAAGAGGACAAAAACCCTATTCACGTAAGGGATAAAAGGGAGAAAAGAAGGGAATTTTAAGGGGGTGAAGGTGGGTGAAGGCGGACGTAAGGGAAGAGCGGCGGCTGAGCAAAGAACCAGAACCGGCGCTTAATCTGAACGGAGAGGAGAGTTTTTGTGGCGAGAGCCCTAGAAACTTCGAGCGGATCCTTCCTCTTTGAGGGAGTCCTATCTTCCTCCTCTCATTTATCTTGTTACATTCGCTTTCCATGGATTATGTATTGGGATATTCGCAGACTTGGCTCTGTATCATGATTTGTGCAGCTTAAACCGTATTTCAGGGCTGAGTGAAGCCCCTTGAATGCTTTATTTATGTATGGATGATAACTTGCATTGTTAAACCCTAGAATGTTCTACTTTCTCTAGTTGCACTTGTTGAATGAAGCTTGTCATTTTGTCATCTTCATGCTTTACATATTCGGTATTGCTGGGAGGCACGTTCGGGTGTTGGAACGCCTAGGGAGAGGTATGTCAATCATCCCACGGGAGTGGGTGATTGCGCACGAGCAGTGTCCACTATCTTGTGCTTTAAGGGTTTACTCGGGTATGCGTACTACGGAGGTAGGCGGTTAGCCGTGGAGATACCTAATTGCATCCTTGGGAGAGGACAACTCTAATAATGAGGAAGTGTACACAATCCGGCGCTCATTGGGTTTACTTGGGTAGATGTACTACGGAGGTAGACATCTAGCCTATTAAACACATCGTTGCATCCTCGGGAGGGGACAACGTGCACTTTTAGGATTGCTCTAGAACTTAGGAGAGGGTGCTGATTATAGTTATTCATCCGTGCATAAAGTATCAAGGCGGTGGACCTTAGCCCTGATCCTTTCCATACTTATATCTTCTGTCGTGCAATTACCCTGCATCTATCCTTAGTTACTTTGATTTCCTGTTTGGTTTAATCTTAGATCTTAGCAACCATTTGAAAACCACTAAAGGATCGTCTAGCTTGCGATAATCTAACCAGTCGGTACTTGGTATTTGGTCCCTGTGGGATCGATACATATTTATTACTTCGATAGTCCGTATACTTGCGGAATTCACCTATCAAGTTTTTAGCGCCGTTGCCGGGGACCAAATTTATCAATATCGACACGGTTAAGTTATTGCTAGATTATTGCTAGACTAGGCATTTTTCTTTTCTTTAAGTTTACTTGTTTTTAGTTATTTAGTGTTAAGTTTCTTTTGTTACATTTGATGACTATTGCAAATCTTTTTGTCATTTGGAAAAGTTGCTTTTGAACTCACTTGGTTTATGCGTAGGACTCTACGGTCGAGAGAATTAATACCAGCTGATCCTGAAATTGAGAAGACCTTCCGGCGCCGTAAAAAAGCTAAGTTCAAGGCAACCATTTCTGAAGAACCCAGTGAACAACTCAAGATGGACAACCGCCGCACTCTTAGAGATTTTGCATCACCAAATGCACAAGGCCTTCATACCAGTATCACTCGGCCACCGATCGAGGCAAATAATTTCGAAATCAAGCCGGCTCTTGTGAACATGGTGACGCAGCATCAATTCGGAGGTTCACCACTTGAGGACCCGAACCTACATCTGTTAATCTTCTTGGAAGTATGTGACACACTAAAGATGAACGAAGTATCAGATGATGCTCTACGGTTGAGGTTGTTTCCATTCTCACTACGGGACCACGCTCGTGCATGGTTGCACTCTCTGTCTTTAGGATCTATCTCTACATGGAGTCAGCTCTCCACGGCATTCTTATCTAAGTATTTTTCGCCAAGTAAGACAGCCCAGCTAAGAGCTCAGATAATCAATTTTGCTCAAAGAGACAATGAATCGCTATGCGAAGCTTGGGATCGCTTCAAAGAGTACCAAATGATGTGCCCTCATCACGGTATGGAGAAGTGGTTTCTCATTCATACCTTCTACAATGGTCTCAACTACAATACCAGGCTCACTATTGATGCGGCCGCCGGTGGTGCACTGATGAGCAAGGAGATTGATGAAGCATTCAATTTAATAGAAAACATGGCAATGAACCACCACCAGTGGTCGACCAAAAGGGCAGGGCCATTTAGAACAAGTGTAAAGTTTGAATTGGACACTTTGACTTCCATAGTGGCAAAGGTTGATTCCCTATCCCACAAGTTTGATACATGGGGATTGAATTCTACTACTACATCGGTTAATAGCATCTCTTGGGAGAATGGTGGTATGCAAAGCCAACCTCAAACCGAATACCAAATGGGACCTCCTTCTTTTGGGGACTCTACACCGGATCAAGTGAACGCTCTCAATAGCTTCCAACCACGACAGCAGCATGATCCTTACTCCAACACGTACAACCCCGGGTGGAAGAACCACCCAAAATTTTCATACCGCAACAACAGTGCAGCACAACAACCGAGTTATGGGCAACCCACAGGATTCTAACACCAAAGACAACAACCGCCATCTCAACCACCGAAATCAAATTTGGAGTCTTTGCTTGAGAATTTCATAGCTAGCCAATCTAAACAGAGCGAACAAGTGAATGAGACCATTCGGCAGCTGGCTTCCCAGGTTGAAGCAATGACCACACATGGGAAGATGCTCGAAACCCAGATTGCGCAACAAGCCTCATTATCACCGAGACCTCCTGGTAGACTTCCAGGACAACCGGAGGCTAATCCTAGAGAGCAGTGCAACGTTGTTAATACATGCGTGGGATAACAACTACATGAGATCAACATGAATCTGGACGTGGAAAAGGACCCCGGTAGTTTCTCAATCCCATGCCAAATTGGGAATATTAGCTTTGACCATGTCCTATGTGACCTAGGGGCTGGCGTGAGTCTTATGCCGCTGTCAATATGCAAACGGTTGGGTTTGAAAATTCTAGAAGAGACAAGTGTTTCATTACAACTTGCTGACCGCTCGATACGGCACCCGGAAGGGATATTGAAAAATGTACAAATCCAAGTTGGCAATTCCTCTGCCTTAGAAGACTTCATGGTATTGGATATGGATGAGGATACCCAATTTCCTATAATCCTTGGTCGACCCTTCTTGGCGACCGTTGGTGCCATAATTGATGTTAGGAATGGGAGGCTCAAGTTAAACATTAACGGGGATGTTATCAATTTTGAAATCTCTAGAAGACTAAAGTGTCATTCTTTTGCGGGTGCTTATCGCGGCATGGTAGTTGTAGAAGATGAGATGATAGAGGCTTGTGGAGAAGAGAAATCTAGTGTATGCTATGAAGCAGACGATGAAACTGATAATGGTATATCGCCAGTCACAAGGTGCAGGGAGAAAATACCATGGTAAATGAACAAAATAATGCATCTTTGGACTTGACTGATTCTAAAATGGCAACTGCTAGTGATCATCCTTCGACAAGTGATTTCACTATGAACTTTGGCTGGGGATCTGGTAAGAGTGTCGGATCAGTGGATTTGAATCTGATACAAAATGGTGATGGTGTGAAGGAGAAGCCTTCGTTGGAAACTTGGAGGTCTATGCTAGCATCTCGGGGGGAAAGTGTGAAGACATTAACCCCAAGAGCTGAAGGTGAGGGCACGTCGGAGTTCAAGCAAGAAAATTTGGGGGAATGCAGCAGTTATCTCAACTCCAAAGCCGAAAATATCACATAATGGACCCCCTAATGTTGGGACGGCTAAGCATCGAGATTGTTATAGTTTAGGGGATGCTAGTCAACGGAAATACTATAAAGACTTTCTTATAATGCTTTCTCAGCAATGCACACAACTCCCAGATGGTTGCGAGATTAAGCCGGATGAAATTGCCTCACTGTTCAATGTTGGTTTAAGGGGATTACCATGTTTTGGTTCTAGGAAGGATAACAACAGACTATCATGTGCCCCTTGGGCATATCAGCCGTCGGAAGAGCCAAGCACTATTCATCTTTCCAACCCCCCGGATCCACCTTGACATGGCATCTTGGTGAAGCCAAAGACCTTAAAATGGCGCTTCTTGGGAGGCAACCCAAGCTTCTTTCCCTTTCTTCTTGAAAGAACCCCTTTCTAGAGGGGGGGCGAAACCCAGCATGGCGCATTATAAAATTTTAGGCAGCGGATTAGGGTTTCATGGATCGGCTTCATGTGATATGATCAACCATAAAATTTGATTGCATAGAAGAGATAAAACTCATACCATAGCCATTTCAAGATGGCGTCTAGGAAGCAAAGATCAAAGCAGATCTTCTCCAGAGGTGACGCACACAGTTGATGTCGCCTACTCCTCTTTGCGATTCTTGTGCTAGCAAGATCCAAAGAAGTCTTTGATCGAAATGGAAAGGGAAGGGAAGGAGATCTTTTTTCTCTTTGCCGAATTCTCCTCAAGCTCCAAGGCGTCGTCACCCAAGGAAGAACGAGAGGAATATGCGTTCAAGAGGCGAGAATAGAGAACCCTCTCTATTCGAACGTGAGAGTCATGGTTGCTAAAAATAGCACCACTCACCGCCCAACATGTTCACGCTAAGTGAACTTGTCGCCTAGTCTTGAACCATTTTGGTTCAATTTAATTTTGGTTCAATAACCAAATAAACCAATCGACATGGCCTAGATCACATTAAAACCCTAAGGTTCCAGATCTAACCGTTGATCTCTTTGATGCTCCTGATCTGACCGATCTAGCATCCATTCTCTCGATCGAAGCTTACCGATCTGACGCTCTAATCAATCAAACATGATCAGACCAGATCTCACTCACAATCAGAGATTAAATCCCTTTAAACTGAACCTGAACAATTCAGTCCACACGATCTGACTTAAGTAAGCCATATCATCAATTGTGCGACCCTGAGGGTTTCCTTAAAACGTCGGTAACGATAATTCACATTATCACGATCAGTGAGGGGTATCTAGCAACACATCACTGTCTTCCGATATCAAGGAAAGAGTCTTCCAAGACTACACCCAAAAACAGCACAAGTGTGAATCAATTCACAAGGCATGCATATTTCCTTTGCCACTGGATGTTCTTATTGGACAAGCCTGTCAAGCATGTAACTCCAATATGATGAGCATGATTAGATCAGATGAACACTGTCACCTGGGTATGGCCATACTCTTTTCTCAATCATCTCATCCAGGGGGCCCCTTTAGAACATCACACTCCTTAAACAAGGAGACGGCAATCCTATGTCTATCACTAGTGCTCTAACCTGACTCAAGCTCACCATCCAAGATAGTCTATAATCATTATGTTTCAAATGATATTGAACTACCTCAAAACAATGACAATCATCATTTAGAAAACACAAGTGATCTCAAGTCAGAGGAAATGTGCCACTTGTCGCAATCAAGGAATATTCACATTGTGACAAACAATTGAACATCCTAGTAGGGTCTGTCCAGTACATCCAATGTACCCATGAGTCTACATCTTATTCCATGCTCGAAGCATCCTATAAGATTAGAACACATATTAGTCTTAACCATATCAAGGCTGTCTCATGTTCACCAAGATACATCGACTAAGGACATAATAGCATGTCAGCCCAGCTGAACAGCTTTGAGACATTATTCAGAAGAACATATATTGCAGCAGACAATGTAGCTAACTGAATAACAACCATGCCTTTATAAACTTAAGAGTTTATTACATGATACAGATACATTCCCATAGGCCTCAAACATTAGCCTTAAGGGCATACCCCAACAATCTCCCACTTGCACTTAATCTAATGGTTGAGAAATCTCAAACCCATATTATTACAGTGCTTCTCATGCTTCTGCTGCGCCAGAGGCTTGGTAAGCGGGTCTGCCAGATTGTCATCTGTATGAACCTTGCATACTTTGATCTCGCCACGATCAATGATCTCCCTGATCAAATGAAACCGTCTCTGTATGTGCTTGGACTTCTGGTGCGACCGTGGTTCCTTTGCTTGTGCGATTGCTCCAGTGTTATCACAAAAGATAACCAAAGGATCTGCACTCGAAGGAACAACACCAAGTTCTCTCACGAACTTACGAATCCATACTGCCTCCTTGGATGCTTCCGAGGCTGCAACATACTCGGCTTCTGTTGTGGAATCAGCAACAGTTGACTGTTTGAAACTCTTCCACACCACTGCACCTCCATTCAAGCTAAAAACATAGCCTGATTGCGATCGGAAATCATCCTGGTCCGACTGGAACGAAGCATCAGTATATCCTTCAATACTGAGTTCTTCCTGACCACCATATATCAAGAACATATCTTTGGTCCTCCGCAGATATTTTAAGATGT
Source organism: Costus lasius (assembly GCA_027563935.2). Classification (NCBI taxonomy): domain Eukaryota; kingdom Viridiplantae; phylum Streptophyta; class Magnoliopsida; order Zingiberales; family Costaceae; genus Costus; species Costus lasius. The sequence goes on along the minus strand of CM050446.2, from coordinate 133,448,230 downwards.
TCTTGACTGCAATCCAGTGCGCCATACCTGGATTACTCTGGTAACGACTGGTCACGCTTAACCCGTAAGCGACGTCTGGGCGAGTACACAACATCGCATACATTATGGAACCAATAGCCGAAGCATAAGGCGTATTGTTCATTTCATCTTTCTCAGTCTGTGTTTGTGGACACTGACTCTTCGAAAGATTCAGACCATGTCTGACTGGAAGATATCCTCGTTTAGAATTCTCTAAATGAAATCTCTCCAGGACTTTTTCGATGTAAGTACTCTGGCACAGCCCGAGAAGCCTCTTAGATCTATCCCTGTAGATCTTCACACCTAACACATAGGCTGCTTCTCCTAGATCTTTCATCTGGAAACATTTCCTCAGCCATGCCTTAACAGCATGCATTTCAGGAATGTCGTTTCCAATGATCAAGATGTCATCGACGTAGAGGACTAGGAAAGTAATCACGCTCCCACTAAACCTCTTATATACACACGGGTCATCCTCGTTCTTGATGAAACCAAATTCAGTGACTGATTCATCAAAACGAATATTCCAGCTTCTCGATGCTTGTTTAAGTCCATAAATGGACTTCTTTAACTTGCATATCTTATGACGATCTGCTGGATTAGTGAAACCCTCTGGTTGTGTCATGTACACATCCTCATCCAGATTTCCATTAAGGAAAGCTGTTTTCACATCCATCTGCCAGATCTCATAATCATAATATGCAGCTATCGCGAAAAGAATCCGAATAGACTTAAACATGGCTACAGGTGAGAAAGTTTCATCATAATCTATACCATAGATTTGTTTGAAACCTTTCGCAACTAGCCTGCCTTTATAGGTAACCACGTTACCATCCATGTCAATCTTCTTCTTGAAGATCCATTTACAGCCTATAGGGATAACTCCCGAAGGCGGATCAACCAAATCCCAGACTTGGTTATCTGACATGGAGTCCATCTCGGCGCGCATAGCTTCAAGCCATCTCGCTGATTCCGGTCCACTGACCGCATCCGCATAAGTAAGGGGTTCATCATTGTTAATGATGTAGACTCCGTCATAGCGCTCAGGCTGTCGACGGATCCTTCCCGATCTTCGCGGTTCCCGTGATATCTGAGCCTCAGGCTGTTCAATAACCTGTTCTACCGGCTCAGGCTCATCCAACTCTGCTTGAGCACTTTGTCCTTCTTCTGGATTCTCATCCAGGTTTATTTCTCTCCCACTGGCCTCTTACAGAAGAAACTCATTCTCAAGAAATATGGCCGTCCGAGCAACAAAAACCTTGTTCTCCTTGGGATCGTAGAAATAATAACCCTTAGTTTCCTTAGGGTAACCGACAAAGATACATTTGTCAGATCTGCTCTCTAGTTTCCCAGAGGCGAGCTTTTTAACATAAGCCTCGCAGCCCCAGATCCTGATAAATGTCAAGCTTGGCTGTTTCCCATACCATAACTCATATGGCGTCTTAGAAACTGCCTTGGATGGCACTCGGTTTAGTACCTTTGCAGCTGTTTCCAGTGCAAAACCCCAAAAGGAGTAAGGAAGAGTAGCCTGACTCATCATAGAACGAACCATATCAAGTAACGTTCTATTTCTCCTTTCGGACACACCATTCCATTGCGGTGTTCCTGGTGGAGTGAGCTGTGAGATAATCCCACACTCCTTTAGATAGTCAGTAAATGCATGACTTAGGTATTCACCACCTCGATCAGAGCGAAGTGCTTTGATATTTCGGCCTAGCTGATTCTGTACTTCATTCTTGAACTCTTTGAACTTGTCAAAAGATTCACTCTTATGTCTCATCAGATAGACATACCCATATCTTCTGAAATCATCAGTAAAGGTAATGAAGTACTGATAGCCACCTCTGGCATGTTTACTAAATGGCCCACACACATCACTGTGTATAAGGTCAAGTAAACTGAAGCCCTTTGACCTTTGTGAGGAAAAGGTGACTTCGTCATTTTACCCATCAAACAAGCCTTGCATGTATCAATCTCCTTGTAGGAGAATGATCCCAGCAGTCCATGATCATGCAACCGCTTAATGCGTTTCTCGTTAATATGGCCTAAACGACTATGCCATAGCAAGGTGCTGTCATCAGCATACTTGGCTTTCTTAATATCAACATTCTGTATAGAACTTTCCATGTCCAACATGAATAACCCATTGTTAATTGAACCAGTTGCATAAACAATATTATCAAAAGACAAAACACACTTTGAAATATTGCATTCAAAGGAAAATCCCTTCCTGACAAGAGCAGGAATGGAGATAATATTTTTAGTTATACTGGGAACAAAGTAACAACTGTTTAGTTCCAATACAAGTCCAGATGGTAAAGAAATGAAGTAGTCTCCTACAGCAACAGCAGCAACCCGTGCCCCGTTTCCAACTCGTAGGTCCACCTCATGCTGTCCCACCTGCCTTCTTCTCTTGAGTTCCTGCACATTTGAACAAATGTGAACTCCACATGCAGTGTCCAACACCCATGATATAGAAGAAGAAAACATGACCTCAGTCACGAATATACCTGAGCCAGAAGCAAAGCTTCCCCTCTTTTCTCCTTGGAGCGCTTTACAGTCCTTTTTCCAGTGACCCAGCTGGCCACAGTGGAAACACCTGTATTCCTTGGACCGCTTTACCTTCTGCTTCAGAGCCTTGCTGTAGCTCTTGACAGTGGCCTTGCCCTTCTTCCCCTTCTTCTTGTTCCTGGAAGGAACCATCAAGACAGAGGTTGAAGGCTTACCTTTCAGAGTTTCCTCAGTGGTCAAGAGCATATTCAGCAGCTCTGCCGGAGTACAATCGATTTTGTTCATATTAAAATTAATAATGAACGCGTCGAATGAAGGCGGGAGAGACTGCAGAATAATATCCACAGCAAGCTCCTGGTTGATGGTATGCCCCAGTTTCTCTAGAGCCTCCTTGTGCCCAATCATCTTGAGCACGTGAGCTGCCACTGGGCTCCCTTCAGCCAGTTTGCTCTGAAAGAAGAGCTTTGTCAAATTGTAGCGTTCTGTCCTCGCCTGTGCAGCATACAGCATCTTGAGGTTTGTAATCATGTCTATAGCCGACATGTCCTCATGCTGACGCTGCAGCGGTGGCGTCATATACGCTAGCATCAGGCAAGCGACATCAATGCTATCATTGACGTGCTTTTCATAGGCTTCCCGAACCGCCCTTGCGGCGTTCGGAGCGGGCTGCGGCGGTATCGCCGTCTCGAGGACATACAGTTTCCTCTCTGCCTTAAGAACGATCTTAAGGTGTCCAAACCAGTCAGAGAAGTTCGGCCCAGCAAACTTCTCTCTTTCCAGTAGGGATCGCACATTGAAGTTCATGGTGTTCGTTGCTGCAGGTATCTACAACAATGCAAGAACAGCAAGGTCAGTATCAATGTATAAGAATCGATCAGGACTTAAGAAAGATTCTTTTTCTCACTATTTTATCAGGCGTGAAAAATCCAGCAAAACAGCCCGAAAGAGTAGAACTCTTTTAGTGAGATGGGATCCAGATTTCATACTTGGTCTCCGCATCCCGCTCAGGCGAGATAAGATGCACAGAGAGTACAAGCACTAGTTTCTGGTAGGCAGTCCCTGCCGATCGCCAACCCGTGCGATTCCCCTTCATCTGGGCAATCCAGCAGACTGTGCCAACTGAGTTGGTACAACACAATCTCTGACCCCACAGATGGCTGCCTCCATGTGCTACCATATGCGCCACATATGTAGCCTACACGGTCAAGCTGACCCGACCTACTCCCTGGACCACCATGTGCTATGCTGAGCAACGAGAAGGGATAAATCCCTACTCTGTAACACACAGGTGTAATCCCGCACCGTCTGAAGATAGATGGACGTGCCCACTGAGTGGGTACAACACGGCTCCAACGATAATCAGAACAGTGAGGTTTCGCGTCAGAAGGCTTACGAGCTTGATATTTAAGCGTTGGATTTTAACGGTCTTTTATCTTCTTGCCTATCATGCAATTCCTATGGTGATAGCAGAAGATAATTTAATCATGCAATTCTAATATTAAGCAATAAAAGAAAGCATGTATCTTATGTGGTAAAAGCCCATAGCCCTAGAAGACCTTAACCTAACTTAAGTCTTCACTTGCTCTTCATGGGTCTTTAGCCGCCCATCTGGCCCAAACCAGGGCCTAAGCGCCATCTGCAGCTCTGGTGCGCCCACCAGGAATATGCGCCAGGTCCTAGGGTCGAACCCTAGACCTCCCACCTGGTCAAGCCACTGCTGCATGCGCCTCTGCCAAGTGTGCTCTGTGCTCTTGTCTAATTAAATTACAAATTTAACTATCTAGACAAGAGTGACACGCAGGTCACTTACATTTATAAATTAAAACACAGTGATACGCAGATCACAATAATTAATTTACAATTTTAATACAGGCACGCAGGCCCCAGCACAGCACACATTAATAACGGGCAGCCCACATAAGACTAAACAGACAAACATATGCATCAATCAAGAACCATGTGATCCATAAAAATTAAAATTTTCGAAAACCCCTTGGGATCAATTTTAATTTTTCCTTATTTGCCCTACTACCTTACAATGGTCCATTACTAGGGATCCACTCATCCAACCTAGTCAGATCCACTGCCCTTGCATGCACCAAGTCCTAACTGACTTGAGTCGACCATAAGGTCAACCATGCATGCGCCAAGGCTGAACAACCACACTGAGGTCTGGCAAACGGGCGTGACCCCGGGCCTAACTCAGGTGTGTTGACAAGTTGTCTCAATCAGACATCGCTACACGCCTTTGATGCAGTCGACCTATAGCCACCTTTAGCATGCGCCAAGGTGCTATCTGGTCAACCCATCTAGGCTGTCAGATGGTCTGATCAGACTGTTTGGATCCGACCTAGGGGATGACTTCAACCCTAATAACCCATCTAAGGGTTTAATGTAGGCGCATTAGATCTAGGTGAATCGCGCATGTGATCAAGGTTTTAAGAAAACTTACAAGAACATGCGCAAACAACAACATGCGCAAAGGAGAAAATAACTTTCGCCATCTTACAACTATCAGCATAAGACATCGCATGTAACCTATAGATCTATCAACTTGCTCATACATGGATCATATGACATATCATGGCAATCATAAACAAGCATGAAACTACGCTCTGATACCAATTGAAAGAACCCCTTTCTAGAGGGGGGGCAAAACCCAGCATGGCGCATTATAAAATTTTAGGCAGCGGATTAGGGTTTCATGGATCGGCTTCATGTGATATGATCAACCATAAAATTCGATTGCATAGAAGAGATAAAACTCATACCATAGCCATTTCAAGATGGCGTCTAGGAAGCAAAGATCAAAGCAGATCTTCTCCAGAGGTGACGCACACAGTTGATGTCGCCTACTCCTCTTTGCGATTCTTGTGCTAGCAAGATCCAAAGAAGTCTTTGATCGAAATGGAAAGGGAAGGGAAGGAGATCTTTTTTCTCTTTGCCGAATTCTCCTCAAGCTCCAAGGCGTCGTCACCCAAGGAAGAACGAGAGGAATATGCGTTCAAGAGGCGAGAATAGAGAACCCTCTCTATTCGAACGTGAGAGTCATGGTTGCTAAAAATAGCACCACTCACCGCCCAACATGTTCACGCTAAGTGAACTTGTCGCCTAGTCTTGAACCATTTTGGTTCAATTTAATTTTGGTTCAATAACCAAATAAACCAATCGACATGGCCTAGATCACATTAAAACCCTAAGGTTCCAGATCTAACCGTTGATCTCTTTGATGCTCCTGATCTGACCGATCTAGCATCCATTCTCTCGATCGAAGCTTACCGATCTGAGGCTCTAATCAATCAAACATGATCAGACCAGATCTCACTCACAATCAGAGATTAAATCCCTTTAAACTGAACCTGAACAATTCAGTCCACACGATCTGACTTAAGTAAGCCATATCATCAATTGTGCGACCCTGAGGGTTTCCTTAAAACGTCGGTAACGATAATTCACATTATCACGATCAGTGAGGGGTATCTAGCAACACATCACTGTCTCCCGATATCAAGGAAAGAGTCTTCTAAGACTACACCCAAAAACAGCACAAGTGTGAATCAATTCACAAGGCATGCATATTTCCTTTGCCACTGGATGTTCTTATTGGACAAGCCTGTCAAGCATGTAACTCCAATATGATGAGCATGATTAGATCAGATGAACACTGTCACCTGGGTATGGCCATACTCTTTTCTCAATCATCTCATCCAGGGGGCCCCTTTAGAACATCACACTCCTTAAACAAGGAGACGGCAATCCTATGTCTATCACTAGTGCTCTAACCTGACTCAAGCTCACCATCCAAGATAGTCTATAATCATTATGTTTCAAATGATATTGAACTACCTCAAAACAATGACAATCATCATTTAGAAAACACAAGTGATCTCAAGTCAGAGGAAATGTGCCACTTGTCGCAATCAAGGAATATTCACATTGTGACAAACAATTGAACATCCTAGTAGGGTCTGTCCAGTACATCCAATGTACCCATGAGTCTACATCTTATTCCATGCTCGAAGCATCCTATAAGATTAGAACACATATTAGTCTTAACCATATCAAGGCTGTCTCATGTTCACCAAGATACATCGACTAAGGACATAATAGCATGTCAGCCCAGCTGAACAGCTTTGAGACATTATTCAGAAGAACATATATTGCAGCAGACAATGTAGCTAACTGAATAACAACCATGCCTTTATAAACTTAAGAGTTTATTACATGATACAGATACATTCCCATAGGCCTCAAACATTAGCCTTAAGGGCATACCCCAACACTTCTCACTAGTCTTTTAGTAACTTTGCTTCATAGTATTTTCACTTTTCTATAGTTTGCTTAATAGTATTTTGAATTGTCGTGCTGAGATGGTATTTTGGCTATTTGGCCACCTGCTTGCTTCTATACACTATCAGTTTGCTTTGCCACATCCTTTCGGTAGATTACTCCATGGCATCATCACTCGCCGGTTCCTAAGTTGTTGAGCTGGATTGGCATTGAGCTGGTGTTCTGACTGTTGATCATTTGCTCAATTTCCAATTTCTGCTTGTGAGTTTATCGACTGTGTTCACATCTGTGGTGCTTGGGAGGTATCGAGTGGCATCTTGACAATAGTTGCCGCTTACCAGTTTTTAACTCTTTCCATGTGGCCTATCATGCTATGCTTTTACTTTGCCAATGTTGGTGGCTCGCGCTTGGTAATATAGCTCAATGGTATCGGGATGGTATTATGTTCCTCTATGTTGATCAATTGAGTATGTGCTTATCCTGCTATTTACCATGGTATTCTGTGTGTTGAGTTGGTATTGAGCGGCTGATTAGAGTTATTAATCATTTGCTCACCCACTCTAGCTTATCCCTGTAACATACCATGGTATTGCCGCTTGCTGTTTGAATTGGTGCTAATTGATATGATGCTGATTTCTTGGAGATTTCTTGAATATGCCATAACATTTTCAACCTGCGGCATCTAGACGGCTTCAACTGCTGTTTGGATTCATGATTTCTTTCTTAGTCTTTGATTTGTGTTGGTATTTCGATGTTGTTGTCAATTGCATACTTTAAATCTCTTCTCGTATGGGTCGGTTGAGTCAGCTGTTCACTATGCCGAAGTTTAGAGTGGAGTATCTCATGACTTCTGGACTTAGCATTGCCCATTAATTGTATTGAGGTGGTTCTGTGGTAAAATTAGGATTTACTCAATTTTTACAGCTTTATGAAATCTAATTACGTGTTTATTATTGTTCAGGGATGATCTGGGTGCAATCGGGAGCTAATTGTATTATTTCCAGAATTCCACGGTCGACCCGGCGATTACTGCCATGCCCGTGGTTCGCACAAGCTGCATTCCAAGTTAAGAGTTCCGTTCTCCACAGAAAGTTCCTCGGGTCGCCCGGTGATTAAAACCTCGGCCTGTGGAATTTCAGACCCTTGGAGGCGACTTTTCAGTACAAGTTGAGTTTTCCACAGAATCTTTCTCGGGTCACCCAGAGATCGCAACCTCGGCCGTGGATTTTCTGAGGGCAGATTTCACAGCGGAAAGCATGAAGTCCCAGTTTGGCACAAAATGTTCCTCGGGACACCCGGTGAACACAACCTCGCCCCGAGACTTTCAGTGGGGCCTCTCACTTAACTTCAAATGCCCTGGCTTCTTAAACCCTTCGACCTGCCCGCACCCTTCACCTCACCACCTCGCCCCATTTCCTCACCCCGTGAAAACCCTAGCTCGCCCTCTTCCCTTTCGCGACCTCGCCTGAGCCCAATGGGACCTCGCAAAGTTTGCGTGCGCTCCTCCTACCTACCCAAGTGCCCGCGCCCAACATCCCCTAACCCAGTTCCCCCTGATCCACCGCGCGCCCCTTCCGTTGCGCCTGTGGCCACCACCACAGATTCCCGACGGGGCAGAGCGGGGAAGGCGCCGACACCTCCACCTCCTACTCCTACACCAATCCCTACTACCGAACCACCACTTCCTCCCGCCCCTAAACCTGCCACCACTTATTGTAGGCGTCGAGCGGGCAAAGCACTCGCCCGTTCCCCATTGCCACCTCCACCACGCCAACCCAATTTTCACCCCTCCATCGAAGGGCATGTCCTTCGTTTCCGTGATGCCACCCACGAAGCCAGGTACTTTGCCCTTTCTCAGCGGCGCATTATCAACACGCGCTATATGGACGCGCCCACTCTGCATCATCTAGGCTTGCTCGATGACATCCTTTGGCTCTTCCGGAACCTCGGGTGGGAGAAATTTTTGAATCAAGCCTCTCCCACGCATCTCGGTCTCACCTTGGAAATACTCAGCTCTTTCTCGACTTGCCGCTCCAGCCGCGACAACGAAGTCTTCCTGGTTTGCTTCCGGCTGAACAACACTAAATACCGGCTCCCCCTCGACGAATTCAATTATGTATATGGCTTCCCCACCGACGTTGAGCTTCACAAACCGACGGGCCACTGGGAAGATGCTTTCTGGCAATCTATCTCTTCCGAAGCTCAGTACTCCTCCAAGAATACACGCGCCAGCGCCATATCCAATCCCTGCCTGCGGTACGCGCATCGTCTGCTTGCCCATACCCTTTTTGCGTGCGCCGACAGTGATTGTATGCTGCGCCATGTGGAGCTGGTTCTCTTGTGGAGCATGCTCCACCAAGTTCCTCTCAATTTCGGTTATTACCTGGCTAAGCACTTGGAGCACATCGGGCAGGTCACCAAAGGTACTATTGCAGTCGGTGGTTTGCTAACTCCGCTGGCACTTCGTATACTTGCGGAATTCACCTATCAGAATGGTCCCATAAAGTCAACTCCCCAAACATCAAAAATCTCCACTTCCAAAATGTTGTTCAAGGGCATCTCGTTTCTCCTTGATATGTTACCGGAACATTGGCACTGGTCGCAAGCTTGAACAAATCTTTTGGCATCTCGAAATAGTGTTGGCCAATAGAACCCACTTTGGAGAACCTTGAAAGCAGTCTTGGATGTGCTACAATGCTCCTCATATGCAGATCCATGGCAGTGAAATAGGACATCCCGGTATTCATCTTCAGGTAAGCACCGCCGGAAGACTCCATCGGCACATCTCTTGAAAAGAAAAGGTTCATCCCAATAGTAATGTCGGACATCAGAAAGGAACTTCTTCCTTTGTTGATAAGTGAGTTCAAGAGGCAAAACGTTAGCGGCTAAGAAGTTCACGAAGTCTGCATACCAAGACATTTCAATACTGGAGAGCGCCATAAGTTTCTCATCGCTAATCTTAGACCGATCCGACCGGGGCGTGACATACGGTGTCTATGTGATCACAACTTATCTATCCATCGATATATAGCAGCCCCCTATGAAGAAATTTGGTTCTATATTCCTTGATTCATTGCATTACAAAGCTACACATATATGTACATCGCACCTCTCTTTACAAGTCAATGAATAATTTATATCCTACTTAATTTACCTTCTATCTAAAGCATTAGAAAAATAGGAATTGGTGTAAATGAATATTCTAATTTTGATTTGATCTCTATCATCGGGTGATGTCAGATTCTTCAATATCTTTAACACTCCCCCTCAAGTTGGAATGTATGTTGATGATTCCCAACTTGTTTAGTAAAAATTTAAATTGTGCAGAGCTCAATGGTTTCGTGAAAATATCCACTGGTTGATTTGATGTTGATACATGACATAATTTGATTATCTGTTCTTGAACCTTTTCTCGTATCAGATGACAGTCAATTTCTATGTGTTTAGTTCGTTCATGATAAACTGAGTTTGTTGCAATGTGGAGTGCTGCTTGGTTATCACAATATAAGTTGATTGAATATGAATGTTCAATGCCTAGATCACGCATGATTGTTTTCAACCAAACAATTTCACAACATGTAGTTGCCATAGATCGATACTCAACTTCAGCACTTGATCGTGATACAGTCGTTTGCTTCTTAGTTTTCCATGAGATCAATAATTTTCCAAGAAAAACACAATAGCCTATGACTGATTGTCGAGTATCTCGACACCTTGCCCAATCCGCATCACAAAATGCATTTAACTGAATTAGATTTTCTGAAGGAAAAAGGATTCCTTGTCCCGGTGTTTGTTTAACATACCGCAGCACTTGATGAGCGGCTTCCAAATGTGGCATTCGTGGTTTGTCCATAAATTGACTCAAAGTGTGGACCGCATAAGTTAGGTCTGGTCGAGTGACGGTTAGATAAATTAATCTTCCAACGAGTCTTCGATATGATGATGGATCACTAATATATTTACCCTCAAACTTGCTGAGAGATAGATTCTGATCCATGGGAAAAGATGTCGGCTTTGCACCCAGATAACCTGCATCTTCAAGAATTTCAAGGGCATATTTTCTTTGCGAAATATTAATCCCTTTGCTAGACCTTGCAACCTCTATTCCAAGAAAATATTTTAGTTGTCCAAGATCTTTCAACTTGAATTGGTTCTTTAGGATCATCTTGGTATCTTCAATTTCCTCCAAGTTATTTCCTGTTATGATAACATCATCTACATAAATGAGGAGAGCTATAAATTTACCATTTTGGGATCAGACGAAGAGTGAATAATCAGCCTTTGATTGTTGAAAGTTGGCTTGTTTGAGAGCATTGGTGAGTTTGATAAACCACTGACGTGATGCTTGTTTAAGGTCATGTAATGACTTATGGAGTTTGCAAACCCGTTTCTCCCCCCTTTCGTCCGAAACCAGGAGGGAAAGACATATAGACCTCTTCATCAAGGTCTCCATTTAAGAAAGCATTATTAACATCAAGTTGATGAAGATGCCATTGTTGAGTAGAAGCTATTGCTAGAAGGAGGCGGATTGTCACATGTTTTGCAACGGGGGCAAATGTCTCTTGGTAGTCAAGACCCTCTATCTGATTGTATCCCTTTGCTACTAATTTGGGTTTATAACTCTCAATTTTCCCATTTGGTCGAAATTTTATTTTCTATACCCATTTGCATCCAATTGGTTTCTTTCCAGTCGGTAATGTTTCTAAAGACCATGTCTTATTCGTCTCAAGGGCATCAAGCTCTTCTTGCATTGCAGCATGCCATTTTGGATCAGAGATTGCTTGCTCAAATGAGGATGGTTCTCTTTCGATTGACAGAGAAGTGGTAAAAGGCTCGATGGTGAGGAGATAATCTAACATATGAAAGAACATCATTCAATGGATATTTGATACCTGCAACCGAGTTTGATGATGAGACATTTCTTGAGGGAAGGGAAGCTTCAACGTGATATTCTCTTAGATAGCTTGGTAATTTTGTGGTACGTGTTGATCGTGGTGGAACTATTTGTCTATCAGAGAGTAAGTTTGGTGCGGACTGATCAATAGATGATGAAATTTCCACTGAAGTAGCTTCTTTGTCAGAATGAGCCAAATTGTCTTCTTCAAGGAGACAGTCATGCAAGAATGCTTCATTGTTAAGGGTGGAATGAATGATATTACTACCCTTCTCTTGTGATAAATTTTGAAGCCTTGGAGGTGCATTTGTAGAGATTGATGCATAAGGGAATATATTTTCATAAAAAATGACATCTCGTGAGACAAATACCTTCTTAGTTGATAGATCAAATACCCGATAACCCTTTTGAGCATATGGGTATCCCAAGAAGATGCACTTAGTGGCTCTGGGATCAAATTTGGTGCGTTGCTAGTGGTGCGTTGAGACAAAGCATAAACTTCCAAAAACCCGACTATGATTATATGAAGGCGATTTATGAAAAAGCATTTCAAATGGAGTTTTTCCTTGTAATAAGGGTGTTGGAGTTCGGTTAATAAGGTATGTTGCTGTCAAGATAGCATCTCCCCAAAATTCCTTTGGTAAACTTGCTTGGAATAGTAAGGCTCGAGCCATATTGAGGAGATGACGATGCTTTCTCTCAACAACGCCATTTTGCTGTGGGGTGGAAACACAACTAGTTTGATGTATGATTCCTCTGCTTGAGTAAAACTCCTTCATGATAAATTCTGATCCATTATCACTTTTGAGAATTTTAACCTTGGAGGTAAACTGTGTTTCTACGAGGTTGACGAATTGGACAATGTGTATATGAGTTTCTGATTTGTGGTGCATCAAGTAAGTCCACGTGCAACGAGTAAAGCCATCCACAATTGTTAAAAAATATTTTGCCCCAGTAATTGAAGGAACATGGTAACCTCCCCAAATGTCAACATGAATTAACTCAAAAGGTGCCTTCGTACAAATAGAACTTGTTGAAATAGGTAAACGAGTTTGTTTGGCTAAAGGACAAATCAAGTAATTAGAACATAACTCCATGTTTGTAATAGAATGTGAAACTAAATTAGTGACTTTATTTGATGATGAAGAAACTAGTGTTTGTGCATTATTGCTATTAGATTGTTGAGGAATATCAAGGTAGTAAAGTCTCTTTTTCTCAGTTCTTGTCCCAATTATCTTCCCTGATTGTTGGTCCTGTAGTATGCAATTCTTACTTGTGAATGAAACAAGGTATGAATGACTGCATAGTAACTTGCTAACTGAGATCAAGTTCACCTTAAACGAGGGAATGCATAGCACATCATGTAAGGTAAAATTTGTAAAATGAATATTTCCTACATGTGTGACAGTAACAATTTTTCCATTAGTAGGTGCACAACTTGATTGGTGACAATAGATTTTGTAGTCAACAAGTTATAAGTGGCTCTAGAGTCAAGTATCCAATCTAATTTTCTATCAATGATAGAAGCACAAAAGGTTGTACCTGAGATATTGTGCATGTGAGATGTATTATCTCTATGATTTGCTAGACCTTAATTAACTTTTGATGGAAAGTCTTTGAGTTCTCGTTTGCCCAGATCTGTCTTTTGTAATTTCCGACATACATCAATTGTGTGTCCTTGCCAGCCGCAATAATTACATTTGAGATGTGCGTGACAAATATCTGAAGAATGACCAAATTTATCACATTTTCTACATTTCAAACGAAGATTTCTTGGCGTACAAGTCTAATCAAAATTCTGTGTTGAAGCGTTGAAATAACTTTCTTTGGCTGAATAATAGATGTCTCCTCTTCCTGCCATGAGAGCAGATGTAAGTTTTGGTTATGACAAAACTTGTTGGTGGCGTGCAGAAGGCTTGAGTGCTCTGGAGATTCCCAGAGAGACCACGCAAGCGTCCAGATGAAGTATTCAGATGGCTCCAATGGTAATGGCAGAAAATTAACGCCAAATTGAATGATGGATATGTTCCGCCGATTTGGATTTTGTGGGAAAAATTTTGGAGCAGTTGGTTTTGTGTGGAAGAAGGAATTTAGGCACAAGAGGTAAGCTACTGGCGATGAGCGGAGCAGTACGGTTGCTCTGATACCACGAAGAAATTTGGTTCTATATTCCTTGATTCATTGCATTACAAAGCTACACATGTATGTACATCGCACCTTTTTTTACAAGTCAATGAATAATTTATATCCTACTTAATTTACCTTCTATCTAAAGCATTAGCAAAATAGGAATCGGTGTAAATGAATATTCTAATTTTGATTTGATCTCTATCATGGGTGACGTCAGATTCTTCAATATCTTTAACACCCTAGCCGCTGTGCGCACGGCAAGTGGAAGCGGGAGCGAGTGTGCTGTCTCTGTCCGTGCGCATCGGTCTTGGAGAGCGATTACTTGGATCGATCGATCGTGCAAGCGAGCGAGAGCGCATGACGAAGGTCTCCATGGAATTGGAAATCCCCGACTGCTACTACCCAAAAGAGCCCTGCTTGGTGTGCCCCAGCCGCTGCACGCCGCGACACACCCTCTACCTCTCCAACCTCGACGATCAAAAGTTCCTGCGCTTCTCCATCAAGTACATCTATCTCTACAAGAGATCCGTGCCGGTGGAGGCCCTCAAAGTCTCGCTCTCTAGAGCCCTCGTGGAGTTCTACCCTCTCGCCGGCAGGCTGAGGAGGAGCAGCGCCGCCGACGGAAGAGAAGGCGAGGGGGACGAGAAGTTGGAGGTCGACTGCAATGGGGAGGGAGCGGTTTTCTCCGAGGCCCAACTCGATCTCTTGGCCGAGAAATTTCTTCAGGGTTCCGCAAGGCCCAACAGATCTTGGAGGAAGCTTCTGTACCGGGTGGAAGCGCACAGCTTTGTGGATGTTCCCCCGCTTGTTATTCAGGTGATTCCAATTTGTTTATTCATTTCTTCCCTTTTTTTTTTTGATTTCTTCCGGTAAATTAACAGCTGCCACTGAATTCATCCCGGGTGGGCTCATTAATTATTGCCTTTGATTTGGATCATGGTACAGAGGACATTCTCTTTGTGTCGCTTTCCTTGCTAACTAAACTCGGTTGCTTTCACGAAAATTCAGAGAAAGAAAAAGTTGTTGCTATACTTAAATAAATCATGTGAGATGCCCAGTTTTTCAGCAAATCCTCTATATGTTTGATGCTCGCTCTCAATAATTCCTCCTCTTCTTCTACTCGATTTTCCCAGTTCCCTACCACAATAAACTCTGCCCAGGTTTTCTTTATCTTTTGTTCCTTTGAAGAAAAAGGACTCTTCAACCTTTAATTTTCCACTGTGTTTACTCAATTTGAGGGTCAGCTTCCCCACCACCGACTGGATTGGATTGGATTGGATTGGATTGATGGTGCTGCACTATGGATTGTGCTAATCGAGATAAATCGAGCATAGAATAAAGCAGCGGGGATAAAATTGGTGGAGCATCCCCACCTTACATTTGTCCTCATATATTTTTTTTGCTGCACAAAGAATCTCATATTTCTCACTGATTTTCAAATCTCACATTTTTATTTTCACTGAATGATGCGGGCAGGTGACTCACTTGAGCTGCGGTGGGATGATCCTGTGCACCGCCATCAATCACTGCCTCTGCGACGCGATCGGGACGGCGCAGTTCCTCCACGCCTGGGCGCAGTTGACGTCCAAGCCCAATGCCAGTCTCCCCGTTGCCGCCCTCCACAGCCGCTGCATCTTGAAGCCTCGAGATCCACCCCGGATCGACTTCTCGCACCCTGAATTCAGCTGTGTGCAGGGTCAGGATGCCTACTACCGCGGCAACAACCTCTTCCAGTTCCTTATTTCTCAGCCGCTGGTGCCAGTCTCAATCACCTTCACCTCCTCCCAAATCCTGCAGCTGAAGAAGCAGTGCGTGCCCTCGCTCAAATGCACCTCCTTCGAAGTCCTGGCCTGGCACGTGTGGCGCGCCTGGATCGCAGCACTGGACCCTTGTCCCTCCCTCCACGTCAAGCTCCTCTTCTCCATGAACGTGCGCAAGAGGCTGGAGCCGGAGCTCCCCGGCGGGTTCTACGGCAACGGCTTCGTGCTGGCGTGCGCGGAGACGTCGGTGGAGGAATTGGTGGCGTCGAACGCGCACTTGGGCGTGAGGCTGGTGCAGAAGGCGAAGGAGAAGGTGAGCAACGAGTACGTAAGGTCCATGGTCGACCTGCTGGAGGAGAGGAGGACGAGACCGGATCTGTCTTGGAGCCTGGTCATCTCTCCGTGGACAAAGCTGGGTCTGGAGGAGCTGGATTTTGGGGAAGGGCGGCCTCTTCACATGGGTCCCCTCGCAAGCGAAATCTACTGTTTGTTCCTGCCAGTGATGGGCGATCTGCAGGCCTTCACTATGCTAATGTCAGTTCCACAGAGCATCGGCGACCGGTTCCGGCGCCATTGCCTGATCGACGAGTCGGCGGATGAGGAAAAGGAGACTGAGACAGCTGCAGAGAGACGGATTAACTAATTGATGGTTTCGTACTTGGAAATTTTCACAAGTAGTTTGACAAAGAATGCTAGTGTAGTGTGTGTTATTTAACCCAATAAACGAATAAAAGTAATGCTCATAAACAAGTGGGAAGGTTTTTGATGCCAGCTAAGTTCCAGCAAACTGGAGGAATTAATTAGTGACGGCGGATTTAAAAAAAACTATCGCAGCGTACGAGAATGGGGAGGAGTTGCAACTGGAGGAATTAATTAGTAACACAAAAATCGTGTTCGTATCTTCGAGTGAGGGATTGGTCAGCTGAATCTGCGGATCGTGCAACTCCTCGGAATATTTAATTAAAAAAAAAGTGATATTAAATTCATGTATCTCCCTTTGACCAGTATAACTAGAATAATGCAAATTGGCAACGAAGGCCCGGTTTAACTTTTACTGATTAAAAAAATACCAATTAAAGTAATTAGTTAAAAAAATTAAAACGTATTTCGCTAAATTGTTATCGTGATTAAATTTTTTAAAAAATATATAAATATTTTTACAAATAAAAAAATTACAAATATTTTTTTAATATAAAATTAAAATAAATAATTTTTAATTAATAATTAAATTTTATAATTTTTGTTAAAATAATATTAATTTGTGCTTTTTTTAAAAGATATAAAATTTTAAATAATAATAAAAAATAATTTTAAATTTAATAATTTTTATTAAAATAATAATTTTAAAAATTAATTTTGTCAACGCATATAAGATAAAAAAGAAATATTATTGTAGATAAAAAGCAGCTATAAATAACTTTTTTCTAGTTATTTTAAATTCATAAATAGCTTGTCAAATTTCTTAACTTTTCAAAAATCCACTATGTTAACCAATAAAAATAGCTAACTAGGTGCCCCAAATAGGGCCAAAATCAAGAGCTACTAAAATAATAGTGCCAAACTGCATTTCTGCCTTGAGATGCTTGTGGAAATAAGCTGTGCGTGAAAGAAAGAAGCAGATATAACTAATGGTGATAATTCCTAATTAGAGTCACTGAGATCAAATCGATTCGTGGCTGACAAGGGAACACAAAAATGGTAACACTTTTACTTGTAAATTTGTGTTTTTCTTTATATATATATATATATACAAACACGATATGATTTCTAGAGCTTATAAAATCATTTTGTGGATCCCACGAGGGGCTTTTATTATTATACATAAAGGAATTCTGGGCTTTTATATTAAAAATAAAGGAGTTCTGACGTTGAACAATTAGATGTTCAACATTGGATCCAAGTTGAAATAATAATAATAGCAACATTCGATGTTGATGTAGGATTGATGGTGAAGTGAGTGTCAACATCGATGACATCTTGTTCCATCCATTAATATTAATCATACAAGCACTTATCTTCAACTTATGTGCATTTGCTTTTGAAACAACTTCAACCAATATATACACTTGAGTAAACTCTATCTTCTCTCCTTTCCTATAAGAGAAAAGAGGAAGGAGGACATGATTTTTTTTTAGGAAAAAAATAAGAATTTAATTTCAAGCCAAATTCACCCTTGGGGCCTTCTAATGGAAAAAGCTTTCTACTTAAGTTTGAGAATCGCCCAGTGCTTCTTCCATTCAATATGTCATTATTATATGTTAATATTGAATCACAATGTCTAATTTTCTAAATATCAACACAAACATATATTTCTTTGATGTTTTAAAATTAAAAAGAAAATTTCTAAGACACTTAAACTATAACCCATTCTTCAACATCATAACAATACAACCTAAAATTAAGAGACCTTGGTGTTTATAAGGACCTATATGTATAAAAATACAAAATCAGTTAAAATAATGAAAGTGCATGTGAAAATAGGAACTAAAATTAATTACCACATCATTTAAAAGTATAAATATATATAAAAGAACAAAAATTAAATTTTCGCATGTTATTGACTTCGATGAAGGCTAATTATTGTTCCACCAATACTAAAGATTTATTCCGGTGTTGGAATTGCTAAAAAAAAATCTCTTAAGAAATCAATTACAACTTAAATATTTAATCCCATGTCTTCTCCACTAATTAAGAATATAAAACTCTTTAGTCCATACAAAATACCATCATCTAAGTATCTAAGTTTTTTTTTTTTTTTTCATTCATATCATTAGAAGATGGAAGAAATACAACTAGATTACTAATTCTCTTTTTTGCTATGAAGACATGCTAGAATAGTATCATGTAAAGATGCTACACCACTCTATTGATCCGTTTGCATTTGTTTAAATCTTTGTTTCATAGTCAAGCAATAAATTAAGAT
Organism: Costus lasius; assembly: GCA_027563935.2. Classification (NCBI taxonomy): domain Eukaryota; kingdom Viridiplantae; phylum Streptophyta; class Magnoliopsida; order Zingiberales; family Costaceae; genus Costus; species Costus lasius. The sequence continues at coordinate 133,429,704 of CM050446.2, read as the reverse complement.
ATTTTTAAAACTTTATCTTCAATCTCAAGACAAGCATCCTTACCCAAAAAAATTGTATAAGTAGAAAACTAGTGATTTCATCTTATTGCCATAATAATATGAACTATATCTAATATTTTTTAAACATAAAAAAATTTCTTTTTTGCCCGTGGAACTAATAGTTTCATCTTCACATATTTCCCATGTATTTAATTCATTTAAGATTTAATAAATTTCAAAAAAATAAATATTCCTTGTAGGATAACTTCTTCCTAAATATAATTGAGCAACAATGTAGAAGATTTCTAACTTATCAATAATTATCTTTGCCATCTTCCCAAACAAGATCGAAAGGAACATCAATGTAGCTTGTTTTCTCAAAGCTTCAGTATACTAAAATATATTCATATCCGATGGTAGTTTAAAGCATCAAATAAGTAAATTTGTACCATGTTTTATAATCAAGAGAACTTTTGTGAGCATGAAAGCTTCAATGTACATGTCACTTCTTCTAACCTTTCAACTATTGGAGTGGCAAACCAATAAGTTGCAATATTACAACTTGTATCAATTGCATCTACGATAATTGATCATTCTTCTCTCATAACAAGATTTCATATATGTTACACACCACCTCATATGAATATTCTTTTCAAAGCAATAATTCATTGCATAACTTCATGGTAAGAATATTAACTATACCACCATTAAAAGTACAATCGTCTATAGTGATAGTATAAACTTTGTTTTTAATATTCCAATTTAGTAAAATTTTCATTATATATTTCAACAAAATCATCTATAGCATAAGGAGCAAGAACATAAATAAATCTATATAAAATATTTAAAATATATTGTCAACTAAAATTAAGTTTCATATTTAAAATTTTTTTAAAAAAGACCCTTATAATGTGATTCAGTAATATCCATGAGTCATCTAAATAATGTGCTATGACAAACATATCATTCTTCTTTTGATTACAAGTACACATGTAACTGGTTATTACTATTCAATTTCTAGGATTTTGTTTTCTAAAAAAAAAGTCATGCAACTTTCTTTTTCAATTTCACAAATTCTCATGATATCACTATTGTATTGCAAACAAATCATCTTAAATGATATCAATTTCACAAATTCTCATGATATCACTAGTTATTATCATTAATTTGTCAACAATTTAATAATTATTTCATTACGAAATTTCACAATGCAAAATATTATTAAAGGAAAATTGTGTGAGACAATAATCATAGATATTAGAAATCATTTTAAAAAAAACTATAGTAAGCAATATATCTTTTGCAAGAGATAAAACATAATGACTATCAATATCTTATTGTTAGGTAAAAAGTTGTATTATATAAATTAAACTAATAAATCTAAATTGATAGACATGAGTAAATAAAAAAAGGTTAGAAGATAAAATCTAGAGGTGACAAATTCTATCCTAAGGCAAAAATCTGATCCTTACGTAAGTTGAATTTAATATTCTATCCCAAGATATAATTAGGTTACTATCCCTACTAACGCGACGATAGGAGAGCCTACCATAGCCTCTTTCAAATTTGAGTAGTAAAAATAGATAGATTTGAGATATGACCTCAAGACTAAGGGAGAAGAGAATAGGAGAGCCTCATAGCCTCTTTCAAATTTGAGTAGTAAAAATAGATAGATTTGAGGTATGACCTCAAGACTAAGGGAGAAGAGAAGGGGGAAAGTCTTTACTTCTCTCCTTATTTATTAAATTTAATTCATATGAAAATGAGAAGAAAAAGACCCTTATTTATAAGGTGAAGACACCCCTTTATCTACACCCTTTTACATATTTAATATAAATTAAATTAAATTGAAAACACTAAAAAAATATATCTCTACGAAAAGATACATATATTAAAAAAAAATTGTTTAGAGAAATTAAATCAAATTAAATATTACAAATTACAATTATTTTTTAAAAAATAAAACACCAACAGAAATTCATAAAAAAACTAAACATACATATAAAATATATATAGCTCATGTGATTATGAGTTTGCTTGCGGTAGTGCAAGTGGCGAGAGCAAGACATGATAATGTAAAGCTTCAAGCAATGTGTAATGAGTTGGCAACCAACAAGTGAGTGGAAGAAAGCTTAGGGCACTAACAACACGAAGACATAGAGATAAATCACAAAAATATATATGATGACATGTACTTGTGATTGTGGATGTGTGTCGTACCCCCAAAATTTTCACTTCTGAAACTCTGAAGATGATTACACAAAGTAACATTCGTCAGCCCTCTTGCACAAAAAAAAACCCCATACCACGGCCCTTGTGTTTAAACCCCGAGCGAGCATCAATTGCTTGCAAGTGGATGAGAGGCATGCACCGAAATTGGGAAGCGGTGATAGACTCTCGCCTCTTATCGCCTTATACTCTTGGTGGCAATAGAAATTCCTGTGTACGATTGGAAGAACACAAAACCTGGACGAATACTCAAAAATCACAGTGCACTTATAGAATTACAATGCACACAAGGACACACTGGAATAAGAGGAAAATATCAATAACTCATTTAAAAAACTTGTTGATATACAAAAACACGCCAACTTCAATTCACTCGAATTCTAAGATGATACAAAGTACTATGATTTGAGTGAGTTTTCTCCTAACAGTGGCTGTTCAAACCTCCAAACAGCGGCTGTCCTCTTGTGTCTCTTCAAAGAAGAAGATTGCCAGAGAGTTCAGATCTCGCAGTTGCTAGAGAAGAGGAAGCCAGCCCTTGTTTCACCCTTGGGTGGTGCTCTTGGCCATGGAAGGAATAGTGGTGTGCCTTGCCCTCGCGCAAAGCCCCCACACCGCCCTTGGGTTGTTGCTGCATACCTAGGAAGTTAGAGCCATCTTCCTGTCATGGTTAGCATGTCTGGATGCACGGTAGAAAGAATCCTAAGTCAAAGGCCAGCATCCCAGCTCAAACCCGCTAGCAAGATCCTCTCCACTCCAACTTCACCCCGGGTCGGTCCCCTGGTGGGTGTGCAGCAATCTATCAGCCAAGAATACCAGCTCGCCTAGTTGGTGTTGCACTCCGGCTAAAGGATGGCACTCTCCTAAGATTTGGGGTTTGAGCCCCCATTGTGCCCCTAGGTATGCCCACGCGTAGACTCTTTCCATCTGGCCATCTCTTTGTGTGTGATTAGCTATAGACAACTTCAAATCAGTTCCTAGTTTAAAACTAAACAAGTTCTTATATAATGATCAATATCATCTTTCGTACATATATCCAAACCACTCTATATCATGGTATTTATGCATCAACTTTATCACAATTCATCTTAAAAAGGAATATAGGTGCGATTCCCATGTGCCATTATAAACCATCATTATCCCAGTAGCGGTGCACCACTAACTTTTGATAAATGTAATTGGCTAGAATTGAGCCTTTCATTATCTGAACTATGGGTCCGTTTGGCTTAGTTTTTGAGACTGCTTATAGTGTTGTGCCAGTAGAAATCAAGAAGCTGAGGTATTTGACCCTTCAACTTCTCTGTTCCAACCCACAAATAGCTGCTTCTCTGAGAAGTAAGGGTGAAGCTGCTTCTCTGGCCCCTCACCAGCTTATGCTCAATTATCCTTATATATAATAATAATTTGTAATAGTATAACTTATAATATTTTTAATAAATATTTTAATTATAGTTAACTATAAATTTAATCATATAATTTTTATCTTAGTAATTTTTTTAATAAAAACTTATTTATTATAAATAGAATAACCTAGCCATAAGCTGTGCATCCAAACACCCTCAAACTTCTTCAACCAGCAAAAGCTAGAAGTAGAAGCTAGGCCAAACAGAGTCTATGTCTCCCTCTACTTGAGTCAGATTATAATATTAAGTTATAAAACTTACTATAGCTTATGCTACTAAGACAAATCATACCTAGCTAGCATCTCCTGCCATCTTGCTTATCTAGTTGATAATTTTTTCTATCTCAAAAAGAAAGTATTAGTAACATTATTAATCTTAACAATAAATTTATTTCTAAGCAAATACACTCTCCAAATCCTCTAACAATGCACTACAACAAGCATTTCTTTTTCATAAGCAGAATAATTGCAAGATTAAGTATTCTACTCTCCAAGACAATTGGCCTTCCTTCTTACACTAGGAAACCTCTAATAGCTCTAAGGCATCTATATGGAAATTTTAGAACAGGTTTGGATGAAACCTCTAATAGTGTTTCTCCCAACACCAACTATGATCCTTCAGATTTGAGAGAGGGGCCACAATTCTAGAGTAACTCTTTATAAATCTCCTGCTAAAAATTAGCCAAACCCAAAAAAGAACAAAGTGTAGTTATTAAAATTGGACTAGGACAATCCTTAATGGCCTTAACCTTGTTTGAGCCCATCCTGACCCCACTTGTCTCAAGACATGTCTAAGAAATTGTATGTTATACCTTGAATTTTTTATTTTTATTTTATTTTATTTTAAATTTCAAAAATCCTATAAATAAACTATTCTCTAATCCTAAGCTGTTAAGCCCTAAAAACTCTCCCTAAATTCTCTCTAAATTTTCCTATAAATATACCTTAACCCTCTCTTAATCCCTATCTTAATCCCTAACTTTACACCTAATTCCCTCTCTCTCTCTCCTCACGCACCGAAGTAGCTCCTCTGTTTTTTCCCCAGCAAACACAGTGGCTGCCTGCCCTTGCTCGTGTCTTCTCCATCAGCGGTGACCGCAGTGAGTCCGATGGCGACGAGAAGGGATGCCGGAGGTCGCCCTTGTTGTCCCTTGAAGCCACGCCCTCCTTCCGACGAAGCTCTGTGCATATGTGGTGGTCCAGCAACAGGCGGCGAGTTCCCCTGTGAATGTGGCGGCTGCGACCTTCTTCCCCTTCCCGGCAACGTCTCCTTCTTCTCTCGTCGGTGGCAAACCTGCCAGCGTTTCTTCCTCCTCTATTCGCGGCGGCGGTGAGCCTTCTTCCCTGGCGTCGTCTTCTCCTCTTTCTGGCATCGGGCAACAAGTTCAGCAGCGGGCGACGTCTCCTCTTTGTATCTTGACGTCGGCGGCCCTGTCTTTTTTCCAGCGCCGGCGACTCTTCCTCTTCTAGAGCCGACGGTCTTTTCCCTCCATCCGGCACCGACGGTCCATCTTCTTCTTCTGGCCGCGAGCACCAGCGATGAACAAAGCGAGCGCGCTCGCTTCCACGTCGAGTTTTCGGCAGAGAAGGGTAAGTTTGGGTTGTTTTATTATTTTTTTATTTAATAAATTGGTAAAAGAAAATCCTAAATTATTATCTTGGGAAATTTCATAAAATTGATTTAAATAGAAAAATTAGATGGTAAGAGTATAATTATGAGTTGATGTATATGATAGATAATTTGGGATAAAGTTGATTTAAATAAGAAGTTAGGGGTTGAGGGCATAGTTATAAGTTGATGCATGTAATGAATAATAACAGATGATTTATTTAAATTGTTCAGTGAAGAAGAGAAGGTAACTTTGATTTCAGAGGAATTCAGGATATCAACGTCTAAGGTAGGAATCCTATCCTATTCCTTTGTTACGGTGTCAAGAACTATAGAATTTGCTACTTATTCCTTTGATTTGATATATGATGTATATATTAGACTTGATTGACACTGATATCTATTTGACTCATCTGCTTGATTTGTTTCTGAAAATCAGTTGACCTCAATTATCTTGTTCATTGGTCATATTCTGTTTCTGTATGCATGGTTAACAAAACTGTATATTTATATCTGATATATTGACATATGAGCATGGTTGAACAATTGTGTATCTGTTGTTATTGACACATGAGTATGTGGAACAGTTGACTATTCGTTATGTTAAAGTCGTGATATATATTGACCTCTGGACTGGATGATTTATTCTCCAGTGGCCTGTTTATCTGAGTTATAGTTCCGACGGGTCTAGCTACATTAACTGTCACGAGAGTAGGGAGTTAACATAATTCGATACCGGATTACACTCCGGGAGGAGGTAATCCGTACAATGGGAAAAATTCCTTTCATGATGAATAATCAAAGAGCTATCTTTACTTGATTCGTATTTGTCAGTGTGGTGAAACCCTAACATCTCGATCTTCCTGAAATTGAAACCCCCCTTAACGTTGTTTCTGATATTGCTTGTACTTAGAGTTCAACACAACCCATCATTTGGTCTTGCCTAGATTCAAACGAGTTGAAGAGCTAGTACTTAACCGCCTAATCCTCATTGGGAATGATAATCTTTTTATTACTTCGATAAATCCATACACTTGCGGAGCGTATCACTTGTCAAATTTATTCATTAAAAAGTGGGAGGATAAATCATAAATTCGTTACTAGACATTTAAGATAAATCATTAAAAAGTGGGAGGATAAATTATAAATTGGGTATAAATACACGAAATCTGATATAAATATATAAAAATATGGGTTGAGTACTGATGACACCGAAATTTATCGTAAATTTCATGCCATTTTGTATATCTTTTTGTGTCATATTATTACCACTTTGCTTATTTTTATGCCTTTCCTATCAATTATTATAAAATCTACTTCTATTTTAGTTTTTTAATCAATTTCAGGCAAAAAGGAATATTTTTCATCAGTTTTCAAGCAATGCAAATGCATGAATGAGTTATAACCATGAAGAGGAGTCTCCCCCATCAAATTTCAAGTCAAAAGGATGCTCCTGACAAAGATACGGCACTGCCGTGTAAATCTACACGGTACCATATTTCACCGCTTTCAACCAGACGAAAATACGGCGCTGCCGTATTTTGCCCCAGAACTTTCACAGTACCGTATTTTGTGCTGATTTCATCCAGAATACCTAAGCAAGAATATGACACTGCCGTGTAGAAGTACACGGTACCGTAATTTTTGGCGATCCAGAACAAAAAGTTTCAGCAGAAATACGACACTATCGTATTTCACTCAGATTTTATCACGGTACCGTATTTTCCATCGATTTTGACCAGAGAGGTTTTGGCACAAATATGACACTGCCGTGGGAAAATACACGGTGCCGTGTTTTCTGCTCGGATTTCACAGAAAGAAATACGGCACTGCCGTATTCAGCATACGGGGCCGTATTTTGTGCCCTGTTTCCTGATTTTTTTGCCTGAATTTTGCGGGGACCATAACGTTTGATCCAGAAGTCCAAATTGAAATCTGAAAGTTGCTACGCACTCGTCGTTAAGAGGAGAAGACACACGAAGTGAAAGCCCTATTTTGTATCCAGTATGGAGGGAGCAATCGACAGAGAGACGCTTAGGGTTCGGCCTCACGCCGAGAGGCGTAGAGACCACCTCAGGCTGTTAAATTTATACTGAAGCTTCGCCTGGTGAAGGAGAGCACACCTCAGAAGTTTCAGAGAGTTTAGAGTCCGATCGAGGGAGAAATCATCAAAACAGTGGTGACGGCACTGTTCACACGTGAAATTACTGGTTGTAATTCAATTACAACCCTGTTTTGTAATTTTTCTTCCCTCTCCTTGATTTCTATTCGCACTGAAACAATATTTTATTGTAATTCCTTCGTCATGGAAGCTTAAACATCTTATGGGACATGGGGTGTAATCCCCTTAATTTTTAATGACTAGATGATTATTATTTTCGTCATGATAAATCTTTGTTATGATAATTCTGCTTTTGTGATGAATTATCTTTAATTTTTAATAGATTTATACTATCATGCATGTTTTAGAATTTTGCAAAATAGACTGAGAGGTTGATTGTGAAATTTGGAACCCTAAAAATTCATTGAGTTCGGAACTTATCGTAAGAGATTAGGTTAGTTCTTTGAATTATGATTTTTAGTGATTTTATTGCCATGTTGATTTTATGAATCTAGGATTGTGTTATTGTGTCAAACATTGATAGATCTTGCACGAGAATGAAGATCGCTCTGTTGGAAAACCCTAAGTGGAACCTGTGTTGAGACTCGAATGCACGAGAGTGATCCTTGAGTTTCCACATGAGATGTTTGACTTAGAATTCAGATGCACGAGAGTGATCCTTGAGTTCTTTATTCAATGATTTACTTATTTTCAGCATTGGATAGATCTTGCACGAGAGTGAGGATTGGTCCTTTGTATGATTGTCTGCGCGAGAGCGAGATGATTCTTTTATGAAGTAAATTAAATCTTTATCGTAAAGAAATTTGACTGACAACCTTTATTTCCTTCTAGTCATTAAAATTAAGGTGGATGAAACCCTAGTCCCAGTTTATCTCTCTCTGATCATTTTTTAGCATACTTTTCTGCATAATTTACTTCCATCATATTCGGCTTGCTTAGCTAATGAGAAAACATCTATTTGGTACTTAACACGTAGGTCTCTGTGGTTCGATATTTTTGTTACTTCGGAGTATCCGTGCACTTGCGGACACAACAAGTGCACAAAAATTTAGGCTGAGTATACGAAAATCTGGTATTATTACACGAATTTTGATATAAATATATGAAAATCTAGTATAAATACACGAATATTTGGTATCAATATATGAAAATCTAGGCTGAATTTCATGTGCATTGACTTCCAAAATCAGAGTTAAAGTTGGTTAGATTTCGTATATGTTGACTTATTTTTATATATTGATCCATCTTTCGTGTATGTAAATCATGCTTTAATATTTATGCGAATGCTTTAAGATTAGTGATTATAAGATTAGAGTACTCTGCTGCATCGCTGGCAACAGATATCCCCAAAATGTTTTTCCAAAAGTTGGGCCTAAGAACAGTACACTAGCAGGAACTTATATAGGATTACGTTGAACGCAAATTTCGTTGTCTACATAATGCTAACTGGACATGATATTGTTCGAATTTGACTCTAGCCAATTTAGTCACTTTAATTTAAATAAATTCTAAGATAAAAAATTATCACCACCAACTATTTATTAGGATATTGGAACCGGTAAGATACCATGACTCTAGAGAAAAGAACTATGTGAACCAATTACAACATATGGTAACATATCATAAAACTATTTATTAGGACATTACAAAGCAAGCATTCACTTATGTAATTATAATAACAACATATTTTGCATCATCAATTAGGATTGAGCCTCCATTTAATGGAACTTATATCGCACTACTCGAGCTCAAAGGCAGATGTTGGAAAGCTATCAGATAGTCCAGTGCCAGTCTTGAAAGTAATTTTGTTCGTCAATGGATCATCAACGTACATCTCCACAACTGACAACCACAACATGAGTTCCTTTGTCTTCACTCCGGTCATCTTTTTCATCTTGCCCTCTTGCACAAATGCGGTTACCTCAGGAGCATAAGACACTTGCCGTTTGATCTTCTTGAACATGTGGTCCTTTTTCTTTTTCTGAATGAGCCATATGAATCCCGCTTCTCTATTGAAGCCAAACTCCACAATGTCCTCGAGAGGAAAGAGACCTTGAGGGAGGCCGATCTGTTTGAGCAACTCAATTGCCTTTTCCCTGCAAAGAGCATCTCCACAGCATACTTCGGCACCCTTTCGATAGTTGTCGATGGCTAGCGTTGCCATATCGATGTCTTCTTGAAGATAAGAGAGATGGCAAGTGCTTGTGAATGTAAGTTGTGAGTGTGGTAATCCAAGGATTCGGACTGGTGAGTACTTATAGCGTGCAAAATAGTACAAGTTTGACCAATCGCCAGCTAGATTTTGGCGCAGAGACGGCATGCTGGTCAACGAAAGAAACGGAGGCATTTACCGTTTCAGATACGCTTGATTATTAATTGTAGTCGTTCATAGTTTACTTAAAATGGTACGCAGTGGCTTCGGCGTTTGCTCTCTTCTGGAACGAGAAGAAATTAAGTCAAGAGTCAAACTTTAAACGTGTGAGCACAGATTGATTCATTCAGTCAAAGTTAAAATCCATAAGACTTGGAAGAGCTCAGCAAGGACTCCAAACTTAATCATTATCTCGAGCTCCAACTAGATTAAAGTAATAAATTTAAATTAGCTGGTTTTTTTTGAAAGATACATACATTGTACGCTCGTTGAAGGAACTGCAAAAAGTCTTCATGCAGAATTTACTACGAGGGCCATCCTTTTTTTGCTGCCTCTAAATATATTTTGAGAACTTATTTAATTTCTTGGTCTTGTATATTTCTTTTCATTTTTTAAAAAAATTATAAGTTCTAGGTTATTTTTTTTTATCTTTTATAGAAAATGTCCATTTTGCACCAACACCCTCCAACGCTGAGGTATCTACATAAGCACACTAGTCTACACATACCTCATTTGTATATACTTATGAAATTCAAAAATTTTAATATATTAACTTATTTTGATCAATGGGATACACTAAAATAAAGTTATTTGTATTAATTAAGAAAAATATTCTAAACAATAATCGTGAAATTTCATGGTATTAAAAGTGAAAACCTAAATAAGAGATGCATTTGAAAAGAGTGTCGTATGCAATACAAATTTTTGGTTTTTTTTTAATCTTTCAAATCTTTTAGTATCACATGAATTTATTTTTTTTAAAAAAAATAATTTAATCTATAACCTAAAAAAAAGAATTTTTTTTTCTTATGTACCTTCTAAAGAAAACTAGAAAATCTAAAAACATGTCAAACTCTAGTTTTGGTGGACTAAGCTAGTCCCATGTTCTATATAATTTTAACCTAATTAGTTGCCCTTACTTGGTAGTTGTTGAGGGGTCTCAACTACAAGGTAGTTGTTGTGTATGGCTACCTTCGTACGGTCCGAATGAAGTATATAGAAGCATCAAGAAAAAGAAAAAGAGTAGCTTTTGGCGTGAAATATTTGATGTATAAGTGTGGTCTAGAGACTTAGGGTAGAACTTATGAGTTCGGATAAATTGTACTAAGACATAGTAAGAATAAGCTTTTCATTAGGGCACATATGAGAACGAAGTACTCAACTCTAAGTGGTCACTCTAGGATATCGTGAGAATAAGATTCACCAAGTGGCATATAAGAAACACAATTATTCAATCCATGGCAAGGCATAGAGGATTATGAGTATGATAGATCAAACTAGGGTTAGATGAAATTAAGCTTTACTTAGAGGCACGTAAAAAAAGATGTGCTTGACCATGAGATTAGTCTCATGGATTTTTAAGTATAGACAAGTCACAGTAGGGCTTAATGAGAGCAAATTTTGCCTACAAGCATGTGAGGGAGAAGTACTTAATCACAATGATGCAAGTGCAAAAGCAAGGCAAATGATCACTATGAAGTTCAAATTTATTCATTAAAAAGTGGTAGGATAAATCATAAATTCATTACTGGACATTGTGACCATTATTAAGAGAAACTATGTGAACCAATTACAAATTATGGAGATACTATTTAATAATAAACTGTGATAATACAATACAAGAGTAAGCCTTCACTTATTTAATTGCAACAATGATGTATTTCAAAACTATCACAATAAATATGAGCCTCCATTTAATGAATCTTATATCTCACTCCTCTAGCTCAAAGGCAGATCTTGGGAAGCTATCGGATAGCCCGGTGCCAGTCTTAAAAGTTATTTTGGTTGATGATGGATCATCAATATACATCTCCACAACAGAAAGCCACAACATAAGTTCCTTTGTCTTCACTCCAGTCATCTTTTTCATCTTACCTTCTTCCACAAATGAAGTCACCTCAAGAGCATAGGACACTTGCCGTTTGATCTTCGTGAATGTATGATCCTTTTTCTTTTTCTGAATGAGCCAAATGAATCCCGCTTCTCTGTTAAAGCCAAACTCCTCAATGTCCTCAGAGGAAAGAGGCCTTCAGGGAGGCCGATCTCTTTGAGCAACTCAGTTGACATTTTTCTGCTAGGAGCATCCCCCTGATATATCTCAGCACCCTTTCGATAGTTGTTGATGGTTGGTGATGTCATATCACTTTCTTGCTAAAGCTAATGGGAGACTAGAAACGTTTGTGAATGTCAGTTGTGAGTGTGGTGATGGAAGGATTGGGCTTTGGGAGTATTTATAGCGTGCAAACTAGTAGAAGGTTGACTGCTAGCTAGCTAGAGTTGACCACGTTGTGTGCGGAGATGGCAAGCTGGTCAACCATCTAAATGGTGGCATTTACCGTTTGTGATACGTTTAATTATTTATTTATTGTAGTCGTAGATTAAATGATATGTGCGCTGACTTCGGTGTTGCTCTCGTCTGCCACGAGAAGAAATTAAGTTCTGAATCAAAATTTAGCGTGTAAGTACAGATTGACTCACCAGTCAAAGTCAAAAACTATGAGACTTGAAGAGCTCGTCAAGGATCCCAAACTTAATAATTATCACTAGCTCAGACTACCCTAAACTCTCAAGTAACAAATATAATTATAATGAGCTTAGACAACAGGGAAGAGATTATATCTTTATTATATGATAAAATTAAATCTTAAATAAGAGCACTTTATCTCTATGGTGGATGTCGTTTTCCTGTTATAAAGATATAATACATGAAAAACTAGGGTTTTCCGTTATATGTTGTTCTATTGTATTATTGGAAGACATTACATGACTTCATTATCATAAGAAACTATCGCTCCATTTGCCCATATGAGATTGTTAGATCTACTCTAATATTTAATTAAGAGCATTCAATTCAATCTCCTTCCCTATGTTGTTTGAACTCAAGTACTAGAATGTATCTTACTTATATAGTTCAATTATTATAATTTTCCACTAGACTAATTCAATAAATATATTTATTTGAGTATCATCATGTATTTTTAGAATCTGCTTGGCTCCGTTGTCATAACTTTCATAACTTTGCTAAAATGTAGTGTACTGCACTTTGCTTTGCTATAATAATTTATAAACTATTTGGTCAATAATTTTTTAATTATTGTTATGTACTGTCATAATTTAAAGTTGTTGAGTAAAATTTTTACTATTGTTTCTCTAATATCAAAATGACCAAATTGTACATATATATTATTTTAAAATTTTATAAGCTTACTTTAGAATAATATTATAAATAAATAATATTTCTATTAAGACAGAATTCAAATAAAATTTAGGATTATCAAAATTTATAATAAGAGAATTCTATTAAAGTAAATTTTAAATATAAAGTGAGTACTGAAGTACAACCACAAATAAAAAAGAATAATGTCTCTTTGTCTTCTCATCTTATCACATATATCATTCCTTCCCCTTTCTATCAAACTATCAAAGCAAGAGCAATTTTATTTCATAATTCATCTTCCTTAAACCATTTTTTATTGGTCCCTCATATATTTGATAGTTTATTTTATCAATTAAAATATGAATTATCTTGTAACAATACAAATGCAGAATCCATCTTAGATTTTCTCAAAAAAAAATATACAAAATAATAGTCATAATAATAATGTCTCTTCTTTTCAAATAAAAATGATGACATGTTATATAAAATTTTAAATCTTACTTTCTAAACACTAATACTACGCTAAACACAACCTCGAAATGACAAATTGCCGGGTTAAAATGTTTTTGCATCACCGGCGCAAAAAATCCAGGTGAAAAAATCTCCTGCACATCACCCGCAAAAGGGACACCGTGGAGACAAAAATCCAGCTTCTATAAATGTAGTTGAAAAAACTCCAGATGAAAATCTCTTGGACATCACCGGGAAAAGAGGCGTAGTGAAGACAAAAAAATCCAGCTTCCACGGATTAGCTTTTCTTTAGCTTTTCTGAAAAAGTGGAAGCTGAAAAAGTTTTTTTCAGCTTTTTTGACTTTTACAATATTTTTGCTGCTGTGGCTTGATATTTATCAAACGACAAATTTTCAGCATAGGACACTTAGCCACTTCATCTTCTTAAATAGTTAAATGTGAGATTCTTCTTCTTTCTTTGAGTAAGCCATATGAATTCTGCTTCTCTGTTGAAGCCAAACTCCTCATGTCCTCGAGAGGAAGGAAACCTTGAGGAAGGCCAATCTCCATGAGTAACTCAATTGACTTTTTTCCTTAAAAAAGCATCGCCATGGCACACCTCAGCACCCTTTCGATAGTTGTCGATGGTTAGTGATCCCATATCAATTCTTTTGAAAGCTAGGAGGAGAATGCAAAAAGTTTGTGAATGCGAGTTGTGAGTGTGGTGATGAAGGGATTGGACTTGGAGAGTATTTGTAGCTAGCGAGAGTTGACCATTTTGGGCGGCGGAGACGGCAATCTGGTCAACGATCAAAACAGAGGCATCTACTGATACGCTTAATTGTAGTTGCAGATAATTTACTTAAATGGTGTGTGCGGTGACTTCCGCGTTGCTCTCGTAAGCAACATGAAGAAATTAAGTGAAGTCAAAGGCAGATGTTGTGATGTTATTTAATCATAAATTATGTATTGGCATATTACAACATAAGAATATTTAATTGCTACAATAGTACATTTTAAATCATCAAATAAATATGAGCCTCTATTTAATGGATCTTACATCTCACTCTTCTAGGCTGAGTACACAAAAATTTAGGCTGAGTATACGAAAATATGGTATTATTACACGAATTTTGATATAAATATATGAAAATCTAGTATAAATACACGAATATTTGGTATCAATATATGAAAATCTAGGCTGAATTTCATGTGCATTGACTTCCAGAATCAGAGTTAAAGTTGGTTAGATTTCGTATATGTTGACTTATTTTTATATATTGATCCATCTTTCGTGTATGTGAATCATACTTTAATATTTATGCGAATGCTTTAAGATTAGTTATTATAAGATTAGAGTACTCTGCTGCATCGCTGGCAGCAGATATCCCCAAAATGTTTTTCCAAAAGTTGGGCCTAAGAACAGTACACTAGCAGGAACTTATATAGGATTACGTTGAACGCAAATTTCGTTGTCTACATAATACTAACTGGACATGATATTGTTCGAATTTGACTCTAGAGCCGATTTAGTCACTTTAATTTAAATAAATTCTAAGATCAAAAATTATCACCACCAACTATTTATTAGGATATTGCAACCGGTAAGATACCATTAATGACTCTAGAGAAAAGAACTATGTGAACCAATTACAACATATGGTAACATATCGTAAAACTATTTATTAGGACATTACAAAGCAAGCATTCACTTATGTAATTATAATAACAACATATTTTGCATCATCAATTAGGATTGAGCCTCCATTTAATGGAACTTATATCACACTACTCGAGCTCAAAGGCAGATGTTGGAAAGCTATCAGATAGTCCAGTGCCAGTCTTGAAAGTAATTTTGTTCGTCAATGGATCATCAATGTACATCTCCACAACTGACAACCACAACATGAGTTCCTTTGTCTTCACTCCGGTCATCTTTTTCATCTTACCCTCTTCCACAAATGCAGTCACCTCAGGAGCATAAGACACTTGCCGTTTGATCTTCTTGAATGTGTGGTCCTTTTTCTTTTTCTGAATGAGCCATATGAATCCCGCTTCTCTATTGAAGCCAAACTCCGCAATGTCCTCAAGAGGAAAGAGACCTTGAGGGAGGCCGATCTGTTTGAGCAATTCAATTGCCTTTTCCCCGCAAAGAGCATCTCCACGGCATACTTCGGCACCCTTTCGATAGTTGTCGATGGCTAGCGTTGCCATATCGATGTCTTCTTGAAGATAAGAGATGGCAAGTGCTTGTTAATGTAAGTTGTGAGTGTGGTGATCCAAGGATTCGGACTGGTGAGTACTTATAGCGTGCAAAATAGCACAAGTTTGACCAATGGCCAGCTAGATTAGACCGAGTTGGCGCACAGGCGGCATGCTGGTCAACGATAGAAACGGAGGCATTTACCGTTTCAGATACGATTGATTATTAATTGTAGTCGTGCATAGTTTACTTAAAATGGTACGCAGTGACTTTGGCGTTTCCTCTCTTCTGGAACAAAAAGAAATTAAGTCAAGAGTCAAAATTTAAACGTGTGAGCACAGATTGATTCGTTCAGTCAAAGTTAAAATCCATAAGACTTGAATAGCTCCGCAAGGACTCCAAACATTATCGCGAGCCCTCAAACTAGATTAAAGTAATAAATTTAAATTAGCTGGTTTTTTTGAAAGATACATGCATTGTACGCTCGTTGAAGGAACTGCAAAAAGTCTTCATGCAGAATTTACTACGAGGGCCACACTTTTTGCTGCCTCGAAATTTATTTTGAGAACTTATTTAATTTCTTGTTTTATATATTTCTTTTCATTCTTAAAAAAAAATTATAAGTGCTGGGTTATTCTTTTTTATTTTTATAGAAAATATCCATTTTGCACCAACACCCTCCAACGCTGAGGTATCTAGCTACATAAGCACACTAGTCTACATAGACCTCATTTTTATATACTTATGAAATTCAAAATTTTAATATATTAACTTATTTTGATCTAATGGGATACACTAAAATAAAGTTATTTGTACTAATTAAGAAAAATATCCTAAACATTAATCGTGAAATTTCATGATATTAAAAGTGAAAACTTAAATAAGAGATGCATTTGAAAAGAGTATTGTATGCAATGCAAATTTTTGGTTTTTTTAATCTTTCAAATCTTTTACTATCACATGAATTCATTTTTTTTAAAAAAAAATAATTTAATCTATAACCTAAACAAAAGAATTTTTTTATTTTTATGTACCTTTTAAACAAAACTAGAAAATCTAAAAACATGTCAAACTCTAGTTTTGGTGCACTAAGCTAGTCTTATGTTCTATATAATTTTGACCTAATTAGTTGCCCTTGCTTGGCAGTTGTTGAGGGGTCTCAACTACAAGGTAGTTGTTGTGTATGGCTAGCCTTCCTACAGTCCGAATGAAGTATGTAGAAGTATCAAGAAAAAGAGTAGTTTTTGGCGTGAAATATTTGATGTATAAGTGTGGTCTAGAGACTTAGGGTAGAACTTATGAGTTTGGATAAATTGTACTAAGACATAGTAAGAATAAGCGTTTCCTTAAGGCACGTACGAGAAAGAAGTACTCAACTCTAAGTGGTCACTCTAGGACATCGTGAGAATAAGATTCACCAAGTGGCATATAAGAGACACAACTATTCAATCCATGGCAAAGCACAGAGGATTATGAGTATGATAGATCAAACTAGGGTAACATGAAATTAAGCTTTACTCAGAGGCACGTAAAAAAAGATGTGCTTGACCATGAGATTAGTCTCATGGATTTTTAAGTATAGACAAGTCACAGTAGGGCTTAATGAGAGCAAATTTTGCCTACAAGCATGTGAGAGAGAAGTACTTGATCACAATGATGCAAGTGCAAAAGCAAGGCAAATGATCACTATGAAGTTCAAATTTATTCATTAAAAAGTGGTAGGATAAATCATAAATTCATTACTGGACATTGTGACCATTATTAAGAGAAACTATGTGAACCAATTACAAATTATGGAGATACTATTTAATAATAAACTGTGATAATACAATACAAGAGTAAGCCTTCACTTATTTAATTGCAACAATGATGTATTTCAAAAATATCACAATAAATATGAGCCTCCATTTAATGAATCTTATATCTCACTCCTCTAGCTCAAAGGCAGATCTTGGCAAGCTATCCGATAGTCCGGTGCCAGTCTTAAAAGTTATTTTGGTCGATGATGGATCATCAATATACATCTCTACAACAAAAAGCCACAACATAAGTTCTTTTGTCTTCACTCCAGTCATCTTTTTCATCTTACCTTCTTCCACAAACGCAGTCACTTCAGGAGCATAGGACACTTGCCGTTTGATCTTCTTGAACGTATGATCCTTTTTCTTTTTCTGAATGAGCCATATGAATCCCGCTTCTCTGTTGAAGCCAAACTCCTCAATGTCCTCGAGAGGAAAGAGGCCTTCAGGGAGGCCGATCTCTTTGAGCAACTTAGTTGACTTTTTTCTGCAAGGAGCATCCCCTAATATATCTCGGCACCCTTTTGATAGTTGTTGATGGTAAGTGATGCCATATCACTTTTTTGCTGAAGCTAATGGAAGAGGAGAAACGTTTGTGAATGTGAGTTGTGTGTGTGGTGATGGAAGGATTGGGCTTTGGGAGTATTTATAGCATGCAAACTAGTACAAGATTGACCGCTAGCTAGCTAGAGTTGACCACGTTGTGAGCGGAGAGGGCAAGCTGGTCAACGATCTAAATGGTGGCATTTACCGTTTGTGATACGTTTAATTATTTATTTATTGTAGTCTTAGATTAAATGATACGTGCGCTGACTTCGGCCTTGCTCGCGTCTGCCACGAGAAGAAATTAAGTCATGAATCACAATTTAGCGTGTAAGTACATATTGACTCATCCAGTCAAAGTCAAAATCCATGAGACTTTAAGAGTTCGTCAAGGACACCAAACTTAATAATTATCATGAGCTCAGACTACCCTAAACCCTCAAGTAACAAATATAATTATAATGAGCTCATACAATAGGGAAGAGATTATATCTTTATTATATGATAAAATTAAATCTTAAATAAGAGAACTTTATCTCTATGGTGGATGTTGTTTTCCCGTTATAAAGATATAATGCATGAAAAACTAGGGTTTTTCCATATGTTGGTCTATAGTATTATTGGAAGACATTACATGACTTCATTATTACAAGCAACTATCGCTCCATTTGCCCATATGAGATTGTTATATCTACTCTAATAATTAATTAAGTGCCTTCAATTCTATCTCCTTCTCCTTGGTAATGTTGTTTGAACTCAAGTACTAGACTGTATCTATTATTATAATTTTCAACTAGACTAATTCAATAAATATATTCATTTCAGTAATATCATGTATTTTTAGGGTTTATTTAGCTCCGTTGTTATAACTTTTTTAATTTTGTTAAACTATATTGTACTGCACTTTGGCACTTTGCTATGTTATGATAATTTATAAACTGTCTGGTAAATAACTTTTTAACTATTGTTATTTAGTATCATAATTTAAATTTGTTTAGTAAATTTTTTTTATTGATGTTGCTGCTAAATATCAAAATGACCAAATTGTACATATATATTATTTTGAAATTTTATAAGCTCATTTTAGAATAATATTATAAATAAATAATATTTTTATTAAGGCAAAATTCAAATAAAATTTAGGATTACTAAAACTTGCAATAGGAGAATTCTATTAAAGTAAATTTTAAATATAAAGTAAATACCGAGATACATCCACAAACAAAAAAGAATAACGTTTCTTTGGCCCCTCATCTCTTATGCTATCACATGTGGGGGTTGGCAATTTAACCTGTCGGATTCGGGTACCCGACCCATTTATACCGGGTTCAGATACCCATTTACCTAATTAAGACAGGTTCGGGTTTGATGGGTCGAGTTTTAATCGGGTTCGGGTTTAGGGATGCGGATACTCGATACTCGATTTCAAGAATAAATATAAATATATTTTTTATTATTAAAATATAAATAATAATAAAATAACTATTATATAAATATTTATTATTAGTAAAAATATAAAAATAACAATAAATAGTTATTATATAAATATATTATTATTATTTTATTTTTTAAAATTATATTTTATAAAATATAAATAATATATAATAAATAATTTATATTTTATTTAATTGGGTACCTATAGGTACCCATTTAAATACCCGTCCTGAGTTCGGGTTATACAATAGGGTACCCGACCCGAGTTCGGGTAGCGGGTTTTCCTAATCGGATTGAGTTTGGGTTTGGGTTTTGGTGACAAGGTAAGTACCCGACCTGTTGCCACTCCTAATCACATGCATCATTCTTTCCCCTTTTCATCAAAGCACGAGCAATTTTATTCAATAATTCATCCATCTTTCTTAAACTACTTCTTGTCGATCGATCGTATGTTTAATAGTTTATTCTATTAATTAAAATATCTATATGAAGAAAATTTGGATAGTCTTATAAAATATTAGTCGTAATATCAATGTCTTTGGTTTTCAAATAAGAATGATGATATGTTAGGTATGATTTTAAATCTTACTTTTAAACACTAATACTATGCTAAACACAACCTCGAAATGACAAATGGGCCGGATAAAAATGTTCTTGCATCACCGGTGCAAAAAAATCCAGGTGAAAAAAATCTCCTGGACATCACCGGCTAAAGGGGCACAGTGGAGACAAAAATCCAGCTTCTATAAATGTTGCTGAAAAAACTCCAGATGAAAATCTCTTGGACATCCCCGGGAAAATTTTCTAAGAATCCGCATATTACTAGAAAATTAAGAAGCCAAAGCTCTTGATCTGCATACTACTCGCCCCAATCCCAAGGCACCATTCACATTAATATTAGGATTAGTATAGTAATTAATATTAAAATTAGAATTAGTATTAATATTAGTATTAGCATTAGCATTAGTATTAGTATTAATATTAGGATTAGAAAAGCCTCGAGATCTGGACTAACTTTAATCAAAGGCTACGGTTGTGGCTTCTGAAAATTCTAGAAATCTGAAAATTCTAGAAATCTGAAAATTCCTAGAAAACGCGCCCCCGGAAAAACTGAAAAGAGGTGTAGTGGAGACAAAGATCCAGCTTCCACGGATTAGCTTTTCTGAAAAAGTGGAAGCGGAAAAATTTTCTTCTTCTGCTTTTTAAGCTTTTTCAGCTTTTTTGACTTTTATCAGATTTTAGTTGCTGAGGCTTGATATTACCAAACGACAAATTTTCAGTATACGACACTTTCTATAGTTGTCGATGGTTAGTGATCCCATATCAATTTCTTTTGAAAGCTAGGAGAAGAGTTTGTGAATGCGAGTTGTGAGTGTGGTGACGAAGGGATTGGACTTGGAGAGTATTTGTAGCATGCAAGACAGTAGAAGTTTGACCAATAGCTAGCGAGAGTTGACCATTTTGGGGGCGGAGACGGCAATCTGGTCAACGATCAAAACAGAGGCATCTACCGTTTCTGATACGCTTAATTATTAATTGTAGTTGCAAATAGTTTACTTAAATGGTGTGTGCGGTGGCTTCGGCATTGCTCTCGTAAGCAACAAGAAGAAATTAAGTGAAGTCAATATTTAAACGTGTGAGTACAGATTGACTTGTAAAGGCAAAGTTAAAATCCATGAGACTTGAACAGCAGCACATCAAGGACTCCAAACTTAATAATTATCGTGAGCTCAAATTAGATTAAAGTAATAAATTTAAATTAGCTGGTTGTTTTTTGGAAGATACATACATTCGTAGAAGGAACTGCAAGAAATTTTACTTTACTGCAAATTTTACTAAAAAGGCCATACATTTTGCTTCCTCTAAATTTGTTATGGGAGCTTCTTTAAATTCTCGGCCTTTTGTATTTCTTTCCATTCTTAAAAATAAAATGCAAGGGCTGAGTTATTATTTTCATACATAGCAAGATGAAGGATTTTTAAAATAGTGGTTAGGAAAATGGTTGAATATTAATTATTAAATTAATAAAATAAATATAAATATAACTATTGAAGGGGTCAATAATTTAACTAATAAGAGTTATTGTTATTGATAATAAGATTTTGAATTAATTCCTGTCTTCATTAATTATTTATCTATATAAAAAAGAAATTGTATGTAAAAAGAAAATATACAAACCAATTATAACACATTGATATGTTATTTAATTATACATTATTTATTGGCATATTACGACATACGAATATTTAGTTGCCACAACAGTATATTTTAAATCATCAAATAAATATGAGCCTTTATTTAATGGATCTTATATCTCACTCCTCTAGCTCAAAGGCAGATCTTGGGAAGCTTTCGGATAGTCCAGTGCTCGTCTTGAAAGTGATTTTTGTCGATGATGGATCATCAATATACATCTCTACAACAGATAGCCACAACATAAGTTCCTTTGTCTTCACTCCGATCATCTTTTTCATCTTACCTTCTTCCACAAATGCAATCACCTCTGGAGCGTAGGACACTTGCCGCTTGATCTTCTTGAAGGTATGATCCTTCTTCTTCCTTTGAAGGAGCCATATGAATCCTGCTTCTCTATTGAAGCCAAACTCTTCGATGTCTTCAAGAGGAAAGAGACCTTGAGGAAGGCCAATCTCTTTCAGCAACTCAATTGACTTTTTCCTGCAAAAAAGAGCATCCCCACGGCACACCTCGGCACCCTTTCGATAGTTGTCAATGGCTAGTGATGCCATAGCAATTTATGTTAGAAGCTAATAGGAGATGAGAAGTGCTTGTGAATGTGAGTAGTGAGTACGTGGTGGAAAGATTGGGCATGGAGAGTATTTATAGCATGCAAAATGGTATGAAGTTTGCCCAATAGCTAGCTAGAGTTGACCATGTTAGGAACCGAGACGGCAAGCTGGTCAATGATCAAACGGAGGCGTTTACCGTTTCTTTTACGCTTAATTATTAATTGTAGTTGTAGATAGTTTTAGATACTGCAGTGACTTTGTTGCTTCAATCATCTGGAATGAGGAGTATTTACGTTAAGGTTCAAACTTTGTATTTTTTTTTTTTTTTTGGAAGGAATCACAAGTGGGAAAAAAAGGGAAAGTATTATTTTTTTCTTGTTTTTTTCAAAGTTCTCTTATTTTTTAAAAAAAGATAAAAATAAAGTCGCTATCATCTTCACCCACGACAAAAAAACACAAGGTTAAACGTGTTAATACAGATTGACTCGTTCAGTCGAAGTTCGGGCCTCTCTCTCTCTCTCTCTCCTGTCTCTCTGGGCACCTACCCACTCTACAGTTGGAATAGTCGTTTTGATTTCAAGTCAACGTTTATTGATTCTTGTCAATCAAAGTCTAAGTAGAAGGTTTGTCTTTGCAACGGTTGGAACTTAAAATTTATCAAATAATTTTATTCATTCCCATTAGATTAATTAAGAACGGTCAAGACTCGAGTGAATATTATGAAAAAGCCTTTTTTTTAATATCTTCGCCCGTGTTCTTACTATCTTAGAAAAGCTTTTATCAAATGATCAAATCTTGTAAAATTAATTAAATATGTAGGTCTCCACGCAAAGGTAAATAATCAATATGACGTTATCCAAAATCGAAACAAATGCTTGATCAAATTTAGACATTGATAAGGACTAAATCACAAATTTATAAGTGAACATCTAGTCAAACATTAACATAAAACTATTTGAAACAATTACGACACATTCATTTGGATATTACAATCAAGAGAAGCATTCACTTATTATTGTAACAATAATATATTTTAAATTATTAGCTACATATAAACCTCTATTTAAAGGACTGCATATCTCATTCCTTTATCTCAAACGTAGATATTGGGAAGCTATCAGACAATTAGTGCCAGTCTTGAAAGTTACTTTAGTTGATGATGGATCATCCATATACATCTCCACAACGGATAACCACAACATGAGCTCCTTGGTCTTTACTCCACTCATCTTTTTCATTTACCTTCTTCTACAAATGCAGTCACTTCAGGAGCATAAGACACTTGCCGCTTGATTTTCTTGAATGTGTGATCCGTCTTCTTTCTTTGGATGAGCCATATGAACCCTGCTTCTCTATTAAAGCCAAATTCTTCCATGTCCTCCTGAGAGAAGAGACGTTTGTTGACACAGATTTATATAGAGTTTCATGTGTCAATTTACTTATGAAATCATGCCTATTTCACACTTTAAGCCTTGCAATTGCCTATATTTAGATACATTTATGGAATCTACACCTGTTTCAGTATTTTCACGTTTTCAGGTCAAATTGACTACATAAAGGGTAGATTCTGACACTTTGATAGTAGAAGAGCTCATCCTAACTCAAGATGATCCTAACCAGGA
This sequence comes from Costus lasius, assembly GCA_027563935.2. Classification (NCBI taxonomy): domain Eukaryota; kingdom Viridiplantae; phylum Streptophyta; class Magnoliopsida; order Zingiberales; family Costaceae; genus Costus; species Costus lasius. The sequence goes on along the minus strand of CM050446.2, from coordinate 133,406,040 downwards.
GTTTTCAGATTCATTGAAGCCTTCGTTGGAAATCACGACCGGGTCCCGATCAGAATCATGCCCGTGATCATCGTTATGCCTGAAGCTGCAATTTGACAAATCACGACCGGGTCATGACCAAATTCTCGCCCATGATCGCGAACCCGCCTGTTACGAAATCGCGATTTTAGCCTAGATTTTTCCAACTTGACCTAAGGGAAGGCTTGAGGGCACCTAGGACCTTTCTCCCCCATTGACAAAGGGGGCGTGAAGCAGCTTTCGGCGCTAGATTCTAACCATGGAACCATCATTCCACGAGATGGGCGGCTGCAGCTTTGCAGGAAGAAGAAAGGCTGGCAGCGAAGACTTCTTCCGTCTGAAAAAAACAGCGCCTACAGGAACTTTGCAGGGCATGGGAAGACAAAAAAGTCCACTTGGAGGAGGATATAAAAGGGAGTTCAGCATAAACCTAGAGGGGGGTTCGCACGGGTGAAGAACGAGAGAAGAGGCTGCGAAGAAGAGGTTGCGCACCAGGAGAAAGGGGGCTGCGCAATTGCATACATTGAAGATATTTGGTGCGTGAGCTCCTTAGGGGTTAAATCTGTAAGGAAGATTCTACTTTTTACATTCATTTTGCTGAACTATTCTGTGTAATCTTCTTAGCAAAGTGTTGCATGATCTTGCCTATCTTTTGTGATCACTGCATAAACTTACACATGTATGAGATGTATCTGATTGTAGTTCACGCTTTCACCATGAACATGTTAGGCTAAACTCTCAATCAGGATGTGGGAGTAGCCCTTTTGATACCTTACTAGCTTGGTAGTCTAGATTTGAATGCTATAATCCAACTCGATCCTATGTGCGCGCCTTGCCTGCGCATCCCCCAAAGGGTGCGCTTGAACCTTTGCCCCTTGATTTGAGGTTTGTAAATTAGATAATCACAGGGAAACTCGCTGATTGTCTGTACTCAACCTAGGGGTAGTTAGGGTTTTAGACGCGTCGGGGAGATCACAAGTCCGACCGCACGTCCGAAGCATTCGATCGGGGGTTTTATCAATTTTGTTTGACCGCTTTGCCTACGTCTCTCGAAAGGGAGCGTTTGAGCCTATATTTTCTCGTGTGGGATTTGTAAGGCAGAAATTCTTAGGAAAAATTCACTTGACGAACTGTACTCTCTTTGTGTGAGCTCCTGGATGTTAGACGCACCTGGCAAACTTCTTGCGTGCCAGTACGTTAGACTCTAGGAACTCTATGCCTGCGCTGCCCGAAAGGGCGCGCTTGAGCCAGGAGTTACGCGGGGGAGGTTTGTAAGCCAGGAATTCTCGTGGAGGACCTCTTTTGTCATCTTGTGCCCATATTGGAAGTACTAGGAGCTTAGGCGTGTTGGGGAGAAGCGTTTCCAACCAGCGCCAGAACTTAACAGATTTGACCTATAGCTGTGATTGTAGAAGAAACCGGCTGTAGGAGGGAGCAACTACCTAAGTGACAAGGAAGCCGAGTCCCTTGAACTAGAAAGGATAAAGGCATTAGAGTCTGGACTATGAAGCTGTAAGAAGTCAAGGCGGTGAACCCACATCCTGATATTGCAAACTATTAAGACTCTCTCGTGCAAATTCCTCCAATTACATTTTCGTGTATTTAATTAGTTAACATTTAGAGTTCGTTAATTCCACATCGTCTAGCTTTCAAATTCGAGATCTGTCGGTATTTGTCCATCAGTCCCTGTGGGATCGATATTTTATTACTTCGATAGACCCGTGCACTTGCGGGTAACGCCTGCCTATACCGGTGGGGGCTATCAAGATTTTGGCGCCGTTGCCGGGGACTGATTTTGACAATATTGACTAGATTAAAAAATTATTAGACTAGACATTTTCAGTTTGTTAGTATACTTTCTTTTATTTCATTTTACACCTTTCTTGATTTATCGAAACACCTGCTTGTTAGAATTTTAGTTTATGCATAGAACTCCACGACCGGAACCTGCAATACCATTTGATTCGGAAATTGAACGAACGTTCCGGCATCGCAGAAATATTCAGAAATATCAACCGAAGAAGAATTCACAAACATCAAAAATGGACGGTAACAAATCACTCCGAGACTTCGCTGCACCAAATGTTCAAGGACTGCATTCTAGCATTGCACGTCCGCCAATAGAAGCGAACAATTTTGAGATAAAACCGTCACTTTTATCGATGTTACAGCAAAACCAATTCGGTGGATCACCGACTGAAGATCCAAACATGCACTTGTCTGTTTTTCTTGAATACTGTGACACTCTTAAAATGAATGGTGTAACCACTGACGCTCTGTGGCTACGACTTTTTCCTTTTTCACTTAGAGACAGGGTGCGGGCTTGGTTACATTCATTACCATCAGGATCCATTACCACATGGGATCAACTCTCACATGCTTTTCTTGCAAAATACTTTCCTCCGAGCAAAACCGCGCAACTGAGAAACCAGATTACCAATTTCTCTCAAAAAGAAGGCGAATCATTATATGAGGCATGGGACCGCTTCAAGGAATTGTAGCAAATGTGTCCTCACCACGGCCTCGAGAAATGGGTACTGGTACATACATTTTATAATGGCTTGCTTTATAACACTCGTCTTACCGTTGATGCAGCCGCTGGAGGAGCTTTGATGAACAAGGCTGTCGATGAAGCCTACAATTTGATAGATGAAATGGCGCTCAACCACTACCAATGGTCAGGCGAAAGAGGTACTTTATCTCGACAAGCCGGTAAGTATGAACTTGACGCCCTTACTTCTCTAGCTGCAAAAGTAGATTCTTTATCTCACAAGCTAGATTCTATGAATATACATCCTGCTGTGTCTAACCTTGCCATGTGTGAAGTTTGTGGGATAGAAGGTCATCTTCCTGAAACTTGCCAGTTAAAAATTTTGACATCTCAAGATCCTCCACCCGCTCTAGTGAACGTTGTAGAAGACTTTAATGCGAGGGTCCCAAACAACCCCTATTCAAATACCTACAATCCCGGATGGAGGAATCATCCTAATTTTTCCTATAGGAATAATAATGCGACCCAACCATCAAACTATAGGCAACCTCCAGGTTTTCACCCACCCAACACTGGGTTTCAGCCCAAACAATTTGAGCCATCGTCACATTCAAGTACCAACACAACACCACATGAGCAAACCTTCGAATCGCGATTTGATAACTTTGTATCAACGCAAACGAAAGCCATAGATAGTATTTTGGAAGCAATCAAAGGCTTAACTACACACCAGAAGATAGAGAACCAAATAGCCCAACAGGCTAGTACATCGACTAGACCGCCGGGCAGACTGCCTCCCGAAACGAATCCTAGGGAACATTGCAATGCCATTACCACACGTAGTGGCAAGCAACTTGAGGAACCAGAAGTACCTAAAGATGACCGTTGTGAGGATGAAGCCAAGACTCCTGAAACTAAGGAACCTGCTGTCATTGAACATGGACCACAGATGAAGGAGACTGAACCTGTATATGTTCCACCACCACCTTACAAACTGCCCATTCCATTTCCCCAAAGGTTGTCTAAGGCGAAACTTGATCAGCAATTTGGTAAATTCTTAGAAGTTATAAAGAAACTATATATCAACATTCCATTTACCGATGCTTTATCACAAATGTCATCTTATGCTAAGTTCTTGAAGGAAATCTTGTCAAATAAAAGGAAAATTGAAGAACACGGCACGGTGGCATTAACCGAGGAATGCAGCGCAATTATTTAAAATAAGTTGCCACCAAAGCTGAAGGACCCAGGCAGCTTTACCATTCATAGTTTAATCGAAAATACCCCCATTTGACCGTGCTTTGTGCAATCTTAGTACCAGCGTGAGTCTAATGTCACTCTCTCTTTGCAGGAAACTGAATATCAGAGATTTGAAGCCGACAAATATTTCCTTAAAATTGGCCGACCGTTCTGTACGACATCCGGTAGGAATTTTAGAGGACGTGCCAATAAAGGTCGGTAAATTTTATATTCCAGCTGATTTCATTGTGCTTGAAATGGAGGAAGACTCCAAGCTTCCTATAATATTGGGCAGACCATTTTGGCAACTGCCGGAGCAGTAATCGATGTTAAGAATGGGAAGTTGACACTACGGATAGGTGAAGAAACAGTAGAGTTTGATATAACTGAAAGCCTAAAGAAACCTCTTTTTGCATATTCTTACTTTAGCATCGGAGTCATGGACCAAGAGCTTTATTCGCCCCTTATTCATCGAAAAGACATTGACCCACTCGAGGCATGTTTGATGAACGAATTCGACGACGAAGGAAAGGAGGAAGCACAGGCTTATGTAGATATTCTTGACACAACCACCGAAATCGAAATGGCCAAAGAAGGACTCGAGGAGTTACCAGAGCCTAAATCTGAGGTTCGCGAACCACTTAACCTAGAACTCAAATCCTTACCGAGCAACCTCAGGTATGAATTTTTGGGTGAAAATTCTGCTTATCCTGTTATAGTAGTTGCCCATCTGGACTCAAAACAGACAACCCTTCTTCTTGAAAAGCTTCGGAAATACAAAAAGGTAATCGGTTATACTTTAGATGATATAAAAGGTATTAACCCTTCTTTATGCATGCACAGGATACACCTCGAGGAGGACAGTAAACCATCTATCGAATACCAGAGGCATTTGAACCTGAACTTAAAGGAGGTAGTTAAGAAAGAAATTTTGAAATTATTAGATGATGGGGTCATATACCCTATTTTAGATAGCCAATGGGTAAGCCCGGTACACGTGGCACCAAAGAAAGCAGGAGTAACGGTAGTAAGGAATGAAGATGATGAATTGATCCCGCAAAGTACCGTCACTGGGTGGCACATGTGTATCGATTATCGGAAACTGAACAAGGCCACCTGTAAAGATCATTTTCCTCTCCCTTTTATTGATCAAATGCTTGAAAGATTAGCTACTAACTCTTATTTTTGTTTCTTGGATGGCTACTCAGAATTTTTCCAAATACCGATACATCCAGACGACCAAGAGAAAACCACATTTGTATGTCCTTTCGGCACTTTCTCTTATCGACGTATGCCATTTGACTTGTCTAATGCACCAGCTACATTCCAGCGGTGCATGATGGCAATCTTCTCAGATTTCATTGAAGACATCATGGACGTCTTTATGGATGACTTTTCAGTATACGGGTCTAGTTTTGATTCTTGTTTATCTAATCTGACCCATGTTTTGCAACGTTGTGAAGAGACGAACTTGGTGTTAAATTGAGAAAAATGCCACTTTATGGTAAAAGAAGGAATTGTTCTTGGTCATTTGATATCGGAGCGTGGTATCGAAGTCAATAAAGCAAAAATTAGTGTGATAGAGAGAATGCCGCCTCTGAACTCCGTTAGATGAATCATAAGTTTCTTGGGCCATGCAGGCTTTTATAGACGTTTTATTAAAAAAATTTCTAAAATTTCTAGACCGTTAACATCTTTGCTTGCTAAAGATGTTTCATTTGTTTTCGACCAAGACAGCATGGATGCGTTTCAACAATTGAAAAAGGCATTGATCTCCGCCCCGATAATACAACATCCGGATTGGTCATTGCCTTTTGAAATCATGTGCGATGTGAGCGATTATGCAGTAGGAGCCGTGCTAGGACAGCGGAAGGATAACAGAACTCATGCCATTTACTATGCTAGCCGAACGCTTGATGGAGCACAGAGCAACTACGCCACAACGGAAAAAGAACTCTTGGCTGTAGTTTTTGCATTTGACAAGTTTCGATCATACTTAATTAACTCGCGTGTTATTGTTTATACAGATCATGCGGCAATTAGGTATCTCATGACAATGAAGGATGCGAAACCACGGCTAATCAGATGGATACTATTATTGCAAGAATTCGATATTCAGATCAAAGATAAGAAGGGAATTGAAAATCTAGTAGCGGACCATCTGTCCCGCTTGACCACCACTCCCGAGAGAGACTCTGAAGAGGAAATAGATGATACATTCTTAGACGAGAACCTAGTAGCTGCTACTACGATAAGAACACCCTGGTATGTGATGCATCGCATTTTGGTAGTGATTTTCATAGTTATTTCATGTCAATTCTAGGCTTATTTCGATACTTTTATACTCATTATGGCCTTATTTCCTTCATGTCTTCGGATCTTCACTTTTTGGCACTTTTATTGAATTTCATGTAAAAACACCATTTTTTCGACATATTTTGAAGATTCTGAGGCCACAGGACGATTTCTTGTGTGGAAAACAAGCTGCCCGTCAAATTTGGGCTTATTTGGAGTTAGCCTAACAATTACGGCCAGGTGAACCCCACGGGGTTTACCATCCCAGTCGCTAGCTTGCACAACTCACAGAGAGCATCACGGCCGGGTGAACCCCAGGTTCACCAGAATTCCATTTGGCCGAAAATTGTCCAGAACGCATCACGGCCAGGTGAACCCGGCGGGGTTCACCGCACTTCTTTCAGCCGAACTCATAGAATGAATCACAGCCAGGTGAACCCGGTGGGGTTCACCGTGATTCTAACCCTGGTTCGCGAGCGGCCCGGCCCACACTCGATTTTCCTTCGATTTCTCACGCGTTCGGAGTCCAAATTTGGCAAATGAGGTGTCTATGGAAAGCTCTTTCAGAGGCGAACGCATAGGATATAAAAGCCCCAATTTTTTTGCCCTAATCATCGAGCATTCATACGAAGAACAGACACGGGCGGAAGAACACAGCGACAGAGGCGACTTTTGGAGATTTTCGGCGATTGAGATACACGATCATCACGATTTCTTCAGGATTCCTTTGGTTCATCGTCTCCTTCCCCTTAGTTTCATTTTCATATACTTTTCTTATCATTAAAAGAGAGATCTTGAGCGTTTCAATGACGATTGTAGCGTAAACCCTAATTCGGGGCTTGGTGGAAACCCTTTGATAATTTTAACTACAAACTTTGTATCTATTTAAGTTATTTGGTATAAATTTGTGAGCATATTTTACTTCGACGTATTTATTTCATGATTTTATCTTGGCCAAATATTTTCACGTGTTAGCCGTTACGATTCATATCGAGAGAAGGATCGTAACGGTCGAACCTCTGAGTAAAACTTGCGAGACCTCGACACGAGAGTGCTTGGTCTTCGCTCGAGGATTTCATAGTCTGCCATAGAACTCATTCAGTTCGTCTTAGAACGATCCACCGCGAGAGTAGGAGGTCGGTCTAAAACGAACACCGGGGTGTATCACTCGAGAGAGGGCACCTTGTACCCTAGGGTTAGACTCCTTGTGCAAAACCAATAAATCAATTAACTAATATCTTTCTTGTGCGGTTAAGACTTTCATCGTGGTGGAAGCCGTAGCCCTGAATTCTCTCTTATATCTTTTCTCTACCGACGTATTTGTGATTACTTATTTACGATTTCTGTTCTCAAACCCACATTTCGATTCGCCTAGCTATTAAGACTCGGACTTTCTAGTACTCAACTTGCTCCCTGTGGGATTCGACATCTTTTGTATTACTTCGACATAATCGTGCACTTGCGGTCGTGTCAAGTTTTTGGCGTCGTTGCCGGGGAGCAACGTTTGATATTAGTATATTTTCGAGAATTTGTAGACTAGGCTTTAGGTTAGTTTTTCTTTATTGTACTGCTATTTACTCATTCTCTTTGCTTACTCGCTGTCTTAGAACTTTATAATTTTTATTGACCATTTTATGCAAAGAAGTTCTAGGGCAGAAGCACTCATTGATATTGACCTTGAGATCGAGCGCACCTTCAGGTTGAGAAGAAAACAAAATCAAATTCTGAAGAAAGAAATCATGAACCATCCTGGAGGAGAAAGTCAGATGGAACACATTCAACTCGAAGTGAACAATGAATGAGCACAACAACCAATGGGCAATAATTATAACAACAACAGGACATTGAAGGATTATTCTACTCCCTACACTTATGGTTTCCAATCAGGGATTGCTAGGCCTGTTGTTGAGGCCAACAATTTTGAAATAAAACCTGCTCTTCTTTCTATGGTGCAATAGAATCAGTTTGGTGGTTCTCCTCTTGAGGACCCCAACATGCACCTTTCTATTTTTCTGGAATATTGTGATATGTTGAAAATTAATGGAGTGTCTGCTGATGCTATCAGGTTGCAACTATTCCCCTTCTCCCTGAGGGATAGAGCGAGAGCTTGGCTGCACACACTACCTGCTGCTTCGATACGAAGCTTGGGAGAGGTTTAAGGAGCTCCAAAGGATGTGTCCACATCATGGAGTTGAGACTTGGGTTTTGATCCAAACGTTCTATAGCGGTTTGGATTACAACACAAGGCTTACAGTGGACGCTGCAGCAGGAGGCGCTTTGATGAATAGGAGAGTTGAGGATGCAATGCACCTTCTCGAGGACATGGCGATTAACCATCACCAATGGACATCTGAGAGAGGTACTTCTACTAAGAAGTCAGGTAAGTATGACCTAGACTCTCTTACTGCACTTACGGCTAAGGTGGATAATTTGACTAGGAAGCTTGATTCTTGGTCAGGCAATTCTATGGATATTAATGCTATCTCTTGTGAGGTCTGTGGAGTTGTAGGTCATGCAGGAGCAGATTGCCAGGTGGGAGATGGACAGATGACTGCGGCGCATCCTGAGCAGTTGAATGCAGTTGGAAATTTCAACCAGAATAACAACCCTTATTCCAACTACTACAATCTAGGATGGCACAACCATCCAAATTTCTCTTACCGGACAACTCAGCCAATACAACCCGGACAAGTACCACCATAGCAAACACAACCCCCACAAGGAAACTTTAGGCAACCCCAACAGAACAACTTCAAACCACCAGGATTCCAAGCTAGAAACTATAATGCACCTCCACCACCGCAGCAACAGCCAAGACCGAACAATGAGTCAAATCTGGGCAAACAACTTGAAGGACTTACAGACATGATGAAGATGATGATGACCAGGATGGATTCCCTAGAGACACACAATAAGATGCTAGAGAGCCAGCTAGCCCAGCAAGCTAGCTCATCTTCCAGAGCACCAGGGAAGTTACCATCCCAGCCTGAGGTAAACCCGAGGGAGCAGTGCAATGCAATCTCCACTTGGAGCGGCAAGCAATTGGAAGACCCAAAGATGTCGACAGATGACAAGATAGAAGAGTCAATACTAGGACCTGTGGAACCGAATACTGATGTGACACCGGTGGCATCTGAACCAGCTGAAGAGGAGCGGCCCTACGTGGGACCCCAGCATATAAGCCACCGATTCCCTTTCTACAGAGGCTTGTCAAGGCTAAATTGGACAAGCAGTTTGGTAAGTTTTTAGAGGTTTTGAAGAAACTCTACATTAACATCCCTTTTGTTGATGCTCTTTCGCAGATGCCGACATGCAAAATTTCTGAAAGACATTTTATCAAACAAGAGGAAGCTAGATGATCAAGGGACCGTCGCACTTACTGAGGAATGCAGCGACATCATTCAGAACAAGCTACCTCAAAAGCTTAAAGACCCCGGCAGTTTTTCCATACCTTGCCAGATTGGGGAGATATCTTTTCAGAGGGCTCTGTGCGACTTAGGAGCAAGCGTCAGCCTCATGCCACTATCGCTTTGTAAAAGGCTAGACTTAGGGGATTTGTATCCAACTAACATTTCTATACAGCTTGCAGACCGATCTGTGCGTTACCCAGTTGGTATTCTTGAGGACGTACCTGTTAAAGTAGGAGATTACTTTATTCCTGCCGACTTTATTATTTTGGAAATTGATGAGGATGATAAGCTCCCGATCATTTTGGGGAGACCTTTTCTTGCCACTGCTGGCGCTGTCATGGATGTCAAGAATGGGAAACTGACCTTGAACATCTGTGACAATGTCATTCAATTTGATCTTACTCATGCTTTGAAAAAACCTTCCCTTGCAGGTACGTGCTGCAGGGTGGACGTTGTGGAGAAAGCCACGCAGGATGTTGAGCCACCTGGAAGAGACGTGGACCCATTAGAATTTACCTCGACAACCTCAACTAAGAACGCCAAGAGCTACAAAGCATGTACCAAGTTTTGGCATGACAAGCGCATAGCAAAGAAGGAATTTCATGAGGGAGACAAAGTACTGTTGTTCAATTCACGACTTCGACTGTTCCCAGGAAAACTTCGCACAAGGTGGTCCGGACCTTTCACAGTTCAGAAAGTTCAACCAGATGGTGCTATCACAATTTGGACAGAACGAACTGGAAGCTTCACAGTTAACGGGCACCGCCTGAAGCATTACTTTGAAGATGAGCGGGTTGAGAGAGAGGAAGTTTTAGCTCTCTCAGACCCCCCGGATTTGAAACTTTGAAAACTTTTATGGTCGAGCTACTGACCTAAACCTAGCGCTCTTGGGAGGCAACCCAAGTTTCTGGATGATTTTAGTTCTTTTGCAAAATTTTTCCTTATTTTTAGTTAGAGTTTTAGATCATTGTTTTGTTTTTCTTTTATTTTTGCTTTTCTAGTAGGGATTGCTATTGATTTGATATCTCTATATGTTGTAGGAGGAAGAGGGAGCACATGGGAATTTTTCCAGATTTTTCCGAGCATACAGTGAACATCACGGCTTGGTGAACCCCATGGGGTTCACTGTGATGTGTACTGTACAGTGCGTCCGAGCTTTGTGACCAGAGGACTTCACGGGCAGGTGAACCCCATGGGGTTCACCAGTATTCTTTATGTGCAGAATCCATCCAGTGAGCTTCACAGGCAGGTGAACCCCACGGGGTTCACCACGATTCCGAAGACTAGAAATTTTCCAGAATGCTTCACGGGTCGGTGAACCCCAGGGGGTTCACCCATGTTTCTGTCACTTCAGCCAGACTCAGTAAACTTCACGGGCTGGTGAACCCGGGCGGGTTCACCAGAATTTTGAGTCATGCTCAGCCGAGTTAGGGCATCGCACGCATAAGGTTTCCGCCGCCCTCCACTCTCGGTGAAATCCCGTCGATTGCGTCTCTCTCCGATCTGCTCAAAACACAAAGAAGATCCTCAGGACTTCGATCCGGACTTCCCTTTTCTGATATCTTCTCTAAGCAAGTCGCGATCTCAGTTTTTACACATCCGCTGTTCTCCGAGTTTTTCAGCCAATCGCCGCCGCCTTTCCGATTTCGACGCCACCGACCTGATCACACCGCTTTCTCTACTTCCTAGCACTTGAAGAAGACCTCTAAGGGTTTGATCTAGTTTTTCCCTTTTTCTGACGGATCTTTGCTTCGAGCGATTAAGGATTTCGGTTTCCGCCGATCCGCCACCAACTCACGTTTCCTCACGCCACCGGCCAGATCTTCTTCCCAACTGATCTTGATCTATTTCTGCACCATGCCTCCATGAACAAAAGCTATGGCCAGCAAGAGAACCTCACGCCCTCAGCAGGCGCTGTCAGATTCGTCCGCCACAGACGATGAGGAGTATGAGCCAACGCCTACTCCTCCTTCCTATCGGCCTTCTTCGGCTACGCCAGGTTCTTCATCTCGTCGCAGTCGCACACCTGCCAGCCGACCGCAGCCATACGTGTCTCCCCTGAACGAGTTTGGGATTATCTTCCGGAACGCTGCGCAAGAGGCACGGTATCAAATTCTACGACAACGTCGCGTGCTCAATACGCGGTATCTTGATCGAACCACCTTACAGATGCTAGGGATGCTTGGAGACGTTGACTTGATGTATGCACCCGTAGGGTGGGAGCAATTTCAGCAGCTATTCTCACCCACCTACATCGGTACCACACTGGAGTTTCTGAGTTCATTGGAAGTTAAAGCTGATCCTATACTTGAGGATGATCCAGGCCGTCTGTCTTTCCGCCTGGGTAACATCGAACACATCCTATCTCTTTCACAGTTCTGCGGTATTTACGATTTTCCAGAGCCTAGCGCACACAGAGTCCCCACTGAGTATAGTGAGCAAAACTTCTGGGGCGCTGTCACTAACGAGCACATCTACTCCGCTCGCACAGCTCGTGCTTCCAGTTTGTGCAACCCAGTGATCAAGTACGTTCACTGAGTATTGGCCCACACTCTCTTCGGCCGCGGTGAAAGTGACGGTATGGTTCGACAGACTGAATTATTTTATATCTGGTGCATGCTCCACAGTTTTAGAGTCGATTCAGGATACTATTTGGCAAAACATTTCAGCCGCGTCGCCCGTTCTTTGAGGGGGGCGATAGTTATTGGCGGCTTGATCACACCTCTAGCTGTTTCCCTCGGCATCATTCCCTATGGCACATTGGAGGCTACCGGCAATAACAGGCTCGATATTGAGTCCTGCGTTGCCATGAAGCTGATTATACACAAGGGAGATTCATATTGTATGACATTCAAGGGGAGCCCCTTCTGCTTGCCTTTGCCAAATCCAGAGCGCACATCTATCCGCGTTCGTGGAAACTGGCGCATCCAGCCAGTAGAGGACGTACAGCGCGATCCAATCGATACAGCATCGGGAGCATTCTCTTTTGGTGGTACCTCCTCTCACGATTCTATGATGTCTGTATTGCAGGAACTCAGGGAGGAACAGCTTCATCAGCGAGAGTTGATCGATCACATGGACATCAATATTTTTAACATGCAGCAAGACTACACCGCTAGATGGGAATCAAATGAAGCTGGTATGCAACGCCAGCACAAAATGTTGAGCTCTATTTGGGGAAAGCTATCCGTGATAGATGAACGCCTCACTTTCGCATCCGAGGAGCACAGGGCTCAGATGGACATCTCCTCCGACAGCGTTTTTCCTTCAGATGAGGAGGTTGAGCCGGATTATAGTGCGCGTGGGAAGAAGAAGAGCTCGAGCTCGAGAGCTTCTGGCTCCCGCTCGCGCAAAAAGAAGTAGCTGCCCCCGGATATCTGTTTCATCATCCACTCCTCTCACATCATGGTATTGCATAGAGGACTATGCAAAATTTTAGAGTGGGTGAGCTTTCTATATTCCGATTTCTATTTTCTTACTTCATGTGGCTATTTGACTGTGTTCTCTTGACCTTGCTATGTTTGGATGGAAACTTTTATTCTGTGATGGATATTATGTGGCATTGTATCTTATATGCCATCATATTCGTGGGCCTGGTCCACATCTTCAGGCCCCACTCTATGACAGTTATGTATGACACTTTGCACTTTACTTTCATGCTTATATCAGTGCTTTGCTAAGATGATTGTGATTTCATGCTGTGAAAATCTTGAATGATGTTATGATGCTTATTATTCATGAATTCATGTGTCTATCATGAGACTTGTCCTATGAAAGTTATTTCAAAATTTTGAGTTGAGTGCATGATTGGTTAGGAATGATCAAAGAATTAAGTCTGGAGTATACCTCCTTGTTAGAAATACTGTTTGATCATATCCATATGTTCTATGATTTTGAAATTTTGTGATTTGGATTGCTTTGAGTTGTTCATTAGTGGGTCAAACATACCTAAGATTGTTTAATCAACTCAAGCTTGCAACTTACATGAGAATCATATCGAGATGCATATTCGCTTAGTTATTCTTTTAATTCTTTGCTGTTGTTTGGGAAACACTGCATTTGTCAAATGGATATGTTATCAATTGCTGAGCATGATATATATAAAAAAAATCATCACCCTTAGATTCCTCTACTTGGCACTGCGCAAAATTGGCAGTGGTACCGAAGGATGTGAGTTGAAATCTAAGGGATGTGAAGTTGAAATCAATAAAAAGACTCCTCTACTTGGCATTGCGAAAAATTGGCAATGGTACCTAAGGTTATGAGTTGAAGTCTAATGCAATAGTCAGTATATCATATCCTGATGAAACATTTGAGTTAACCCCAACGATTTGACTCGGAAGGATTGGAATCATAAGAGTGTTTTATGTAAGCTTGATTGAATCCTATGTTTGTTGCTTACTAGGTTGTTTGACATCTACTATTGTGGGATCAAACTGTTGAACACTTGAAACAATCATTTACTTAATTTCTCCTGATTAGATCTTGGATTGCTATTGAAAGTTTTCTAACTTGGATGTATGCCTTGACACAAAAGATTGTTCTTATACCTATCATGTATCTCATCTTATTTTATTGCTTGAGGACAAGCAAAGATTTAAGTCTGGAGTATTTTGATGCATCGCATTTTGATAGTGATTTTCATAGTTATTTCATGTCAATTCTAGGCTTATTTCGATACTTTTATACTCATTATGGCCTTATTTCCTTCATATCTTCGGAATATTCACTTTTTGGCACTTTTATTGAATTTCAGGTAAAAACGCCCTTTTTCGACATATTTTAAAGATTCTGAGGCCACGGGATGATTTCTTGTGTGGAAAACAAGCTGCCCGTCAAATTTGGGCTTATTTGGAGTTAGCCTGACAATCTCGGCCAGGTGAACCCCACGGGGTTCACCATCCCAGTCGCCAGCTTGCACAACTCACAGAGAGCATCATGGCCGGGTGAACCCCAGCGGGGTTCACCAGAATTCCATTTGGCCGAAAACTGTCCAGAACGCATCACGGCCAGGTGAACCCGGCGGCGTTCACTGCGCTTCTTTCAGCCAAACTCATAGAATGAATCACTGCCAGGTGAACCCGGCGGGGTTCACCGTGATTCTAACCCTGGTTCGCGAGCGGCCCGACCCACACTCGGTTTTCCTTAGATTCCTCACCCGTTCGGAGTTCAAATTTGGAAAGTGAGGTGTCTATGGAAAGCTCTTTCAGAGGCGAACGCATAGGATATAAAAGCCCTAATTTTCTTGCCCTAATCATCAAGCATTCATGCGAAGAACGGACGTGGGCGGAAGAACACGGCGATAGAGGCGACTTTTGGAGATTTTCGGCGATTGAGATACACTATCATCACGATTTCTTCAGGATTCCTTTGGTTCATCGTCTCCTTCCCCTTAGTTTCATTTTCATGTACTTTTCTTATCATTAAAAGAGAGATCTTGAGCGTTCCAATGACGATTGTAGCGTAAACCCTAACTCGGGGCTTGGTGGAAACCCTTTGATAATTTTAACTGCAAACTTTGTATCTATTTATGTTATTTGGTATAAATTTGTGAGCATATTTTACTTCGACGTATTTATTTTGTGATTTTATCTTGGCCGAATATTTTCACGTGTTAGCCGTTACGATTCATATCGAGAGAAGGATCGTAACGGTCGAACCTCTGAGTAAAACTTGTGAGACCTCGACACGAGAGTGCTTGGTCTTCGCTCGAGGATTTCATAGTCTGCCATAGAACTCATTGGGTTCGTCTTAGAACGATCCACCGCGAGATTAGGAGGTCGGTCTAAAACGAACACCAGGGTGTATCACTCGAGAGAGGGCACCTTGTACCCTAGGGTTAGACTCCTTGTGCAAAACCAATTAACCAATTAACTAATATCTCTCTTGTGCGGTTAAGACTTTCATCGTGGTGGAAGCCGTAGCCCTGAATTCTCTCTTATATCTTTTCTCTACCGACGTATTTGTGATTGCTTATTTACGATTTCTATTCTCAAACCCACGTTTCGATTCGCCTAGCTATTAGGACTCGGACTTTCTAGTACTCAACTTGCTACCTGTGGGATTCGACATCTTTTGTATTACTTCGACATAACCGTGCACTTGCGGTCGTGTCAGTATGCTGATCTGGTAAATTTCTTGGCGGCCGGTATTATACCTCCGAATTTAACGTACCAGCAGCGAAAGCGATTTTTGTCAAGCGCAAAGTACTACTATTGGGACGATCCACTTTTGTTCAAGCACTGTGCTGATTATATTATTCGAAGATGCTTGCCTGAGGAAAAAATCTCAGATGTCCTGTTCCAGTGTCATTCATCTTCTTATGGAGGACACTGCAGCAGTAAGAAAACAGCAAGGTTCTCCAATGTGGATTCTTTTGGCCAACCCTATTTAAAGATACAAGGGACTACATACTATCCTGTGATCGCTGCCAGAGGACAGGAGGAATATCACAAAGAAATGAGATGCCTCTCAATACCATTCTTGAGATCGAGATCTTTGACGTATGGGGTATCGACTTTATGGGACCGTTTTCACCCTCCTGTGGTAACCGATTCACATTAGTTGGAGTTGATTATGTTTCCAAGTGGGTCGAAGCCCTAGCTGCCCCGACAAATGATTCTAAGGTAGTTCACAGATTCTTCAAGAAGCTAATATTTCCACGATTTGGAACGCCTCGTGTGGTAATCAGTGATGGCGGATCTCATTTTATTGAACGAAGGTTTGAATTACTTCTCAGGAAGTATGGAATAATGCACAAGGTAGCCACCGCTTACCATCCTCAGACTAGCAGACAAGTCGAAATATCAAACCGGGAGATCAAGAACATTCTTGGAAAAATTGTATCACACACACGAACAAATTGGTCGCTCAAACTTGACGATGCTTTATGGGCATACCGTACGGCAGTCAAAACCCCTATAGGCATGTCCCCATTCCAGTTGATATACGGTAAATCGTGCCACTTACCGGTTGAGATTGAGCACAAAGCCTATTGGGCGATTCGACGACTGAATTTTGATGGGAGCCAAGCTGGTAAAGTCAGAAGACTTCAACTTAATGAGCTCGACGAATTTAGGCAAGAAGCCTATGAGAATGCCATGATTTATAAAGAACGCACCAAAAGGTGGCACGATCGAAGGATTATGAAGAGAGAGTTTCGTGAAGGTGAATTGGTACTATTGTTTAACTCCAGGATCAAACTTTTTCCTGGCAAGCTTCGAACCAAATGGACAGGACCGTATGTAGTACAGAAGGTCTACCCTCACGGTGCTGTAGACATTTACCAAGAGTCAACCGGTACATTCAAGGTTAACGAACAAAGATTTAAACACTATATCTCACATGAACCGATACCGAAAGGGACCGTTCTAGTCCTCGCGGATGCTCCTTCACCGGAATAACATTGATGATGGTCAAGCTGACGGACCATTAAACCAGCGCTTCTTGGGAGGCAACCCAAGCTTCTTACCTTAGCTAAATTCGTTTTCTGCATTTTTCTTTCATATTTGCATGTTTTGTGTTAGTTCAGTTTAGCTTGCACATTTTAACGGGATCCTAGCTTCCTCTACTATAAGTTTGGATTTCATTTCCTAGTTTGCTCTAGTGCATGGTTTCGATATCTTATATTGGTGGTAATCTTGCAGGAAATACACATCAAACTCCAAATACCTACGTAGGATACCGATATTGAAATAGGGTGTGAAGGTCCTTAATGATAAGTGACAATATCCGCAATTGCACGGAAATGTCGCAGTAATACAAAAGATATCGATCCCACAGGGAGCAAGGTGAGTACTAGAAAGTCTAATTTTTCATAATCCAAGCTAATCGAATCGTGGTTTTTAGAACTTTAAAAACTAAAATTAGGCGAAATCGTAAGCAAGAAATCAAACAACTATGACAGGGAAAATATATGAGAGAGAATATCAGTGCAAAGGTTTCCACCACTCTGACGATTTTACTTGCGGTAGAAATAAATGTTAATTACTTGGATTTACAGATATGCATAAGGAATCTACCCTAGGGTACAAGGTGTCCTCTTTCGAGTGTACACCCCGGTATTTGCCTAGAACATCTCCTACTTTCACGATGGACCATTCTAGACAAACCTACTGGGTTTTGTGATAGATTATGAACCCTCGAGCAAAGAACACGCACGTTCGCGTCGCGTCTTCACAAGATTCACATAGAGGTTCGGTCGTTACGGTCGAACTTTCGTTATGGACTGTAACAACTATGACATGACGATACTTGGCCAAAGTAAACATTAAGAAATAAATACATCTAGTGAAATATGCTCAGAATATGATCCAAATAACAAGATTAAAACAAAGAGTTGCAAACAGAAATCGTAAGAGGGCTTCAACCTAGCCCCGATACAAAGTTTACGCTACAACCATCGTTGAATTGCTAAAAATCCTCTCTTTAAACATAGGAAAATTACATAAAAAGGTTTCTAGGAGGGAGGATAAGATAAACCGAACGAAATAACCCAGGATTGCAAGGTTCCGATGATCAAATCTTCAAAAATCCGCTCGAAATCGCCGAATCGCCATGTTCTTCCGCCCCTAGCCGCTTCGTTGCCCGATTGCTTCCCGATTAGGTCACGAAATTTAGGGATTTTATATTATTTCTCTTCGCCTAGAAGTAAGCTTTCCAAAAAGTCCTCACTTGCTAAATTTGGACTTGAATCGGGTTCAAAATCGCCAAAATACTGAATGGGTGTCGGTCAACTCGCCCTAACTCGCCTTTTCCTCGATTGCTCCTCAAATATGGCACGAGAATTAGGGCTTTTATGTTCTTTGCCCTATCCTTTTAATCAGCTTTCCATAGAATCCTCACTTGCTAAATTTGGAGTTGAATCGGACCGGGAATCAGCGAAAGACCGAGTGGAGGTCGTGCTGTTCCGCCGCCTTCACGAGTGAACCCCGCGGGGTTCACCAGGTGGTGAAGTGCTCGGAGCTGTTTTGTTGTGAAATAATCATACTGGTTCACCTACCAGTGAAATTCTCGGCGCACTTCTGTGCAGGTATTTTCAGATGAGATCACGGGTGAACTCCATGGGGTTCACCTGCCAGTGAAGTGTGCGGCAGCTTTCAGGAATCTCGACATCATCGGTGAACCCCGCCGGGTTCACCAGGCAGTGACGCACGCGCTGAAATCCTTCCTTCGGCAAGATCATGGGTGAACCCCGTGGGGTTCACCTGGCCGTGAAGTTCAAAGAAGGCTCCGATTGAGCCCAAATTTTACGGGCAGCTTCGTCTTCTCATAAGAAATCACCCTATACTTTTAGATTCTTCAAAAAGATCTCAAAATTGGGTGATTTTACCTGAAATTCAATAAGACAGACGAAAAGTGAAGATTCTGAAGTTTTTAACTAATTAAGTCTTAAAATAGTGTGAAATCATTAAAATAGGCCTAAATTCATCATGGAATAATAGTAAAAATCACTACTAAAATGCATGGTGTCAATAAGCACTCACGAGAAGGATGCAAGCTAAACTCGTGCCGATCAATTTTAATCCTTGGAATATTGAAAGCCTATACGCAGTCATGAGCTACTCTCATTTATCTTTAACACTGGCGGTCGATTTTATAAAAATTGAAAACGATATTTGGGCCTTGATGTGCCCTTACACTACTTGCAAAGTTTTGCTATATCTCTGTTTGTTTAGCTGTGGATATTGATGATTTTACTTGATCTTGAATGACACAGGGATATCGCAAACTGATGCAGTAAGGAGAGGCGTTTTCTGCCAGTTTTTCCAAAATCACGGGCGGGTCCCAACAAAAATCTCGACTGTGATTCTCACTCAACTCGAACATCAGAAAATTCGCCGAGAACATTACGGCAATGAAGACATTAGAGCCACGGCCGTAAACAGTAATAAAGGATTTCGCGAGGAAATCATGACTGGGGAACGATGGAAGTCATGACCGAGATCTTTCCGAAGAGTTTTCATACTATTATCTGTCGAAAGGTTCACGGCAGACCCGTAACTAGAGGCACGGCCGTGAGGTTCGCGCAAAATCAAACGGAGGACAATCAGGGGTGGGTCACGACGAAAATCACGGGCAAGATCTTTCAGAAGACAGAATGCTTACAAATTTGACGAGGTCATCACGACTACCCCGTGAATGAAGATACCATCGTGAAGACATGAATTTAAAGACCGCGGTAAAATCACGACCGGGCCCTGATAGGAATCTTGGGCGAGATTACGAAATTTAACAGTTTAACGGGTTTGCCTGGCCAGCCCGACCCGTTAGGAAACCCATTAAGAGATTTCACTTAAGTAGCTCGCCCGAGCTTTCCATCTAGGGTTCCCGATCTTTTACCCCTTTCCGTACAACTTGCGCGACCCCACTGTGAGCCCCACCTGCAGTCGCCGCCGTCCACCTCATCGTCGACCATCGACACTTCCGACGACACCAGGAACTTCCGGCGAGCTCTCATTCCTAGATTCCAATCCTTACTCCGCCGCGAGCTCCACCTAAACTAGCTGCTAAAATTTCCGCATCCTCTGTTCACTGCTCCAGCAACCATGCCGCCAAGGAAGAGGAACACCAGAAAACGACCAGCCGGAACCGCCAGCCCTCAGCCTGAAGCACCGCCACAACAGGCTGCACCACCGGAAATCCAGATGAGGGACAATCACCAGGCGGCAAGGTACCAAGTCTTATCCAACCGCAGAATCGTTAATACTAATTATATCGATCCACCCACGCTTGCTGCACTCGGAATCTTCGACGATTTACTTTGGGTGTTTCGACAATTTGGCTGGAGGCGATTTCTGCAGTATGCTCATCCCACGTACATCCCTTTCACGCTTGAATTTCTGAGTTCGGTTGAATTGAAAGTCTCTGCTCTAGACACAGATCCTAGACTGTTATCCTTCAAATTGGTGAACACAGAATATCGCCTTACCATAGCTGATCTTAACGACATCTTTGGGTTTCCTGCGTACGCTTCCAGGGTCGGACCACCGAACTTCAATGAAGACATTTTCTGGAGGTGCATCTCCTCCATGTCCGCTTACTCACCCCGGAATGCCAGAGCTTCAATGCTCTCCAACCCCTGCATCTGCTATGCGCATAGGTTACTTGCGCATTCGATTTTCATGAGGGAGGGAGACGGAATTGTACTCCAGCCTGAGTTACTTTGCCTTAGGGGCCTCCTACATCATTTCCAGATTAATGCTGGGTACCATCTAGCCCAGCAATTCATGCGTGTGGCTCACGCGCAGAAAGGAGTTATCTGCATAGGAGGGATGATCATGAACATAGCTCTATCCCTGGGCCACAATCCTTATGGACAGCCAGAGGCAGTGGGCAGCAGACGACTGGACCTTGAGCACCTACTTTCTATGAAAATGATAGTCCGGCGAGGGGACATCTTCCACCTGACCTTCGCGGATACCACGGACACCATGCCATTGCCAAACACCGCGAGGACAAACGTGAGGGACAGTGCCAACTGGCGCCTGCGTTCAAATCCAGCAGCACCAGAGGATCAGACGGCTCCTCTCGACATCGACCTGAGTGCCTCCATCTACAGACAACCGAGAACTTCCGCGCGCCCCTCTACTGATGATTTTCTCCACTTGCTTCGCCAAGACCAGATCCAACAAGGGAAGCAGCTAGCAGCCCTGATGGACACGGTGAAATGCATTGAAGTTCTCCTCCATAGCAACATGGCACCACCTCCACCGCGAGACGAGGATGAGGATGTCGACGACACCATCCATGTCTCTGATTCCTCCGAGCTAGCCGACGACGATGACGATGACGACCCGGCTGAGTGCAGTGAGTAGGGCTGCACTCTAGTAAGTTCTCCCTCACCCCTTTTGATACATACCTATATTATATGCATCTGGATGATGCATCTTTTGCTTAGGGTAAGGGTACTTACACATTTTGATGGGTCGTCTTAACTTCTACTTCTTATGATATGATGTTGTACGAGGGTACTATTTATGACTGTGACGGTAAACTTTTATGCTGTGATGAACTGTCATTTATGTTGTGCTGTTGTACCAAACTCGCTAACCTGCTCCATTGCTGAACTTTAATGTGCTTCACTTTTATAATGCCTTGACTGCACATGTTTTGATGATGAGACGGTTGTACAAGAAATAGTATTTCAGCTTTCTGATGTTGTGTATATCGTTAGACTGTTGCTGCTTGATGTGATGCTTTGACTATTTTACCATGACTCCAAACTATAATTGCCGAACATGTGTAGAACATGAGTAACATTTTTATGACTTGCTTTCTTGATGCTTTATTCATCTCTTAGACACTTCAGCTTTGCAGGGACATCCATACTGTAGCACACTTATCATGCCCACATCTTTTTGCTACACTTTCTTCATAACTTTGTGGACACACTTTGAACCATGATTGATGGTTGCCTCCCAAATACGTAAGGACCTAAGTCGTAGGTCCTAGCCGAGATTTTCTTACTTGATATTTTCTCATTTGAGATTGATACTTGTTCATTAGCCCGATTTATGACTGATTTAGTCCCCCACACTACATTTAGATCACATTCATGATTGAACAACTAGTCACTCGATTCCTTATACACTAAAAACTTGGGGATTGAACTCTGATAAGCTTTGGGTCTAGGAAGGATCTATATCAACATGAGTGCTATTTATTTAGAAGATTATAGACCAAACCACTTGATACACACTTACCACCCTTGGTAACTCCTGGTGTTAGTTTTGGTTCAAGCTCCTCTGACCTGACATCGTACAAAACATAGAAAAAAAAAGAAAAGAATGGAAAACAAGAAACAGTGGTACCTAAATTGCGACTTGGCACTACCCAATGAAAAGAAAGAAGAAGAAATGAAGTGCAGTGGTACCGAAGCCTTGGCTTGGCACTGCCATCAAAAGAAAAGAAAATGAAAGAAAGAGGGGCAGTGGTACCGAAGTTGTAACTTGACACTGAAATTGAAAAGAAAAGGAGGCAGTGGTACCGAAGCTCCGGCTTGGCACTACAAAGAAGAAGAAAGAAAAGTGCAATGGTACCGAAGTCATGAGTAAGACCTTTACTACCACTTTGGAGTCTACCCTTTTGGTGCTCTAAGTGTCTCATGTGGTAAGGATCTATTTCTATTCAATGCTGTTGTACAACTGTTGCACATAGATTTAACCTAGATATTCTGCTTTTCATATCAACATCTTTCAAGTTTATAGTGATTTGCGCATCTTGTGACTAGTTGTGATTCTTTAGCATTAACAGGTCATTTGGGAATATAACTTTGATTGAACTATCCCCATGAAACCTCTTTTCTTTCTATTTTCTTGGGGACAAGCAAAGGTTTAAGTCGTAGGTATTCTGTTGACACAGATTTATATAGAGTTTCATGTGTCAATTTACTTATGAAATCAAGCATATTTCACGACTTTAAGCCTTACAATTGCCTATATTTGGATACATTTATGGAATATACACCTGTTTCAGTATTTTTCATGTTTTCAGGTCAAATTGACTACATAAAGGGTAGATTCTGACACTTTGATAGCAGAAGAGCTCATCCTAACTCAAGATGATCCTAACCAGGAGTTTTCAGATTCATTGAAGCCTTCGTTGGAAATCACGACCGGGTCCCGATCAGAATCATGCTCGTGATCGTCGTTATGCCTGAAGCTGCAATTTGACAAATCACGACCGGGTCACGACCAAATTCTCGCCCGTGATCGCGGACCCGCCTGTTACGAAATCGTGATTTTAGCCCAGATTTCTCCAACTTGACCTAAGGGAAGGCTTGAGGGAACCTAGGACCTTTCTCCCCCGTTGACAAAGGGGGCGTAGAGCAGCTTTCGGCGCTAGATTCTAACCATGGAACCATCATTCCACGAGATGGGCGGCTGCAGCTTTGCAGGAAGAAGAAAGGCTGGCAGCAAAGACTTCTTCCGTCTGAAAACAACAGTGCCTGCAGCAACTTTGCAGGGCATGGGAAGAGAAGAAAGTCCACTTGGAGGAGGATACAAAAGGGAGTTCAGCATCAACCTAGAGGGGCGTTCGCACGGGTGAAGAACAAGAGGAGAGGCTGCGAAGAAGAGGTTGCGCACCAGGAGAAAGGGGGCTGCGCAATTGCATACATTGAAGATATTTGGTGCGTGAGCTCCTTAGGGGTTAAATCTGTAAGGAAGATTCTACTTTTTACATTCATTTTGCTGAACTATTCTGTGTAATCTTCTTAGCAAAGTGTTACATGATCTTGTCTATCTTTTGTGATCACTGCATAAACTTACACATGTATGAGATGTATCTAATTGTAGTTCACGCTTTCACCATGAACATGTTAGTCTAAACTCCAAATCAGGATGTGGGAGTAGCCCTTTTGATGTCTTACTAACTTGGTAGTCTAGATTTGAATGCTATAATCCAACTCGATCCTATGTGCGCGCCTTGCCTGCGCATCCCCCAAAGGGTGCGCTTGAACCTTTGCCCCTTGATTTGAGGTTTGTAAATCAGATAATCACAGGGAAACTCGCTGATTGTCTGTACTCAACCTAGGGGTAGTTAGGGTTTTAGATGCGTCGGGGAGATCACAAGTCCGATTGCGCATCCGAAGCATTCGATCGGGGGTTTTATCAATTTTGTTTGACCGCTTTGCCTACGTCTCTCGAAAGGGAGCATTTGAGCCTATATTTTCTCGTGTGGGATTTGTAAGGTAGGAATTCTTAGGGAAAATCCACTTGACGAACTGCACTCTCTTTGTGTGAGCTCCTGGATGTTAGACGAACCTGGCAAACTTCTTGCGCGCCAGTACGTTAGACTCTAGGAACTCTATGCCTGCGCTGCCCGAAAGGGCGCGCTTGAGCCAGGAGTTACGCGGGGGAGGTTTGAAAGCTAGGAATTCTCGTGGATGACCTCTTTTATCATCCTGTGCCCATATTGGAAGTACTAGGAGCTTAGGCGTGTTGGGGAGAAGCGTTTCCGACCAGCGCCAGAACCTAACAGATTTGACCTATAGCTGTGATTGTAGAAGCAACCGGCTGTAGGAGGGAACAACTACCTAAGTGACAAGGAAGCCGAGTCCCTTGAACTAGAAAGGATAAAGGCATTAGAGTCTGGACTATTAAGCTATAAGAAGTCAAGGCGGTGAGCTCACATCCTAATATTGCAAACTATTAAGACTCTCTCGTGCAAATTCCTCCAATTACATTTTCGTGTATTTAATTAGTTAACATTTAGATTTCGTTAATTCCACATCGTCTAGCTTTCAAATTCGAGATATGTCGGTATTTGTCCATCAGTCCCTGTGGGATCGATATTTTATTACTTTGATAGATCCGTGCACTTACGGGTAACGTCTGTCTATACCGATGGGGGCTATCAACGTTGAGGGAGGCCGATCTCTTTGAGCAACTCGATTGACTTTTTTTTGCAAAGAGCATCTCCATGATACACCTAAGCGCCCTTTTGGTAATTGTCCATGTTTAGTGATGCCATATCGATTTCTTTTAGAAGCTAAAAGGAGATGCAAGTGTTTCGTCGACGTGAGTTGTGAGTGGTATGATGGAAGAATTCGGCTTAGGGAATATTCATTTTTATATACTTATGAAATTCAAAAGTTTTAATATATTAACTTATTTTGATCTAATGGGATACACTAAAATAAAGATATTTGTATTAACTAAGAAAAATATCCTAAACATTAATCGTGAAATTTCATGATATTAAAGTGAAAACCTAAATAAGAGATGCATTTGAAAAGAGTATTGTATGCAATACAAATTTTTGGTTTTTTTAATCTTTCAAATCTTTTAGTATCACATGAATTCATTTTTTTTAAAAAAAATAATTTAATCTATAACCTAAACAAAAGAATTTTTTTTTATTTCTTATGTACCTTTTAAAGAAAACTAGAAAATCTAAAAACATGTCAAACTCTAGTTTTGGTGGACTACGCTAGTCCCATGTTCGATATAATTTTAACCTAATTAGTTTCCCTTGCTTGGTAGTTGTTGAGGGGTCTCAACTACAATGTAGTTGTTGTGTATGGCTAGCCTTCCTACGCTCCGAATGAAGTATGTAGAAGTATCAAGAAAAAGAAAAAGAGTAGTTTTTGGTGTGAAATATTTGATGTGTAAGTGTGGTCTAGAGACTTAGGGTTGAACTTATGAGTTCTGATAAATTGTACTAAGGCATAGTAAGAATAAGCTTTTTCTTAGAGCACATACGAGAAAGAAGTACTCAACTCTAAGTGGTTACTCTAGGACATCGTGAGTATGATAGATCAAACTAGGGTTATGAGTATGATAGATCAAACTAGGGTTAGATGAAATTAAGCTTTACTTAGAGGCACGTAAGAAAAAGATGTGCTTGAACATGAGATTAGTCTCATGGATTTAAGTATAGACAAGTCACAGTAGGGCTTAATGAGAGCAAATTTTGCCTACCAGCATGTGAGGGAGAAGTACTTGATCACAATGATGCAAGTGCAAAAGCAAGGCAAATGATCAATATGAAGTTCAAATTTATAAATTAAAAAGTGGTAGGATAAATCATAAATTCATTACTGGACATTGTGACCATTATTAAGAGAAACTATGTGAAACAATTACAAATTATGGAGATGCTATTTGTGATAATACAATACAAGAGTAAGCATCCACTTATTTAATTTCAACAATGATGTATTTTAAAAATATCACATTAAATATGAACCTCCATTTAATGAATCTTATATCTCACTCCTCTAGCTCAAAGGCAGATCTTGGGAAGCTATCGGATAGCCCGGTGCCTGTCTTAAAAGTTATTTTGGTTGATGCTGAATCATCAATGTACATCTCCACAACAGAAAGCCACAACATAAGTTCCTTTGTCTTCACTCCTGTCATCTTTTTCATCTTACCTTCTTCCACAAATGCAGTTACCTCAGGAGCATAGGACACTTGCCGTTTGATCTTCTTGAACGTATGATCCTTTTTCTTTTTCTGAATGAACCAAATGAATCCCGCTTCTCTGTTGAAGCCAAACTCCTCAATGTCCTCGAGAGGAAAGAGGCTTTCAGGGAGGCCGATTTCTTTAAGCAACTCAGTTGACTTTTTTCTGCTAGGAGCATCCCCCTGATATATCTCAGCACCCTTTCGATAGCTGTTGATGGTTAGTGAGGCCATATCACCTTCTTGCTGAAGCTAATGGGAGACGAGAAACGTTTGTGAATGTGAGTTGTGAGTGTGGTGATGGAAGGATTGGGCTTTGGTAGTATTTATAGCGTGCAAACTAGTAGAAGGTTGACCGCTAGCTAGCTAGAGTTGACCACGTTGTGAGAGGAGATGGCAAGCTAGTCAATCATCTAAATGGTGGCATTTACCGTTTGTGATACGTTTAATTATTTATTTATTATAGTCGTAGATTAAATGACATGTGCGTTGACTTCGGCCTTGCTCTCGTCTGCCACGAGAAGAAATTAAGTCCTGAATCAAAATTTAGCGTGTAAGTACAGATTGACTCACCAGTCAAAGTCAAAAACTATAAGACTTGAAGAGCTCGTCAAGGACCCCAAACTTAATAATTATCACTAGCTCAGAGTACCCTCAAGTAACAAATATAATTATAATGAGCTCAGACAACAGGGAAGAGATTATATCTTTATTATATGATAAAATTAAATCTTAAATAAGAGCACTTTATCTCTATGGTGGATGTCGTTTTCCTGTTATAAAGATATAATACATGAAAAACTAGGGTTTTCCGTTATATGTTGTTCTATTGTATTATTGGAAGACATTACATGACTTCATTATCATAAGAAACTATCGCTCCATTTGCCCATATGAGATTGTTAGATCTACTCTAATATTTAATTAAGAGCATTCAATTCAATCTCCTTCTCTATGTTGTTTGAACTCAAGTACTAGAATGTATCTTACTTATATAGTTCAATTATTATAATTTTCCACTAGACTAATTCAATAAATATATTTATTTGAGTATCATCATGTATTTTTAGAATTTGCTTGGCTCCGTTGTCATAACTTTCATAACTTTGCTAAAATGTAGTGTACTGCACTTTGCTTTGCTATAATAATTTATAAACTATTTGGTCAATAATTTTTTAATTATTGTTATGTACTGTCATAATTTAAAGTTGTTGAGTAAAATTTTTACTATTGTTTCTCTAATATCAAAATGACCAAATTGTACATATATATTATTTTAAAATTTTATAAGCTTACTTTAGAATAATATTATAAATAAATAATATTTCTATTAAGACAGAATTCAAATAAAATTTAGGATTATCAAAATTTATAATAAGAGAATTCTATTAAAGTAAATTTTAAATATAAAGTGAGTACTGAAGTACAACCACAAATAAAAAAGAATAATGTCTCTTTGTCTTCTCATCTTATCACATATATCATTCCTTCCCCTTTCTATCAAACTATCAAAGCAAGAGCAATTTTATTTCATAATTCATCTTCCTTAAACCATTTTTTATTGGTCCCTCATATATTTGATAGTTTATTTTATCAATTAAAATATGAATTATCTTGTAACAATACAAATGCAGAATCCATCTTAGATTTTCTCAAAAAAAAATATACAAAATAATAGTCATAATAATAATGTCTCTTCTTTTCAAATAAAAATGATGACATGTTATATAAAATTTTAAATCTTACTTTCTAAACACTAATACTACGCTAAACACAACCTCGAAATGACAAATTGCCGGGTTAAAATGTTTTTGCATCACCGGCGCAAAAAATCCAGGTGAAAAAATCTCCTGCACATCACCCGCAAAAGGGACACCGTGGAGACAAAAATCCAGCTTCTATAAATGTAGTTGAAAAAACTCCAGATGAAAATCTCTTGGACATCACCGGGAAAAGAGGCGTAGTGAAGACAAAAAAATCCAGCTTCCACGGATTAGCTTTTCTTTAGCTTTTCTGAAAAAGTGGAAGCTGAAAAAGTTTTTTTCAGCTTTTTTGACTTTTACAATATTTTTGCTGCTGTGGCTTGATATTTATCAAACGACAAATTTTCAGCATAGGACACTTAGCCACTTCATCTTCTTAAATAGTTAAATGTGAGATTCTTCTTCTTTCTTTGAGTAAGCCATATGAATTCTGCTTCTCTGTTGAAGCCAAACTCCTCATGTCCTCGAGAGGAAGGAAACCTTGAGGAAGGCCAATCTCCATGAGTAACTCAATTGACTTTTTTCCTTAAAAAAGCATCGCCATGGCACACCTCAGCACCCTTTCGATAGTTGTCGATGGTTAGTGATCCCATATCAATTCTTTTGAAAGCTAGGAGGAGAATGCAAAAAGTTTGTGAATGCGAGTTGTGAGTGTGGTGATGAAGGGATTGGACTTGGAGAGTATTTGTAGCTAGCGAGAGTTGACCATTTTGGGCGGCGGAGACGGCAATCTGGTCAACTATCAAAACAGAGGCATCTACTGATACGCTTAATTGTAGTTGCAGATAATTTACTTAAATGGTGTGTGCGGTGACTTCCGCGTTGCTCTCGTAAGCAACAAGAAGAAATTAAGTGAAGTCAAAGGCAGATGTTGAGATGTTATTTAATCATAAATTATGTATTGGCATATTACAACATAAGAATATTTAATTGCTATAATAGTACATTTTAAATCATCAAATAAATATGAACCTCTATTTAATCTTACATCTCACTCTTCTAGCTCGAAGGCAGATCTTGGGAAGCTATCAGATAGTCCAGTATAAGCTAGAAGGCAAGAAAAATATTTCGTGATGAGCGCTGCTAGGGTTCGTGACGCCTCCGTGCCGCCTCCCTGCCCTACCCACTTCAATCCAAGGAAGAAACCTCCGGACAAAACACCCTCTTCCTCCTCTGGAGTCTTTGATGATTCAAACAATCGGTCTCGCCCTAAAGAGACGCTGGATCACGAGATGCCTGCAACTGTCCGGCAAGGGCTGATTGGAGGTTCCTCCCGCTCGTGGTCCGATCTTCTCAAGGGCCATGTTGGAGGACCTTCAAAGCTTACCCACCAATTTGAAGAAACCCTCAGCTCTATCTCTAGCAAATACACTGATCGTTTGGTGTTTGATAAGGAAAAACTTGAAGCCAAACGGATGAATTGGGGATCTTGTCTTATCGGTCGCTTTCTCTCAAAAAATCCTCCACTTCATATACTTCAACCGGCTGTTACTAAACTCTGGGCAACTCACGCTCCTTCAGCCGTGATAGACATGGCCAACAACTATTACCTCTTCAGATTCCCCACCTTGGAGCAAGCGACTGAAACACTGGTTGGTGGCCCGTGGACGGTCTTGGGGGAAGCCCTGCACCTCATCCCTTGGGAACCTAATTTTCAACCTCTTCTCCACCACATTCGCAAGGCACCAATCTGGGTGAGACTTCCAGGCCTTCCTCTTGAGTACTGGGATGAAGATCTCATCACAGCTATTGCTGCAAAACTTGGAAAACCTCTGAAAATTGACAATAGAGCTTCTGTCAATAACAGAGGAAAATTTCTTCGCATATGTGTGGAAGTAGAACTGGATCAACCTCTCAAAGAAGGGCTTTGGATTGGGCCGGAAGGGGAGGATTTCTTCCAAATGTGTTCGTACGAGAACTTGCCGGCTTTTTGCAACGGATGTGGGCGCTTGGGACACACCCTTTCCAATTGCCTGGAGGTTCCTCACTCGACACACAGCCCTGTGCCACCGCAACGTGAAGATGCTGCCTCAAGCCCCCCCTTGGTCAATGGTTCCATTAGTCCTTGGATCCGAGTTGAACGACGCAAACCTCAGTCTAGAAGAGCTCCTCCCATAGCTGATCTGGAGCCTCATCACACCCCCCAAGGAATCAATCAACCTACTAATCTATGGCCGACCTCGGACAGCCCTTCTTGTACGGTCTTATTTGGCCGGACTCCTGCCCCCTCTTCTCGACCGGTGCAGAATGTCAGGCAGGAAGACCGAAAAAAATCTAGAAAGCCCCCTTTAGCTCAACCTCCTCGTCTTCGGCATCTGTCGGATGATGAACCCCTGGCGACTTGGCTGAATAACGCTCTGCCTCCTGATTCTTTACCCCCTGCTACTTCAACAGATGCTTTGGTGGTAAAGGAACAACCCTCATTCAGTGATAAGCTGCCTGCGATCTCTCCTCGGCAAAATGAGTCTGACTCTAGCGACGGTGCTCGTAACCTGCGGAACCGGTTCGAGAACGTATTTGGCGGACGATTTGAAGAACTAAATTCTGCACATCAATGCACTACTGATAACTCCATGGATCGGGGAAAAGAGCTTCAAGACTCTTCCATGGATATGCACGTGGCTGGGGCTAAGCGAGCTAGAGGGGAAGGACCCCCGCTTCTCATTGGCAATTGACGGTGTCCTTCTTGTTCTCCCCCCTGCATTTTGTATCATGTTATGTCTCAGTTGGAACTGTCGGGGAGCGGCAAGACAGATATCTACACGAATGCTCCATATTTGGCGTAGACAGCACAATTTAGCCATCATCATGCTGCAAGAAACTCATTTAGATTTGGATGGGGGCAATGCTTTCACGACTCAGCTGGGTCGTGATTGGCGTAGCTTCACCTCTCCTGCCCATAATTCTTCGGGAGGAATTCTTTTAGCCTGGAACATCACCAAATGTTCTCTTGATCTTATTACTACGACGTCCCAATACATCAGTGTTTTTGTTAGTGACAGAGACAAACATTGGATGCTCACTACCTTCTATGCTAGTCACCATTATTCTGCTCGCAATCGAATGTTTAATGATCTTTCTATGGTCGATTTCAGGGATACCCCTTGGATGATTTGCGGGGACTTTAATTGCGTTCTGAACTCTTCTGAGAAGCGCGGAGGTATCCCCTTCAGGAACAACACAAGCACCAAGTTCTTCTCGACTTTCCTTCAGGCCCAGGGATTAACTGATTTGGGGTTCATTGGATCACCATACACTTGGACCAACAACCGTTCTGGCCGGGAACGAATTCTCTGCCGACTTGACAGAGCTTTGGCCAACAGCTCTTGGCTTGGATACTATGGCACCACGGAAGTCCATCACCTGCCTCGGGGGTACTCCGATCACACTCCTCTCTTGCTCCATCTCAGATCTGCATCTTCCACCCGACGGCCTCCTTTTCGTTTCAGAGCTGTTTGGAACCTGTACTCGGAAACTGACAGCATTGTGGCAAGCTTATGGCCTCGCCCCTCCTCTCAGGATCCGCACTTTCAACACCGTCTCCAAGACCTTCGTCTTGCCCTTTCCAGCTGGAGCAAGCGGAACATTGGCAATCAGGAAAAACACCTTGAGAAGGTGCATGCTGACATTTGCTCTCTTGAGAGACTCGAAGCTCAGCGTCCTCTTCATCTTTGGGAAGAAATGTCTCTGCGCAGCCTCATAAACAAAGCCCAAGCTCTCTGCATCCAAATCGACTTGAAATGGCGCACTCTTGCCAAGCGACACTGGCTCACTCATGGGGATGCTAATACTCGTTATTTTCATTCTCTTTTCAATGCTAGGAAACGGCATAATTATATCACCCATATACTGGATGGTGATGGTAACATGATACGTGGAGATCTGTCCATTGCCCATTGTTTTATGCGACACTACACTACTCTTTGGACTAACTTGTCTTCTCTGCAGCTCCCAAATAGCGACAGGAATAATGGTTGGCATGCCTTTCTTCCCAAGCTCTTATCGGACTTTCAAGATTCCTTCATTAGTCCCTTTTCTTTAGAGGAAGTAACTTCGGTTATCAGGAGCCTCAGCAATGGCAAGAGTCCCGGGCCGGATGGGTTCACTGCTGAGTTCTATAAACACCACTGGGGGCTTCTCGGCAAGGATATCCTTTCTTCCCTCCTACAGTTCCAAGTCTCCAGTTTGCTCCCTCCCCACTGGGGACGCACTCATATGGTCTTCATCCCGAAGTGCAACTCTCCGGCTCGGATTACTGACTATAGACCACTCGCCATGTGCAATGTCATTTACAAAATTCTTGCCAAGGTCCTTGCGAATAGACTCAAGCCACACCTTAAGTCTCTTATCACTGAGGAGCAGTCTGCTTTTGTCCAAGGGAGAAGTATTCACGATAATATATTCACTGTTAAAGAGCTTGCTCATAGCATGTATCTCAGCAAGAGACGTTCTCCTCTCATCCTCCTCAAGATTGATTTGGCTAAAGCCTTTGATACTATTAACAGAGAAGCTCTCACTATGATTATGCAAATGATGAATCTCCCTGCTCCTTACATTAGCTGGATTGCGGCCTGTGTTCACTCCCCCAGCTTTGCTTGTAGCATCAACGGCACCTACTCTGAGTACTTTGCAGCTGCTCGTGGTATTCGGCAGGGGGACCCTCTTTCCCCTTATCTTTATACTATTTGTTCTAATGTCCTTAGTGCTCTGATCCATCAGGGGGTTTCTGATGGCAAGCTCACCCCGTTTAAGCAGAGAGGATGTCTTATCTCGCACTTAATGTATGCTGATGATCTTATAATTTGCGTCAGAGCTAACCACCACACTTGCCGGAATCTTAGACTTATCTTGGACAATTATCATGACATTACTGGACAGCAAGTTAACTTGAACAAGTCGCTCATTTACTTCCCCAAAGGTTGTTCTCACTCTTCGGTTCAACGCATAACTCGGTCTTTGGGTATGAGACAAGGTTTCTTTCCTCTCAAATACTTAGGGGCCTTTATTATGCCTTCGGCGCAGGGTAATCAGACCTTCCACCACTGTCTGGCTCATCTCAACTCCACTCTTGAAGGCTGGCAGGGTCGCAATCTAACTCAAGCTGGTCGCCTCACTCTTGCTCGCAGTGTACTCTCTTCCATTCCTATTCATCACCTTATTACCGGAGCACTTTCCCGTACGCAACTTGAAAAGCTCAATGCACCTATCAGACATTTTCTTTGGGCCAAACGGGACAATAGCAAAGGTATTCATCTTGTTAATTGGGATACGGTTATTTCACCTAAACACCAGGGAGGCCTGCACGTCAAAGATTTTACTTTGTTTCGCACTGCCCTGAACGGACCTCGTATTATAGATCTTTTGAATCAGGAGAACAAACTTTGGGTTCGTCTCTGTACTGCTAAATACGGCCTTCTCACTCCGTGGCGTAACAACAAAAATCGAAAGGCGAGTCCTACCTGGAGAGCGCTTCAACAGGACCTCGACACACTCACTCCCTTTCTCTTTAAATGCATTGGAGATGGTCGCACTTCTCATATTGCGAACGACCCTTGGTGTAGTGACATACCCCTGACACTCAAACCAACTTTTATTGATCCTAATGGCCTGACTGATGGATTAGTGGCTGATATTATTCAGGATGGGTGTTGGAATGTACAACCCCTCTCTAGATGGATGGGCGTGGAACTGCTTCACAACATCCAAAGACAGCATATCAGATACTCTAATAGTGGTGATAAATGGATCTGGAAGAGTGGCTCTAATGGTCTTCCCATAACTAAAGTCATATACAAAACCCTTCTACATGAAAAACATGACATCCCGAACCGTGGTGGAGACTGGAAGAAACTTTGGCGCCTTCATATTCCAATGAAACTTAAGATCTTTGGCTGGAAGCTGCTTCACAAGAAGATCCCTACTCGCGAACGCCTTTGGCGTATGGGACTCTCAAGTTCTGATGCTTGCCCTCTTTGTGACAACGACCCTGAAACTGTTCTTCACCTTATGTTTGACTGTCCCTATTCCCAACAGGTGTGGCACACTCTCGCTGATCGTATTGTGCTTGATCACCGTCTCAACTCTTACATGCGACAAGGGCAATGGTTGGCTGCTGGTCTCTCTCTGGGGAACGGAGGGGCGGAAACTATTCTTACTGTCCTTTGGCACCTTTGGAAGGCCCGCAATACTGCAGCTCACCGCAATGAACGGATTCCTGTTTCCCGTGTCGTTGGGCTGGCTCTTGCTGATCTGCGTGATATGTCAACTGCTCTTCACACTCGCTGCAAAAGCTGCAATGACACTTATAGACAACATCCTAAATGGAGCGCTCCCCAAGAAGGCTGCTACAAAATAAATACTGATGGCTCTTGGGTGGGGGCGACGCAGGCGACTGGATTGGGCTACCTTATTCGTGATGCTACTGGGACGGTTAAAATGGCGGCGGCGATCTACTGCCAAAGCACCTCTTCCATACACTCGGAGCTCATGGCTATCGAGTATGCACTTCTGTATCTACATTCCCATGGGGAATACTGGAGCTTCCAGTTAACCATCGAGTCGGATTCTCTTGAAGCTATTCAATTGGTTACTAACGTTAACAAGCATCCGCCTTTTGAACTGATGTGCCTCATTGCCGAAATCCAACACCTCCAACGACATCTACATGTGGTTTTCTCTCATGCTGTTCGTTCTCAGAATGAACCTGCCAATTGGCTAGCCATCTCAGCGAGATGCTATAACACTACTACCTTTTATGAGCAAGGTTTGCCGGCTGCCCTGGCAAATCTTCTCATGCATGATGTACCTTAGTGTGCTGCTGCTTGTATTTTCCTTTGATAAAAAAAAAAAAAAAAAAAGCTAGAAGGCAGATCTTGGGAAGCTATCAGATAGTCCAGTATCCGTCTTGAAAGTGATTTTTGTTGATGATGGATCATCAATATACATCTCTACAACATATAGCCACAATATAAGTTCCTTTGTCTTCACTCCGGTCATCTTTTTTATCTTATCTTCTTCCACAAATGCAATCACCTCCGGAGCATAAGACACTTGCCGCTTGATCTTCTTGAAGGTATGATCCTTCTTCTTCCTTTGAAGGAGCCATATGAATCCTCTTCTCTATTAAAGCCAAACTCTTCGATGTCCTCAAGAGGAAAGAGACTTTGAGGAAGGCCGATCTCTTTAAGCAATTCAATCGACTTTTTCCTGCAAAGAGCATCCTCATGGCACACCTCGGCACCCTTTCGATAGTTGTCAATGGCTAGTGATGCCATAGCAATTTCTGTTAGAAGCTAATAGGAGATGAGAAGTGCTTGTGAATGTGAGAAGTGAGTACGTGATAGAAAGATTGGGCATGGAGAGTATTTATAGCATGCAAAATGGTAAGAAGTTTGACCAATAGCTAGCTAGAGTTGACCATGTTAGGCGCCGAGACGGCAAGCTGGTCAATGATCAAAAGTCAGAGGCGTTTACCGTTTCTTTTACGCTTAATTCTTAACTGTAGTTGTAGATAGTTTTACTTAAATGATACTGCGGTGACTTTGTTGCTTCAGTCATCTGGAATGAGGAGTATTTAAGTCAAGGGTCAAACTTTAAACGTGTTAATACAGATTGACTCGTTCAGTCAAAGTTAGACTTGCTATTAAGGACCCTACACTTTGGCTACTGTATAGTTGTAGCTACATGGCAACTAGTCTAATTATATGATAACTGTAGTAACTATTTGAGAGAAGTTTGATAACCTGCACATACGGTGTAGTCGCTATTGTTGATATAATTTTATTATATTTTTAAAAATTTAGTAAATATCAAAACTTTTATTTTTTTAAAAAAAAATCAAATAATTAAATAATTTAAGCCTACCATTTGATATGTTATAATTAAATAAAAATTTTTAAAAAGTACTTTTAAAATAATTAATAATTAATGAAAATTTATTTAAATTTTAAGTAATTATATTTTTAATTGTATATATTAAATAATAATAATTATTATTATTATTAGGATTTAGTATAATTAATATTAATATATAAATTTAGTAATATAATAATTAAAATTTGATTATTTATTAATTATTTTAAAAGCATTTTTAATTAGATACATTAACATTAAATTTACTAATATTAATATTAATAAATTTAATATTATTAATGTGGGCCACACACTTTCTCTCCTCTCTCCGCTGCGGGGCAACCAACCACTCTAGAGTTGGAATAGTCGTTGTGATTTCAAGTCAACATACATTGATTCTTGTCAATCAAAGACTAAGTAGAAGGCTTGTCTTTGCAACGGTTGGAACTTAAAATTTATCAAATAATTTTATCCATTCCCATCAGATTAATTAAGAACGGTCAGGACTCGAGTGAATATTCTGAAAAAGCCTTTTTAAATATCTTCTCCAGTGCTCTTATTATCTTAGAAAAGCTTTTATCAAATGATCAAATCTTGTAAAATTAATTAAATATGTAGGTTTCGACGCAAAGGTAAATGATCAATATGACGTTATCGAAACAAATGCTTGATCAAATTTAGACACTAAAATTTGGTAGAACATCATGATGGAGGTGAGCTTGATCGAGGACTAAATCACAAATTTATAAGTGAACACCTAGTCAAACATTAACATAAAACTATTTGAAACAATTACAACACATTGGGGTATTACAATCAAGAGAAGCATTCACTTATTATTGTAACAATAATACATTTTAAATTATTAGATAAATATAAACCTCTATTTAAAGGGCTACATATCTCATTGCTCTATCTCAAAGGCAGATATTGGGAAGCTATCTGATAATCCAGTGCCAGTCTTAAAAGTTATTTTGGTTGATGATGGATCATCCATATACATCTCCACAACGGATAACCACAGCATGAGCTCCTTGGTCTTTACTCCACTCATCTTCTTCATTTTACCTTCTTCAACAAATATAGTCACCTCAGGAGCATAAGACACTTGCCGCTTGATTTTCTTGAATATGTGATCCGTCTTCTTTCTTTGAATGAGCCATATGAACCTTGCCTCTCTATTAAAGCCAAATTCTTCCATGTCCTCAAGAGGAAAGAGACCTTGAGGGAGGCCGATCTCTTTGAGCAACTCGATTGACTTTTTTCTACAAAGAGCATCTCCATAATACACCTCAGCGCCCTTTCGGTAGTTGTCGATGTTTAGTGATGCCATATCGATTTCTTTTAGAAGCTAAAAGGAGATGCAAGTGTTTTGTCGACGTGAGTTGTGAGTGGTGTGATGGAAGAATTCGGCTTAGGAAGTATTTATAGCATGTAAAATAGTACATGTTAGACCACCAATAGCTTGCTAGATTTGACCATGTTTGTGAGCAAAGACGGCAGTTGGTCAACGATTCAAAACAGAGGGATTTAGCATTTGGGATACGCTTAATTATTAATTGGAGTTGTAGATAATTTATTCAAATGAATTGTGTATTGACTTCCATGTTGCTCTCGTCTGTGACAAGAAGAAACAGAATCAGGAGTCAACTAAATGTGTGAGAACAGATTGACTAATTCATTCGGTTCAAAGTGACCAACACGTTAAACTGATTAATCGAGGACTCAAAACCTTAATAATTATCGTGAGCTCAATTAAATGAAGGTAACAAATGTCGCAGCATTTTTTTTCGAAAGATGTCCATATACATATACTTCAATAATACATCATTTTTTTTTAACTTTCGAGACATGTAATAATTTATTTTGATTTCAAATTGACAAGATATATCGATCATCTTAGACTCTGGAAACACCTCTCTTTTTATTTTGTTATAATCAAAAAGATTGACGGGCCTTCTAATTTATTTTAGAGAATGAAAAAATAACACATAAAAGAAAATTAAAAAATATAAATAAATAAATAAACGTTGAGTCACCCAACCAACATGACAGAAAAATCCAACTATGTAAAATACTATAAAAATTCCTAGCTGCTCAATACAACATAAGATATTCCATTAAGGATTTCGTCAAGCTTTTAAAATTTTAATTATCATTTAGACAAAACGTGTCATTGCTCATTAATTAATTAATTAATCAATAGAAAAAATAATCTTCAGAGTAACTCTCATTTTCAAACCCATATTTAGATGGTCAAACCTTAATAATCAATAGAAGTACTTCAAGACCAAACAATTCTTCATTTCCAAAATAGAAAAAGGAATATCCAATTAATGGTAATGATCACGATTCAAGTTAAAAATGAGTTGGTTGATACGTGTTTGTCTTTACAAGATATGCATTCTTCCTTGTTCATAATATTCTCTTCTTTTTTTTCCCAATTGTGTTCTGTTTATTCTTGTAAGTAAAAGAGAAAACTAATTGAAAGCAAAAGAAGGAAAACCTTCAAACTCAAACAAATATGCAGGAGATAAAATAGTGTTTGGACAGGACAAGTTAAAAATCTTAAGTAACAAAACAGAAGTTTCATCTCTAACAGAAAAATTAAAGGGACATAAAAACTAAACTACTGTTACATATATTTTATTGTCTTTATTCAAGTGGCCCATAGTATGCTAACCTATTAATACATAATCAAAAATGCATGGGGCTAGCGAGTCACACAAAGGTGGAAAAGTAAAGCAATCTTGGATGGCTCGAATTTCGTACTAGGGTTCCACCGGAATCATTTTGATGGCAGCAGCAATGGGCATACTAAGAAACCCAATGAACACACAGAAAGACCACTGTGATGAATCCAAAGGTGTCGTGTTTGCGAAATCACCAAGGAACTGAACAATTATGAACTGGAAGACGACAGTGGAAGCAATGACTGCCGCAAATACATAATTCTTGAATATGCCATGAAGCACACATATCTTTTCCATCTCTCTGCAGTTGATCTCATTGAATACCTGCACCAGAGGCTCTTAGGTTTTGGGTGATTTATATTGAGTACTTGTGATTAATTCAACGGAGTGCAACCGGTCTTTAAATAACTCAATATATGTGCTGAAACAGTTTTCAAATAAATTGGAGGGTAAAATGCATCCTATTGTTCGGTTTGAGAAGCCACCAATACATTATGCGTTTTTTAGCAGGATTCATATGTGTATTTAGAGCAGCTACCAATAAATAACTCAGTAACACGAATTTACCTGACAGAAGACAAAGGAATTGAAAATAAGTGTATTCAGAGCAAGATCAGAATCAGGACCCTCAAGTTGAAACAGCTCTTTCCCTTTGCTTTGGAGATACCATGTCACAATGAACTGGTAAGAAGCTTGACCTAATATGTTCCTCCACATTGTGTTGCTAACAAAATTGCCCTTTCTACCAACAGGAGCTCTTTTCATCAGTTCATCATTAGGTGGCTCAGTGGCCAGGGCAAGTGCTCCAAGCGTATCCATAATCATGTTTACCCAAAGCAACTGAACGGCAGTGAGGGGAGCATGTCCTAGCATAGAATACCCAAAATGAAGAGTACAATGAGGAATGATCATAAAGTGTAACAGACCTCAATAAGATTCAAAGGATTAACTTTACCAGTTAAGCAGGCTGAGGAGAAATTTACAATTAGTGCAACAATATTAACAGTCAGCTGAAACTGAACAAACTTTTGAATGTTTATGTATACTGAACGGCCCCACTTGGCCACTGTCACAATTGTTGAGAAGTTGTCATCAAGAATAATAACATCTGCACTTTCTTTTGCCACCTTCAACCACAAACTTTAACTAGTGTTACTACAATATAAAGAACAACTTCCTTAGCTATAACTAATATCTAATTGAGAGTATGAAGGGAGGAAAAGCAGATATCAACAAGAGTTATGAAATGCGCGATACAAAGTCCTGTACTTGCAATCTCTAGCATGAGTGGTGCATGAATAGCTAATTTTTTTTAATCAAGATACTAATTATTGAGCAATTACAAATGGGTTTTCAGCAATGAGAAATAGGTAATACTAGATCAAAGATACAAGACACAGGAACAATGCTTGCAAATTAGATAAAACAATAGATACGTTCTCAATTGCTAAAACCAAAATACTTACAAATTATATGTGACATAGATCTTACCTCGGTTCCAGCAATGCCCATAGCAAGCCCAATGTCTGCCTCATGAAGTGCTGGGGCGTCATTTGTCCCATCACCAGTCACTGCAACAACTTCACCGAGTGTAGTGCGCAGGTGCTTCACCAAGGTATGTTTATCGAGTGGTGAAGATCTAGCCATTACCTGTTGAATGTTGAAAAAAAGACATACCTAGTTCATGAGAAGAAGCACTAATTAAATGAACTTGTGTTAGAGTCTTCGAAGTAGAACCTGAAGTCTTGGAACTAGATCTGTCATTTCCTCGGAACTCATTTTCCTGAATTCTGGACCTTCAATAGCTTCCCCATCATTAGTGAGAATACCACATTCCCTGGCAATAGCCTTTGCAGTGTTTATATTATCCCCTGTAACCATTCTCACAGTAATTCCAGCAGACCTACAAATTGCGACTGACTGTCTTACTCCTGGTCTGACAGGATCTTTGATGCCAACAATTCCGATGCAAGTATACCCATTAAGAGGGATTTGGTTATTCTCTGAAAAACCATTTTCAATCTCCATATAAGCAAGACATAACGTACGAAGTGCTTCATTAGCAAAATTTTCAATTGTACTGTTAAGATGACTGGCTGTAGCTTCATCAAGTGGGACAGCATTACCGCTGGAATCTAAAACCTTGCTGCAAGCAGCCAAAATAATTTCTGAAGCACCTTTGCAGTGGGCCCTATGTCCTCCTTCTGGAAGCTGGATAACCACTCCCATTCTCTTCTTCTCAGAATTAAATGGTTCTACCTTTACAAGCTTTGTTTCTTGACGCACAGCCTCAAAATCACCGCCAAGTGACAAGCCAAATTCCAGTAAAGCAGCCTCAGTTGGTGATCCAAGAATTTCAAGCTTTCTGCCTTGGTTGATAACTACTTCTCCACCAGTATTGTTAAAGATAGATTGCACAAGTAATTTAACAACACCCTGTGGGAGCTGGGAGCACATAATTTTGATCTCTTCACGATCACTAACCTCCTTAACGTTCCCGCATATACAAGCTTTAACAACAGTCATGTGATTGGTTGTTAGTGTGCCAGTCTTGTCACTGCAAATTGATGTAGCTGAGCCCATAGTCTCGCAAGCAGCAAGATGGCGGACCAATGCTTTATCATTCATCATTTTTTTCATGGCAAAAGCGAGGCTCAAGGTTACGGCCAAGGGCAATCCTTCAGGCACTGCAACGACTACAATAGTTACTCCAATAGCGAAATACTCCAGCAATTCCAATGCGTCGTCGGCTGACCAGCTCATGTATGAACCTTGCTGAAACTTCCGTCTAACTAGTCCTTCAGTCAGCACCGCAAATGTCACCACTGCAAAAGCCAATCCAATTTTTCCTATGATAGTTGCAACTCCATTTAGTTTGACCTGCAAAGGAGTTTCATCATCTCCTCCTTCACTGAGGGTGGCCATCAATTTACCCCACTGTGTCCTCATGCCAACAGTGGTTACCAGCATTTTGCAAGATCCATCCTGGACCTTTGTTCCAGATAGAAGAAATGGATTCTCAGCAGTCACAACAACAGGTTCGCTCTCTCCTGTTAGACTGGATTCATTAATCAATAAGGAAAATCCAGACACAAACAACCCATCAGCAGGAACTTGATCTCCAATGGCGAGATGCACAATATCGCCAGGAAGAAGATCATATATGGAAAGTTTCTGCCTGAATCCTTCTCGTGTAACCTGTATGGATATCTTCTTCTTCTCCTTATCTAAATCTTTGAACTGTAATGATTGTCGGTAATCACTTGTTGCAGTTACAAAGACAACCAAAAGAATGCTAGCCACAATACCAAGGCCATCGTGTGCACCTTTTGGCCAGCCTTCTGTGGCAATGCCAACAATTAGAGACACAAAGGCACACACTGCAAGAATTATGAGAGTCGTGTCCTGCAGAGCTTCCCAGACGAATACCCAAAAACTCCTAACCTGGCTTTCAGTAAACTTGTTTACTCCATATATATTTTGCCTTTTTTGCAAACTCTCCCTAGTTAGTCCGTTGGTA
This sequence comes from Costus lasius, assembly GCA_027563935.2. Lineage (NCBI taxonomy): Eukaryota > Viridiplantae > Streptophyta > Magnoliopsida > Zingiberales > Costaceae > Costus > Costus lasius. The sequence continues at coordinate 133,363,850 of CM050446.2, read as the reverse complement.
GTTGATGTAGAAAGTTTGTCTGCAATACCCTCTATACCACCATACACTTTCAACTTTTTCACATCATGGCCTTCAACTAAGGAGCTCAACTCATCAGCACAGATTTGGAAGCCGGCTTTCTTTACTTCATCTGGGACAACATACTCACTGCGCACGATACCTAAACACGTTTGTTGATGTGAGTCCTAATTTAAACTATTAAATAAAAAGATCATTGCAGCATCAAGAAGAAATCAACAGCTATGTTAAAAAGGAAACCAAGTTTTGATGATTACCATGAATAAATTGCAATGCAGCTTTTGACACCAAAACAGCAACACGCAACTTTTCCTGGAAAACATAATCAACACTTAGTATCTCCTGAACGGAGATATACACAATGTAGATTCAGCCATCGCAAGGTTTATAACTAAAGATGCATAACTAGTGCTATGTTTACCTGGAAGAAGAAATAGAAAAGGGGAGAGTAATTTAAGGATGAAAAAGATGGGACGAAAGAATGTAAAATCCACTTTAATTCACCTGATCAGTAGAAAATGTAAAGAAGAGAGAGAACAAAATTCAAGGACCCTGATGCACAGCATATCATTCTTCTTTATTCTTCCTTCGCACTACCTCAATTCACTGCAGAGCTCACATGCTATCAATCTCACCGCAACGCTCATCGGCTGCGAGTCATTGTGGAGGTTATAGGATGTGCATTTGCTACCTTAGCACTAGTGTGACAATTAAACTCGAGTACTTGAACTCCAAAGTGGGTTTGATGGCTTCGAGTGTTATGTATTGGGTTTGAGTTCAAAGCTATAGGTACAAAATATCGCTCAATTTAAATTATGAATAAAATTATAATTTTATCTAAAATTTTTAGTCAACTAACCTTAAAATGATTATTATATAAATATATTTTAATTTATAAAATTATAATATAAAGAAGTTGAAATGAAAATGAAAATTAAAGATTTAGTTTAACGGAGTTGAAGCTTATCGTAAGTTTTTAGATTGAGTTTGTGTTATGTGATAGGATATCTAACTTATCCTAAGTTTTTAGATCGAGTATGAGATTTACATAATCGATTCAAGTTTAGGATAACCTAATAGTTACATTCCTAACCATGGGAAGTTTTTTTTTTTTGTTTTCTCTTGATTTTGACAGATGAATTATGAGGGAAAGTTATTTTGGTTTTCCCTAGTATTTTTGGCTTCTTGTTTTCCATTTAAAGTAAATGAGTAGAAAGTTTTTCTTTTTCTAATTCTCCAGTGCTCTGACAATGAGCAAGACAGGTGATTAAAACAATTAAAAATCCTATTGATTTTTGTAGAATCAAGCAGGGCAAAAATGTCACTGCCTATGACTCGCACCTGCTTGGCTGTGGTTCAGGTCTGACATAATTTGTTAACTAGTCAGTAGCTGGGTGATATGTGACCCACATATGACTCAACTTAGGCTAATCATTTTGAGCAATGTATTGTAGCCAAGCTCAAGCAAGTTTGCTACACGATTTTGCCTAACACGTGGGTAATTTGAAATTACAAGCAACCATGAATTTAAAATTAGAACTCTTATTATCTTTTAGGTTTATCGTTTTACTATTTTATCACTTAGATAAATTGGTAAAGTATTCCTCTTCCACTCATATAAACCACTCATTTATTTCCTTCACATTAAAGAAATTTTCTCCTCATCATTTTGCCCAAAGCTCTCATAATTTTCTATTACTTTCTTAAACTAACTGTTATAAGCATAAAAAAAATTTTACAATCTTCTCTAAATGTTCGTTGAGCTCAATTTTGTTAACAAGTGACCAAGAAACGAAGTAGTTTCACAGGTTCAAAGCAGAAATTAGTTCTTATTTAGGTAAAATTTTAAATCATAGCATATTTATTATAGAATTCAGATCTTATTGATTTTTTTCAATTTTCTACTAAATTAATGATGAATAAGATTTTTTTTTCAATGAGAAGGACAACATAGAATTATGGATTCAAACAATTACAATGATACTTTTTGAGCAACCAAGTAGTAATCCTAGCTAACCATATTAATATCAATGGAAGAATCGTAAGAATTTAATGATGAGTATCCTTTTTTTTTTTACCATCTAGCTATACTAAAATCAATAGAGGAATCCTAAGAATATAAAAAAAAAACTAATTAAAACTTTACATTGACTATAAAAATTTTTAACCCCTGTTATTTGAATAAATAATTTAAGGCTTATTCTTACATTTGTGTTTCTACACATTATATAGATAATAACTTTTTATATAAAAAATAATTATTAGTTTAAAAAACATTTTAAAAATTCATATTTCCAATTTGTCCAAAGACCGAGTTCTCTTTCGATCGAAAGGGAAGACATAGCTATTGTCACAAACGCGGAGCAGGTTGAGTGAAGCGGACCTGATTAGATCGCTTCATGGCGGCGGCCTCGGAGCGCTTAGAGAGGTTGGCAGTGAAGCGAAATCGGCGCTTGGGGTTCTTGACGACGCCGACGAGCTTTCTCCATCGGTGAAGCGCCTCGTCCGGTGCATGCTTCGACACCCCGCCGAAGTTCTCATTCAGATAGCTCTCCATTTCTACCCGCCCGCTCGGATTCTTCCACCCTCCTACTCCTCCTCCTATCAGGATCCACGCGATACCAGATCAAGAAGACAGAACAAGGAACAAGGCATCCGATGAAGGCAGCTACGCGGAGCTCTCCTCCGATTTCTACGAAATGTGGAGTAGGCAAAGGAGCGCGACAAGGAGCTGACGGAAGGAGAAGAGGGAAGAAGGAGAAGAAAGGGGGAGTTTTGGATCCGCAATAAGCTGGAGGGAGAGGCGCGGTGGCAGTCTTTCCATCACACTTGGACGGGAAGTGCCCGGAAAAGGAGGGGGACGCCGAAGACGAGCTCCACTTTCACGCCCCTTCTGTTCCAACGGTTTCTCGGTTTCTCCTCCCCTTTCCACCTCCTTCGGTCTTGGTGGGCCGAAATGGTGGGCCACGCTAAGCTTATAATGGCCCACAGGCCCACAAGTTGTGTACAAGAGTATACACCGAATTTGATTTTTTTTTAAAATTTCTATTATTTTTATGTTTCAAAAAATTAAAAGAATACTTTTTCTGTTTTTATTTTACTTCTAAAATACACTTTTAGTGGAGCTCAGTTAATTAACAAATATTATGTCATTTCGTATTTAATCATTTTATCAGAGTAAAAAAAAAGTTAGAGGAATTTTTTAATAGATGAATTCGCAAGGTTCGTTTGCTTACTTTTTCATTTCCTTTTTTTTTCCACTGTATCTGTAGTTTGTCAGAAGATTCTGACATTTCAGATACCTTATTCTATCGAACATTGCGGATTTGAGTCCGACGTGTGACGAGTGTTGCAGAATGCAATTTGGATGAACTGATCAGGAAATCCGATCCGTTTGACCCGCTACACGAGAGAGTCTTCTCTTCCATGATTGGTTTCCAGCCGTCCATCTAAAATTACGTCATTAACCTGCTTCCAAGTCCGTTCACGGATCTCTCTCTCTTGTTCCGAATTCGGATCAAAGAAAATAAACTAAAACAGAGACTCTTCTCTTCTCTTCTCTCTCTCCCTAGTGCCGCCATCGCCATGAAGGGTCCGGCGCTCTTCTCCGAGATCGGAAAGAAGGCGAAAGGTCTACTCCGGTCCATCCTTCAATCCCTTCCTTGCTCCTCCTTCTCTGTCGCGCCCGCGCCCTTCTAGATTTGATTTATTTGATTTCTCCGTGCTATAATTCTTTTCTTGATAATGCAGATTTGCTGAACAAGGACTACACGTCCGACCAGAAGCTCACCATCTACACCTATAGTGCCTCCGGTGTGGTAAACCCTCGGATCTCATGCCGATCTGACATCCATTTTGTCATCGTTTATTCCGTTTCTTTTCCAAAAGCGTTTATTCCTTTTTTTTTTTTTTTTGCATCCAGGATTTATGTATTTAGCGGTGCGTTCATTTCTGCTTATCAATGCGACTTAAGGATGTCTGATATCTCAGCGAATAAATCGATTCTTGTCCACAATCTAATTATTAAATTGAGCGATTTATGAAATTTTAAGAGGTTTCAGTTTAGACTGTGTTGGTTGTAAAATCGTAAATGTTGTTTCTAGTAGAATGTTTTAATTACGTAATGCGAAGGCCATTTCTTCTGCTCCACACAATATACTGCAATCAAATTCTCTAATTAACATATACATTATCCAATGGCGTAGAAGTTGGAGAGTAGCTGAACATGACGTTTTATACAGTCCTGAATTAAGTCTTATGCAACAATACTTCTTAATTTGTTATGTTCAATTCTTTTGGAAATTTCAAAGTTTTCATTAATTAATACTTTATTAATCAAAAGCTACATCTACAATAAACTTAAGTCATATGTGTAACTTTTAGACATCTTGTAAATAAATACATTTACCAGTAATGACTAACCCACTACTGTTTGGCCTAATAAAGTCCACGAGCACATAAATGTAATTATAAATCACATAATACATAATTAAAATTCTATAATTTGCCCACATCATTTAACTAATCTCTTGGTAACGTTTCTTAGCCTTGAAAAGGTGAGGTACATCCATAGGATTTCCCTTCAACCTATTATGACTAATAACACTAGGCAATTGGCCTCTAAGATCTTTCTAGGCTGCCTCAAGAGATGTCTAACTATCCTTCTTTATGTAAGTATAACCACAAAGGCACAAACACCAAATTGTCTATTACATTTAGTCACCATACATCTGCTTTTCGTCATTATATAGTACACAATTGGTGTTCAACTGACATAATGAAGCTCAAGTCTTGCATTGACTCGATAACTCAGATTTCATAGAATGTTTCTTTCAAGTTTTTTGAATTTTTTTCCTGCTTAGAAGGAATCTGAAAATTATTACCATAATCAATTCATGTTTGCTTCAGTTTCAAGAACTGCTTTTCTTCTTTGTGGTTCCATTTTATATATTGCAGTCCTTCTTGAGCTCTTTTTTGTTTCTTTGATGTGTTTTATTGTTATGATATCTCTATCTCAATTTGTTCTGCTTCAGTTAATTTTCTGGAAGCATCTTTAATTTGGTAATCTGAAAAATGAAGGATAGTGGTCAAAGAAGCAGACTAGGACTTCAAAATATGACTTCTAGATAGAACTTTGATACCTTTTGCTTCCTCCATGTTATTGGAAAAACATTAGCTTTGTTTTGTCAAAAACTTTTGCATGTTTGTGTCATCACATGGTATTAGTGAATCATATTATGAATTGAAAATTAAAATGTTAGGTTCTGATAATATTCACCACATAAGAGATTTTGTAGTTGACTCCCTCTCTTATTTTATAGCTTGTATATTTCTCTCAGCGACATTTGGCAAAAGAAGTTTCCTAATTCCCTGAATGATAATATTCAGGGGCTTACTTCTGCTGCTGTCAAGAAAGGTGGACTTTATTCCTTTGATGTTGGCTCACAGTACAAGTACAAGGACACCTTCATTGATGTCAAAGTTGATACCAATTCAAATGTGTGTTTTCTGACTTTGCCTTATTATTAAAACTGGCAGAATGGACATTAAAAGAAGATTCTCTTTTCTAACAGATCTCAACAACAATTACCGTCTTGGATGTTCTTCCACATACGAAGGCTATAGCTTCAGTCAAGCTACCTGATTACAGCTCTGGGAAGGTAGTAAGACTTCAATCCTGATCATTTATCAATGAAGCAGTTACATGGGTACTAAACCTTTTTTTTTGTTCTTCCAGTTGGAGCTGCAATATTTCCATGGTCATGCAAGTTTTGCATCGGTGGTGACTCTAAAGCAGTCCCCAGTTGTTGAGGTGTCTGGCACTCTTGGTACCCCAGATGTTGCATTCGGTGCGGAGGCTGGTTTTAATACTGCCTCAGGAGGCTTCTCCAAGTATAGTGTTGGGATTGGACTCACGAAGCCAAACTATAATGCTGCCGTGATTTTGTAAGTTGTCGATTAAATAGCCAGCTTAAACTGATCATTTACATCACAGGAAGCTACAATGATCTATCTCTTTGATCAGGGAGGACAAGCTAGATACTCTGAGAGCTTCATATGTCTATCATCTGGATATGTTGCAGAAGAACTCTGTGGTTGCAGAGATTGTGCGACGATTATCTACTAACGAGAACATACTTACGGTTGGTGGGCAACATGCCGTTGATCCCCAAACTTCTATAAAAACGAGGCTCAACAACTCAGGCAAGCTTGCAGCTCTTCTGCAACATGAAGTGAAGCCAAAATCAGTTCTCACCATCTCTGGCGAGTTTGATACCAAGGCATTGGAAAGGACTCCAAAGTTTGGTCTGGCTCTTGTTCTTATACCTTGATTGCTATTGCTTTTCCTGGAACACGAGAGAAATTTTATGATTCCAGATGTGCTGCCTGGCTTATCTCCAGGTCTGGCGATATTCTTTATCACCTCTTACAACGTTAAATTTGATGTAGACTCTTTCGTTTCCTCTCTTTTAAACAGGTACTTAACCAATTTATTCTTTGAAAACTCAGATAGTTGCCTCCAGTATCTCCCGTTTATTATGCTGCCATGTTCTGATTTTTGTGATGGGGGATTTTTGTACTTTATGCCATGTTCTTCGTAGTTCGTTTGTTCTCTCGCTCTGCTGATGAACTTCGCAAAGACCCAATTCATCTTTTTCCCGTCAAACACTCTTTCACCATAATTTCGATTTTTCTTCCTTTTGGACTGTGTCAGTGTGGAATAGTTTTATGAGTAGCAGCAGTTAGGATGTATCATGGATATTGCGTTCATTTTATGTTTTTTTTTCCAAAAATAAATCAACGAAATTTCATAATTTTTTTTGGAGTGGGTTAAATTGTATGCATCTTTTGTCAAACTAAAATATGCGTTAATATGAATTCGTGGAATTTTCAAATTTACAAATATATCAAATTCATGTCAATTAGTTGCCACTACATATTTTATACATTTTCAGTTTTAGTTTAGTATGCAAGCTTCTCATGTATGTGGAATGTGGAAGTCCAAGTAGACTCATTATCTCAAAGTAAATTATTTAATCCGGATATTATTTTTTTTGTTTAAGCTATTTCTCTTCGTTCTTTTACATAATTACTTTTACACCCATTTATGGGAAGAAATTTTGTCTACACTCATTACCTCAAAGTAAAATATTTTAATTTGGATATTATTTTTTTCGTTTTTCTCTCTCTCCTTTCTTTTCTCATATCAACCATTTCTTATCAAGCTTCTTCCTCGATTATAATCTTTCACCCCCAAGAACAACTCTAACACAAGACAGGCAAAGTATACTTTTATCTAAATGCATAAAGATTTTGGCAACGTCAGCACTCAACTTGTTTATCCACAAGTGAAGCCTTTGTGTAACCACCTAAAAGTAGTAGGAACATTTTCGATTTCAAATCATAAAAAGTAGTAGCAATACTATTAGCTGCTTCAAATAATAATGTAAAACCTTGAGTGTTATCACATGGTATACGCATTCATTCTGATCCAATACACGCCAGAAATAAAGGTATTCAATTTAATCACAAAACTCACTTAGTAAGTCTGTCAAAGTATAACATTTCAGATATTTCACCTAGTTTAATACTATATGAAACTTTATGAAAATTGAATGGTATCCTCAAGCCAACAAGGAGACTAACACAGATCAGACGAGCAAACAAATTAAGCATCCATCTTCATAGTGTCAATATTCATCTCAAAGGGAGTTAATTACACTTTGAGGTGATCATAAGGAGTTGTCAAAACTGCAGGAAGTTCATGATATCAATAGTTAAAAAACATTGACATCATCTCCTTAAATAAGGATCTCAAAAATGGAAAGATCAAATCAGTATCCCCCTAGGCCCCAACAACTTCCGCTTCTCCTTCCATCTGAACGTCTTCAGCAGGTCTATCCACTTTCACACCCACATCCTCCTTGTAATCACCATGCACCTATAAAACCCAAGAAAATGATCAAACTGTCACTGAAGGTAGATTTTGCAATAAAACGCTCCTCTTTAGAGCCTGAAATAAATGTTAGGTTAACTTCATCCACGCGCACGCACATTCAAGTTACCAAAAAATTAAACCCATGGTTCTAATGGTTAGGGTCAGGGACATGGGTCCAGTCGAGTTTTATTCAAATATCAATTAGGTTCAAGATTATTAGGGCATTATTCAATTAAATTGGGTTTGATTCAAATTAAGATGGGTCAGATACATACGTCTTTTTGTGAAGTATGTTAAGACAATAAATAATTTCTTAGAAAACTAAACAACAGCCTGGTTTCATCATTTTTTAAAAAAAATAAGTTAAAACTATTTCTAAAATTTTCAATAAAAATTAATATAATTATTTTAACAATTATTTTTGTATGTAAAGATAGTACGAGATAATTCATTCAAGCTAGGTTGAGTGATCTAATCGTTCCCAATAGTCCAACCAAGGTTATCAAGAACTAAGATCAAGATCCTTGAAACAATTGCATATAATAGGAGTGTGAGATTAAAGGATCATAATAACATACCAAATTGCTTTATATATATGTGTGTGTGTGTGAGAGAGAGAGAGACGTTAAGGGTAACATGAACACTCTACTAATAAAAAAGATAAATACTTATACAATACTAATATTCAATTTTACCTTCTGTGCAATGTTTAGTCATGAAGTTAAACAATTGTGAGGTGACCAAGGCGGAGCAAGCTTATGAAAGACAAATATAGCAAAGGCGCAACAAATGTAGTGATGCATGCAAGGCCTAGACGATCCAAAAGAACTCATTAAAAGCCATACGCTATAGGAGTTGACTAATTATTTTGCATGCACAAAATCATATTTAGTTTTAGCTTTTTTTATGGTTTATGGAATGATTATTTTATTTTTTTCCTCTTTTCTTTGATCATAACCAAATCAAAACTTCTCGAGTTATTAGAATTCGCAGTAAAATAAAGTCCTTGGTTATTCAACTTAGATGAAATAGTAATAGTTACGTTCATTGGTATACCACGAAATTGGAATGAAATCTAATCTAATTCCAATATTTTTTATCTGTACTTGTCCAATCCAAACAAATAGGTACAATTTGGACAAAAGGTCCACATCTTTTTTTAGAATTAGTCTGTTTTTATGTTATTTCGTACAGCAATTATCAGGGGCACACTCTACCGCTGAGCTAATAGCCCATCGTGTGGGCCTCCCACTAGGAGGCTTGTTATGCCAAAAACGAGAAAAACCGATCCCTCTCTTTCCTTTTTACATCCCCAAGTATGTCGCCAATTTTTGTCTTTAGCGTGAGTAGTGGTCATGTTATTTTCTCGCATACGTGAGTAGTGGTATGTTTAATTTTACTAGTGTCTTGTTTTTATTTTTTTCTATTTAAATACTTGTAAGCACAGAACATTTCACATTACCTTGATTTAATCGAATTGCAAATAGCTTTGTTTCTCTCACACCTTTCATGTTGGCCATGAAGATGATGACTTTGTTTCTCTCGAATTGCAAAATCATATTTCGGATCCATGAGGGCTCATGATCACTACTCACACTAAAGACAAAAATAGCTAAAACTAAACATGATTTTGTGCGTGCAAAATAATTAGTCAACTCCTTTAGCGTAGATGAGTTCTTTTAGATCGTCTAGGCCTTGCATCTTCATCTGCATCAATTCCCCCAGGTGGAAAAAAATTCACCCCCGGTGAATTGATCACAATATAATCTTTTAAAGTATCTAAGGTAATCTGCTGAAGCTCTTTTTCAGAAATCCAAGTGTTGTCTAAGTCTGATCGATTTTGCCACTTTACCAAATATTGACGTTCTGATCGATCTGGATGGAGAACTATTTGGTCTTCTAGAATGAGTTCAATATGGTCCTCTTCAGCTGTGATTGGTAAATTTGATTGTGGCACAATTAATGGTTGCATCTGGTTCTTCTAGCTCATAGTACAATGAGATATCTTTTACATTGAAAACAGTACTAATCCCTAAATTTGTAGGCACATTTACAACATAGGTATTATCACTTATCTTATGTTCTATTGTAAATAGTCCTATACTCTTGCATGCAACTTTTTGATAGATCCAGGTGGAAGCTTATCTGCTCTCAATCTTACCATCACTTTATCTCCCTCGCTAAAAATTTGTGGCCTATGTTGTTTATCTACAAAGCTTTTGTACCTGTCTTTGCTTTGTGAGATTTTCTGTCTTATCTCAGTGTGAAGTTCATGAATATGGGGGGCAAAGGATTCTACAAAATTTGATATATAGCTTCCCAATTGGTCACATGGTCCCTGATAAGGCATCTCAACAAGATTCCTAGACTCCTATTGACTACCTCAGTCTGCCCATCAACCTGAGATTGGTAAGCAAATGAAAATTTGAGTTTAGTACCTAAGAGCGCTTATAAAGTTTTCCAAAAGTAGTTGACAAATCGGATATCTCTATTTGAAGTGATTGTTCAAGGAACACCATGCAACCTAACAATCTCTTTAAAATATATAGAAGCTACATGAGATGCATCGGTGGTTTTCTAACAAGGTATAAAATGAGCCATTTTAGAAAATCGATTGACTACAACAAAGATAGAGTCATGTTGCATTCGTGTACGCAGTAAGCCTAAGACAAAATTCATGCCAACGTCTTGCCAGGGGCGTCAAGTATAGGTAAAGGTATGTCCAGCCTTGTATTTTTCTTTCAAGTTTTCATTCGCCAGCAAGTATCACAATGCTTGATTATTCGCATAACATCACTAGATATTTTCGGCCAACAGAATTAATCAGTGACTAAGCTAGTGGTCCTATCTCGACCGTAGTATCCGGCGGCTCCTCCGGAATGTAATTCCCAAATAAGAAAATCACGCATCGACATACGAGGAATGCAAATTCTATTACTGTGATATAGGTATCCATCTCCTATGGCATAATTGGAATTAACTGACTGATCGTTTGATAGCTTAGTGAAGGTCTCAGAGAAATCTGAGCAGGTCTCGGAGAAATTTGGGCAGTCATTGTCACGCCCCGGTGAGAAGCCGGCTATTTCTAGCACAGGGTTCCCCAGGGAGAAACAATATTAAAAGGAACCAAAGAACATGATCACCACAAAATCAAATAAATCAAATAGTATTAAATTCATCATCAGTACTGAGTAACAAAATCAACTAACTCCATTTCCAAAATTCATCAACTAAAGTTTATAAAGAAACTCTAACAACGATGCAACTAATTTAACTGCAAGACTAGAATAAATCAGAAAATATCTAGAAGAAGAACAGTTGATGAAAATCTGACTCCGGTGGGTGTCTAGCTATCTACTCTATTCCCTCCCAGATGCAACTCGGTACCTGGAGGAGAAACAAAGGGAGTTAGCGAAAATGCTAAGTAGGAACCAAGAGATATGATGCATGTTCAATTTATATGAAATTGCAATAACAGAGCTACACTACATGTCAAGAACAGATAATACAACAAAATAATTGAATACAAGGTTGTCGTGTAAATCATCAAGCTTGGCCACAAATCTCACTTAGGAGCCGCACTCGTTCTCAGAGTGTTTCTATCGTCAGCTCACACGATAGAACGACTGTATCTAGACAGTCCGGTGAATGTTGCGTCCAACATCTGACATCCGTAGTATTGTCCGAGGACAACTGGCGGTGCCCTAACCGACAAACACATAGTCTGATAAAAATCAGAACTACAACTCAGATAAACAGGCCACTGGTGATAAATCACCAGATCAGAGATCATAATGCATGCCACGACATGATAACAGTATAACATCTCAATTCTTTTGCATGGTTCACAAATATTCATAACTTTTCAACAGAAATACCAGAAACATATTCTCAATGAATTCATGATAAACATATGATAATGAAGTCAATTATGCACAATTAATAGGATAATGAAGTCAACTGAAGTCAGAATCAAATCAAGCAGAATAGTTTCAAAGGTAAGGTGTCAATATCTATCTACTCATGAATTTGACACCATAACAAAGGTAGGGGAAAGATTCCTACCTCAACCGCTAAAATCCTGGATTATCTCTGGAAGCTCGAATATCTTCTTCTCCCAACTGGAATTACAATTATTTGTTACCAACTCACAATTATGTCCTCAATGTATAATAGGATTAACCAGTTCTAATATACCCGAGTTCCTAATTCCACCCTAAATTAATAATATTCAATTTAGGTTCCTTATGTTTAGGGTATTAATGAAATAATTAAATAGTTAAATACTTTACCTCTCTGTCGAGGCTTGACACGGACGGAACGATCTTCGTTCCTTCGCTTCGGTCAAATGGAAAGGATCGCCGATGCCGATCGGCCGCCGGAAGGAAGAGGAGCAAGTTGCCGGCGCCGGGAAAAGAAGGAGAAGCTGTCGCCGCCGGCCGGAGAGGCAGAGTCGACGCCCGAGTTTCGCAGGAACTCGTCGTCGCCTGGAGCAAGATGATCCGCCGGAAGAATCAAGTCGACGACGCCTGGAGAGGGAAAGAGGAGTCGCCGGGAAAACGGAAGGAGTCGCCGGAGAAGGTGGAGGCACGCCCGACTCGAAGACTCTCTGCCGCCGCCTGGATTCACCGCCCGCGTACGAGCAGAACGTAACAGCCGCCGCAGCTCTCTTTGTGTCCGAATCCCGCTGGACGATGGGCGTCGCACCAAGGGAAGACTAGGAGGCCGCCTGTGCCTCTTCCTGATGCCGCCGGATGTAGGGAGGGAGCCGCCGGCGTTGGCTTCGGAAGACGCTGCCGGAAGGACGCGAACGAAGGAAACAGAAGGAAGCAAACGCAGCACTCGTCCGCACGGAAAACAGAGCAGAGAAAAAAACGAAGTAGACTCGTGCGGCGAAAGAAAAAACGAGATTAGGGATAGAGATTTTATTTATAGGGGGAGATTAGAGGGGTTTAGGGGGATTTAGGGATTGACATTAGGGATTAACAAATAATTAATAAAAAAAATATTAAATATTAAATAAAAAAAATAAAGCATAACATTATCTACCCCTTAAAAAGAATTTGGTCCCTCAAATTCACTTACCAACCTAGAACAAATAGGGGTACTGAGCCTTTACATCTTCTTCACGCTCCCACGTAGCCTCGCTATCCGAATGATGTTGCCAGCCGACTTTAACCATCTTGATGATCTTGTTTCTTAACTGATGTTCTTTTCTTTCCAATATTCGCACAGGATGTTCAACGAAGGAAGTGTCGGATTGAATTGGCACTGACAATTTCTCTAACACATGTGAAGGATCAGATATGTATTTCCGTAGCATAGAGACATGAAAAACATTGTGCACTCCAGAGAGAGAGGGTGGTAAAGCCAACCGGTAGGCTACTGCACCTACCCTGTCCAGAATCTCAAAAGGTCCAATGTATCTCAGGGCTAGTTTTCCTTTCTTTCCAAACCTCATCACACCTTTCAATGGAGATACTTTCAAAAACACATGGTCGCCAACCATAAATTCCAAATCTCTTCTTCTCCTATCAGCATAACTCTTTTGTCTGCTCTGAGCTGTTAACAACCTTTGCTTGATGCCTTGCACTATTTCTATATCTTGTTGTAGCATCTGAGGAGCGGACAATAGCCTTTCACCCACTTCATCCCAAAGCACAGGGGACTTACATCTCCTCCCATAAAGAGCTTCAAACGGTGCCATCTTTATTGAGGAGTGATAACTATTATTATATGAGAATTCTGCCCAATGTAAATAACCTTCCCAATTGCCACCAAAATCAAGTACACATGCTCTCAATAAATCTTCCAAAGTTTGTATAGTCCTTTCTGACTGTCCATCAGTCTGAGGATGAAATGCTGTACTAAAATGCAACTGTGTACCCAAGGCCTTTTGCAAACTACCCCAGAATCTAGAAGTAAACCTCGGATCTCTATCTGAAATAATACTAGTAGGTACACCATGCAGTCTAACAATCTCATTGCAATAAAGAGTGGCTAATTTATCCAAGGTGTCAGTTTTCTTAACAGGTATAAAATGTGCTGACTTAGTCAATCTATCAACAATTACCCAGATTGAGTCACATCCCCTTTGAGATCTAGGGAGCCCTGAGACAAAGTCCATTGTAATATGCTCCCACTTCCATTCAGGTATAAGAATATTTTGCAACTTTCCTGCTGGTCTCATATGCTCAGCCTTTACCTGCTGACATGTTAAGCAACATGATACAAACTTTGCTATGTCTCTTTTCATATTGTTCCACCAATAATATTCCTTGAGATCCTTATACATCTTTGTACTCCCTGGATGAATGGTAAGTTTAGATCTGTGTGCTTCACTTAGTAATTCATCTTTCACAGGATGATTTTCTGGTACACATAGCCTTCCTCTGAATCTCAGCACACCTTCTGAATCTTTTGTAAAGTCGGGTAAGAGCCCTTGTTCAACTTTATTACTCAAAGCTAATAGATTTTCATCACCCAATTGAGTCTCATTTATTTTCTGCACAAGCTGAGACTGAGCTCTCATCACAGCCAAATAACTCCTTTCTGATTCACTTATTACTTCAACACCCAATTCCACAAGCTGTTTAATTAAGTCGGTTGGTGTAGTCCTCAGACGAGCAAATGTTCCTTCTGATTTCCGACTCAGAGCATCGGCTACCACATTTGCCTTGCCAGGATGATACTTAATTTGGCAATCATAATCTTTCAGATATTCCATCCATCTGCGTTGCCTCATATTCAGCTCCTTCTGACTAAACAGATATTTTAAACTTTTATGATCAGTGAATATTTCAAAAGTAGTGCCATATAAATAATGTCTCCACAATTTCAAAACAAAAATGATGGCTGCTAGTTCCAAGTCATGCACTGGATAATTCTTCTCGTGATTCTTGAGTTGCCGAGATGCATAGGCAACTACTCTCTCATTTTGCATCAAAACTCCACCCAGACCTTGACCAGAAGCATCAGTGTACACGATATAACCATCTTCTCCAGAGGGGATTACCAACACTGGAGCAGTAATTAATCTCTTTTTCAGTTCTAAGAAGCTATTTTCACATGAATCTTTCCAATCAAACTTCACACCCTTTCTAGTCAGATAGGTTAAAGGAGCAGCCAATTTAGAAAATTCTTTCACAAATCGTCTATAATACCCTGCTAAACCAAGAAAGCTTCGAATTTCTTGCACTGATTTTGGCCTTCCCCACTCAGAGATAGCAGAAATCTTCTGGGGATCCACGGCTATTCCATCACCAGATATAACATGGCCTAGAAATGCAACTTCTTTAAGCCAAAAGTCACACTTACTGAACTTAGCATATAATTTTTCTTGCCTCAACCTTTCCAAAACTAATCTGAGATGTTTCTCATGTTCAGTCATATTACAGGAATATATCAAAATATCATCTATGAAAACAACCACAAATTTATCCAGATAATCAATAAAAATTCTGTTCATCATGTCCATAAAAATTGCAGGTGCATTAGTAAGTCCAAAAGGCATCACTAAAAATTCATAGTGTCCATACCTTGTTCTGAATGCAGTCTTGGACACATCTTCATCTCTGACTCTTATTTGATGATACCCTGATCTCAAGTCAATTTTAGAATAAACACATGTGCCTTTCAACTGGTCAAATAAATCATCAATTCGGGGAAGTGAATATTTATTTTTGATTGTTATGGCATTCAGCTGTCTGTAGTCAATGCATAGTCTCATAGATCCATCCTTTTTCTTTACAAATAGGACTGGAGCACCCCAAGGGGATACACTAGGTCGTATAAACCCCTTATCCAAGAGTTCTTGCAACTGGCTCTTAAGTTCTTCTAATTCTTTAGGAGCCATTCTGAATGGTGCTTTGGAAATTGGAGCAGACCCAGGTTGAAGTTCAATTGCAAATTCAACTTGTCTTTTTGGTGGTAGTCCAGGTAACTCCTCAGGGAACACATCTGTGAACTCCCTTACCACTGCCACTTGCTCCATAGGCTCTCTTGTTTTCTCTTCTACTTTTGAAATGGATAATAAAAATCCATGGCACCCAGCTCTAATTAACTTCTTGGCTTTCATAGCAGAAATCATGGGAGCAACTTGTCCAGAGACTCCTATAAATCTCCAGGAAGGTAAACTAGGAGGACTAAAGGTCACAACATAATTATGACAATCAACATTAGCATAATGGATAAAAAGCCAATCCATGCCTAGGATAATGTCAAAGTCTGAGAAATCTAAAACTCTCAGATCTGTTTCAACAACTATATCACCAAAGATGAGAGGACATTGTTTCAGTTCTAAGTGAGATTGCATCACACCTCCAGAAGGTGTACAGACAGATAGTTCAGTATTAGCTACAGTTGGCTTTTTCTTTATTTTCATCACAAACTCATAAGAGATAAAAGAATGAGTGCTACCAGTATCAATAAGCAGACATGCAGGATAATCATATACAAAAATAATACCTCTCATCACTGTGTCTGGAGCTTCCTGAGCCTCTTGTTGGGTTACTGCATATACTCTGGCTGGGCCTGAAGATCGTTGCTGAGGCTGCCTCTGCTGTGACCCCGCCTGACTAGCCTGACGTGGCCTCCCATTGTAAGTATTAGGTCTAGAGCTCTGTTGGTAACTTTGTTGCTGGCTCTGCTGATAATTTTGCTGTGGGGGTTGAAATCCTTTCCATGGGCAGTTAATCTTATAATGGCCCCAATCCTTGCAATAGTGGCACCGTAATTTGTTAAGAGGGCAGAAATTAGCCGTGTGTCCCTCTTTATTACATTTAAAGCATTTTCTTGCTGACCCTGTTGAATTGAAGCTTGGTGCGTAGGAAGAGGGTACAGGTCTCTGATGATTATTGAATACTGCTCTAGATCTCTTCCCATCATAGGTTCTTGTTTCCATTGGCCTAACTGACTGATTGACCTTTCTCTGTTCTGTAAATTCTTGAACCTTCTCTGTTTGTATATCTTTTTCCACATCAAGTAGAGAAGCCTCTATTCTGAATGCCATATTTACCACTTCCTGAAAGCTATCTAATGGGATAGTGTTCATCTGCCCCTTTATGGTGTGATATAGCCCCTTTATGAACAGTTGACACTTTCTCCTTTCGGTGGTCACTAATTCTGGAAATAGATCAGATAACCTCTCGAAGTCAGTCACATAAACATTTACAGTCCTTTTTCCTTGTTTTAGGTTCAGAAACTCCTGCATCTGGCTATCTTGAAAAGTTTCAGGAAAATATTTCTCAAGGAATACTCTCCTAAAATCAGCCCAAGGAATAGGACCATCGCCAAAGGTAACTCTCATACCAGACCACCACGTCCCGGCTCTATCAGATAAAAAGTATGTGGCCAATTCCACCTTTTGTTCTTCTGGGCATCCCAATGCCCTAAAAGTTTGTTCTACCTTTAGTAACCAATTTCTGGCAGCCCATGGGTCAGTAGTACCAGCGAAGTCACCAAATCTGTCTTTTCCCAACTGGGAAAACTGCATAAGCATACTGGCTACCCTAACTGGCTGAGTTACTACAGGTTGTGGTGCCAATGATGGAGAGGAAGATTCACCCTCATCCCCTACTACTGTGACAGGTGATGTTGCTCTCAATGGTACTGAGGCTTCATACCCACTTCTTCTTCTTGTAGGGGCCCTAGGTAGGTTTTGAGGTAACTGTACCTCAGCCTCAGGAGGATTTCTAGCTTCTCCAGTGTTGTGAGCACTTACTCTCTGGTTTCCACCTCCACGGCCCTTACTTCCCTGACTTGGGATTGCTCTGGATCTAGTTCTTGGTGCCATCCTGCCAACAGAAGAATATATTATATAATATTTATTTCATACTCATGTATCCTATTCTTAACCCAACCCTGGTCCTGAGGTTCCTATGTCCTTAGGTTTCCTTATTGAACCTCCCTCTGATACCAATAAAATTGTCACGCCCCGGTGAGAAGCCGGCTATTTCTAGCACAGGGTTCCCCAGGGAGAAACAATATTAAAAGGAACCAAAGAACATGATCACCACAAAATCAAATAAATCAAATAGTATTAAATTCATCATCAGTACTGAGTAACAAAATCAACTAACTCCATTTCCAAAATTCATCAACTAAAGTTTATAAAGAAACTCTAACAACGATGCAACTAATTTAACTGCAAGACTAGAATAAATCAGAAAATATCTAGAAGAAGAACAGTTGATGAAAATCTGACTCCGGTGGGTGTCTAGCTATCTACTCTATTCCCTCCCAGATGCAACTCGGTACCTGGAGGAGAAACAAAGGGAGTTAGCGAAAATGCTAAGTAGGAACCAAGAGATATGATGCATGTTCAATTTATATGAAATTGCAATAACAGAGCTACACTACATGTCAAGAACAGATAATACAACAAAATAATTGAATACAAGGTTGTCGTGTAAATCATCAAGCTTGGCCACAAATCTCACTTAGGAGCCGCACTCGTTCTCAGAGTGTTTCTATCGTCAGCTCACACGATAGAACGACTGTATCTAGACAGTCCGGTGAATGTTGCGTCCAACATCTGACATCCGTAGTATTGTCCGAGGACAACTGGCGGTGCCCTAACCGGCAAACACATAGTCTGATAAAAATCAGAACTACAACTCAGATAAACAGGCCACTGGTGATAAATCACCAGATCAGAGATCATAATGCATGCCACGACATGATAACAGTATAACATCTCAATTCTTTTGCATGGTTCACAAATATTCATAACTTTTCAACAGAAATATCAGAAACATATTCTCAATGAATTCATGATAAACATATGATAATGAAGTCAATTATGCACAATTAATAGGATAATGAAGTCAACTGAAGTCAGAATCAAATCAAGCAGAATAGTTTCAAAGGTAAGGTGTCAATATCTATCTACTCATGAATTTGACACCGTAACAAAGGTAGGGGAAAGATTCCTACCTCAACCGCTAAAATCCTGGATTATCTCTGGAAGCTCGAATATCTTCTTCTCCCAACTGGAATTACAATTATTTGTTACCAACTCACAATTATGTCCTCAATGTATAATAGGATTAACCAGTTCTAATATACCCGAGTTCCTAATTCCACCCTAAATTAATAATATTCAATTTAGGTTCCTTATGTTTAGGGTATTAATGAAATAATTAAATAGTTAAATACTTTACCTCTCTGTCGAGGCTTGACACGGACGGAACGATCTTCGTTCCTTCGCTTCGGTCAAATGGAAAGGATCGCCGATGCCGATCGGCCGCCGGAAGGAAGAGGAGCAAGTTGCCGGCGCCGGGAAAAGGAGAAGCTGTCGCCGCCGGCCGGAGAGGCAGAGTCGACGCCCGAGTTTCGCAGGAACTCGTCGTCGCCTGGAGCAAGATGATCCGCCGGAAGAATCAAGTCGACGACGCCTGGAGAGGGAAAGAGGAGTCGCCGGGAAAACGGAAGGAGTCGCCGGAGAAGGTGGAGGCACGCCCGACTCGAAGACTCTCTGCCGCCGCCTGGATTCACCGCCCGCGTACGAGCAGAACGTAACAGCCGCCGCAGCTCTCTTTGTGTCCGAATCCCGCTGGACGATGGGCGTCGCACCAAGGGAAGACTAGGAGGCCGCCTGTGCCTCTTCCTGATGCCGCCGGATGTAGGGAGGGAGCCGCCGGCGTTGGCTTCGGAAGACGCTGCCGGAAGGACGCGAACGAAGGAAACAGAAGGAAGCAAACGCAGCACTCGTCCGCACGGAAAACAGAGCAGAGAAAAAAACGAAGTAGACTCGTGCGGCGAAAGAAAAAACGAGATTAGGGATAGAGATTTTATTTATAGGGGGAGATTAGAGGGGTTTAGGGGGATTTAGGGATTGACATTAGGGATTAACAAATAATTAATAAAAAAAATATTAAATATTAAATAAAAAAAATAAAGCATAACAGTCATAATAGGCCTTCTTAATTTCATCAACACCCACAATTTCAACTTATGGTGTTGAGTAAAATATGGATCCTACTCAAAGCATATGCGACTTTATTTTCTATGCCAGATTTATATTTAATGACAAAAGAAAATTATTGCAAATATTCAAACCATTTTGCATTATGTGGATTTAAATGCTTTTTAATATTAACGTAAGATGGTCACTAAAAAGGACAAACTCTTGATGTAAAAGGTAATGATGCCAATGTCGATTGCACAACTACATAAAACTTCTTATCATATGTTAAATATTTCAATTTAGCGTCATGTAACTTTTCACTAAAAAAATCAATGGGGTGTCCTTCCTGACTTAACATGCCACCAATTTCTACACCTCAAGCGTCGCATGCAACCTCAAAAACTTTAGCAAAATCTGATAGGTGTAGTATGGGGCAGAGGTCATGAGATCTTTATGGTTTGAAAAGCACGACTAGCAACAGGTGTCCATTGCAAATCCCCTTTTCGAATGCAATTAGTAATAGGGGCCACGATGGTACTAAAGTTTTTAATAAACCAATGATAAAAGGTTGCGAGTCCATGAAAGCTTCGCACATTATGTATAGAGGTCGGTTCAGGCCGATCCGTGATTTCCTTTACCTTTTCAGGATCGACAGACAATCCCTCTTTCGAAACCTAGGAAGACAACATGGTCCGTTAAAAAGGAGCATTTTTTAAGGTTCACATATAATTTTTCTTTTATGAGAATTTCAAAAGTGAACCTAAGATGTTCCAAGTACTCCTGACGCGACTTACTATAGATGAGAATGTCATCAAAATAGACAATAAGAAATTTCCCTAGAAATGGCCGAATAACCTATGCCATTAACCTCATGAATGTAGAAGGGGCATTCGATAGGCCAAAAGGCATTACTACACATGATAAGGAGTTTTATGCAATTGTACATCCTTAAGACATTGGCGTCATTACCTTTTACATCAAGAGTTTATCCGTTTTAGTGACCATCAAGCTCTGGCTTACCTTAATACTTAACAGCATTTAAATCACGTAATGCAAAATAGTTTGAATATCTGCAATAGTTTCATTTATCATTAAACACAAATCTGGCAAAGAAAATAAAGTCACGGATACTTTGAGTAGGATCTATATTTTACTCAACATCATGCAAGTTGAAATTGTGGGTTTGGATGAAATTAAGAAGGCCTATTATGACTGCCCAAATTTCTCTGAGACCTTCACTAAGCTGTCGAACGATCGATTAGTTGATTCCAATTACGTCCTGCAAGATGGATACCTATATCACAGTAATAGAATTTGCATTCCTCGCACGTCGATGCATGATTTTCTCATTTGGGAATTACATTCCGGAGGAGCCACCGGATACCACGGTCGAGACAGGACCACTAGCTTGGTCACCGATCGATTCTGTTGGCCGAAAATATCTAGTGATGTCATGCAAATAATCAAGCATGCTGGTACTTGCCAGCAAATGAAAACTCGAAAGAAAAATACAAGGCTATACATACCTTTATCTATACTCAATGCCCCTTGGTAAGATGTTGGCATGAACTTTATCCTAGGCTTACCACGTACACAAAGGCGACAAGACTCTATCTTTGTTGTAGTCAATCGATTCTCTAAAATGGCACATTTCATACTTTGTCAGAAAACCACCGGTGCATCTCATGTAGCCTTTATATATTTTAAAGAGATGGTTAGATTGCATGGTGTTCCTCAAACAATCACTTCAAACAAAGATGTCCGATTTGTTAAGTACTTTTGGAAAACTTTATGGGCGCTCTTAGGTACTAAACTCAAATTCTCATCTGCTTACCACCCTCAGACTGATGGGTAGACTGAGGTAGTCAATAGGAGTCTAAGAGACTTGTTGAGATGCTTTATTAGGGACCATGTGACCAATGGGGAAGCTATATTGCCTATAGCTGAGTTTGTGTTCAATAGTGCAGTAATTAGGCAGTAAATAGGTCAATTGGTCTCAGTCCATTTCAAATATTTCTTGGTATGAAACCCAACAAGCCTATTGATCTATTGCCTCTACCTACTTCTTCTCGTATATCAAATTTTGCAGTATCCTTTGCCCCCCATATTCATGAACTTCACACTGAGATAAGACAGAAAATCTCACAAAGCAATGACAGGTACAAAAGCTTTGCAGATAAACAACGTAGACCACAAATTTTTAGTGAGGGAGATAGAGTGATGGTAAGGTTGAGAGCAGGGAGGCTTCCAACTGGATCTATCAAAAAGTTGCATGCAAGGAATATAGGACCATTTACAATAAAATCTAAGATAAGTGATAATGCCTATGTTGTAAATATGTCTACAAATTTAGGGATTGGTACTGTTTTCAATGTGGAAGATATCTTATTGTACTATGAGCCAGAAGAACCAGATGCAAACATTGTGCCACAATCAAATTTACCAATCACAGTTGAAGAGGATCATATTGAACTCATTATAGAAGACCAAATATTCTCTATCTAGATCGATCAAAACGTCAATACTTGGTAAAGTGGCAAAATTGACTAGACTCAGACAACACTTGGATTTCTGAAGAAGAGCTTCAACCGATTGCCCCAATTGCCCCAGATACTTTAAAAGATTATATTGTGATCAATTCACCGGAGGTGAATTTTTCCCACCTGGGGGAATTGATGCAGCTGAAGATGCAAGGCCTAGATGATCCAAAAGAACTCATCAAAAGCCCATACGCTATAGGAGTTGACTAATTATTTTGCACACACAATATCATATTTAGTTTTAGCTATTTTTGTCTTTACAAAATCACAAAATCATACTTATTTCCGAGCTGTTAGCCATGAGGTACATTAGTTATTTGTGGTTCAGATGTCTAAATTACTTACACTTTGAATGCCCAGATGGAAGCATTCGATTCCAAATTGGGACAACTTGACAAACTAGTACAGCATCCTCATAGTCACCTAGATCTCTTAGAGACAACCCGGTCTACCTCCCGTCCTAGGTCACCATTAGAAGACCAGCATAGACAACACTCTTCTCATAGGCACACTATTCCTGCGACAAAATTCAACCTTCTGATAGTACTCAATCTCATACGCACGGTGAAAAGCCACTTCGATTGTGTCAATGGTGTGAAGCACCATTTCACGACGGATCTCTGGGCATAGGCCTTGTTCAAACCGTGCTAAAGTGAGTTCTGGGTCTTCGTTCACGTCGCAACGAATCATGAGCTCATCAAAGCGAGCCATATACTCAGCGACTAAACTAATACCCTGACGCACTCTATGGTACTATTCCAATAGTCGTTTTCTAAAATGGGTAGGAATATATTTTTCACTTTAAGTTTTATTTCATCTCATATGTCTATGGGAGGTATAAATTTAATTTCACTTCCGGCAATCCATGTTATATTATTATTTGTCGATTGCTACCAAGTAGTATGATTCAGTTGCAGTTGCAGCCATTGTATGATAGTGCGTCCAAGCCAGCTTAGACCACATCACTAATACTACAAGCAAGGTTTGAAATTTCAATCTAAACCGATTGAAATTTTACTATAGTACTGTGTTGGTACAATCGTTTTCTATTTCATTGTATCGACCGGTCCGAGACTAGACAAGAACACTGGTTCAAGATTTAAACCTTGATCTTTGAGTGAGATACTGAATCCTTTGTTAATGTATCTTTAACATAATATAACACTTGTTTCTTTGTTTTTGTTCTCTGGACTTATTGCTATTTTGTTGTCTAGGTCAATCAAAGAGAACCTTGGAACACATAAAAGAAGAGGATATAAGAAAAGCTGCGGCATCTTTTTTGGGTGAGATATGGCAAGTTCCACCCATGTTTCAGCTATTAAGGTTAGAAATCTATGTCTTGGGAGACTATTGTTTCTTTCTATTTGTCTGTTTCATAAATTCACCGTGATATATCTTTTTCAAAAGTCAAGTAATTTACCGTGATACTTAAAGCTAATTGTATCATTTACAAAGGGAGGGTCATTACATTCCAATCTAGGAATTTTAATTTAGCGGCCTATGTTATATTTCAGTTTGACCTTTTAAAATATAAAATATTCCACTTTAGCGCACAAATCTTATTAATTGTCTGATTGACGTTTCAAAATTAGAGATGATAATTTGCCTTCATCTGCGCTACACTAGAAATGCCTCTGCTGATAGGAAATGTAAAACTCCCGCAGTCTCCACCCATGTCATTGCCATTACTAACTAAAATGTCTTAATTTTGTAAACTTTAATGATCAAATTTGGCAAAGTATAAAGTTTTGGAGCCCAAGTGTTAAAAGTGTAAATGTGAAGGACGAGCAATAGATTAACTGCACGAGCTAAAGTGAGATATTTTAAACTTAAGAGCCAAACTGAGGAGGATTATAAATTCTATAGCCAAACTAAAAATTACAATATTTATTATGCTTTTGAAAAAGATTTACAAACATTGATATTTTTTGGATAATAATTCTAACTTGTTAGTTTCATAAGTTTTCTATATGCATTAGACTCAATATGAACTACTAACTTCATTAGTATATCTATATATTTTTATTTTATTTTGACAATTGCCCCGCCATCACTGCCTCAACGACAGGAAAGGACTGACTAGATCAATCATTGTGATGATGATGAATTAGATTTGGATAGAATCTAGCTTATTTAGGGCTTTTGGCAAAATGGATTATCAATATTCAATAAAATGGTAATCAAATTCAAACCCACTGTACCTATTAAAGAGATTAGTAGGGTCAGGTAAGATCAGGTGGGTACAACGTTGAAAATGATTTTGTTACTATTCAGAAGAAGCCATAAAAAAATAAAGTTACAATTTGCAAAGCTTAGCCATGATTCATTTTGCAATTTTCACCAAGGCAAGGGCACATGATTTGAGAAAAATCATGGATTTTGACCACAATTACAATTTGACCCAATGACAATTTTGACCAAAAATGGCGTATCATCATGGATTGCATTGCAATCCAGGAAATGAATCAAGAAATCGTGGATTTGACCAATATGTTCAACACTATACTGAACCCAATTGAGGCATCACGCCCAAACAAGTGATGAGAGTAGTTTAAGGGATCCAACCCTATTCAGTGATCCAGAGATATATAGTTTTAAGTTATTTAAGTGGTACACTTTAAGTAATTTGTACCAGACTCTTAGTCAATCAAAAAATTTAATGTGGTCAAATGACCTAAATTGATAAAGCAAATCAGGCCTCTTGAGTGGCCTAGGCTAATTTGATGATCTGTTTACTTGAGTAATATGGTCAGGTTGGGTTGTCCAAGTATTGCCCAAGTGTATTAGCCAATAAGATAGAAAGATCACTTAATTGAATTGCTAAGCTAATTGGAAATAGGCCTAAAAGAATCTCTCGTTGGATCAATATTAGGCCTAAAAGAATCTCTCGTTGGATCAATATCTTAAATATAATAGGATTGCTTGACCAAAACAAATAGTGGAGTTTTGCTGAGTCAACATGTTCAATAATTATTATAACCTAAGAACAAAATTCAAGTTTTATTTTTGTAAATCAAGTCAGGCCAAATTTTCTTTGGCCAGACCAAGACCCAAAATATTTAGGAAAATTCAAATTCAACCCAATTCTAAAAGGACCCAAATTTATTAGCTGTCAAATCTGGACCAGATTGGGTTGATGTGTATTTTGAATAATCCTACCAATAAACTTCGTAGATGAGTTCATCCAGACATATTGAAGTTCAAATAAGCAACTGATTTAAAAAATCTTGATAAGATGATAAAAGTACCTCCATGAGTTTCCCCAAATCAAATTTGGGGGCCTTCAGAATTTTAACTTTGCGAATAAACACATTTTGTAATGGGAAAATGCTGGTGGTTGCTTACTCAATCTCCTTTCCAATAACATCAGGTATAAATTTCTGTACCAAATCCTTCAGGTCGCATGATGAGGCTTGATTAACCATAATCTCTCTCATCTTCCGGCGAATCTGAAAATAGGTTTGAAATATCGTAAGATCCTACATTTTTCTAAACTTTACGAAACAACTTGAATTGCATGGCAAAATAAACATACCTGTCTAATCTGACTAGATTGGGCATAACACGTGCGCTTGACCTGGTTTGGACGTCTCTTGGTGAAGGCAATACAGAACATGCGTAGAGTGTAATTGTCCGTGGTCTTCACATCAACATGGGCTTCAATGAGTGTTTGCCACTTCCGAACTAGAGACCTAAGCTTGTCGGTTGTGAAGTCCATCCCCTGGAAAAGAGGAAAGAATATAATCAGCAAAAGCACAGAATTCAGAATTTAAATAAATATGATATATAAGCATACCCAGAAGTTAGTTAGGACATTCTTTCCTTGAACATCCTCTGCACGAAGCCTGATCTTCCTGTAGGCTTGCTCCTCATCATTCTGAAGATCTGCTAAAGAAACCTCAAAGACTCTATGCTTCAGACCCTCAGAGGCAATCTGAAATCAAAAGAAAACAATTGTAATGAACGGCTAGCTACTGGAAAATTTTAATTCACAATTGCTAGTCACAAATACATACAACGAAATTCCAGACAATCATATACTATGAAATCAGTGAATCAAGTATATGGAGATAAATCATGGAAATTAACAAAAATATATAATAGCACGTGAACTAATTGCAGCGCAATCAGAAAGTCACTAATTGTCAGGCATACCTGGTCCAATAATGGCAAAACAATTACGGCAGTGCAAAATTTATGAAAGAAAGCACAAGTGAGTTCTAGGGGTGTCAACATCCTTGGTAAGCATGAAACTCACACAAAATAAAACCAATTACAAGAACAAGCATCTATTTAGCCCAGGACCACTCTTTCTAATCGTACGTTTCCATTATCACAGAAGGAAAACCTAGAACCACAAACCAACAACTTCCTTTTACCAAACGAGGACAAAAGTCTCCATAATCTCAGCAGAATGTTTTGCCATCATGCCAAGTGGAGTAGAATAGCGGATGAAGGAGATACCAAATTAGCAACGATTCTAGATTGTTTAGATAAAACTCCCAAGTGGACATTTAGATTGTTAATTTCTTCGGTAATCATTTTATAAATAATCCACTCATCATCAAATGAACGAATAGGAACAAGAAAGTTAATAGCAATGACAAAAGAAGAAACAATAATGAAGACCAATTCAGGCAATGACAAAAAAAAGGTGAAAATATTCACATATAGAAACTCATAAGATGCAAACTGCAGGGTAGATAGTCACTACTATTCAAATGTACCCAACGCTGGATTTATCCAATTTGAACCTCAGAACTATGGTGACCAGACACTAAAATCTTCCTATCCTCCTTCCTAATCACCTAATAGGACCAATCTGCTTCGTAGTAATCAATTGTCATGATTTCATGTACAAGGCACTTAAGTAAAGTTGCTAGGAGCAGTTATGGTTTATCATCACAATCATTTTGTATTTAGAGAGAGTTTCTTCGGCTCAGAGTCGATTGCAAAATGTTTCATTGGAATAACTTTGTCTTATCTTCCAGAAAGAATTTTCTAATGAAAGCAAACAATTGCAGCCTCAGAAAATATTGAGAAAAAAAAAAAAGAGGAAATCCATCAAGCAAGCACCAACCAAAAGTAATAATGAAGTACAAACATATAAAACAGAGAGAATTGAAATAAATCTAACAAGATTAATATAGAAAGAAAGATCGTAGTAACAGGCCTTGGTGCCCTGCGTTCTCGAGACAAGGGTCTTCCCGATGTTCCTCACGCTAAAGACAGACGGAGCTTTGATGTCGTACCAATCCTTCTTAGCGAAAGGATCAACTCGGCAAAAGATGAATCAATCTAAGAATTTAAAAAACAATGTTTGCACGATAAGTGCAACAAGCAAACCAAAAATGGGCGAAAAGAAGGCTTCGGAGCGAAAATTACGTCTTCTTTTTCCCTCCCTTCTTGCCCTTCGAGATCCTCTTGTTCTTACTGTAAGAAAGATCGAAAACAACGAAAAAGGTGAGAAATAAAAGGAAGAAACGTTCAAGAAGGAAAATTCGAGGTGGGGGAGGGATCCTCACCCGACGGCCATGATTGCTGCTGATACTTCAGCTTCTGCTTAGTTTCGGGCTTCCGGCGCGACGGAATAACGAGCCAGACAGAGTGCTTGCCCTAGCGTCACGCCCCGGTCGGATCGGCCTAAAAATAGCACTTAACCGCTGTCTCCGGAGTATCCGGCGGAACACCGGAACGCAACTATATAGGATTTCCGACCCAAAATTAAAAACCCTAACTCCCCGAATAATTTTTTTTTTATCCCCAAATTACAATTCGCACGGAGAAAACTCTAACCCTAATTAGAAATTCGAACCCTAAATCAAAATCCCAAATTTAATTTTTACCTCAAACCGAATTTTGACCGGAGTCAAAATTCCCGTCGCCGAATTAATCCCTTGCTGACGTCACGCCTGACGTAAGTAACTTAATCCGCTGCGCGCCGCTGAATTCTCCTGTGCTGACGTCGCGCCGACGTCAGCCACGAAATCGAAATCGAAATCGTGAATTCGATTTCCACCGCGGCCTCAAAATCGGAAGTGGTAATCTCTGTTCGTCTCCGTCTTCTTCTCCGTTGGAACGAATGTGCTCAACGCCGCCTGCGTCTCGCGTTGCCGGAGAAAGGGTGCGCTGCCGGCGTTTCGCTTTCAGCCTTCGTCGACGACCTTGCCGCCACCTGTTGCTGAACTCGTCGCCGCCGGACGTGAGTAGAAGCACGCTGCCAAATCCCAGAAACAGAGGAACGAAGGGGAGGAGGTAAAACTCGTTTATTCACTTTGAAAGGAGCTACACGACCCTCTCAACTCGTCGCCGACCCCTGTCGAACGACGCCCCTGTCCCTCCCTCGCCGCCGACCCACCGGTCGCGGTTACAATCCCTCACACTCAATCACACCCCTTGAAGCTGCTCAAAGCTCGTCGTAGACGCTCGTAGGGTATTGGTGGTGTTCGCTCGATGATCCGAGGAAGATGACGAAGCTCCCTGCGTTCTTCCCCTTCCCCCGATGCCGCTCCCTGGAGCTCCCTTTTAATGAGACGAAGCTGCCGCAAAGCTCCTGCCAGACCGCGTCTTCCGCTCGCCATTCGGACGCGCTTCTCCGTCCGTTTCTCTCGCGTCGACCTCGCTCCCGATTTCCTCGCCTGATGCGACGCCGTCCGCGCTCCAACCCAGGGATGATCTCGCGTCCGCTTCGCTCGGCGACGACGCCGTCTTCGCCGCGCCCGAGCTTCGCGAGGGAGACGAGGTCTCGCGTCTCTCGCGTGATACTGGGTCAACGCCCCTGTTTTGACCGTGTGTTCCCTTCTTTGGGCTTCGATTTGAGCCTGTGTTTGGGCCTGGGCCGAACCGGTTGAACCGGGGCCTAACAATTCTCCCCCGCCCAATTTGGACATCATCCTCGATGTCTGTCATGGGCGGATCTTGGGCAACTATTACTCCGATCCTCAAAGCCCCGATCCGACACTGCTGCGCTCCCGTGGCAGTGTGTGGAACTACCTGCAGTGATCCAATCCGTGGTTGCTCGATTTCCTCGGTCTCCTCGGTTGGATCCTCTGTCGCAATTACCACGAGCTTCTGCCTGGATGGACAGTCGAGTGAGGACCGCCACACATGAAGCAACCCTGTGGCTTTTGTTCTCGTCATCCCGATGAACCCCTGTTCTGCCAGTGAAAGGGCCTACCCCTCTCTAGAACCCTAGCTCCCTGCGGTGTGTGTGGGGAGCCGCGCTTCGGTGGTGACCGTTGCTTCTTTGGTGGTGATGTATTGAACTTCTGATTATCCACCAAGGATTCGGCCACCGCCGCAGCCGCCCTCCAATCGATCGGTTCGCGACGTCGGACCTCCGTTTCTGCCCATGGCTGAAGGCCCCGGAGGAAGAAATACCTCCTATTGTCCTCTGCCATGCCTGGAAGCTCCAGCATCAAAGTGGAGAAAGCCCTGACGTACTCCTGGATTGAGCCTGTATGCCTCAGCCGATCCAGTTTGCCACGCGCCTGATATGCCGAGTTTCCGGGAAGAAACTGCCGCCGCAGTTCCTCACGAAAAGTTTCCCAAGTCCAGCTAGTAGTCCCTGATGTAGAGCCGACTTTGGTTCGCCACCAAAGTTTCGCATCGCCTGTGAGATAGGCGATGCACACTTGCACCCGATCTCCTGCATAAATATGGTTAGCTGAAAACAATTGTTCCATATCCCAGATAAAGTTTTCGACCTCTCTGGACGATCGAGCCCCCCCGAACGTCGCTGGGTCAGGCACGCGCATTCTCGGTTTGGGAGCCTCCTGCTCCACCGGTGCCGCTGCTGATTGCGATATTTGTGTTAGGGCTAAACGCAGTACCCTAACTTCTGCGTGCATGTCTTCCTTCATGCGAGTCATCTCCCCTGGCAGATGGATCAGACCCTCCACGGTCTGTTGCATGACCTCGATCTGCAACCTCTGTTGCTCGATCTGCAACCTCTGCTGCTCGATCAGCAATTCCTGATCCTCCACTGTCTTCTGAAGGCTTTCCACCTGTGGAATCATCTCATTGCCTCCACCACTGTCCAGACCGAGCACCTGCTCGATCTGAGCGATGCGATCACCCTGGTTCACCATCTCCTCAGGTTCAGCCGTCTCCTTGGCTTTTCCTTTATCCTGCTTGGGCCAGACGTCCTCTGACGCTCCTCTGGCTGTGTGGGTGATCTTCTGGAATTTCAAACTCTTCTTCACCTTCGCGGGTGAAGTAGCCGTGGTTGCTGGACCACGTTAACCTCGCTCTGATACCTGTTGTCACACCCCGGTCGGATCAGCCTAAAAACAGTGCTTAACCACTGTCTCCGGACTATCCGGCGGAACACCGGAACGCAACTATATAGGGTTTCCAACCCAAAATTAGAAACCCTAACTCCCCGAATAATTTTTTTTTATCCCCAAATTACAATTCGCACGGAGAAAACTCTAACCCTAATTAGAAATTCGAACCCTAAATCAAAATCCCAAATTTAATTTTTACCTCAAACCGAATTTTGACCGGAGTCAAAATTCTCATCGCCGAATTAATCCCTTGCTGACGTCACGCCTGACGTCAGTAACTTAATCCGCAGCGCGCCGCTGAATTCTCCTGTGCTGACGTCGCGCTGACGTCAGCCACGAAATCGAAATCGAAATCGTGAATTTGATTTCCGTTGCGGCCTCCGATTTTGACCAAAGTCAAAATCGGAAGTGGTAATCTCTGTTCGTCTTCATCTCCGTCTTCTTCTCCGTTGGAACGAATGTGCTCAACGCCGTCTGCGTCTCGCGTTGCCGGAGAAAGGGCGTGCTGCCGGCGTTTCGCTTTCAGCCTTCGTCGATGACCTTGCCGCCACCTGTTGCTGAACTCGTCGCCGCCGGACGTGAGGAGAAGCACGCTGCCAAATCCCAGAAACAGAGGAACGAATGGGAGGAGGTAAAACTCGTTTATTCACTTTGAAATCAGCTACACGACCCTCTCAACTCGTCGCCGACCCCTGTCGAACGACGCCCCTGTCCCTCCCTCGCCGCCGACCCACCGGTCGCGGTTACAATCCCTCACACTCAATCACACCCCTTGAAGCTGCTCAAAGCTCGCCGTAGACGCTCGCAGGGTATTGGTGGTGTTCGCTCGATGATCCGAGGAAGATGACGAAGCTCCCTGCGTTCTTCCCCTTCCCCCGATGCCGCTCCCTGGAGCTCCCTTTTAATGAGACGAAGCTGCCGCAAAGCTCCTGCCAGACCGCGTCTTCCGCTCGCCATTCGGACACGCTTCTCCGTCCGTTTCTCTCGCGTCAACCTCGATCCCGATTTTCTCGCCTGATGCGACGCCGTCCGCGCTCCAACCCAGGGACGATCTCGCGTCCGCTTTGCTCGGCGACGACGCCGTCTTCGCCGCGCCCGAGCTTCGCGAGGGAGAGCTCTCGCGTCTCTCGCGTGATATGGGGTCAACGCCCCTGTTTTGACCGTGTGTTCCCTTCTTTGGGCTTCGATTTGAGCCTGTGTTTGGGCCTGGACCGAACCGGTTGAACCGGGGCCTAACACCTAGGAAACTAGAAAAAAGGAAACTTATAGATCGGTCTGCATGTAATGAATCATGGTCGAGTCCATCCACGAAGAGGTTCGCCGTTCGCGTCACTTGAACGGCCAATATTTCGTAAGGCCCAATAAGGCCTGTATAAGCCACTCTTTTGGGTTTAAATACCAAATTAATTTTGTGTGATAGGTTTAAATTCTATCGATCTAATTTAGAGAAAAATTTTGCCGAAGGGATCCTTCGGCAAATGAACGCAGGAGGGTAGGTTTTATGTGAGGGAAGAAAAAGTCCACAACACGGTAAAAATCAGTATTACACAATAAAATCCATTACACGATAACCTATTGACTTTTATCGTGTAATGGACCATTTTCTCCCCTCACAACAACCACCCTCCTCCGTTCATTTGCCAAAGGGTCCCTTCGGCAAAATTTTTTTAGGATTTAGGCTAAGTTCAAGTTTTAAATTATAATATCTAATATTAAATTATAATATCTAAAATCGCCAACAACTAACCATAATGTATACAAATATATAAAAACTATTTTTACTTACAAAAGTAATTTTCCCTGTATTATTTTTTCCATCATTTTGTTTCCAATTATAACAAGCAGAAATGAGGACTGACACAAAAACAAGAGACATCGCCATCGCTCGTCCTCGAGTATGGATTGCATGTCTTCGTTGAACACTTCCCTAATTATATGGGATGACTGCTTACTTATGTTTTGTTCTAGATTTGCACCATCTTGACGAAGAAAAAAGCCTTGAGAACAAGGCCCGCTTCTAGGTCTTGACAATGCAATGCAAACATGTCTTCCTACGGTTGAGCAAATGCAAACCTGCAAGGCAAAATCATAATCTCAAACACCTATTGATATACATTCACTGTGAAATTGCAATAAACAAAAGTTATTTTAGACAATCATGAACATAACCGAGAGATGCAACGATTAGTATTCAAATGTGCCTGTCCATCATTCTTCGTTTTCTTACATGCTATTGTCTCCGCATCACGTATTAGGAGGCAGAACAAACTTCGAAAGCATTAGCGATACCATAAATTTAAAATCCCATCAAATCTACCTGTGGCCATGATATTTGCTTGAGATACGAATGTTCGGAATTCTATCTCACAGCTCTGTGGCACAACTATCTGTCTCTCTCATTTCTCCTAAATTTGTAATTCCCTCGTACCACTCTCTTTACTAACAACTGAAATATTACAACGGCAAACAACAACAAATGCCGAGAAGAAGATGAACACCAAATTGGAACTGTATTTCCACTTCTACTTTCTAATTGAGTTTCATTGATACGATGATCAAGAGTGATCTGATCTAACAAGCAAACAGCAAAGAGCGGCCAAGCTGCACCATCGTCCAATCCAACCAAACAACTAAGAATAGTTGGAAATAGTTAAATAAAGTAGCGATGGAACAAAAGCCAGTAGTGCCGATCACATGGATGTGGTTTGTGGTTCTTTATTATGGTCACGAGCGTGGAGAAACCAACACCCACTTCGATGCCCACGGCGCACGATAGCTAGCATCCTGCTGCTTGCCCCGCCGACTATGGCCGTCGGGATGTGGCCCAGATCAGCGACCCAAGACAAACATACGACGGCAATTCCGCTCGTGGCAAGGCGGATCTGCCAATCTTGCGCAGATCAAAGAGAAAATAGAAAGAAGAACAAAGTAGCGATATCAGATAGGTGGTCGAATGCAATAGCTACTTACCATCCCTCCATGAAGGACGGCCCGCTGCCCTGCTGCTGCTTCTGGGGCCACTTGAGCGTACGATGGAGGGTAACCCGGCGGCGGGTAGCCGGGAGGAGGGTACCCTTGCGGCGGATATCCCGGAGGCGCATAAGCGCCCTTCGGGTACCCTTCCGGCGGATAACCTGACCATAACAACATTAAAAAGAACAAGAATTAGTCATCAGTGATTGAAACACTAACCATATGAAGCTCTCCATGGATGGGCGAATGGGTACCTTGAGAAGGGGG
This sequence comes from Costus lasius, assembly GCA_027563935.2. NCBI lineage: Eukaryota > Viridiplantae > Streptophyta > Magnoliopsida > Zingiberales > Costaceae > Costus > Costus lasius. The sequence goes on along the minus strand of CM050446.2, from coordinate 133,329,917 downwards.
GACGCCGACGGGAGGCTGGTGCTGGTTGTAATAGCTCATCTTAGATCTGAACGAATGGGTGTCTCATGAACAAATGAGCAATTGAGTGGCTAACGGACTTATTTATACAATCGCGTGGTGTGCCCAAAGCAAAGTAAATTGCAAATTGAATCATCCGGAGATTTAAATTTTGAATCAGTCCCTCTAATTATCCAAAACGGGATTCTTTTTTTTTTACTTTAAAATATATGATTAAAGGGCCAATTAGAAATTTATGAAATATAGTGATCTTTTCAAAATTAAGACGGTTAAACTTGTAAAAGTATGAGTAGGGCAATTTACAATATAACCTTTTTCAGTTTATTAAAATAAATAATTTTTATCTTTTTTATAATAATAGTCTATAAAGTCTACATGTCATGCTCCCATATTCATCAATAATTTTTATCTTTTTTATATAGGTTATTTATCTACTGTCACCAAGGATTCAGAAAGATGCACACAGGTGTTATTTGCAAGTTTAAAAATCATAACATATTTATCTACAAGTTTGATATCATTTCATAAAATAAATCTAAGGGTGGCTACATCAAATTAACTTAAGAGTTTCTGTAATCGTTTCCAAGGTTGGCCTCCATTGTGTATGCCTCACGGCTCTGGGGTTGATGTAATTTTCAGTATCGCTGCTGCCCACGGAATGCCCTTCTTCCTAATAATATTTAAAATTGAATACATACACGATTAGTTATAAGAATTAAGAAGCATGATTTAATTAACTAGGACTTAGACTGTAAACACAATCCGTTTTATTTACTTGCAAGGAAATAAAACAAGAAAAAAATTTTAAAAAAATAAAAATGGCTCCGTTGCTCACTATATAATAAATAAATATAGTTTAATATCTTGACCAAATTACCCTCAAACAGTGAGAATATTACCGTAGACGAGGACGAAGAAGAATCATCGGTCTCGTCGCCCTGCTTCCCTCCCTCCTCCTCGTCCCTCCTCAGCAACTTACTGAGCCGCACCCGCCTCTTCGTGCCGAACTCGCGGAGCACATCTGCGCCGTCGACAGGCCAAACCGATGAGCACGGATCGCATCGCACGGAAAAGACCAAGGCCACGTGGCGCGTACCTTCGAAGCTGACGAGGCGATAGAAGTGGGCCACCTGAAGGGCGTCCCCCGGGCCGAGCAGCTTGAGGTACCTCACCGGCTTTACGCCGCTGCCGGACGGGCTAGGGCGGGTAACGGTTATGATGGCGGCGACGTAGTGGCCGGGGTTGGCGGCCATGACATCGCCGGCGATGAGTGGGCTGTAGGCCGTCTCCACCCTCCCGTCGGCGTGCTGGATCACCGCCGCCGCCGCTGCGTCCGCCGCCTGACAATTCCCCATGAGATGAGTAAACTAACGAATCGATTGATGCTCGTCCTCGGCTTGCTCTGCTGGGTGGAGCGAGGGTGGGAAGCTAAGCTATATGAAGCGCGCGAACCGAAGGAATAAAACGGTCAACGAGGACGTGAGGCACGCACGTGTGTAACGGTGTTGTAAAGAGTTTAAAACGGTAGCAGATATATTAATCTAAACAGCAGCCATCTTAGCCCAACCGCTACGGAGAATACGGGACACAGCTTAGTGCGTATACCAAACGACATAAATAATATATAAATCTGTGGAATTTGCCCTCGAACAGAGAGAGAGCGCTACAATGCATTGGCTCACGCTAGCCTGCCCAATGACATGGGAGGATTGTGCGTGGACCTAATAAATGTTACGTATCGGTTATTATATTAATGCACACAAGAAAAACGAAAAGGAAATTAGTGTTTTGATTATCGACAAAAACCGGGATATCGGGCGAAGAAACTACGCTATGTCGGGTATAAACCGGCCATATATGTTTTCCGACCAAATCAGAAAGCAAGGCTTCACATTTACTCTTCGGACTGGATCAAGACACGTCACCACTGCACACTTTATTCATCATTTTTTTTCGTAATTATGGATTTTTTTTTTCAATGATTGCATAATGGGCTACGTTGCACGACTGTCAATTTAAATTCTTTATTAACATTGATATTTAATTAGTGAATTACACAAGGGTGTTAAATTAATTCAGTATAAGAAAATTTTTAAATTTTAGTAAACGGTCAAACTTTTGCTAACATTGATATATGTGTGTTCAAAATGTATTGTCTAATTGAGTATTTTATTTTCTAATATTTACTCAAATTTTAAAATAAAACCACAAGGATTAATTTGAATGAATGAATCTTCTAATAAATTTTCAGTGTATGATGGAAAGTTATTATTATTATACATATAAATGTTATTATTGATATTTAAGTAATGGTCTTTAGTTTTTTAAATTTTATAATAATATGCTACAAGTTTTATGAGATAAATTTATGAATCTACAATTGGTTTTCTTTTATTATTAAAAATAATAAAATTAAGATCATAAAAGAAAAGGTATTTATGGAGCTAATTTCATACTTCAACGGGGACAAAAGAGATTGATATATAATGATATTTTTTTATTAGGGTAGCTCAACCTCTTTGACATATGATCTCTTGTAGAGTCTAGATTGCTAAGAACAAATTGACTAATTATATTTTTATTTTCCTCTCATTCATATTATAATAAAAAAAATAAATTCAAAAAATTTTAAAGAGATCCCACTGGTATTTACTTAGTATTGTATCCCGCTTTCATTAGTTACTTATTTGTACGCTAAAAAATACATACCTTTATGATTGACGTAATAACTCAAAAAATTTTTCTAAAAAAAACCATAAATTAATTGCCCATGTGAAATCCTCTTCTTTCGGAGCAACTCCATGGAGAATCTAACTGAGCAAAGTATATATAGAGACGGAGGAGGCAGATCTGCAAGTCTGCACCTACTTCCAACAGTAAGTAATTACTCATATGGGGCAAAATCGATCGAGAAAAAAAATTTTAACAGAGGTGGGGTTGGAGGTGGAGGTGCTCAATTTAGTAAGATCGGGCAAAGCCAACTCATGTTCAAACCATGAACTAAGCAAGGGTTCTTTTATAACAGTCTCTCGAATTCATAGGCCAACAATTTAACAAATCACACCTTTTTGAGTTAATTTTACACGTCTAACTCAATTTAGATTCCTGCATTATCAAATGAGTATGCTGTAAGAGTCAAAAAGCAAGGATTACTGATCCCAACATAGCTATGCACAAGGACTGCTGATCCGCCCATTTTACCTCCACGGACCACAGTGTCACACTTGATCATTTTGTATTTAATTACTAGCGAAAAAGCTATTAAGTAGGTGGCAGCGTAGCAAATACGTGATGGGGGGATATTTCTGTTATTAAGGACAAAGACACAGAGCTTTATGTAAAGTTTCCATGCGGCCGTGTCAGTTGAGTAAGATTGGCGGGAAAAACGGCAGCGGTCTTTTCTTTCTTACCCGCAGCGCACCGAGTAGAAGATTCCCGCCTTTGGATCCGGATCCTCCTCACGTCCAAATGGACGGCAAGGATGCGTTACTCTTAGCTGGAACCCACGCAACTCATGAGCCACTCGCGATGACGTCGTCACCGAAACGTCATCCTTGTTGGACCCTTTTATTCCTAAATATATTGATAGTTACTGTCTTATTTACTACATTTAATCATATTTTGAAGCTAATCCAAATTACTAACTTCATTTGTTCTGTATAATTTCCTTTTTGCCCAAACCTCAACCAATCGGAGGGTTCAAGCTGAGTAAAAAAAATTTTAGTTTGGGTTAAACTTGGGTTAGAGTCATACCCGACATTGACATCTGATTGGACAATGCAAGCTCAGCATGGGTCGATCTGATTCGTTGAAATTCACATTTCATGGCTCATTTGTTCCCACAATTTAAACAGGGAAGAAGCTTACCTTTCCCGCGTCACGGACCCTGTCAGACGAGCGCGGGAGTAGGAGTTGCGGGCCCCGCACCCGCAATGGTCCCGATTTAGAATTCCTTCATTGGGGCAAAGCCTTTATTAGGAAATATATCGTTCCGGTTCTACCCTTTTCAGGCCGAGAATTAGAAGGATATTTTACGAAAAAGAGATTTACTTTCATCGAAATAAATTAACAGGTTAACAACAAAACTACAGTTCCTCGGGATTAATTAGCTGAAATAACAGAGTAGATTAAAATCGCTCTTAAGGACACTAATTAGCTAGAGGATTTCGCCATCGAGGCCAGTGAATACTCCGTCTGTACAAGGATGCTCACCAAGCCGCCGTCGCTTCGCTGTGCGCGCAGCGTCGTTCTCGGCTTGGCCATCGGATCTCGTAACACTGCAGCCGCAGGCGGGTGAGTCCAGCACGCCGACCCGACTTGTCGCCGACCTCGGCCGCCATACTCTGCTTTCGTGTACGGGTTTCTCCCGCCCCGAGGACGGACACGTGTCCACAATATGTTGCTCCGTTAGCTGGCGACACCCACTCGCGACTTCCTACTCCTCGAGAAGCGTTAAAAAAACAACAGCACGTTAAACACTTTAACTGCATGCAGTGAAAGTCTACTACTGCCCGAATCGGCTCGGCCGAGCCTTAAAGTTAAGACAACTTCCCGCCCATTGTCGTCCGGTCACCAGATGATAAGTTACCGTCGTACACGTTTAGAATAAAGCAAATCCTTAAATTTTTTTTTTTCGCTTTGGCAATAATTTCGCTATTTGGAAAAGAAAAAATTAAATGCATTGAGCACGAGTATGAATTAATTTCTTATTTATGAAGACTACGTATCAATGTAATTCTCACCGGAAGTGCCCATAATTTCACATTTAATAGGTTGATTACCTTGCTAACCCATGCGTTGATGCAGTTAGATAAGTCGCTGGTGTGTCCGGCGGATGAATTGGCGATCTCATCTGCGGCGAAAAGGAACGCTGCCGCGGCGATCGCTGACGGCCGATATCCCAAAAAATCCACGACTGCAAACGCGAGTTAGATCAAATTTGAGACGATTGAAACTTAAAACTGAACGATTTAATTGAAATAAATGGAGAGCGTGGAAGATTACCGCCGCGGGTGGAGAGGATGATTTGGGTGGCGCGGGAAAAGAGAGCGGCGGGAGAAGAAGGAAGCGCTGCAGCTGCAGGCAAGGCGGCAAGCTGGTGTAGGAAGTCGAAGGGGGTGACAGCGCGCAGGCGCCAGTGAAGGGCGGAGGCGAGGAGGAGCTCCATCCGTCGGATGGTGCGGGTATCGAAAACAAACGGCGGATCGAGGATCTGGAGGTCGAGCAGCACCGGCACGCGCGTCTCCTCCATCTTCGCAGCAACTGACAAGCACGCCACCGATAGCAGCTGCAACGGCCAGCCTCCCTTTCCGTTCTGCCCCCATTTCCAAAATCAGGCCCATATTGTTACATGTCAGAGTGAATCAAACAGACAGCTGAGATCTCTTTCTGCAAGACGGAATCCTACTCCTACCGGGAGGGAGTGCTCGGAGAGGAAGCGGTCGAGGAAGTGGACGGAGAGCCACGCCGTCACCGGCCGGAAGCCGTAGAACTCGTTCACCTATGAGAAGATTCAATACACATCAGTCAACAACGCATACGAGGGGCATTTTGGTAAAGTTAAGGAAGGAGGCACGTGCTTTCAAGATCCAGACGATGGCATTGAGGCGAGCGGTGGCGTCAACGGCGCCAGCGAGGATGCGAGCGAGATAGTCAGCGCGGGCCATCTGGCCGGACTCCGCAGCGAGGAGGGCAGCTACAGCGGTGCGATCGTGGATAAGGAAGGGCGCTGGCGCTGACCACCATGCGTCGTCGTCAACGGCGACGGCGGCCGTTCCGCGCTCCTCGTCGTCATCCATCTCCCAGGACACGACGTCGTTGGCGTCCTCGGCGCAGAGGAGGTTTGACGACGAAGAGAGGAGGTCCGACGAGACGGCCATGGACGGAGAAAAGAGGGGCGTTTCCCTCTCCCGCCTCCTCGAGGTATCGCGCTTTCCCCTTTTTTTCTTTCGAGATGTTTTTACCCTTGCGTGGACTGAACTCTTGAAGGAGTGGGAAATAATGCCTACCTATTGGATGTGTGGTCTGCTCTCGCTGACAGTACCGCTCTGTTTTATAGAGCTTAAATTACAGCAGTGCAGCCCTTTTCGGGGTGCGGTTGCAATGCTACCTGAACAACAGACTCATTCATCGGTTAAACGGTATAAAATGAAAAAAAAAAATTTACAATTTGTCTATTTTTTATATATTTTCCAGGAATAAATTTAGAATTTCATCTTACAGGATGCACGATTTTAGGATATTTTCAAGCATGTCTTGTTCATATGTGATTCATATGATTATGCACAAAGAGAGATAATTATTTAGATGGCATTCACGTGAATGTGAATTGGGAAGCAAACGCAATCTATAGCGTCCTTCCAATGCGTGGCCCACTTAATTTGATGGTACACAGGAAGTGGTTGGTGTCGGGGAGTAGAAATATTCATTTACGGTAGGAATGCGTGGCTCAAATAAAAATGATTAAAATTAGTCACACATAAACTTAATTGCTTGTGATAAATACGATTTGTTAAATATTTTTAAAATGTTAAGGTGGATTTTTACCTCATAGTAGAGCATGACAATATGGTAGATTGGTCGTACTGGCCTAACACATTATGATCAATGGACTTAATTTGGCCCATTTAACGTGATCAATGGGCTTGAGGCATTTAGTAGTTCACACCTCACACCTTTTATATTGTGGCACATCAGTCTATTTAATGTGGCCCAAATACGAAGCCCACTGGCATGAGGGAATAAACTTTTTATTCTTTTTGTCCTTTTAGCCATGTACATGATTTCTCCTTTGAGTATATATTTATTATTTTACTCTTTCAAATAGTTAAAATATCATGATAAATTAATAAAAATAATTCCAATATGTTCCCGTAAATCCCCTTCCACTTGTCTTCCAAACTCAACAGGTTTTGCATAATATTTTTTTTTTCTAAAGACAAGAAGGTGATTTTATTATGGTATAAAAAGGATAGTTGCATAATAATTTTACTTAAATCTCATATGAATTTCTCATAATTTCAAATTTTGTTTTAGATGAAATTTATAGCCGCGACTGAGGTGAATCCATGCATGGATCGTCTTTAATTTGGAACAACGCTCAGGCGTTATCGTCTCCTTGTGGATTAAATCGACAGACTGTTTTGTCTCTGCCCGCGTAATGGTGCACCGGCGAACTGGAAGTCCACGGCGCCAGTCCTTTTTGTCTTGGAAAGCTTTAACTCAGCTAGCCTCACCTCAGCAAACTGCGCCACCTTTTGCTTCGTCCACGCTGCCTCCCTCGTCATTTCGCCCCGGTCCGCGTGTCTCTCCTGCGGAAGCCTAATACCGGCAACAAATCGCTCACCCAGCGGCGCACGAAACCACCACTTAAATCTCTCCCCGATCGGTTAAGTGCATCGATAAATCAATCATGTGGAGCTCCGCTTCCTGCTCGACCGTCGCCTTCATGGCTCGCCGCTCCCTCAAGCGTTCCTCCCTCTCCGACATACTAGTCTTTGCCAGCGGCGTCACCGTATCCCTCCTCCTCTTCTGGGCACTCTACTCCACCTTCTCTCCCGCCACCTGCCGCGTCAACCGCGATGCCCGATTCCCGCATGCTTCCATCGAAGCAGACCCTCCCGACGCCACCTTCTACGACGACCCTGCCGTCTCCTACACCATCGATCGCCCGATCGGCGACTGGGATACCAAGCGCCGGGAATGGCTCCGCCTCCACCCTGCTTTCGCCGGTGGCGGCCGCGAGCGCGTGCTGATGGTGAGCGGGTCCCAGCCGGGCCCCTGCAAGAACCCGATAGGGGACCACCTTCTCCTCCGCTTCTTCAAGAATAAAGTCGACTACTGCCGCCGCCATGGCATCGAGGTCTTTTACAACACCGCGCTCCTCCACCCGGCCATGCGCACCTTCTGGGCCAAACTGCCTGTGCTCCGGGCCGCGATGCTCGCCCACCCCGAGGCCGAATGGGTCTGGTGGGTTGATTCCGACGCCATCTTCACCGACATGGACTTCGCCCTCCCGCTCCATCGCTACGCGGCCCACAACCTGGTCGTCCACGGATGGCCCGAACTGGTTTACGGCGCGCGCAGCTGGGTCGGCCTCAACGCCGGCGTATTCCTTATCCGCAATTGCCAGTGGTCGCTGGACTTCATGGCGGAGTGGGCCTCTATGGGGCCTACGTCGCCAGACTACGAGCGGTGGGGCCTCACTCAGAAGGCGATGTTCAAGGACAAGGTGTTCGACGAATCCGACGACCAATCCGCGCTCGTGTACCTTCTCATCAAGCAGAAGGAGCGGTGGGGCGGGAAGGTCTACCTGGAGAACGAGTACTACTTCGAGGGGTACTGGGTGGAGATCGTGGGGCGTCTGGAGAACATGTCAGCAGGGTACGCGGCGGTGGAGAGGCGTGCGCAGGGGTTGCGGCGGCGGCACGCGGAGACGGTGAATGTAGCGTACGGGCGGATGCGGGAAGAGGAGCTGAAGGGGGAGGAGGGGGCGGTGAGCGGCCCGCAAGGGTGGCGACGGCCGTTCATTACACACTTCACGGGCTGCCAGCCGTGCAGCGGCGACCACAATGAGATGTACAGCGAGAAAAGCTGCTGGGAGGGGATGCAGCGGGCGCTGCGATTTGCAGACAATCAGGTTCTCCGGGACTACGGTTTCGGCCACAAAGAACTCCTGAGTGCCGATGTCGAGCCATTGCCGTTCCGTTTCCCGTGGAAAGAATGAGCGGGAAACAATCCATGAATCAATAAGGTGTAAATTTTAGATTAATGAAGCGGGATCGAGGGTGTAGAATTTGTTAAACAATTTGCTCTTTTGTTTGGTAATTCACGAACCTTGTTCGTTTCGAATGCCTGATTTCCTCTGCCGGTGGGTATTTCGAGTGGAGTGACAGGTTGCTCAGTAATGGAATCGGGAGAAGACGAAGTGGACAATACTCGAGCAATGGGAAGGAAGACGGGCACGTGGCAGGCGGACGTCATAAATTTCATTCAAGTCAACACGTGGCATTGACGGTTACATAGAGACTGAGACCTACGTAACCGTCGGTTCCTTTTTTATCTTGCTCAATTGGGCCAGCGATTAGAAGAAAACTTGGGCCTCCCACTGCTTCTGGGCATCGGATATCGAAATGGGCCAGCCTAACGCCAATTAGGAACATAAAAACAATATCTACGATTTTTTATCATTCTATTTTTTTATTTTATAATTACAAAAAAATCTGGAGACTCAAACTTTTTGTTACATAGTGTCACGCCCCGGTCGGATCAGTCTAGAATTAGCGTTTATCCGCTTCCTAGAGCTGTCCGGCGGAATACCAGAACGTAACGCTCGCTAGGGTTTCCGGCCCGAAATTAGAAACCCTAATCTCCCCGGATAATTTTTATCCCCAAAATACAATTCGCACAAAAGAAACCCTAACCCTAGTTTAGAGAAATCCGAAAGAAAAGGAACCCTAAATGAAATACCTCCTCTGATTTTGACTTTGGTCAAAATCACACTCGCAGATTAAATTCCTCTTCGATGACGTCTGCCTACGTCAGCCTTCGATCGAAACTCGCCGCCGCGTTAAATTCCTCTGCTGACGTCGTGCTGGCGTCAGCCGTCCCGTTTTCGAACGAAATCGAATTCGTTCGCCGAATCGCAACTGCGAGTCGTTGACCACTGCTTTGGTTGACTCGCCTCGTTTCGAACGCCGTTCGAAACGCTCCGTTGCGTCGTCGTCTTCTTCGACGCGAACGAAGCTCGCCGCCGCTTCGTCCGCCGCCTGGTTCGAGCACCGCCGCACGTCCCGGACAGCCGAGAGGTCGCCGCCGATTATAGAGGAGCACGTCGTCGAGAACCCGCTGAAGATGCAGTAGACAGGGGAAGGACGGAAGCTGTAAAGGTGAAAGTTTTATTCGATCTCCAAAACTGAAACACTCTCACCGGCGACCCTCGTCGCCGCCCTCTTCCCCTCCCTCACCGGCAACTCCTCAGCCGCCGGTTACAGTTCTCTCGAAACTCTCCCACAGAAACCTCACTCCACTCGCTCGCCAAGTTTTCAGGTCGAAGCCCTCCCCCGAGTTTCCTTCCGTCGCTCCCTTTATAGGAGGAGCCGCCGCCCTAGTCCGACTCTCGCGGAGAGGACGCCGCCAGCGTCCGTTTCCTTCGCTTTGCCAGCCGCCTCCGCTTTTGTCGCCGACGACGAGGTCGTCGCTTGCCTCGGCTCCGAGTGGTGCGGTGAAGACGTGGCTGCTGCTGCGTCCGTGAAGATATGAGAGGAGAGCGCGTCTGCTTCCTCCGTTGTCGCCCGCGAGCTCCGCGCGGACGGGTTTGGGCGAGGAAGGTCTCCGTGGAGTGGGCCGCTGCCCACTTCATATGTCCGATGGATGTGGGCTTGGGCCGGACCGGGTAGACCGGGCCCTGACACATAGGAACATGAAAAGAATAACTACGATTGGTTTGGTTTACTCTGGCCCATATATATTCTACAATTTTATCCGCAGACAAAATTAATTAGTTGAAGCTTGAGAATGTTAATAACCTTATATTTTATTTATTTTAAATGATTTAATGTTCCTAGGTTGACCCGAGTCTACATGGAACCTGACAATTGACATGGCAGCGCGGGAATCTTTCAACTTTACAATATTTATTGTATAGATTATGATTTGCTTCCATGTTTCCCGGAGGGAATAAAATCACCCAAGTCTTCGACTTACAACTTTGTCAAAATGTCCCCACACCCTTCACATTATTCTTAATTCAGTGATCCATCAGTCATCTCGAATTAATCACTACTCTTCCCACTAAATAAAATTTTATTTTGTGGTTTTTTTAATAATCCACCAGTCACTGCATTATTATTTATATATGACGTAATTTTTTTTTATTTAGGTTTGAGTTTTAATTTATGTTTTTTCAGAATTACAATATAAGTTTAAATATCCGTACAAGGAGGAGTAATACGTGTGTTCCGTTCACGGGATATTTGGAGGAAATAATGATACCGGTGTGGGGTGGTACGCTTTGCCTCGCTGTATTGCATGTGAGGCCGTTTTGGAGCCATTCCTTCTACGGAACGAGAGACAGGGAGATTTAGAGAGAGACTGCGCTGCACCTCACCACCCGTATATTTATATTTATTCTTTTAGAACCCCTGAACTTGAAATTTTATCAAATGAAGCCTTTTTTTGTTCATGAATGCCCGTATATGGAGCCCCGCTACGGGTATTTGGACATCAGGGTGCTGTTTGATCATTGACAAATATGAGAGGGGCGTAAAGCAAAATGTGGTGTGGTTATGAGTCAGGAGACCTCCCCTCTCTCTCTCTCTCCCTGGCTGTGGTCTCACTGTCCATGTTCACCAACAGAGCGCCCAAATGCCCAACTGGCAGTTTTAATTTTCATGTGCGCCGAGGAAAGCAAGGTGGTGGAAAGAAGAATGGATCGGGCGTCAGGACAAAACTAATCTGGGATTTGGCCCTCACGCCATTCATTTCCCCCTCTGCCTCTTTCTCTCTCTCTCTCTCCTCTTCTTCTACTTGTTTCTCACAAGCCTAAACAGATCGTGCTCTCATCAAACCAGAGGATGCAAAGGAAGGAGGAGGAGGAGGAGGAAGGAGCCAGCTCAGAGTGCAGCAGCGGGTGTCTGTCTGGTTGGACTGCTTACTTCGACCATTCCTCCTCGGCTTCCCTTCCCCATCCTCTTCTCCGCCGCAAAGGCGCTTCTTTTGATAATGAGGAAGAGGAGAAGGAGGAGGAAGATGATTTGTCCATGGTCTCTGATGCCTCCTCTGGCCCTCCTCATTTGCATGAAGACGGCGATGAGCATTCCTCCTGCTACCTTGTGTTAAACAGGATGAGTACCAAGAAGAGGCGAGTTGAAGCAGAGCAGCAACAGCGCGAGCACTCCCCGCTCCTTGATGACACGGCAAGCTCCCCCCTCAAGGTACGCTATTTCTTTTTCTTTCTTCTCTCCAATGTCAGATTAATTGCCCTGCGTGTTCACCTCCTTCCTTACGGTCGCAGCCCAGCTTACACAGTGACGATAGCAGCAATGGCTTCACCGTCGACTCTGTTTTCGAGTTCTCTTGTGGCTTCTCAGCCACCCACGAGCAGAGGAACTCTGAGATGAAGAAGCAAATGAGTTTGCTTCGATCCCCAGCTCCCGTGAAGCAAACCCCAGCAATAGATTCATGCTGTTCAAGAAACCCCTAGTCTCATTCTTCCTTTGTTTGGTGTCAGAAGGCGGAAAGATGATTTGGTGATCGATTCCATATCCCCTGCTCCGGTGAAGAAACAGGAAGATGAATCTATGGAGATCTCAAAGAGATCTTGTTTGCTCTGCTGTTGTACTTTCTTCCTCTCTCTTCTGCTGCGTTGTCTTTGATCATGTTAATACTGTCTGTCAATGCAGTGGGAAGCAAACAAAAGTTAGCAATGGAGAAGAGGAAATTTAATAATAATAATAATAATAAATTAATAAATATTATTCTATTTTTCCCTTTTTTATTTTGTCACATGAATGGAGGTAACAAAAGGAGGCTTCTGGGTTGTGTTCAAACAGGTGCCAGGTGAGGCGCCACGTAGGAAACACAGCCTTCCAGCCTGTCACTCAAGTCCAAGTACAACTGTTACGATTTTCCTTATCCAAACTTTGCAAATTGCTCAGGCATAACAAGATAAAGCTTATTTACCATTTCATGGCTTGTTTATCAGAGATGGAGAGGACAATGAAAGGTCCTGCCACCTCCAGTGCCTGTGTTTTTGAGGACAAAGCTCGCAGTTGGTGCAACTTTCATTAGTCTCTAATGGTTGAAGGATTTTGAGACTGAGATCTTCCTTGCCCTGAGCATGTGGCTGAATATTATACTTTGCACTCGCCCTCATTCTCATTGACTGAAACACAGTATCTCCCGCTCCTCCTGTGCCTCCAATGCTCGATTGTTCTACATATCAATAACAATAATAATGAAATGGAAGTTGGGGAGTCGTTGATCTAGTGTTGGTCTCCAAAAACACTTGGTATTATCAGAAGAACGTCTCATTGTTTCCAGTCAACCAAGCCTCTCTCAAATTCTTCCAATTTCTCTGTCCTGCGATCATGGAGGGGCTGCAGGGCTAGCATGTGAGCACGTGCACCGGCACGCGTGCACACTCTCTCACATGCACACGTGCAATGCGGCCTCCGATGCTGTTCCTGTTCTCGTCCCCAACACAGGTCTCATATGGCACTAGGTCTTGGGCTCTAAGCTCCATAAAAATCTTAAACCAAGACACAGCCACAAAGCAGAGTAACATGCTACACTGGTAATTAATCCCTATCCCTCTTGTCAGAGTAAATTTTGGTAGTTTTATTAGCTCTTGATGGATCGCAGATGAGGCTGGAAGGAAAGAACTTCAACCGAAGAAATAGATTCCTCCTATTTACTGCCTATAATGAACCTCTGTCCTTGTGCTCGAGAACTTTCAAACTTACCTATTCAGAACCATAGAGAAAAGGCTTAGCCACATAATGTGCGATTTCTCAATTAAAAGGATAAAAGAGACCTAGCAGCAGAATCAAAATTAGTTTTCTAGGAAAATTCAGCTCTTCTTAAGGGTGCTGCTTTTTGAGTTATCTCACAGATTCCATACTTTCAACCAAGACTTGGACTGCGTAACGTGATCCTTATCCTCTTCTTCATCAGTTATCATCACACTCTGAGATCAGATCTTTGAGTTCTGCTCATTACTATTTACTGCTCCGAGGACAAGCTAGATAAAGCCATTCACTCTGTGCACTCTGGGCTGAAGAATCTACCTGCCATTGCTCCTAAGCTCAAGAATCCTCCTTACCTTTCCCATAGAGAAGAAGTTGGGAAATCAATTATGTGAATTCTGCTTTTTAATGATTGAGAAATCAATGGTTGTTGCAACTCATAGTTTTATGGCACAAAAGTAAGCAAAAACTGAATTACTCCTTGGCTGTATACCAAAAAGTCAACACCTATCATCTAGTCAGATTTTCTAGCAATTTACATAAGGTGCAGAGTCAAATAGTCCATAGGCACCGATGAACTTTAGCTCACCGGAGAAAATAATTATGCCTCAACTCTGAAACTCGAGACTTTACCTTGAAGTATCAACATTTATTGCGTTATTAGGTTCAACGGCAGTTGGTGCAGGTGCGGTGGAACAGCAAGAGCATAAAGTCCCTCACAATCAAGTCTTTACACTTGCTGGAGCAAAAGTAGCTTACAGGCTCGGCTTCACGGTGTGCAAATACTTAAATGCACAGCTTATCTATGAACGGTGGGAACTGCATTAAATTCGCCAGAATGGCATCAAGAGCCAGTGCCTCGGCCATACATAGAGGCCTCTAGGAACGCCATTCATCATCCAAGATTTCATGGAAGAGGTCTGAGGAACATGGATAACAATAGTGATCAATCATGGGAAAAGATGAAATCAAGAAAACAGTTCCTTTTAGAGCTCTTTGAAGTATGAAAACAAAGGAGGATCAAAGCAAGCAAGACGCATTGTCGCGAGCCGCCTTGATTTGCTTGCAAATGCTGGTAGATAAAGAAGTTTATGATTAGTCTTGAATGTGAACGGCTTGGAATCCTCAACTGGACTCGTCATTCTGAACACTGCACTTAATCCTGCACTGATTAATCTAGCAATGTCGTGCGTGCACAAGCAGTACTGAATCTGGCCAACGAATACGTAAACACTCGAGAAATAGCTGTTGTGCATTTCTTTTAGTAGCATTTGTTCATTCTGCTTAATCAAATGATGCACACGGATATATGGTGGTTACAGGCGACCTTTTTCTTTAACTCAAAGCTTATCCCATAAGTCAACGTCCGTTCCTCTCCAGCTTTTACGTACAGTAGCCGTCTTTCCTACCAGGGAGCTGATCAACGTTCACGAGATAAATCATAAATGGCAACTTTCCTTTCTAAGATCTCTTCCAAAATTGGACTGTTCTCTATATTTGATTTGTCTGTTTATCTTCCACAATTGAAAGGCTTGACCAATTTTACCTATCCTTGGGTAATCATTGAGTAAAAAAAAAAAATCTCATTTAACTTGATATGAAATCTTTTCATAGTGATACTGATAAAAATCCTTTTCCCAACCCATAAACGCTATACATTCAAATCTTTATAATTGTTGGTGTCTATCATTAATTTGCAACATTTTCAAGTCTAACTTGATCATTGTAGATATAAACTTAGATTTTTCAAATTTGTACTAGCCTCTAAGGTGTCTTCAATTGTGCTCCCTTAATTTATACTAGCCCCTAAGCTTAGATGGAAACCATACTTTCTTTCCTTCTAATAAAGGTTTTTTGAGCAACTTTAGCTTGGTTAGGATGTTGTTCAACTTGCAAAACCCATAAAAGTACGGGAGGATGCACAAGCATTTAGGGTTAGCTACATGGTTCAATCTCAATTACTAAAAGAAGCAAAAGAAAAAAAAAATACAAGTATATATGGTAATGAGAACTAATGGCTATCTTGAAAACATCACTGCAAAGTGAAGGTCAGTCCCTTGTATATATGGTAAGAGCTATCTCTTAACTTATTCACCAACTAAGATTGCTATGGGTTGCATACCTCATTTTTCATAGGATTAGAAGAGCTCAATTGGGATATAGGAGTCATAGTCAAGGATACATATCAGTGGTTAGTGACTCAAACACTTTAGCTTGACTTGTCTTATTGTCAACCTCTTCCCTATGGGCTCTACACCCTTGACTATCATTAAACATCTAAACTCCAAACTAAACCCAATTACACTATTTCACCAACTAACTCTAATTTAAAATCAATAATATTATCTAAATCATTCAACTTCAATTGTGTAAGTAGGCTAGAGGGAAGACAATATTGGAGCAAAGTGAAGGCAAATAGAAAATGTTAATAAAGATTTAACTAATTATTTGGATAGTTAAATTCACTAGAAAGTTTTGTTAGAAAACAATAATAACAAAAAAGTAATAACCCAAAACAGGTTTACAAAATTAACAAAAGGATCACAAT
Source organism: Costus lasius (assembly GCA_027563935.2). Lineage (NCBI taxonomy): Eukaryota > Viridiplantae > Streptophyta > Magnoliopsida > Zingiberales > Costaceae > Costus > Costus lasius. The sequence continues at coordinate 133,313,885 of CM050446.2, read as the reverse complement.
TATGTGAGGGAGCCACTGGATGTGAAGAGTATAGGTACCTTTCATTGCGAGCAAAGAAGATGACAATGATGACTTTAGATGCGCAAGGGAGCGTCTTTTGTAATTATGCACACATGAGCTCCTCGAGATCCTCCTATCCATGTTAGCCTCGGGAAGAAGATCTATGCCTGAGAGATGTTCTCTACCCTTGAGCCAATCTCCAAGATATGCGGCAAAGTGGGAAGAGGATGGGCAAAGAAGCTTTTCTCAACTTGCGTAAGTTTAATGCAAGGTCTCTACTAGATGTTTTCACCAAAGGGTGAAGAAGCTCTCGCCACCACTTGATGTTCAACATACAAATTGCTCAAAATAACTCTTCTATATATAATAGTAAGTCATGGAGCTATTTTAGGAGTTTACCAAATAAAATAAAATATAAATATATTATTTTAATTCAGCAAATGAGCCTAGCCTATTTATGAGCTAAGAGAATTCTCAAAATAAATTTATTTGCCCAACTTGACATAATTGCCAAGACTATGTTTGCGCCTAGGCCTCTATTTGACACATGTTGACTACCCCGGTCAATCGAGGTCAAATATGGTCCATTAGTTGTCAACCATAACACAAATAAAATTCTCCCTCTCTATCATAGCAGACAACATTATTCTCTCGAATGGGCTGTCATCATCGACATCCCCTAAACTACAACAAAGTACTTATGCATTTTATTCTTTTTGCTAGATTGATATCCTGATTTGACAAGTGTATCATACTTTTTTAACTCAATCTAATGGTCATAACTAAATTAGGTTTTTACCTGTGTATGATCACATGCTTTCAGTCATGCAACCATGTTGGGCACATAGACATCAAACTTCCATTTGAGGAAGGGGCAAATCTTCTCTTGGTCAGTTAAATCTCTCATATGACATAATACACCCAATGACAATCGTTATGATTCCTCTGCTATGGCGAGACGTTATGTTGAATCAAAACATACCACTTACTATATAGAGATGTCAACTATCTCAAGTTGAAGGACAATGCACCTAACTTGTGGTACCAAGTTAATCCTCATAGTGGGCCGGTCCAATATATCCACCCTGATGTACCCATGTGTCTATATTAGCACTCTGTGCTCAATCAACGCATATACTCGTCGCACATGCACCATAGCTGTCCTTTTTATTTACTATGATACTCAACCAGGGACAAACTTGAAGATCAGATAAAATTTATCTCTATGGATATTATTATACAGATATACACAATCGTAGACGTATCAAAAATATAACAGACAATGTCAGGATATATAAAAATATCAAGTGCGAATATAATATAAAGGTTGGTTCAACACACAAATACTAACAAGTTTATCATTCTCTTGATGGATGGTAGATTCAACTATTACATTATTCTTTAACAAGCACATATTTTTTTCAAATGATAACACATACCAATTATTTGCCAATAATCATAAAGAGTGTATCTATCTCATTCTAATACAGCTAGCCTTTGTTATACTTAATAAACTAATGACCATCTTTTAGGGAGCCATCGGTGCATCTATGCTAGAGGTAAATTTTATTATTATTTTTATATTAGTATGGAAAATAATATATTTTTTATTTAAAATATAGTACATATGCCACCAATATTTTATAAGAAAAAAATATTTGTTTTTTATTTTCTTTAAAAAAAATTAAATTTCAGTGATTGCAGTCATCTATAGGTGAGAGATTTGGAAATGGATGAGTGCATTAGAGGTCAATGCATATGTTATCATCATTATTAATTCACATTAATAAATTAGGAGACGAACGAGTTGCACTTATGTTATCATCATCCCTACATTTAAAAAGAAATCTATAAAATGATAATGCAATTAATGAGCATTTAATATGTATTCAATGCAGCAACATGAAGGATGGCAATCAATGCAACTTGCCATATTAACAACGATGAATAATTATTAATAATACTGTTCTGCTAATTAATAGTTATTACTCGCAACCACTCTTGTTTTGATCATACGACTATACGAGGACTAACAATTAACAAAAAGCAAATTATACAAGACCCCACGTCAAATCTTACTATGCCTCATTCTGCAAATGGAATCAGACCGACAGCTCAGCGATGAATCCACGTCGGATGCCCACCTGGCTCACCGACTCCTATTCAGCGCTGCGGTGTGCCGCCTTCTCAGCACCAACCAGAAAAAATTTTGGCAAGCGGGGTACCCCGCTGCCGGAAAAAATTTTGGCAGCGGGTTACCCCACTGCCGTGCTGCAGCACAGTAAGTAGGATATCGTGAAATGGAAAAAATTTATCGTGAAATTCCACCAAACCAACGACGAAGCTAAGCCGTCATCGCCATTGGCGCGAACGGCCATTAAAAGCGCGAGCCTGCGCGCGCCTCTCTCGCCACCAACCCCTCCCCCCACTCAGTATTGTGCTAGCGCAGCACCGCCACCGCCGCCTCCAGCTCCACCATCCCGAGCCATGGCGCCGTGGCTCACCCTCCCTCCGCTTCCGCTTCCGCCCATCCCCCCTCTGGCGGTGCCGCGGGAGGTCCGGCGAATGGTGCGGCTTACGTACGTCACTGCGCTTACCACCCTCGTCGGCTACGGGATCTTCCTCTTCTTTGGCTACCTTCGCGACCTCTTCCGCAGGCTTCTCGACTGGCGCAAGTCCGACGACCTAAAGGTGGATCCTTTTTCCTTGGTTCGCTCACCGGCCGGTGTTGCTTTGTCTGGTTTACTTGATGGATCCGGGTTTGTTTTGTTTTGAGAACAGGGTTACGCGCCGATTTGCCCGGCGTTTGAGGATTTCTACACCCGCCGCATCTATCACCGCATCCAGGTCTGTTCTTATTTTTCTTTTTGTCCGAATTGGTTTTGTTGCTTCTTTCTTCTGTGATCTTTGTGATCAGGGTCTACTCTAAATTTCTTTTCTTTTTTTTGCTTCGTAAAATTTGCTTAAATTACCCGTTTGCGGCTATTGGCGGAGAAAGGAGAAGATTCAGAAGAGGACAAGAAGACGATTACGAAGGAAAGGAATGGAGTTACGGAAATGCGCCTGTTGGCACTTGGAAATAGCGTTGATTTGTCTTCATTATCTTACTCGGAGAGAGTGGGATCCTCTTCCTGTGCCAATCAGATCGGCCCGCAGAACGCCGAGCTGATGACATCAAAACCAAAGTCAAAATTTCTCTCCTTTCTTCTTTCGCCGATGCGCTTTGAATTGTTCAGTCTGCAATGCGAGTTTTGGTGATAGAAGAAATGCTCCAGTTGGCAAAAGATCTGATTTTTATTTTACTTTCATTGCGATTGATCTAGAAGAAACATTAGATAGGGCTTAGCTTGTTCTTTTCGTAACTAGTGCAGGCGTCTTTTGGGAGCGGGAGTTTCGGTCTTCATGTGGGATTTTTTGGTTTTCTGGGACACGCTTAGCGATCCAGCACGTTCCACGGTGTGGAGAATCGCCATGATTTCTACGAATGGCAGTCTTTACTTACAATCTTTTATTTAAAAAATTCTTTCAGCCAATAAGCATCTTCCTGGCGAGGTTTTCAGTTTTGTCCGGAACTCGGATTAGGTCGAAGTTCTCTGATGCTAAGGTTGCATTGGTCCTGCAGCCAGAGTTTTTGCCCTAGTTCTTCACTGGGAAAAAAAATAAAAAGTCCAGACATTTGTGCAAAATTTGCATAGGCAGGGCATCAGCTGTGAGAAAGATAAATAAAATACTGGATTGTTTAGGTGGTCAATAAATAGTGCTTTGCTGTCTCATTTATGCTCCGATAAAAAAGCCATAGGAAAAAAGAATTAACGTGAATTATTGGCTGTTAGGTGAGTGATGTGAACTTGAAATTTTGACTTCAATGATGAAGCGTTTCAGCTGAAGTTGAAGTAAATATTTGGATCGGAAGCTTGAATTATCCGGTGCAGTGGATGACTTGTACTTGATTGATGTTGCAGGACTGCTTCGGCCGGCCGATTGCAAGTGCCCCAGATGCTTGGGTGGATGTGGTCGAGCGTTACTCGAATGACAACAACAAGACACTCCAGTATGTTGCTTTGATGCAGTTGATCTTCCGTTTAATCTTGTTTGGCTCACGGAGATGCTGCAATTCTTGATCTTGCTCTGCGCTGAAGAGTTTAATGGATCCATTCCTTTCATTGCATGCAGCCGCACCTCGAACACATCAAGATGCCTCAACCTCGGATCATACAACTATCTTGGTTTTGCAGCTGGAGATGAGTACTGCACACCTCGAGTCATTGACTCCCTCAAGAACTATGCAGCTAGTACTTGCGGTTCTCGGGCAGATGCTGGTAGAAGAAATCTGCTTCTCTATCGTTGTTCATTTACATGAATGGAGATTCTTAAGATGTTGGTAATTCAGCTCGACATTGCTATCAGGGACTACAAAGTTACACATTGAACTGGAGGAGTTGATAGCTCGCTTTGTTGGGAAGCCATCGGCTATTACTTTTGGCATGGGATATGTGACAAACTCTTCCATCATTCCTGCTTTAGTTGGAGAGGTATGTAGACTCAAACAAATCTTCACTTGTTATCTTGTAAGGGGGACTATTCTTTATTCTTTAAACTTTGTACTGAACCTTATGCCTTTATGAGGTTCAAAACCTTACATTTAGGCACCCGGGCTGGAGAAAACGGCCTGCGCAGGTTCTGGAAAAGCAGGGATCCAATTTGGGTGCCCAAATAGGTTTTGAAAAAAAAAAGAAAAAAATATCATGATGATCTACTCGTAGAGAGCTATCCAAAGGTACCAAAATCGTTGAGAACCGAATCTTATACAATGCGAAAAAAATTCAGAAATTATAGTAGAATCACTAGTATAAATTCTACTATAATTCCCGATTTTGTTTCTCATTGTATAAGATTCGGTTCGCTACAATTTTGATATCGTTGGATAGCTCTCAATGAGTAGATCATCATGGTATTTTTTTATTTTTTTTTAAACCTGTTTGGATAACTAAATCGAAATCCTTCTCCATAAGCTGGAATGGCCTCAACAGTATGTACCATCAATGATCAGGTTGACTTTTCTTTCTCTTGCTCCTGAACAGGGAGCGCTCATCATTAGTGATTCATTCAATCACAATTCAATTGTCAGCGGTGGTCGTGCATCTGGTGCAGCAGTTCAAATTTTCCAACATAACAGTAAGCTCTAACCCTTGAGCACGCGGTGTTGCTAAAAAGCTCAACATGCTACTAAAAAATGACTTGCTTGTACTGACAGGCCCTTCACATTTGGAACAGCTGCTGAGAGAGCAGATTGTTAAGGGACAACCTGGCTCTAGGAGACCATGGAGGAAGATAATGGTCATTGTTGAGGGAATTTATAGCATGGAAGGGGAGTTCTCTAAGTTGCCCGAGATAGTTGCCATCTGCAAGAAGTACAAGGTTTGAAAACATTGGATCTTGAGACTATAATTCTCATCTTTGTTTCTTGGCTTTTACATTAGTGATTAGCTTTGTTCTCTTTGGATCAGGCATATATATACTTAGATGAGGCTCATAGCATAGGTGCAGTTGGCAAATCCGGAAGAGGTGTTTGCGAGCTCCTTGGGGTTGATCCAGCTGATATTGATATCATGATGGGAACTTTTACCAAATCATTTGGTTCCTGTGGAGGCTACATTGCGGCATCAGAGGTTAGGTTATCGTTTCTTGACTACTATGCTTTACATATAGTGCTTCACGCACACTGAACACTCTATTTGCTCCTTCCTCAGGATATCATTCAGTACCTCAAGCACACTTGTCCTGCGCATCTCTGCGCCACTTCCATGTCACCTCCTGCTGTTCAACAGGTTATATCTGCACTCAATGTTATCATTGGTGAAGATGGATCAAACCGAGGTAAGGTTGTTAACTACAACCAATAACTTTCACGACTGAGTTCAACAAACTGAGCTGACCACAAGATCTGATTAAACCAGGCGCTAAGAAACTTGCACAAATCCGCGAAAGCAGCAATTTTTTCCGATCGGAGCTTAAGAAAATGGGATTTGTTGTTCTTGGTGACAATGACTCACCGATTATGTCTGTTATGCTTTATAATTTAGCTAAACTCCCAGCTTTCTCACGGGAATGTTTGAGACAGAATGTATGTATGTGGATAGTAACCGTGCTAGGTTTTTTTGCTTCCCAATTGTAGGATCCAGTAATATATTGAATTGCTACAATTACTTGAAACTCTGTAGGTTGCGGTAGTGGTAGTAGCATACCCTGCAACACCAGTTCTTCTTGCTAGAGCAAGGATTTGTGTATCTGCTTCACACACCAGGGAAGATCTCATAAAAGGATTGAAGGTAAATCAAATGATCAAAAATTGCATGGCTGTTTTTCTTCCAGTATTTAGTACAAAATACTCATTTTTGTTTCAGGTTATCAGTGAAGTCGGTGGCCTTGTGGGCGCCAAATGCTTACCAGCCGAACCAGAGAAAGCGAAGAAGATGGATTGAGAGACAAACGAACAGGAGCCCATTCATCACACAAAGAAGAAGAAGAAGAAACACTTAATTCAAATGCTATTCATTTTTACCCATTTCTTCAAAATAGATTGTTTGTTCTGGCAAAGCCTTGTTTATATATTCATCACAATTCACAAATCACAAGTGCATTTTATTTCTCTGACTTTTGTTTATATAATTCTTTGTCGTCTTGTACGTAAAGTGTGTGAATAATGAGATTACAGGTTTCTTTAAAGTACGTTCAACTCATTTGATGATAAAAAAACACCATCTGTGTTGCTTACTATGAATGATTCTTGTCCCCCTTTTTCCAGGCAAACTATTTTGAATGTTTCTTTAGCTGAATTGACCAAAATCTAAATCTGAAGCTGACATGACCGAGCCCACTCACCGAAAAAGACATTCAATTTGGCTTAAGCGAATCTAAGTCGGTGGATTTTGGGAAAAGACAAGCAACTGCTCTCGAGCGAATCCTAGTTGACGGATTGGCAAACGTGTGGAGAACAAATCCGCGCCTGCACGAGGTCAGTTTGTGCTTCGCAAACTCTGACTTGTTCTCTCCATTGCTTTTTCTCCGTCAGCACCGAGCGGCTGACGACGCTCAGTAATGCAAAATATTAGCGTTATCTAATTGCAAAATGTATGAGGTCTACATGCTAATACTTTTTTTGTGATAAGATCGGGACAATTGGATTGTCAGATGCAGATCCATCTCTTTTGAGTTTAAGTTTTGACCCAAAAGCAGTGATTACGTCACACTCGCCGCTCTGACTTTTGCATCAGAGAAATAGATTTCCGTGTACGGTTTGGTCTCTAGTTGAGTTACTTTCAGACCCAGTGTATGCCGACCGGCGACCGGCTCTATTATTGAGGGTAATTGTAACGCCGTTAAAGATAATGTGTTAATTGCATTTCCCGCGTATAATTTTATAATCTCCCTTTACTACTATAGACTTTCCACAATTACAATATCATCATCCCTAAAGTCTTAGCCAAAAAAGATAGGAAAAAATGACGTAAATAAAAATATAAAGAAAGTTATTATACAATAAAATATTGTTGTATTCATTAGATTTTTTTTTTCAGTTCTTTTGTATAATTTTACTGTATATATACTTGTAAGTAAACACATTTCCCCGCCGGGATAACGACCCAAAAATTTATGACGCATTTAACGGTGTCATACAGTGGTTGACGTCACTGTCTGGTGGGGGGCGGCGGGGAAGCCAAATTCTCGCGGTCGTTTTCCTAGTCCACCGCAACTGAAACAAAGACTTAACCTTGGGTTAGCCGGTTAGGTTAGGAGCCCATCCAACCCTATAAATATCGCTGGTTCCCGTCCTGCATTTCTTGTCGAGCGGATTGAGCGATACCGAGGCTGCGAGGTTTGGTTCCTGGTCCGCCTACGATTGATTCCTACGATTATGATTTTTGCTGGATCTGATTCTTTATCCAACCGTCCTATTAGAAACGGTTGTTTGTTTCTTCTCTCTGAGGAAGTTCTGTTCTTCGATCTGGAATCTCCTTGATCAAAATTATATGTCTTTTTTCTCTTTCTGTTGGGAATTCGTTGTGTTGCTTGCCTCTTTTAATCGATGGAACTATTTTTGGGATGGGCTAGGGTTTTACGAGAGATTAAAGGAATTTGTTCGGAACCCAATTCAAATTGCTTCTGTCGCACTGCTATATTGATACCGAATTATGGACAGAATTGGGTTGTGGAATCCTGTGGTGATTTCGCCTAACAGAGATGTCTTTTCTCAAAGTTTAATTGATCCTAGTAATGTTCGAACAAGTAATCATTCCGATTTCGTTTTTTTTTGGGACCACGATTCGTTGTTTGTTGATAGTCTTTGGGTTTCGTTGAATTTTCAATTTTATCTACCTCATTTTTCCGATTCTGGCGGAGTTGCTCTTCTTGTTTACATTGACTTCAAATTCCGTGATGTAATGACCTTACTGTGCTGGTTCTTTGTCTGCTTATTATTCACAAGTAAAAGACCAAACTGTACTCGCTATTTTGGTGTTATCTTAAGTTTATCCTGTCAAATGGCCAAGGTTTCAGGAAAATTTTTATAGTTCACCCTTGCACACTCTCCCCATTTTTTTTCACATGAGCAAGGATTTGTCGCACTTTTTATGGTACTTATGGTTTAAACTTTTTGACTCAGGGTTGGCATGTGTCCAGTGCCTCAATCTGTTCCAACAGTCATTAGCATCGACTCAACTGATGAAGACCTTGTGCGATTCATAGAAGGAATGGAAGCTGGAGATCCCGCTCCAGGCAATGTCATCACGGATGTCGATCCTTTTAGTGTTGAGCCATGGAATTTTCCTGGTCAGCTTCGATCATTCTTGAACTGCCTGTTTTATAGCCTTTTTCGTAGCTTCTTTGCTTGGTGAAGGTATCATACTCGAAATGTTGATATGCAAAAGCAAGACTTTGTTGCCGCAATACAGATAAAAAATGGTTAGTGTTGGCATCTTGGATAAGTTCCATGGGTATAAATATGGTTATTGTTAGACCTTTTACTTATAGAATTATTTGGTGTTTGGTTTACTGAAACTGCAAATGTTCTTTTGAAAAGTTTTATCATGAATAAATCAGATCTAACGTTTGTGCTCTGGTGCTTATGGTGTATGGTCCATTTTCTCCCTGTCATTTTAAGACTAAATAAACTGTGGATTCTTTGAATTCGTATGCTAAATTAATGATATCCTAGTATATTTTTTTTAATTCAAAGTACCAAATTAAAGGATTTTAGTTTATGGAGGTCACAGTGACAATTAAAATTCTATACCATCCTTAAAATGCCTTCTATATACTAAAAATGACTTTTATGCCATTATTTGAGCTTTTCTTCTAGCAAATATTGTTCTAATCTGTATTTTAGCAAAAGAGCATGGTAATCACTTCGGTTCTTACTAGATGTGTGACACCTTACGAAGTGAGTTTTTTCCTTTTGTTTTTCAGCTTCCTACTTAGTAGTTATCCCATCTTATCATAGTAATATACAAGAATTAATGTTTTGGAGGGGACCCTGAAGGTCTATGAAGGAGTTACTTGGGGACAATCTTGATTCTTGAGGTAATTGCACTACGAAGTTCAAGTTAGAAATTCTGGACCAGATCATGACATTCACATCTTTTGTCAGTTACGTAGATTTGATATTACATAATTTGTTCTTAAAATGAGAAATGATGCTTATTTTAGTTGATGCAATCCATTCGTTGCCACATTTTAGGTCATGATAAGATGCCTCAGATTTTGTTAAAAAAAAAGAAAAGAAAATCAAACTATTGAGTATTGAGGAAACAAATATGTATATCTTGTTATTTATGCATCAAAATTTGATAAGTTTCTTTCATAATAGCTTATATTTTTACCTGCTAATTGCATTGTGATAAACTGATTAGGAGGAATTCATATTCCTTTTTTAATATTCTTGTCTAATAGAGGATAGAGATGTGCACTGTTATTATGCAATAAGTTCAATTTTGCTGCCTCATCTACTTTTGATCTTTCATGCAAGAGATATTCATCTAGAATGAACGATGTTGGTGAGATGTAGAAAAAAATAGTTTCCATAGTCATGTTTCCAGTACTCCTTTTTCCCCTTTCGCAGTCCCCTTTTTTCCAATTTGAGTTCACTAGAAAGAGTCTCTAGACAAAAGATCTGACATAATTAAAATATTGTGCAGAAGTGTTCTGGTTCCTTCACAATCCAGAGGGATCAAGACTTCCTAAAATGGGATATGAAACAAAAGTAACAAAATCCGGATATTGGAGGCTGACTGATGATCGGAAGATATTAACGGGCGATTGCACTTTGGTTAGGAAATCATTGCTAGAATTTTACAAAGGCAAATCACCTTTTGGAGAAAGAACTGGATGGCGAATGCATGAATATGTAGTACAACAACACATATTCAATGGGTGTAATTACTCAAAGGTACTCAATAAGTCTTTGTCATGATCATTTTGTATTTGTGAATACTTAATCTATAAAAAATCATTAAATCCATACCGTTTTCTGATTATTTTACAGGATTACAGTTCCTTGTATAGAATCTTCCTGCAAAATGATAGGACAAGTCAAGGGGAACAAACTAGTTCTTCAGGTGCTGGTGATTCAGTTGGAGAGGATGTCGAGTACATGTTGTTGAGCCTTCTAGAACAAGAAGAAAGAAACTTATCTTCAAAGAATTCTTCCAAAAACTCTCAGGTAGAGGTTTTTTTCTCCTCTAGTTATGTTTCCTTAGAAAGAAAAGTAATTAAGCGCCTTGTATTATTGGTGATATTTTGATTCTTTTCCAAATTGGCTTCCTCTAATATAGAAATCCTGGAAACCAAATCATTGTTGGGAAATTCTTACATCCAATCAGTTATGTGAATATTTTCTATATCGTCAGTTGCAACTCATGAATGTATCTTGTGGTGTTTGCTATTTTGCATACATATTCCATTTTGTTTTTGTATTCCTCACTCCTCAGCAATTCGAATTGCCACAACTTCTACCAAAATTAGGAAGCATGAAACATATATTAGCAGCTGGGCCTTGGAATGTAACCTTAGCAATGATGATGCTCTGTTAATTAACATAAGCTTATAGCTAGAGGATATCTAATGTGTAAATGAATCAGGACTTCATGATTACCTGCAGGCCTTGGAATGTAACCTTGCCAATGATGATGTTCTTTTAATGAACACAAGCTTATCGGTGAGAAATATTTAATATGTGTGTAAATGAATCAAGAATTCATGATCACATGTAAATTATGGGGCGATTAATTTAAACATAATGGGGTTAAAACGATGTACCCAAGAGCTATGAATAGCAAACTATTGTTTTTTTCTAAGAGAATAGGAAACTAAAGAAATGCAGCGAAATGACAGGAAGTAACTAATCACATTCATTAAGGGGACTCCATATCTTACAATCACGGAGGTGAAGATATGGATCACATGATCTAGTGAGACGTTGCTGGCAGAGAGATTGGGAAATCCAAATTTTTGTGCTTGCGTTGTATTTTTGTCACCATTGGAGATTAAATATCTCAAGTACCAAAATGGGAAGGAAGAACTAGACTGAGAATGAAATGAGGGTCTGAGTGTGAAGATAAGAGACATGAGAAGATTAAGCAAAGGGTTCTTAGACACATATACACATGCACCTATATATAGACACATAAATACATACATACATACACATACACGATATAAAGGTAATTAGATACAAAGTTTTTTGGAAGCTTTTACAAATTGGGAACTATAAATATTTGATACAAGCGTACTTATAAAGTGTATTCTGATTTGGAAGGTATCTTTGATACCAATCCATTGTAGCGCACTGAACTGACCTTGAAACAACTGCAGGAGTCCTAATCTACTTTTTTGTGATGTATTCTAGTTTGTGCCAGAGTCCTGTTATTCCATCTGAGAAAACGAGAGTCTAGGCTTGGTTCAATCCATATATGCCCAAAAACTTTTGATTATGAACACAGATAAGAAACTTTATATTTAATCCATGCTAGTGCATAATTTTATTTTTTGTGCAGCATATTAGGACACGTTAGGATGGCATTTTTCATGAGCTTGCGTCAAAATTGAAAACTTTAATTACAACATAATATGTGATTTATGTATTAAAATTCATATGAATGGCTACTTCTGTTTGACATAATCCTTCAATGCAGATTGTTTCTGAGAAAGATCAGGAGCAATCAGCACTTTTCAAAAGAAGGCCTGATGAATCTGTAACTGAGAATTCTGCTGAAAATATATATGAAATTTCTGATTTTTTTGATGAAGGATACTTGGAACTGAACGATCTGTATAGTCCCGATACACCTGCTAGTCCAGACAATTCCAGACTCATATCAGTGAATTCTGATGAAGAATACTTTGATCCAGTTGCACTGTTAAGTGAGATTGGTAATGGTCATGTTATTGGAGTCAAAGAAGAAAGCACCGATTATAGGTTCAACATTTATTCACCTGCCAAATCAAACCAGGTCCTTATCAGGCTGCCTCCGTCAGGTATTCCAATGTTCCAGCCCCTATAGGCATAATTGAGTGTTAATAGTAAAATGTGCCTTTTAAGAGAAATTTAAGGGCTTACAGTTTGTCCTGTAGTCTAGTAAGAAACTTAATATCTGTGTGTGGATCCTCAAGTATATGTAATCGTTCAGATAATTATCCATATTTCAAGTGCTTTTTGATCTTCTGTATGTCTATTTTACAACCATAATTGACATAGCACCCTTAGGTTCATGTTTTCCACGTTGCGTCTTTATTAACAGGTAAAAGTTTACAATTTTTATGTGTGCATCAACCTGAAGAATTTACTTCTATATCAGGTTGTCTGTGCTGAAGTCTAGATATTTTTATGGTTACAGCTCCTTTATCGCACAATTGTGTTATTGTCCATTTCCTAGTAACAGCTAAATTATTTCTCATCTGCATGATTGGGACAAGGAATGTTCTGATGCTTTTGAATTTTAAGTTGTAGTTAATTGATTATCAAGAGCAAGCTTTACAGGTTTCTTCACAAGATTATAATCATGCCATGGGTATTATTATTTGTTATTTACTAATCACCTTAGACATGAAATAAACATGGGAAAAATCTCACCTTAACAAGTAACTTCATTTAAACCTTCGAATTTACCTTACATTAAGATAGATAGAGGTTGATAAGAGGAGAGAATTGTACTAATCCATGACACACAGATGGTTACATGATGTCTCTTAAAACAGAGACTAGAGTACAGTGATAATAGTAATATGTAATATACATTTATTTACTATGGTGGTGACATAAATGGTGGAAATCATAATGTAATAGTAAAAGATATCATTTTGATTCTGTCTTGGAGGAATATTTAATGTTTGACATCTTTTATACGTGCAATTTTCATATTCTCCAACACACTCTCATAAACGCAAGATAACAAAGTTGATGCATCCTTCTATTTGACATCGAAGTTGCAAATGAGAGGTACCCACTACTACACTAAAATAAAGTTGTCTATTAGTGCATGAGAAAGGGGGAAGCATGCAAGTAGTTGAGATTTGAGAGTAATCTATCTATGCATGCACAGATTTTGCGTTAATTTGCAAGTATTACTTATTCATGCTATGAGAAAAGGAAGAGAACATGCAGATAACTAATAGTCATCTATCCATACATATTCTTATCATCAATCTGCATGTGGAGGCGAGGAGAGGTATTGCAAGCTGTTGGAGGTAACAATGACTATGCATAAAAAGGGAGATGCATGAGGGGGGATGCAAAGATTCTACAATAATAAATGAACGTTAAGGAAGCAGATGGCAGAATACAAGGTTGTAGGGACACAAAGATTCTACAATAGTAAATGAGCGGTAAGGAAGCTGATGGCAGAAGACAAGATTGTAGGGAGCATATGTAGGAAGAGTGGTGCCAAAGGAATTGCCACGAGAGCGACATGGACTAATGTTGAGAAAGACACAAGTCATCAAGGATGCAAGGAGAAATTACAGCTACTGTCATTGGCTTGGTTTCGACAATGGTGACTATGCTACAGCATAGGTGCAACCTGCTTTGGTACCAAGTTGAAATACAAGAAAAAAGGAAGTGTGTTACTTCATGATGGTGGGACGGTTATATGATGGCATCATGAAACTCAAATATCAAGTTGAAATAGAAGAAAAGTGTAATTGTATTAATTTAGGATGGTTATATAATGTCTCTATATATAAATACTTGATAAGTTGATATGCATGAGTGGTGGTAGCTAAACATAACAAGGTAATGACATATATTGTGTAACTTGTGTTTGTAATAAAAGATATGATTGTAGCATTGTCGTATAGTCTTATTAATTTTCCACCTTTTTTTTCAAAGAAATTGATCCATATCTGAAGTGTTTTTTTTTATTTTGAATACTAAAAAAGTTAGGTTCTTTCAAATGTTATGATCTCACTATGATACCAAGTTGAAAGAGGAGTTGTATTACTTCATGATGATAAGATGGTCATATGGTGTTGGCTACCATATGTTGTTTAGGGTGAAACTCGCTTTGGAACCAAGTTGGAATAAAAGAAAAAATGAACTATATTACTTCACAAGGGTTGGATGGTTAGATAATGTCCTTCCGTATAAATTGAAGTCAAAGAAAAATGTGAACATGTTACATTTTTGATATATATGGCAGTAGATAAACATAATAAGGAAATGATATATACGGTGGAATTGAAGATGAGCTTATGTCATTGTCCTAGAGGAGTCTCCTACATTTGGCAGCTTCCATATCTTTCAAAAAATTGATCTATATATGTTGTTTTTTTTTAGCATTGGAAAAGTTCTCTTATCCAAAACTCTGTGATGCAAGGGTTTCTTTTTAGTTATTTAACTCATGTTTTGATGTTGAATTTCATCTATTTACCTTGTTTTATCTGCTACAATAGTTTTTATCTCAAACTTCTAATGTTGTTTGCTTGTATTCGTGTATTTATAGGCTCAATTGATAAAAGTGATCTTGCTATTGAAGAGAGCACTACAAGTTCGCTGGTTAGAAGTGAATTACATAACCATTAGATTGACTAGCATGTAATGACTTGCAGCAAAATGCAAAGGCTTCTACAGCCAGGCGCAACAGATCACAGTGCAATGAGGCCTGCCAAACTGCCGTTACTCACATCAACAGGCTTCAAAGGGGAATTGAATTAAACGCTGTTCGTAAGTTTTCAGATAAGGGGAAAAGATATTTCTGCTTTGGATCATTTTGATGTAATCTGCCTTCTGAAATAGTAGTCTCAGATTAATTGATAATAGTTAGGCTGGAGATGGGACTCTGTTGTATCTTATTCTAGTTCACAGGGCAATGAATAGAAAGTTGGGACTGCGAGTTCATCAGTCAACTGGCAGGTTCAACTAGAAATATTAAGTTGTTTTCATTTTATGAATATAGGCTCCCAGCTTCATTTTATTCAACCGAATATTTATCCTACTTAGCAAGGATAAGTTTGTGTATATATTAAAAATTCAGTCTTGTATTTTATCTATTGGTACAATTTTTTCTTCTGTCTCATGCAATGATAGTTTCCATCAAATAATTGTTTTGGTGTATTTCCCTTTCCAAGTCTCACTATTTTCTCATGTACTGCATTGATTGTTGTTTTGTGACAGATATGTATATATATACAATACCGTAAATACCCGGTCACGATTAGCAACATACATATATATATATATATATAAACAAAACATGAGTTGTAGCTTAATCACGCTTCTCTATATAAACAAAACATGACTTTATTTCTCAATCCCACCTTTTTTTTAAGTGCATCAATAACGTGTAGGATTTATAAACATGAGTTTTCTAAATAGCCAGAGTCCATCATTCAAAGATTATTAAGTGTCACGTCCCGATTGAATTGACTTTAAACTGGCACTTAATCGTTGTCTTAGGATCGTCTGCCAGAACACCAGATGCATGAACTCCGCTCAGGTAAGATTTTTTCTTAAATTAAAAACTCTAACCCTAACCATCTGATCCCCCAATTCAGAAATCCTATTAAAACCAAAACCTTAAATTAACACTCTCCCGCCAATCGAATTAATTCGATTTTGTGTCTGCCGTGAAATCGAATTCCGCCGATGCCTTCCGCTCTTTTCTTCCCAAATCGGAAGGCGTCGTTACGTTGCTTTCGCCTTCGTCCGCGACGCCGCCTGTGTCGCCGTCGTCGAGCGCCGCCTCTCAACGCCGGGAAAGGGGAAGGAGATCGCGCCCGTCTCTTTCACCCCGCCTCGCAACGCCGCCTGCGTTGCTTCAGCCGAAGAACACCGCCGTGTTTGTGATCTCGCTGAAGAAGATGCACCGGAGGAGAAGGGCCGCCGTCCTTCGCCCTAAGCCTTCCGTCGTCGGTGAAGGATGCGCGGGGGAGAGGAAAAGCCTTTTATTCTCTAACGAAAGCTTACAAAATCTCTCTAAGGTCGCCGACGGCCCCTGTCCCTCCCTCGCCGGACGTCTCCTCAGACGCCGGCTACAAGCTCTGTCGCACACCTCACAAGCGTCACTCCCCGAACTCCAATCTCTCACTGACCTCTCTGTGGCGGGTGATGGAGTCGATGCCCTCTTCGTCGCCCATCGACGGATTTAAAGGGGGAGAGAGCCGCCGCCTCAGCTCCCGTCCCTCTCGCTCAGACCGCGTCCGCCTGTCCGAGATTGTCGCGGCGCCGCAAGCACTCGCGTCGCCTGCCGTCGTCCGCGTCCGAGTCACGCGGGGAAGAAGACGCAGCCTCGCGCTCGCGTCTTGTGCTGTGGTCAAAATCGAAACCTTCCGATTTTATTGTTCGGCTAACGTTGCTCTTTGACTGAATGATTTGAATGAAGCTTTGGGCTTCGTTTTCCGCCGCAGGGTTTGTGATTTGGATCCAGCCCACTGGGCTTTGGGCTGAACCGATTAAACCCAAACCTGACATCAAGGACTTTGGTACTCTTGGCAAATACAGCCTATAATAAATAATTTTCAAGCTCAATAGTATTAAGTTAAATATGGTTGTCTTTAATTTTTAGGTGTATCAAACTTGGTCTCTATCAATATAACTTGATATCATTTAGGTAAAGAGGCACCACCTGCTTTGTTGCAAGTGTACATTTTATAGCGCTATTGTTCTTAATCCATAGTCTTTATAAATTCTAATGATTTTTTACAAAATAGATTTGTGAAATTAAGCATTTACAAAAGACTAAGGCCCGTTTGGCGCTACGCCAGGAAGTGGCGTGGCGATGGGCGGTTGCTTTCCATTTTTTTTGTTTCGTTTGGATTTGGACTTTTGCGGTGGAATAGTATCAATTTTAGTACTGTAGATGGAAGCAAGTAAAACTTGTATTAAGTATTTATTTATACTATTAACTTCCGTTCGTTTTTCACCCACTCGTTACTCTGTCACTTTTAATATATAATATTAATTAATCTAATATATATTAAGTTTAATTAATTATTTTTAAATATAAAATTAAATATAAAATAATTATTTTATCTTATCAAAATTAATAATTTTCTTAAAATAATTTATTAGTTAATATATATAAATTACTAGTTTTCTAAAATTAAATATTTTAAATTTATAAAAACAATATTATATTATATAACTTTTATTAAAAATTAATATATTAATATATATTGATTAACAAAATATATAATAATCCTTTATTAGTTATTTTAAAATATTACTCTAAGTTACTAATCTTATAAAAAATTTTAAAAAATAAAAATATTACTCTAAGTTACTAATTATTTTAATTTATAAAAATAATTTTTTTATTATAAAAATATATAATTTTAATTTTAATATAGTTTATTAAATTAATATTTATTTATTTATTAACAACGCTAATTTATCTATCAAACAAATTTTAACAATATTTGCTATAGTGACAGCACAGTTTGATCCACCAAACAGCTTTCACAGTAGGTGTTACAGTGACAGCGTAGCTATCATAGCACAGCTACGGCAGTGCAACAGAACCAAACTAGCCCTAAGGCTATGTTTGACCCAGCTTCTATTTCTAGTTTCTACTGGTGGAAGAAGTGCTAGTTGAAAAGATGCTGACTGAAGAAGCTAAAGTGTGTTTGGATACACAACTTTTGATTAGGATGTTGTGTTTATTTATATTTATATTATTATTATTATTTATTATTTATTATTTATTATATTTTATTTATAGTTATATATATTTATATTTTTTAATTTTTATTATTTATTATTTATAATTATTTTAGTATTTATATTATTTTATTATTTATATTATTTTATTATTTATATTTATTATTTATTATTTTATTTTTTTATTTATAGTTATTCATATTTATTATTTATTATTTATATATATTTTTAATTTTATTATTTATATTTATATTTCTATTATTTATATTTATATTTATTTTTAAGATGAGTTATTATTTATATTTTTTTATCATAGGTTATTATTTATATTTATTTATATCCAGGAAGTTCCTTCCCTTTCCAAGAAGCTAAAATATTTCAGCTTTTCAGCTACAGTAACTATTTTTGATTTCAGCTTATGCAGCGAGTAGAAGCTATATTTTAAACAATGTCAGCTTCTCTAAATTTGCTTAAGCGGCTCTCTAAATTTGCTTAAGCGGCCAGCAACCCTATAAGCTGGGCCAACAGTGCCAAAGTTGATCAAGATAATCCTAAGAAAACTAGACTTTAGGTTCCAAGTCTACTATTCAAATTTTGTGTGATGTAATAATGACTATTAATATAATTTTTCATAATCTGATACTAAGATATATAATGGATAGAACCTTCTTCTTCTGACATATTTGGCTTCATCATATGCTATAAGAAAAAAAACACTTATTTTAATTAATAGTTTGGTTGGTTAGGTGCCCATTACAGTTAGAAATTTTTTATAATGTCGGTCACAAATTTGGAGGAAATGACCTAACCTGGGTACCCAGGTTCCTCGTTTTTGGCCAAAAAATTTTTTTTTTAAATTTTTTTTTTATAAAAATAATCTACTCCTTAAACCCTATCCAATGATATAAAATTTGAGATATTTTAAATCATATATAGGTATAAAATATCTTATACAAGATTGCATATAAAACAAAATAATATTTACTATATAAAAATATATAATTTTGTATAGAATATTTTATACCTATATATGATCTAAAATACCTCAAATTTTATACCATTGAATAAGATTTAAGGAGTAGATTATTTTTATAAAAAAAATTTAAAAAAGAAAATTTTTTTGGCCCAAAAACGAGGGTACCGAGGCCATTTCCTCGGATGCGGTAGAAATGTAAGAAAGTTCATCCTGCACACAAAGATAGATTAATCTAATTAAGCTTATCATTAGATTTATTAATGGCCAGTTTAACCAAAGCTGTCCTTGGTCAATTGAATAATTTGGGCCAGCTCCTTATGCAATTAGATTATCCAAATGCTTCTACATAAAAAAGGTTGATTAATCAAGAGACCTTCGATATTGGAGTAAGGGTTTGATCATAACTTTATGCTTTTATTCGAGAGTTATTTTTAGTCTTTTTGTCTTAGAAATTAATTATTGATTTTTAGTTATCAGAGCTGATCACTATTATGATTTTATTTTTATCATAAATTTTCTTTTTTTTTTTTTTATAAAATTTTTAGCACTTCCGGGGGCTGCGGGCTGACAGGCTCACAAGTATGAAAGCCGTTGATTTAATTAGACTCGGGTTCTCTAATTTTGAGTGAGCGAGCAGGGAGACGAAGCGAGGTCCGATGGAAATGGAGGTCGAAGAGGGAGGCAACAGGCAACACCCACCATCAGAGCGCGCGGATATCACGGATCGTCTCGTGGATGCCATCGCGCCAGGGTCGCGCGCTAAATCGCTTTCAGTCCATCGACGCCCCCTCCGACCCGCCCTCGCCTCGTCTCAGGGTTGCAGGCCCTGTTTCCTCACTCCGCAACTGATTCCTCTTCAGCATCTCCTCCATCCGTCTCCGAGGTCTTATGCTCTTCTCCCTCCTCTTCCCCGAAGAGGAAGATGAACGCCAAAACGGTGCGCGAAATCTACTGTTTCTCTCTCGTTTCTGGGATTTCATGTCCCCAAAATTATTGGAGCTATTTCCATTTCTTGAAATTTCTTGCTTTACATTGCTTTTTTGTGTCAACAAGTGACAACGTTTTGCAATCCTCTATGGTTTGTCCATTGCGCGTGTGTCTATCCGGGTCTTTTTAGTTGAAAAAGCATGCAAAAGAGATGCAAAATGTGGTCACACTAAAATGTTGCTCTTCCGAAACCACGAACGATAAATTTCTCCCCCTTTTTTTTATCAGCGATAGCGCAGACGCTGAACTAATTTAATGCTTTAAATAGACATGTTTGTTTAAATACTTTATTTCTCTTGCGGTCTTGCCTATGTCCTGCCCTACTCTTGAAGATTTTCCTTGCCATTCAGTTCGTATGGTGGTGTCTTCCTCTGTGATTCATGGTCTGTTGGTGCTTAAATGTGACTTGCAAGTCGAAATTGGTGAATTATAGAAGTTTGTAATGACGTTACTATTGATAAGATAAAGGTGAGAATGGCATAATGATAGAATTAATAAATATAAAACAAAACAGATGATGGTCCTATGAACAATTACTTGAAACAGAATTCTTGAAGGTTTACTTAACCATGAACTGACTCACTTTTATCAATGTAAAGTATGGTTACCCGGTTTCGTTGGGGGACAATATAGAATATACCTTTCACCTGAGGTCTAATGAAGCTAATAAGAGATCTGTAGTTCCATAGGATATTGCTAAACATAGTTACATGATATATATTGTTTTTCCAAGATTTTGTAAAATGTATGCATAAAGCATGTGGTCAACTCACCACATACTACTACTACTAATAATAATAATATATAATTATACTAAAAATAGTGGATGGTAATTTACAAGTAGTTCAAATCAAGCCTTAGAATACTAATCAATATCAGTGTATTGTCATGGTTGGATCAACACAAAGTACAAATTGGCATACCAATCGTACAAACACAAACTACATAGAAATGACTACGTTTGACTTTGATGGGAGAGTGAATTTTATTTTTTTTGAAGTCTTTAACTTAGGTTCTTTGCTTTGTTAGAGTTGAACCCTTGTTTCTTCTCTTATATTATTGTGTTGTGCCACCTACACGTAGGGATGATAAAAAAACCCATTCTTGCTCTGCCTGATTTGACGGGGGAAAACCCGAGTTGATCGGGGTCGGGTCGAGTTTGGATAAAACTTGACTTATAGAAGTCAAGTCAGGGTCGAGTATAAGGTTTTTACTTCCCGTCCTGAACCTGTCTCACTTGGAAAAATTATAATTTTATCCTCAACTAAAATAACAAGACCCTAACCCTAACCTCACCGCTCGCGCTACCCCACCCTAGACACCCATGTGTCATCCATGCCACCAGTGTGCTACCTCTGTTGCTCGCACTCTGCCCATGCATTATTACAGGGTTGGGTTTCCCTATAGGTACTCAATTTCGCTCCTTTGCGGGGTTGAGTTTGGGATGGTTTTTCTCAACCCAACGGGTTCGGGGATGGGGTCCGGTATAGGGTTAGGGGGTTGGGGTCAGCCCTACTTGCAGGTCTATTTGAGCGAATGCCCTAGTCTTGATTTTGTGTAGTATGCATGTAGTCTTGTCTAATAGTCCATTATTATTGTATCGCAGGCACATATGTCTCTACTAGCATCCCCATTATCTGTGTTTGCATTGCTATCTATGTTATTTTATACCTCCCAATATAGACATGTGTTCGAAGTAAAAGTTGTATCTTTGGACTCTCTATGTTCTTGCTCATTCCAATAATGAGTATATCGGAGCCTTCCCCTTTTTAGTTGTTAAACTCTTTCTCCTCATTCCTTGGCTTAATGGTTTAGCTTATTGTTGGCTTTTGTTAGCATGATAGTTGGATTCGACTTGGTTGCAACAACATATCCCATTTAAATTGATCATCCATATCATCATCTCGTTGTGAATGAGTTTGAGTCCCTTGGTCAGTTTTACTATCTGTTTGTCATCATCCATAGTTGTATCTATCAATTCATCATATTAAAAGGATTCAAGACAACTTCCTACCCTCCCATGATCCACTCTTCACTCATAAATAATGTCTTTGACGCATCCTTAATTGCAAGTAATGACTTTAAAGCAATAAAGTGTGTAGTAAATCTTGTAGGGCAGAGCATAAAATCTTATCCATTAGAAATTGTTGCATCTTAGCATGCACCAAGTTATGATTGTATATAATTAGGTGACATTTTATGCTACTTTCATTGTATTTTTAACCTTGTTAATGCCTTAATGTCCTTCATCATTTGGTTGATGCAATGAGTAGCACAATGAGTCTGAACAACATCCTACACCAACTAGTGTTTGCATTTGCTCAATGAGCACTGTCAGAGTTTATGGATAACAACCTTCTATAAGTTTGATAACAACCTTCTATAAGTTTGGGTTTAACTTAGACTCCAATAAGTACTTGGTTGAAAATTTTAAAGAACATAATTAGACAAATGATTTATATATGCACCACAAAATTAACTAAATAATGTCAAAATCTTACTTGGATCCATTTTGTATTTAAATATATCGCAATTGGATATCCGAATGTTATTTTGCCTTCTTAATACATTTGGCCTTCTCTAATTGTTGATATCACTTGCTATAGCTACTTCTTTATCTGCCTCTATACAAAATATCACACTTCATAATGCAATGCGAAAGTCTGAATGTGTGTTTTAAGTTATATTGGTATTGGTAAATTGAATTTAAATAACAAGCTAAAAGACAAACAAAAAAATATTAACATCTATAAAGGTAATGAAATTACTAAAATAATTATATAAAAATTAAAATTTTTGCCGCCTAGCCTATTTGTTTGTCCTATTCACATTGGATGAAATTGATGTAGGCAATTGTCTTATTTAGGCTGCTCATTCTTGATTAACGTGTCTTTATACCTCATAAAAATAATCATATAATTCTCCCATTATTGACTTTTTATCATGTTGATTTTTTTAAAGTATCACATAGAGAGGCTTAATCCAAAGACATATATAAACAATATTATTCCAAAAGCATTTGCTGAAAATGATACTATCTGCTTACTATCTCTTGAAGATGAATATGAAGTGCTGCATCTGACGTCCTCTTCTTAAAGCTTGAATAATTTAGCCTCAATTGTGATGTTCTCAATAACTTAATCTCCAAGGCTTTAGTAATGATTGACCTTCATGCTCCTCAGCTACAAATTATTTATTGATGCAAAACAACTCAAGTTCATTGGAAGCAGTGCAAATCTCTTGTGATTTTAGCGAGATATTTGTTTTGAGTGACTCTTCCTTTCATCACAGTAAATGCATTGCCAATAATGGCGATTATTAAGTAATTTATGAGGATGATGCCACCATAATCAGATCAACATTTTAGGCTTTAGGTGCCTATGCCACAAAATGATAATTAGGAAGAATTAATGAGAAAATAAAAAAAATTGAGTGAATTTGAGAATTGGGAGGGTTAAAAAATGATGTGAGTATAAAATGGACTCAATTGGGTTTATATAGGGAGAAAATCCCCTCCCCTACAAAGCCATTTGCAAATGGCTAGGATTGAATCTAGCTGTTTGCAAAAAATAGCTCCAATTATGTTTTTAAATACTAGTTCGAACTAGAGCACATCACTTAGTATTTGTTTGTATCGACATACAATATCAGTATTGGTCATGGTATCAACTATGTACCAATAGTGGCGCAGGGTTAAATTGATATAAATTGGTTGTATTGCCTAGTGTTATGCCTTAAATTATGTAAATAAAAATTTTAATACCATGACCAATAGTGGCGCATGGTTAAATTGATATAAATTAGTTGTATTGCCTAGTGTTACGCCTTGAATTATGTAAATAAAATTTTTAATTAAAAATCATGTGAGGAGCCACCTTTGGCTCGATCAAGGCTCAATTCTACACAGGGGACGAGCCCAATCACCTCATGGTGCAATGCTAGCGCAACCGGCAGGAGCACGCCCCCGGTGCGCTCCTCAACTTATCCCGTGCTGCCATTGCCATCTAGACTCTTGTCTAGATGAGTCATAGACCGTTATGCGTCTATCGAGGACCGCTGCATGATCCGACTCTGGAGTACACTTGTATACACAGCCCGAGAAATCCAATACACCGGAATATCTACAAAACTACGCGCAGGTAGTAGCACATCTATACGCAAAGGACGACGTCTCGCAGGACGTCAGGCACACGCCCAAATCCCAAACTGACGCATGCAGGTGGTCAGACTCACTCACACAAAAGAGACATCTCGTAGACGTCCGGCACACATCAATCGGCACATGCTGGGCAACATCGCACAAGACTAGCGCACTTGATCGGAGTGTAGAGAGGGTCGAGAAGACGCTAACCGAGAACGACAACTCGGCCGAGAGGGCGGAGTGCGAGGAGTTAGAGAGGGGAATATGCCGGCCGAGGTCAGAAGATCCATTGGGAATGGAATCGCGTCCGAATCCAAAAGCGAAGTGTGCACGAAAACTGAGACAACCTCGCCGAAACTAAAGGAGGCGCCAGCGAATCAGCCAAAAAGGGGGAGCCGCAACCCCCACTTCACCGGACAACGCTGGGAAGAGGGGCCGAAGGCCTAGCCTCGCTGAACGCCCCCACACTCACTAGAAACGATGTGGCGAAGGGAGAAATAGGGGTCAGCGACTATCACCAATGGAAAACCAACCTCCCAGACAAAGCCGGAGCGGGAGGAGGGTAGTGTCACACCCGTCCAACCGTTACAGGGCGAACTTGTGTTTGTGTGCCAATGGTCAAAATCTTTCTCCCGATTTTGACTTTGGTTCGTCGCACTTTGCCTCCGCTTCACCATGTTTTGAACGCCACACATGTTGGAATTTCAGCTTCGTCTTCATGTGCACGAATGCCGCCTGCGTTCGCTACCGGATCTCGCTCATCGCCGGAGATTCGTCGGATGGAAGAGTGTGCGGCTGAGGAGACACTCAAGTCTCGCCCTCAGCCTCGTCACCGTCGTCGCCAGAAGCCTCCGCTGCTGGAGGTGACGAAGAATGCCTGAAAAGCTCGGAGAAGCTCGTCAGAGATACCAGGGGAAATCATTCTTTTATTTCTCGTAAAAGGTTACAAAACCCCTCTCTCCCTCACTCACTCCCTCACGTTGGCGGTAGACTCTTGCCGCTGACTACGCCGCCCCCCGGTGGTGGCGCACTCGCCGCACACACCTCTTCTTGTCGCGTCTGCGTCTAGTGGGAAGGAAGATGCCTATCTCCACTGCAACCTTTCCACCCGCGCCGCGTGACCTTCCTCGCGTGGACCACGTCCGCATGACTCGCACGTTCGCCACGCTCCGCGTCGTACGCGACCTTCTCATTGTCGTCCCTGATTCGTGGGGAAGACGCCGTCCACGTTTGCGTTCGAAGATCTCGTCGCTGAAGATGCCGAAGCCTCCCCACGTTTTCGCTGAATCGGGGAAGACGACGATGCCCGCCGAAATCATCGCACGCGCTGATTTCGTCTTCTGATTTGGGCGTTGACCCAAATGTTGACTCCAATTCGGGCTCCGCCTTCGTCTTCGCAGCGTGGGCTTGGGCCGCCGCCCAGCCCGTCTCCATCTGGCCCGGCCTTCACGGGAGGATGTGCCTCGGCGGACCTCTGTTCGCTGGCTCCACCACCGGCGACATCGAAGAGGAGGAAAGGTCCCGTTTCGCCGCACCCAACCCACCGGGAAACGCAGTCAAAGCCGTCGTTGCCATTGGAGCTCAGTCCTCCGGAAGGCCACTCGACGACCCAGGTAGGAGAAGGAAGAGCGGGGGAGAAAGGGGTAAGGTAGCCGCCGCCGCCACTGCTTGCGATCGAGCGTCGTATCCACGCCGAACGAAGCTAGAGCACTATAGCCCTATCTTGCCGTGTAAACAAGCTCCAAACGGAGCTTTGCCCAGTCAAGCGGATCGGCATGCAACCCGACCCAATAGCCGCCCGATCCGAACGAAAGGGATGTATATATCCTTGCACTAGGTGGTACAAATTGATTTTATAATCCTTAGTTCAAAACAACCACAAAAAACACAATATAAGATCTAAACTTCTTTCACTACATAACAAACAACACATATTGTTCTTATGTTAAGAAACATAAAAGATCACTGCTGGGACGTTGTTAAGAGAAAACCAACATGCACCATTTAGAAAGATTGTTGTTGTGTTTGTGTGTGACTCTACCTATGTAAGATGTGCATGATAGACCTAGAAATACTATATGAGCACATGAAATGCCATTCAAAAGAATGTTAATTTCCTGCACATTGTTTTGGCTTATGAAAATTTGAGTGCTGCTAGAGTTTCTCTTCATGTTAATACTATTAAAGATATATATACTGCAAATTTCTTTTTTGTGATATGTATTTTTTTTTGTTAATGTTGCAGGGAACACCTGTTAATATAATTATAGGTTCTCATGTATGGGTTGAAGATCCTGCAGTAGCTTGGATCGATGGACAAGTCACCAAGATTACTGGTGGAAATGTTGAGCTAGAGACTTGTAATGGGAAAACTGTAAGTAGAATGCTAATTTGATGTTATGATCTATTAAAGAGTGGTGTTTAACGGATACTTACAAGGCGATGAGATTTAAATAGTAGTATGTAAATAAAGAATAATGTCAAGGTTTGTTTCACCTTGAAAAGAACATTACACTACTCATAGAAACAATCATATTAGCCATCTTGTCACCCCATAAACCACTTGCAACAATTTTTGAAACAATATAAAATAGCATATCATTTAGTTCATGACCACTTGCACATATAACATGACAATTCATATACATAATGTCTGCATCATTTAGTTCATAATATAACACATCACAAATAATTATAGTAGTTTAATTCAAGGTTTGAAATTTTAGTCCGAACTGATTGAAACTCAGTAAAATTGTATTTTCTTGATTAGGGTTAATGTGTACAGTGTAGTATTTATAGAAGGGCCCTGTAACCCTAACAGGTTAGAGGGTTTTGGATTGCACACCCTCTAACACTCCCCTTCAAGCAGGCGCATGAATATCAGTCATGCCCAGCTTGTTACACAAAGATGAAAATTTTGCCAATCCCAACTTTGTAAAGATATCAGCAAGTTCATCTTCAGACTTTACGTGAGGAAGATTGATAAGGTTGTTGGTGACCGCATCTCGAATAAAGTGACAGTCAACTTCTATATGTTTTGTTCTTTTATGAAATACTGGATTATTAGCAATGAAGATCGCAGCTTGGTTGTCACATAACATAGGCATTGGCTCCTTGCATTTTGTTCCAAGATCAAGTAACAAGTTTTTTAGCCACAATAGTTCACAGGCCGTATGTGCCATGACTCTGTATTTTGTCTCACAACTGGACCTAGAGATCACATTCTGTTTCTTGCTTTTCCAGGTAACCAAGTTGCCCCCAACAAAGGTACAATACCCAGTGGTTGATCATCTGTCATCTGTATTGCCTACATAGTCAGCATCTGCATAAGCTTCAACTCTAGTGTGTACATTCTTCTTATATAGGAGGCCTTTCCCTGGTGCATGTTTAATGTATTGGAGTATCCTCATTGCAGCTTCCCAATGCGCTTTCCTTGGCCTTTCCATGAACTGACTAACTACTCTAACATTGTGAGAGATGTTAGGTCTTGTAACAGTCAAGTAGATTAGTTTGCCAACAAGACGATGATAAGTTGTAGCATCTACCAATTCAGATTCCATTGTACTAGAGTACCTTTGGTTCTGTATTGAGGGTATTTCAGCAAGCTTACACTCACTCATTCTAGTTTCTTCAAGAATGTCAATAGCATACTTTCTTTATGAGAGATAGACACATGATCCTTTATAGGCGAACTCAATGCCTAAGAAATATTTAGGTCTGCTCAGATCTTTAAGAGCCAATTGGGAATGCAAATAGGCTTTCGATTCTAGAATGGCTTTGGAGTCACTGCCAGTTAAAAAGATATCATCAACATATACAGCAAGAATCACCAGACCTGTATTAGTGTGCCGAACAAAGATAGAATGATTTGCTTTGCACCTGTGAAAACCAATAACCGAAATAATCTAGGAGAATTTGTGAAACTAAGCTCGTGGGCTTTGTTTCAAACCGTAGATGGCCTTGTGCAGCTTACACACCAACTCTCCCTGAGCAACATATACCCAGGAGGTTGCTTCATGTAAACATCCGTAGTAAGATCATCATATAGAAAAGCATTACGCACATCCATTTGAAAAATGGACCAACCGAGATTAAGAGCCAGAGAAATGAGAACCCGAACAGAATTGAGACGAGCAACTTTGAGAAAACATCTCAAAGTAGTCATAGTAAATCCTTTGGCAACAAGACGGGCTTTGTAGCGATCAATTGAGCCATCCAGAGCATGCTTAACAGTATAAACCCACTTACAAGCCACAGGGCGAACGCCTGGAGGTGGCGAAACCAAGGACCACGTCTGACGAGTACGAAGGGCAGCCATCTCTGCCTCCATAGCAGCACATCACTCAGGAACCAACTGTGTCTCCTCATAAGATCTGGGAAGCACGTGAGAGGAAAGACCAACCAAAAAGGCACAATGCAAATGGGAAAAACGGTGATAGGAAACATAATTGCTAAGGGGATAGGAGCCAGTATGGCGCTTACCTTTGCGCAAGGCAATAGAAAGATCTAAGTCGTCAGAGGGACGACCAGCAGGCGAGGTCGATGAGTCGGCAGGTGGGAGAGTAGCATAAGGCCGTGGACGCCGGCTATAAACCTGTAAAGGCAAAGTAGGAGACGGTGTGGGTAGGGCAACAGGAGCAGAAAGGGGGCCAAGAGTGGGGAGAGGAACAGGGGAGACAGACTTCGAGGAGGAGGGAAGGAAGTAAGGAGAGGACTCAACAAAAGAAACATCAGCACTCACAATGGACCGACGAGAGATGGGATCATAACACCGGTAACCTTTCTGAGTGCGACTATACCCCAAAAAGATACAACGAGTCGCACGAGGTTGTAATTTGTCCCGATGGACAGAATGAATGTGAGCATAACACAGACAACCAAAAACCCGAGGGATAACCGAAAAAGCATCATGTTGAGGAAAGAAAATAGAAAAGGGGAACCTGTTGTGTAGTAGTGGCATGGGAACACGGTTAATGAGGTAGGCGACAGTCAGGACAGCATCACCCCAAAAGGAACGAGGAATATTCATGTGAAGAAGAAGGGACCTAGTCACGTCAATGAGGTGACGATTGTTGCGCTCGGCAACGCCATTTTGTTGAGACGTGTAGGGACATGTGGTTTGATGTAGCATACCCCTGTCATGATAGAAAGACTGAAATTGCGTAGTAGAATATTCCAAAGCATCATCAGAACGAACAATTTTTAAAGAGTAACCAAATTGAGTATGAACTTCCTCATAGAAAATGCGAAATATATTGAAAAGTTCAGAACGATGCTTTAACAAAAACAACCAACATATACGTGAGTAGTCATCAATAAATGTAACAAAATAACGATAACCCTCACGGGTAGGAACTGGACTCGGACCCCATATCTTCGAATGAACGATATTAAAGGGGTCACTACTAAGAACAGAACTACGAGTGGAAAAAGACACATGACGATGTTTGCCTAACTGGTAAGCATCACATTGAAAGACAGGACATGATGACAATGACAAAAACTGCTGAACTTTGATGGGGGATGGGTGACCGAGACGACAATGCCACTGATAAGGTGAGACCATAGCTGAAAGACAGGCCGAAGAAGGAGCGGTAGACAGTACATACACACCCTTATCTCTACGCCCCCACCAATTATCTTCCTCGTCTTGAGGTTTTGGAAAGTGCAATGAGAAGGGAAAAACGTCACAACACAGTTTAAGGTATGAGTGAGAGCACATATAGACAAAAGGTTATTTGGAAGCCGTGGAATATAAAGAACAAAGGACAAGAGTGACACTGATATGAACAGTACCAATGCCAAAAACCAATACAAAGGAGCCGTTAGCAACTCGAAGAGGCGGATGACGAGTACCAAAGGTGAGAGAGGAAAATAAAGCCTTATTACTTGACATGTGGGAAGTTGCTCCAGAGTCAAAAATCTAAGAATTATCATGAGCAGTGAAGGAAGCTATACCAGATGGTGTGACAACTAGGCTGGTAGAAGGCATGTCGAAGGGCGCTGGAGGTGGTAAAGCGGCGGTGCTCGAGGGATCAACTGGGCAAGCATGAGGAGGTCGGCCAAACCTGGCCCAACACCTATTAGAGGAATGATTGCCTGATTGGTGCGGCCACAATGAATATAAGCTAGCGTACGATGCCCGCGGCCTCTACCACGAAGAGAACCAGAACTCATGCCCCGAGACCGGCCACCGACTGTGGTGCAAGAAGAGCACTCCGCTGCTCAAGGGACGTGGAGGCTGCTGCTGGAACCCGAAGAAGCCTGTAGAAGGCATTCTGAAAGGTAGACACAGTAGCTTCCACTAATAATTGGTTGCGAGCAACAGAGAGATGCGCATCAAAACCAGAAAGAAACTTGGCCACTATAAAGTCCTCTTGTTGTTGTAAAATGACGGCAATATCCGCAACAGAGGGTGATATTGACGTAATTCATTCCATTTGGCCTTCAACTGAGTGTAATATTCTTGTAAGGGGCATCCATCTTGGCGCATAAGGAGAATCTCTTCATATAGTTGATAAATCCGACTGATGTTGTATTGAGGGGTATATGTGCTGGCAAGAGCATCCCAGATCTCTTTTGCCGTATTATGGAATATAACAGTTGAAGCGATATGAGGCTCCATGCTGTGAAGGAGAGAAGTGACAACTGCAGCATCAGACGTACTCTAGGAAGCATATTGAGGGTCGGTCGGTGCAGGAGGATTCAATTCAACATGTTGTCGTTTACCGTGTGAACGGAGAAAAAATAGCATGGCTCTAGTCCACAGTAAGTAATTCATACCATCTAACTTCATGATAGTACCAAGATTAGTGGTAGCCTTGACATCAATGGATATTTGGAGTTGAGAATCCATAATAACTCAAGTAATAGCCAACAAGTAGTGAAGATCAGAATCGTGAAGAAGAAACGCAGCCAATATATCAAGAATGCCTTGTAACAGTGTCACAGGGAAATGAATGGAAATCACATATGCAAGGAATCAGTAGAAGCGATCTTGCTTGAAAGCAAGAAGACTAGAAGAGGAGTACCATGGATGCCAAAAGAGAAATGCGAGAAGGGTCGAGAGTCCGCTCCTGTTCACGTTGCAGCGATATCATCCGAGCCGCTGTCGCCTCAGATAATAAGATCAACCAAACTCTAAACTGGTAGCGTGAAGAGCCAACGCCAGAAGCGATCTCTCAAGCGACGCCAGAAGATCGCGACCAAGAAGCAAGAGCGTGAGAAACCGTCGTCGTCCGCCCTTCTTCGAAGCAAAAAGGCAAAGCGCCTTCCGCCTTCCGTTGAAGCGAGAGCGAGGCGGATTCAGCCGAAGATGAGGAGATGTGGCAGCAGGCGGCGTTCGAATCGGCTGAGGAGCGATTCGAAATTTCAGCGGTTGGGCAGCGGCATTCGAATCAGCTGAGGTGCAATTCGAAAATGTGTACAGGGCTCTGATACCATATTTGAAACTCAGTAAAATTGTATTTTCTTGATTAGGGTTAATGTGTACAGTGTAGTATTTATAGAGGGCCATGTAACCCTAATGGGTTAGAAGGTTTTGGATTGCACACCCTCTAACACGAACAAACCAAAATTTTTGATTTGTATTCAGTTTTAATATAGCAAATAGATCCAATACTAGACCGGTACACTAGTTCAGACTGGTTTTTCAAATTTTGGTTTAATTAATATCACATTCTAAGTAAAGGATACTATGATGATACGAAGAGGTAGATATGTTTCTATGCATTTAGCTTTTTAACATTCTTCTCTTTTGATCTTTTTAAGTAATATAAGTTCCAAGGTTCATTATATGATGCTTGAATCACTTTTGGTGATGTTGAGTCTATGAC
Source organism: Costus lasius (assembly GCA_027563935.2). Classification (NCBI taxonomy): domain Eukaryota; kingdom Viridiplantae; phylum Streptophyta; class Magnoliopsida; order Zingiberales; family Costaceae; genus Costus; species Costus lasius. The sequence goes on along the minus strand of CM050446.2, from coordinate 133,281,798 downwards.
AACACTACAACACAAGGTTATATCCTTTATAATGTACCCATAATATCAACACAATGTTCTCAATATTATCATGCCCTCGAGGACATAATAACCAATTGATGTTCCCTCAACATTAACATCAATTGATCATGCACTCTACGACATACCTATGCTATGATAGTCTAACTCTTTGGTTCACCTTCTTATAGTTCCTCATTACTTACTATCAATATTCTCCTGGCTCCACTATGTCATTAAGACCACTCTCTTTGGTGTTAAAAAGAATACCCAGTACCATTCTGAAAACTTAGCAGGCTGCACTAAACACCCTACCAGGCTGTACTAAACACTCTTTTGGTATTTAAAAGAATACACAATCCTCCTAAATATCCCACCAGGCTACATTAAGCACCCTTGGTGTTTAAAATAGAGCACTTTTGTTTGCATACCTTTAGTTCTAATGTCACATGCATCTAAACAAAATTAGCATAAAAATTATAAACGCCAAACATATATTACATACTTTCATATAAGATGCAACTCATTCATCTCAACATGACAACATTAGTTAATGCCCAACTATCTAAGAAACATTGATTTGAATTTTATTGTGGTCCAAACCTTTGTCAATGTGAACAAACCACAAGCTATCCTTAATTGGTAGATATTTTAATCTTATATTTTTAAAAACCTTTTTGTACCTCTTGATATGGGCAATATGTATTGGTCTAACAATGCACTAGTATCAGTGCACATTGCTGATACAACTGGTATTAATACAAATATGTGTTGGTACTACGGTTTGAAATACTGATGTACCAATCATTGTTAGATCAATCCATATCGATATGAACCAACTTGTACCAATGTATGATTCCACTAAAATATATATTACATATATAATTATTATATATGCACAGTGTTTACCTTGTAGGGTATTGGTACAAGTTAATAACGCTATGTATTGCCTCTACTAGTTAGTATGAACGTTTGATATTATGGTTGGTATACCTTGTATGTAATTGTCTGATATTAGACTAGTATGTAATTGTCCAACATCAGGTACACCTTGTATGTATATGTTTGATATTAGATTATACCAATATGAAATCATGAACTAGTATTGAAAATTTTGTATTTTGTTGTCCACTTACTATCCAAAATTAGATAGTCGACTCAACTCCTTGTTCTCCATTTCTGGACAATATGCAAAGGTTATTTCCAACATTTTTGTCATCCCACATTGGATAGAAGATCATCCCTACCTTGTGTATCACAAGGTTTAAAATTTTAGTTTACCTCGAACTGGTATCGGTATTGAACGTACTGACACTATACATACTAGAATCAGACTTAGCTTGAATTGGCACGTGCTGCGTATACCAAATACTATTGACCGGTTTTTAAAATCTTAATTTATCATTCTATTGTTGATGTGTCAAAGCAATTCATGTTGTCTAAAATAGGGAAGCAACTCAAGTATTCTTGCTGCACCTTGCTGGTCCTCTAGGGGAAGTGGAATTGTCTCCAACAATATGACAGAATGAGGCTTATAATTTAAAAATTCAGCACATTCATGTATAAATATTAACAATCCATGTAGTATGAAAGCTCATGTAAAACCATAATTCAAAATCAATAATACCCCAAAGAAAATTTTCCAAAGTGGATGACTAAATAGGAAATATCCAACCTTCTAAGATGCTCTTAAAAAATCAATAAACAACAGAATTTTATTGTAAATCAATTCAAGAATGAGAAGATTCCTAATACTAGCAATAGGGTTTCAAACCCCTTAAATTCCATTATGGAAACTTTAGATTTCAAGTTAGTAACCAGCTACCTCAATTGCGAGGAAAATTTTTGTCTTGTTAGAAAATTCAGTGAAGCACCCAATTGGCGATCTCCTGCCCTTTTTCTCATAGCCTTAGAGCCTCCACTCTCCTTGTGTTTCCCCCTTCTTTTTGTTATAGCTGAGCAATGTCGGAAACAGCTAAGTAATGGGGTGGGAGGAGTGGTGGTACTACCACTAACTCCTTCATTTTCCTTGAAATGAGGATCTTCTTCATTTTAGCTTCAAGATAATTCCAAGAAGGGTCAAATATAATTCTCTTATTTGACTTCTTTCATTCGAGTAGCATATTGACATATTTGCTCTCTAGCCTAAATTTTTTCTCAAATATTTAGATAAGTCCCTGCATGTTATTACTAGGTCCTCCACATAAAATTGATAGATTATAAACTAAAAAGGTATTTATAATGAAATTTGTGGACTGTAACAAGGTCATTCACGGATGGTTTTACTTTCCAACTCTCTAGGTAATGTGGCTATTTGTTTTTCCTGAGCAAGATTCAAAACCTAGTTTATATTGATTCCATATAATTCTGAGTCATGACTAACATAAATTTACACATCACTAGCTACTAGATGCTTAGATGCAAAATTGCTAACTCTCCCCTCTTACAATCAACATTCCCCTCTTGCTTAGTTCTTGATATCACTGATTTGTGAGAAAAGTGTTACCTCATGGTCACAAAACTAGATATGTCCTCTACCCTTAGTGTTTATAAGTAATTTCATGTAGAATCCAAACAATGCCACTGGGAAGTTGCTATAAGGTTTGTGCTTTAAGCACAAGTCTAACATGGAGAAACATACACACACTAACTCTTATTTTGATGTTGATTATGCTAGGAGTCATAATGATAGGAAAACTACTGCATTGTATTGTATGTATGTCAAGGAAAACTTGGTTGCTTGAAAAAGTAAGAAAAAAAAAGAAAAAGAAGATTGTGGCCATGAGCCAATGATAAACAAAGTACAATGTATGTTGCCAATAATTCAATTTTCCATGAAAGGATCAAACATATTGAGGTTGTTTATCATTTTGTTAGATTTATTGTGATCTATAAAAGAATGTACTCCCTTCACAACCTCAGAGAATTAGTTTATCAATATTTTTAGAAAGTCTTTTGCCTTTACTCAACTTTTAATTTTATGCTAAGCTAGACATGGTTGACATATATGCTTAATTTAAGAGGAAATATTAGAGCCTAGCTATTATATTTATATTTAGTTTAAGTATTACACGGGATACTTATTTAATTTCCCTTTGTATGATGATTTTTATACATCCTAAATTAACACTATTTTGTAACAAGAATACTATTCCATTCAATTATCTCAATAGCCGATAAAAAAATTTAAATTCTTACTTTGATCCATTTTGTATCTTAAATTGATCTCCACATTTGTATTGAAACTCATGTTTGCCTCTTGGGACACGTGTCATTTGCAAATTGCCATTGTTGTGGCTTTAAGATTTGTTTCATTCGGAATATCATGTTTCAAAATTCTTATAGTAGGTCTTTTATGTAGGCATATTATATTGTTGGTACACTATATTTAGATAGTATAATGTAAGTTAAAATTATTAAATTATGAAATTAATTTACTAAATTAATTAAAGTCAAATACATAACAACATCTTACTAATAAAATATTTTATCCCGTTTGCATCTCTTATCTACAACTGATGATATCCACTCAATGGCTTGTTCTTTCTAAGATTTGGCATGGCGACAATAATTCACTATTTAGTTTCATCAATGGTAAGGTAAACTTTTACAACTATTGCTTTTCTATGATGTCTACCTATGTAACTCGACATTGAGGCTTCATGACCATCATAAATCTCATGGATAAAATCCCAAGATTGCCATGAAGAACAATATTTTCTACTTCTCGTTTGTAGTAGATGTGAGTCACACTATTCCGAGCTTGTGAACAGTCTTTTTACTATGAATTCTTCTTGAAGAAGGATTTTAATGTGATTAAGTTAGTTTCAAATCTAGTTGCCTTGAGATGTATGAAAGTTTGTAATAGGGATTGTACATTCTAATGGTTGTAGATACTAGATAAAGCAGGAAGCTGGTGATGGTTTGTGCCTTCTTTACCATCTTCTTTAATAAAGCCAAGTTATCATGCATGAGGTTGATACAATGTGTCACAAAAAAGGATTAGAAATCAAGTAGATAGTGATTGTTGATATTCTTGAAGTAGACATTGTTGTCTGTCATGATATGCACAATGTGACATTGTTACGGACCCAATACCATTAGTAGGTTATGTATAAAGCGGATTGGTGTGTTATACTCGGTTCGCTAAGTAGGAAAATATTATAAATAAGAGCCTAGGGTTAGAGTAGGGTGTCAAGTATTATGTTATTCTCTTATTTGGCGTGCCTTGTACGATTTCTCGCCAGTGACGGTTGAGGTTCTATTAATTAGTCAAACTTGCCGAATCAATTGCCGGAAAATCGGTCTAGTTTTTAATAAAGGCAGAAGAAATTCTATTGTCAGTAATAGATCTACACAGCAGATTTATTATCTTGGGCAAGCCGTGAAACCCTAATTGCACTGTGATCGAGAGACGTGACCGAAGGAGTTGGCGGCTGGAATCTCATCGACGTGTGGGAGACGCCGATCGAGAGGCATGCACAGAAGGCTTTGACGGCAAATAGTGATTGGCACGTGTGGTCGTTGGCCGCAACGAATTGTGTGCTCGTGCTCGACCAATGGGAGCAGCGTCTTCCTCCAACGGCAACAGCGGTGTCTCCTTCCTCCTGGTGGCGACACCCTTCCCAGGCAGCGGTTTCTAGGTGAGCTTGCGCGGCTCAGGCGGCGGCGGCGGCTCTTCCCTATCACAAGTAACTCTGGCAGACTTCGAAGGGCAACTCCTCGTCAACTCAAGGCAATGAACGAGCAGGCACCGTCTTCAGGCAACAAACACGAGTGGAGTCGTCGCAGCAGCTTGCTTTCGGCGATGCGAAAGGGGCAAACTACGCACGAGCAACATCATTGTCTGCGAGCATGGGTGATCTTGTCTCCGCGTGCCTCCTTTGCCGGAACCCTAGCCGGCAATGGGAGCGGCTGACGGTGAAGCAAGCGCCTACGCGTGCGGACGTGTGCGCTGTTAACTGTAGCTTAGGTTAGAAAAAAAATATAGAGATTTTAAAAAATATTTACTGTTACTATAGTGAGTTACTGTAGCAAAAAGAGAAATAAAAAAAACCTGAGAGGAGATGACGAGAAGTGAGTCACAACTAGAGGCTCTTGAGAAGATAGTGATAGAGGTGTAGAGTTCTATTGCCGTGGTGCGGGTGAAACTCCAATCTGCAGGGGAGGAAAGAAGAATGAAAATTTTAGCGGCAGCAAAAGAGCGACGTCAACACTAAGAGGAGATAGCTGAAATTACTCGGCGCCAAGCTGAGATGGATTGTCACTTTGGGGCTATAGATGACCTAAGGAACGAGATGAGAAATCTGTTTGCAGAGTTAGTGAAAAAAAGGAGAGAGGAACAGAGGGAGCTTCCAACAGTCCCGAACCATCGCCAAGGCAAGGAGCCGTACCAACCACCACCATTACGGGAGCATTGGTCTCCATCAGAGTCAAGCATGAGGCCAAACAAAATAGAAATCATTGATGAAGACAGACGGGGAGGTAGAGTACACATAGGAGGAGACCCAGTCAGGGGGGTGACTTCAGAGGAGGACATACGGTGGATCCATAAACGCATAGAGCTTTCAGGATTTGATAGAACTGATCCAGTAGGATGGATTGCACGGGCAGAGCAATACTTTGATATCTAGAGGACAACTGATGAATATAAAATTCCAATGGCTTTCGTGAGCATGGAAGGCTCAGTAGGTCACTAGTTTCGATAGATGAAAAGAAGAATTTTCAATCTTACATAGGAAAGGTTGAAGGAGGAAATGATATAGCGCTATAGTGAATTTCCAACTACTTCTGCATATGTGCGTTTAGCAGCCCTTGAGCAAGGTCTTCTGACTGTGACAGAGCATATAGGGGTTTATAAAGAGATAGTCTCACGGATACCTAATCTTCCTGAAGAACAGTACGTGGTTTCTTTCTGAAAAGTTTAAACAACAATATTAGAAAAAAGGTACAAGCTTTCATATCCACTAATGTTATGCGAGCCATGACACTCGCTTAAATCATTGAGAGGGAGCTGATAGGGGGTCAACATTGAAAGGGCAGAGAAGGGCTGAAGGAGTAGTGAGCAAAAGCCAACCGGGTAATAGAAACTACGCTTGAGGAGGAAGCCTTTCTTCTAATCCAGCCTTGCTAGATTTACCTTCCAGAGCTGCTTCAACCTATAGTGTCCAACAGTCAAGAAGAAGCATTAGCGTCAACTCTAGCACCACACTGCATGCTGAGGGGAAATGAGGTGGGCCATCCCATAATGGCTCTAAAGAGGTGGGAAATCAACGTGCATCATCAAGCACTTATGACCGCGCAAGGAGGAGTCGAGCTATGTCTCACTAAGAATATGTGAACAAGCGAGAAAAGGGGTTATGTTTTCGTTGTGGTAAACCGTATCATCCAATGCATCAATGTAAGAACAAGCAATTCTGTTTGATGCTATTATCAGATGATGAAGAGGTAGAGGGAGAAGATCGAGTGACTTAGGGAACCTGGATGATGCAGGAGCAAACAGGCCCATGAACATACTTAAGGACGGCCCAAACTCCCTGGAAGGCACTTGGGAAGGCTCCCTAGGACGTTTGGAAGATACAGTGCGATTTTCAGCGCGATTGGAGTTCCCCAGACCCCGACACGACCAGGCCGTGTGCCCCGACACGGCTGTGACATGGTCAGCCAGCCGGGCGAATGCCAACACGCCCGTTGCCACGCCCGTGCCACCAGCCGTGCCTTCTTCGGCCAACATTCCTGGAGCTAAGCACGCCTGTGCTCTTCGGCATGGCCATGCCGTGTCCGCCTCGGCCAACAACGCTGAGTTCGACACACCGGCTGCCACACCCGTGCCTCCGACCGTGCTTCCCTCAGCCGATTCTGCAGTTAAAGAACACGGCTGTGCTCCTCAGCACGACCATGCCGTGTTCTCTTCGGCTAACAATACCGAGCCCGACACGGCCTTAGATACGCCTGTGCCAGCACCCGTGTTCTCCTCGACCAAAGACCCCGCTTCCGAACACGGCCGTGCTCACCATCACGGCCAGGCCGTGTTCGCCCCTGAAGACTTGTTGCAGCCCCGACGACCCCATTTCGACGTGCACCACCCTCCCTACCATGTTGCTCCACCTCATGATGATCCAGAGGAGCCCAACAAGGTAACAATCCGGCGATCCCAACGCCAAAGCAAGCCTCCGGAGCGTTTCTTGGGTGTCCTTAGCCCTCCGGCCCAAGGATGCTACAAGCCGGCCTCGTGAGGGCCCAATCCTAGGTAACTCAGCCCGCGACATCCAAATTCTGCTGTTTTGTCGCCATGTGCTCCGAACGCGTCTAAGCTGCCCCCGTACGGAGATGCAGGATCATGCTTCCAGCTTCGAAGAATATTAGGTAGTAGTTTGTTAACTTCTGTCTTATTGCTGCAGCTTGACCACTTTAGTGGCCTGCAATAGTTGTTAGGTGGTTAAAGTTCCTTGTCTCTTATGCATTTTGTTTGTTCCCACCCCTCTTATTCTATAAAAGAGGAGGTAGGGCTAGTGTGTTGAGTAGTTCTCTTAGAGGTAGAGATCTCCTGGTGAGCAAGAGAGCTTCCAGCTTGTGTGGAAGGTGAAGTCGTTTCGCCTTCGGAGTTTGTAAGAGTCGGCGACCGGCGTCTCGACCCGACGTGTTTCCAGCTTGTGTTCTCTGCTTTATAAGAAGTAAATCCCACCTTTTCGATGGGTCAGGTTCGCCTGTTTCTTTACGTTTTCATTGCATTCTTTCGCTGTGGTTTTCTTCGATCTTTCACCCCCAGCCATCCGCCATCGGAGGCGTGGTCGGATCTCTTGTTCTTGGTTTGTTTCAGCTTCATAGACGCGCGAGCTAAACCTTGCGAAACCGCAGTCCCCAACGCGAGCTACGCTTAAACGTGCTAAGTGAGTTGCAGGGAATTGCTAAAATTGCTACGAGGTTAGTGCGCTGCATTATTTTAGTTGCCCCCCCCCCTCTCTTCACCTATTAGTTGCTGCATCACTGGAGAAGACACAAGATGAAGTTTACTTAAATAAATTTTGTTTCTGAATTGTAAAACAGCCTTGAAGACAAGGTTATAGTTTGAGAGGGGGGGGGGGGGCAATTGTTGCGGGTCCAATACCATTAGTAGGTTATGTAATAAAGCGGATTCGGGTTGGTGTGTTACACCCGGTTCGCTAAGTAGGAAAATATTTAAAATAAGGGCCTAGGGTTTAAGTAGGGTGTCAAAGTATTGTGTTATTCTCTTATTTGGCGTGCCTTGTACGATTTCTTGCCAATGATGGTTGAGGTTTTATCAGAGATAGCTAGTTTCATATCCTACCTTCTCTATGAGTTAATAAATGTAGACCACATCATTATAGTTAGTTGAAGCATCTAATGACTTATGGAAGGTTATGTTGCAGTTGCAATAACAAGGAAGTTAATGATTGTTCATCTGAGTTAGCTCATTCCATACATCATACATCAAAGTAATGACATAATCTGCCCATTGCTTCTTCATATTTGGATCCATTCTAACATTGCTTTACTTGCTTATTAAGGTAGGGGCTGGAATTCTTATGAGATGTGAAAATTTAAATCTTGGATCCATTCTATTGAATCAGAATGACATGGTGCAGTAATAGGTGTTGGTGGTCATATCATAATAGGGGCTGGAATTCTTATGAGATGTGAAAAGTTAAATCTTGGATCCATTCTATTGAATCAGAATGACATGGTGCAGTAATAGGTGTTGTTGGTCATATTATAAAAAAAAATAGTTAAAGTGAAACCATTTGAACATTGCTTGTATGATCGCTCCTTTTGTGTTGGCCATCATCAATGCAGTCTATTTCATTGGCCTGGAAAGAAGAGCCCTCAATTTTAGTCTTTGATGTAGCTTTCTATGTGTAAGGCACCACCCATGGCAATAGTTCTCTAATTGACGACCTTGTTGACATGCAACATTTGGATGATATGGTTTATTAGCTACACAAATAATAATTAAGTTACCGTAAATTAGGAAAAAAAAAGAGTGTGATACCTTATGGATTGAGTGATTGAAAAAGAGAATGGAAGTGAGATTTTATAGGCTAAATTAATAAGAAAAAATATTCCATGTAATTACAAAAAGTGGCTAACGATCATTTGGGGAAAATTCCAAATGTCTAGGAATCAAGCTTGTTAGTGGTGTGAAACATGGTAGGTACCAATGTACCTGTACCAGTACATGCTACGAGTTACCTATTCCATATATTGCTTAGTACACATGAAACACCCACATGACACATTGCACCCCTGGTTTATACCTTGGTAGCTCATAGACAATTTAGTACCTATCTAAGATTTAAAATCTTGGTTCGTACTAATATATTGATCTACAAACCATATCGGATTTACCAATACTACATATATAGGTACTTGATCTCATAGAAGTACATAATACATACCACCCACACTTAGTGGTATGGACCTGATTTTTAAGACCTTGTACCTATCAATTCATCAAACAGTGCATTTGTTATTCTACCATCGAAACAAAATTAATTGACATCATAATTTCATATGGTTTTGTGCTTCTTGACTAGGTTGCTGACTTTTTATTTCATAGAGGTACTGATTAATAGCCAAACTTTACACTATAGAGCTCCGCCGGACCTTTTCTATTTTGGACTTGCACTATGTGTTAACGATGCACATGCAAAATGACATTGGTTTATTTACTTTATTATGCCTATTTATCAATCTTATAGTACTAGCGCAATGCTAGTTATTGTTTATATTCTTTCTCTCTGAATAATATGGGCTTATCAATCTTATGTACACTCAATTTGTTCTTGTACCATTAAAACGAAATTAATTGACATTCATAATTTCATACGGTTTTGTGCTTCTTGACTAGGTCGTCGACTTTTTTTTCATAGAGGCACTAATTAATAGCCAAACTTTACAATTTAGAAGTCCACTAGACCTTCTCTATTTTGGACTTGTGCTATGTGTTAATGATGCACATGCAAAATAGCGCCGGTTTATTTACTTTATTATGCCTACTTATCAATCTTATAGTACTAGTGCAATGTTAGTTTCTGTTTATATTCTTTCTCTGCGAATAATATGGGCTTGTGCATTCTAATGATTTTCTTTATTTACGTGCTAAAAGATTTATATGCATTCATGTTTTTTTGTTAGGTTGTTGCAAGTTTATCAAAAATATATCCAAAAGATATGGAAGCCTCTCCTGGAGGGGTTGATGATATGACGAAGCTCTCATATCTACATGAACCTGGAGTTCTGCAGAATTTATCAATAAGATACCAATTGAATGAAATTTATGTAAGTTGTTCCACATTTCTATATAATATAATTTTTCATTACAAATGTTCTTTTCTACTCTAATATTATATCCTTAAATTCAATGCCATACTTATACAGGAAATATTCTAATTGCCATAAATCCTTAAATTCAATGTCAGACTTATACAGGAAATATTCTAATTGCCATAAATCCCTTCCAAAGGTTGCCCCATATATATAATTCACACATGATGTCACAATATAAAGGTGCCCCACTGGGTGAGCTAAGTCCTCATGTATTTGCAGTGGCAGATGTAGCATACAGGTTTGTATTATTACTATGAATCTATGATATCCTTTATGCTGAGATAATGGGAAAATAATTTCCCCTTGCCAAAATTATATGTTCATGCAATCTAGCTATACATTAAACAGGGCAATGCTAAACGAGGGAAAGAGAAATTCAATTTTAGTTAGCGGTGAGAGTGGTGCCGGTAAAACTGAGACAACGAAGATGCTTATGCGCTACCTTGCTTATTTGGGTGGACGTGCTGCTACTGAAGGACGAACAGTAGAGCAACAAGTATTGGAAGTAAGTTGAACATATCTGACAATCAGTAACCTCAGCAGAAAATAATTTTAATTTTCAACTAGTCAATATCCATTGTTTAGTTCGTGAGATGATTAGTGGATTATTTTTACAGTCAAACCCTGTTCTAGAGGCATTTGGAAATGCTAAAACTGTCAGAAATAACAATTCCAGGTAATTCACTAAAAAAATTGCATTGAACTATTGAAGTAAAAAAACGTTGCAATTGTAATCTGCACTCTGCATGAGTATATATTAATGTTTGTCTAACTAAATGCAGTCGTTTTGGAAAATTCGTTGAAATCCAGTTTGATAGGCAAGGAAGAATATCAGGTGCTGCTATTCGAACCTACCTTCTTGAGAGGTCCCGTGTTTGCCAGATATCTGATCCAGAGCGTAATTACCACTGCTTTTACCTTCTATGTGCTGCACCACAGGAGGTGTCTCTTTGTTCTGAGAATAGTTCATCCACAACTATTTATACTAGAAGTTTTATGGTTTTTAGTGGTGAAATATATATTATGATTTTAAATTCCTTTGTGAACCTTTATATTGATTAATTCAATATGAATTTCTGCATTACCATTTCCAGGAGATTGAAAAGTACAAATTAGATCAACCAAAGTCATTTCACTATCTTAACCAATCAAGTTGCTATGAATTGGTTGGCGTGAGTGATGCTCATGACTATTTGGCCACCAGAAGAGCTATGGATATTGTTGGAATCTGTGCACAAGAACAGGTAAACTTGGTTTAATTTTGAATGTCACTATCAGCAAGATCATGTTAAAAGCAGTGATTTTTTTTTTCTTGTGTTGGATTCTTTTTTCAGGATGCAATTTTCAGAGTTGTTGCAGCCATTCTTCATCTTGGTAATATTGATTTTGCTAAGGGGAAAGAAATAGATTCATCAGTCTTGAAAGATGAGAAATCCAAGTTCCATCTCAAGATGACTGCTGAGCTTCTTATGTGAAGTCCAAATTCTTGATTTCTTAATTTCTCTCCACCTTTCTCTTTCAAGGTTCTTGAATGTTTCATATCTCAGGTGCGATTCTGAAGCTCTGGAAGATGCATTATGTAAACGAGTGATGATAACTCCTGAAGAAGTTATTAAGAGGCCACTTGATCCTCTTGCTGCAACTGTAAGCAGGGATGGCTTGGCTAAGACAATATACTCCCGCCTATTTGACTGGTAGATCTGATTCCTTGTGCACATTCTTCTACTAAGTACTAACTTGCTTTGCAGCATTATTGACTTTAAGCACTTGACTGATGAATTTTAAAGAAATATAAATAAGGTATTATACTAAATTTACAGGATCGTTGATAAAATTAATATCTCAATTGGACAAGATGCAACGTCTAATTCACTGATTGGTGTCCTTGATATCTATGGATTTGAAAGTTTTAAGGCAAACAGGTAAGCTTTTTGATGAAAATGATTTCATTCAGCATGTTACAACAGAAGATGTCTTTTTTTCCCCTAGCGTGTCCCTGCTGTACTTTTAACAACGTAAAATTTACAGTTTTGAGCAGTTTTGCATCAATTTCACAAATGAGAAGCTACAGCAACATTTCAACCAGGTAAGCTAAGATTTTAAGTTCACTGTTGTTCTCAGTTTGATGTAAATGTTATTTTGGGAGCCAAAATCTTAATATGCAATGTTCTTTCTGCAACCTCATACAAAATCACTCTTTTTTTCTTTCTAATAGCAGTCCTGTAACTTAGTAAATGAAGAGATTTGTGTGCTTAACAAAAATTATGACAAGATCTATTCTCGGTGTGGTTTGTTAGCAATTAATGGCGTTGCAAATTTTCATTTCACAGCATGTGTTCAAAATGGAGCAGGAAGAATACACAAGAGAGAAAATAGATTGGAGCTACATTGAATTTGTTGATAACCAAGATGTCCTGGATCTTATTGAGAAGGTTTTTCTCACCCCTTTTTATATGTGTGGTCCATGACCATAATCTCTTCTTTCTATCCTTGTTTCAGTTTCCCTTGGTGATTTATATGTTCATATGGCATGTGAGTGTATTGAAGATTCCGCAGTTCAATACTATCCTTTCTTAATTGCTATCCCTAACAAGAAGGCAAAATTGATGGCCTGGATCTTTTTAGTATTCCTTTTTTTCATAATACCACAGAAGATCAATAACATTTGTAACTAGTTGCTTATAAGTATAGCAAACTGGTTTTGTTAATTCTAATAAGAAAACATAGTATGATGGTAGTATAGTACAAATTCATGAAATATAGTGAAAGCAATCACAATTCTGTTTTTATGTCCCATAAAATGAGAAGCAGTTGAGTTTGACAAAGATATCTACTTGCAAAGGATAGACTCGCTAAACATGGGCTCAATATTGGTATTTTGTGTGTTGTCTGCAAATCAGCAAACGAGCTTCATGTTCAGCTTAAAAGCCTCTGTAGTTTGTTACTTCTTGTTGGAACCACATCTAGATCATTTTAAGGAATAAACAGAGCCACAAAAGCAATTTCATTAGAGACATCTCGTGTCAAGATCAATCGGGCTATGCCACAGTGGACAGAATGGTGACAGCAAAATCAGCACATTTTAAGGGCAAAGAGAGGAGCCTTAATTGCTTTTGTAATATCTTCTTTGCTTCCTCCAATAGAAGATGGTTCTTCGATCATAGGTTTGGTGGGTAGGTAAGTGAGTTTGTCTTTTGGGGTTTTGGGTGCTTATTCTCTTTTCACTTTGATTTTTCTCTGTACTCATGATTATTTCTTTTTTGTTTTTTCCATTTTATTTGAGCTGTAACTCATTCAGTTTGAATGAACCAAGAGCTTTATGCCTTTTTCTCAAAGGAAGAAACTCATGCTGCTATTCTTTTACAGAAACCTGGAGGTGTTATTGCGCTGCTTGATGAAGCATGGTATGCTTATTTATGTTTTCACTTTTGTTATTTTTCTGAGAGAAATATCTTGATTTTCTTGTCTGAAGCTGATAAATTCTATCAGATTCTTGATTGAACAACTTCTAATCAAATCTGTGTTAACAGTATGTTCCCAAAATCAACACATGAAACTTTTGCACAAAAGCTTTATCAGACATTTAAAGCGCACAAGCGCTTCATCAAGCCAAAGCTCTCTCGCACTGATTTTTCTATTGTCCATTATGCTGGGGAGGTTAGGTTTCTTGATTAGCTGGCGATAGATGTAAGGAGAAACATGTTATTTCTTATGTATCTCTTTCTTTATTTGTAGGTTCTTTATCAATCTGATCAGTTCCTAGACAAAAATAAGGATTATGTTGTGGCTGAACACCAAGAACTGTTGGGTGCTTCAAAATGCTCATTTGTCTCAGGCCTTTTTCCTCCACCGCCTGAAGACACTTCCAAGTCTTCTAAGTTCTCATCCATTGGTTCTCGTTTTAAGGTGTATATTTGACTTCTTAGATTATCGGAAAATTTAGAATTTATTTTGTCCTCTGTTTCCCCTAAAATATGCACCTCACTGTCGTTAAAAAAAAATTCTACAGCTACAACTGCAGGCATTGATGGACACATTAAATTCAACAGAACCTCATTATATTCGATGTGTGAAACCAAACAATCTTCTCAAACCTGCTGTGTTTGAAAACGTAAATGTATTGCAACAATTACGTTGTGGTGTAAGTAGGTTCTGAATGTTTCATATATTTTTGTTCTAAAATGTTTTATATAGTACTGCTACTCCATGATCTGCCTTTTTCCTTTTTGTGTCATTAGGGTGTTCTTGAGGCTATTAGGATCAGCTGTGCTGGGTATCCTACCCGTCGTACATTTGATGAATTTTTGCATCGTTTTGGTCTTCTTGCTCCAGAAGTTTTGGATGGAAAGTAAGTTCATGCTGGCTTACATTATGCCTTCTCTCGACTGGTTGTGCTATATACTTTACATTTATTTAATTTTTTTGTTGCAAAACTTTTCATTTTGAACAGCTATGATGAAAAGATAGCTTGTCGTAAGATTCTGGAAAAAAAAGGATTAAAGGGTTTTCAGGTAATTCCAGGAACACATTTTCAGTGAAAAATTATGCATGGTATATCCACTACTCCACTGTACTTTTGATTGGCCATGTATAAATTTAATCTGTTTATTATTTAATATATAGTTTTTTGGATATCCACCACAAGGGCTAGCCTAATCAGTTATCTCTGAAAAACTTCATGTGAAAGTTCAGTGTCCTCTAGAATGATTTCATCTCAAAGTTTACATGCATTCATGTATTCAAAATGTTATTGTTCTTTAGTTATCTGACTCTGCCTTGCATTTGTTGGTGTGCAAAGAAGCAGTTTTTTTATGTCTAGATCATCGATCTACATGTTGTAAGACATTATTTGTCGCTTCCTCATTTTTCCAGATAGGCAAAACAAAAGTGTTCCTTAGAGCTGGACAGATGGCAGAGTTAGATGCTAGACGAGCGGAAGTTCTTAACAGCGCTGCAAAAGCTATTCAAAATCAAATACGAACATATATCCTACGGAAACAATTTATTTCTTTGCGGAAAGTAACCATTCATGTGCAGTCACTATGGAGAAGTGTGTTCAAACATACCTATGTCATTGCATAATCTGCTTACAGCTCATCTAATATCACTTCTTTACAGGAAGATTGGCTTGCAAGTTGTTCCAACACATGAGAAGGGAGAATGCTGCCATAAAAATTCAAAAGAATTTGCGTCGATACAAGTTTAAGAAGGCTTATTCACAATTGAAGTTGTCTGTTCTGGTCCTGCAGGCTGGTTTTCGGTTTTTGGCTGCTCAGAATGAGTTCAGATTCAAGAAACAAACCAAAGCGGCAACTGTTATTCAGGTAAAAATACTCTTAAATATGAATGAGTAATGATTACAGGGTTTTCACTCTTAAATCTTACATAGGCAACTACTATTCTTGATTGAATATACAGGCACGCTGGCACTGTTATAGAGCACAGTCATACCATAAGAAGCTAAAGAGGGCATCAATTGTTACCCAGTGCTCCTGGAGGGGAAGGATTGCAAGGAAAGAGCTGAGAGCACTCAAAACGGTCAGACCCTAATGATATAGCACTCTACACAAGCTGATCAATACCTCAATATGTCATGAGTTATAGGTGCCTTTTCTTTTGTTTCTATGTTCTAGTATAAAAATTTTGCGTAGGTTTTACTAAATGTAGGAAGTGCATCAATTTTCTTCTATTTTCCTGGAAACCAATTAAAAATTATTGTAGACAAGTTTGTGGTAAGAAATACTCATTTTCATGTCCTTATAAGGCTTGACAAAAGAGACATTATGACACTTTTTGGAGTATGATTATATGGTGAGCATGGAAAAATATTTCTAGCAACACGTTCGTATGAGAATTATCTGGCTATTGTTGACTGATTCTAAGAATTTTGGCAATCGTAATTACATATTTTTTTCTCTTATGAAACTTGATGGAGCTGACATTTGCAACGTCAATCCTAGGGATAAGCATGGATTACTTATCTAGCACTTCCAGATAACTTGTTATGTTGTACCAGACTGATGATCTTGTATTTCTAGCATCTTGAAGACTTGAACTATGTTTGTACAACCATAAAATAGATTGAGCTTATCAGTTAATTCATAAACGATGTAAAGTCAAAAGCATATTGGTACAGGAATGTGTTTCTTTACGATCCATCAATTTGAATCAACATCTACTAGCCCATTGTTGTCTACATATGCATCTTTAATGTCAGAATAATATCTAATCGTGGCCCTGATATTTCCACAGCTTCGGTAGAAAATTATTTCTTTTGTTGGATCTTTTCATGTAACAAATTCATATTTTAGTTCTAGACAACTACAGCATCAGATGTACCTGTTTATGTGCAGACTGCTTTGTGTTCTTGATTAGTACAGTGTCTCTACTTCTGGAGCGTTATCTTTATTAGTTTTCATATAATGGAAAGATCACGCTATCTTCTTGAAATAAGACAATTATTCATATACTTTTCCTCTCTGTGCTCTCTAGATTCTCCTATTAAGTATTTTAGCCTTTTAATTTCGATTGAAGGGGCTCCATGTATCCCTTTCTTTGGGACCTTCCAATTACTCGTTGTTTTTATCCAGTCAGTTGTCCTTTTTCCTTATATTCCTTCTTTGTTGTCTACGTTTTCAGACTCCCGAGACATAAAATTTTCTTCAAGGTAGCTTTGCAAGTACCCTTCCAATTAACTTCTTGGATACACTGTCTGCAAATCTGCATATTATCGTGCATTGGTTTTCATCTCCTAGTTACCTTCTAATGCTTTCAATATACAAGTCTATGTCCTAAATTGGCACTGCAATACCCAGTTATCACTAGCTCCCTTAACTTGGAGCATGCAACCTGGTTTTCAAATTTACCTTGGACAATCCGAGAGTTAAACTATATTCATACTAATCTGACAATCCGTAAGTCTCAAGTAGATAACATCCTTTTCTAACATTAAATCACCCTTGACGTGTATTTCGTAAGCAAATCAAGAGAAATTTTACCAATTCTTCTATTTGATTTGTATCTCAGGCTGCTCGTGAAACAGGTGCCCTCAAAGAAGCAAAGGATAAGCTGGAAAAGAAAGTGGAAGAACTTACATGGCGTTTGCAATTGGAAAAGCGCTTGAGGGTAAAAATAAATATTTTATACTGTCTAATTTTTATGGCTTATTATACTGAGCTGAGTTTACATGCACAAGCATGTAAAGACATACAAGGCAGATACCTTGAATTTTCAGTAGTTGAGCTTATTTTTGTCACATTGATGAACATGTGTTGTTGAAGTTGACAGGTTAACTTACTTGTGAATGGATATACAGACAGACTTAGAGGAAGCTAAAGGGCAAGAGATAGCAAAATTGCGAAGCTCTTTGCAGGAAATGCAAAGTAAAGCTGATCAGACAACTGCAACTCTCGTTAAGGAAAGAGAGGCTGCAAAGAAGGCTATTGAAGAAGCACCTCCTGTTGTCAAGGAAACTACTGTTATTGTAGAGGACACTGAGAAGATTGATTCTTTGACAGCTGAGGTGGAGAACTTGAAGGTGCATATTATATTTTCACCTAATTTTTTGGTGGTTTACAGCTGTAGGAGAAATGTTCTTTTGCTCGATGCTACAGAAGCGTACAGAAATTGTTTACTTTTAATGGTTTGCACTCTGCACCAATGATATTTTTGAAAGTGAATCTACATCTTTGTCTCCATATTTCTTTCACTTGTCATTTGTGGTTAAACATTTGAAATTTGATTCATAGTAGAATGAAGGTAACTTTGGTTTTAGCGATAAAAGCATGCATAAGCTTGGCCATTTATTAGTGTGTGTGTAAGCTTTGTTTAATTAATAGGTATCAAAGTGTTAATGGTGTAAAATAATGGTATTGCATATTTCCATGTAAAGTTTTAATATCATATAATTCCAAAATATAGTTTTTTTTACATTATGATTAAAATATTTAACTTTGAGATCTCTGTATTTGATAAGGTTTTGAATACCAGTTCTATTGATGTATGCTCTAAAAATCAATAATTGGACGATGATTTTAACATGTATTTATTATGTTCACATTTATATTTTAATAAATACATTATTGTTGTTATATTTACTTGATATTTGTTTAATATAAGTAACTATAACGATGTTCTTAGAATAATATGATTATTTTTAAATGCCCATAGTCAAGTATTATTATGGATGGAGACAATAATAATTCTAAGGTTAAAATACTGGTCAGAGACCGTGCCAGTACAAGCTTGGACTGGTACCATATCAGTCTTTACCAAAATAGAACTTGACAACCGAGCAAGCAGAGGAAGGAGGAGAAGGATTGTACTGTTTGTGGTTGAAGTTTATGGTTGATGGAATTGAGTGCAAAGATGAGAAGGACTGCCAACAGCAGCTGCTGCTTCTTCTTCTCTTCTTCTTTCTTGAATAGTACAGAGAGACTAGAATATATTGTAGCTAATGATAAAGAGTTATATAACAGATCAAATACATGTGTACATGTTATAGAACAATATGCTGGATAGAGTGTCATAAGCATCTCATAGTGATAACTATGTGTGTGATCCAATACATGACTAGTTATATATTTTAATATAGTCAAACGTCATTCATAATGAGTGGTGGTAAAAGTTGTAGTTGGATATACCATAAATCATGGGAAGGAATGTGAGTGATCAAGAAAAGATTTATGATAGAACTTCTCCGCCACCGGCGAGAATCGTGCAAGAGCACGCCCAAGATAAAATAACAAGACTCTAGACAAACCCTAACTCAACTCTAGGCCTTATTTATAGACTTCACTCACTAAGCGAACCGGGTATGACAAACCAACCAGACCCGCTTTATTAAAAAACCACTACTACTAAGATAATGGGCCCGTAACAAATGGCCCGTAATAATTTGTTTCTCTATAGCATGAGTGCTGGTAGCTTGGGCCCCAATCAAGTGAGATTCAAATGCATAACTATGCTCAAATGAATTAATATAAGATATTATTTATATTTATTATACTAGTCTATTAGGGGATCAAAAAATATAATGATTGAACTATATAGGTATTATATGTTCTTTGGCTTGTGTTCAATTTACAAGGGATTAAATTACACATAAACATTTACAATGAAACATTATCAGTGAAAGGTTATATCAAATCTTGATATTCTTATAACTTATATAGTAGTTATGTGTTGCTAGATACTATTCATTATTTATAATATGATAGTGAGATTATAATATTATAGTTAGCATCATAGGAACCTAATGGGTTATATACTAATATCGAATTGAAATATTATTTTGACAAGAGTTGTCAAATAACATGATGGTGATAGTGATCACCAATGTCAAATGACATGATGGTGGCAGTGATTACCATTCAGCAATAGGTCATGACATCTAGCATAGATGCAGTCTTTTATTTGTACAATCAAATTAAAGTGTTTAATTTTAATTTTAAAATAAGTAACACATTGAACGTGGGGACTTGAACACATGACACGTGTGGAAAATGCAAGATGTTTGAAGGTGACACCCAAAATTAGAATTGCTGATTTTATAATTTAAATGGAGTGCACCATCATCCTTGTTGTGCGGCCACCTTCTTTTCCTGCTGCATCCAACCTTCTTCACGTGAGAAGAGTAGAAGAAAGTCTCTACCTTTCAATGCTAGTATTGTAAAGCAGAGAGATTCCTTCTGATCATGTGTGCCCACGGCCCTTGGGAGCTTTAGAGGTTCAACATTTAGATGCTTAAAAAGTATATTTTTAAATGACTAATTGGCTTCTACTTTGCATGGATCCTTGTGGGAAATAAAAATTTTATTTTGCAGTGTATGATACTCGTACTCCAACAAGTTCAACATTGTATGAAAATTTTTTTCATGCTTGATGCAGACAATTATGTACTAATGAATTCATCGGAGCTTGTTGTATTTTATACACAAAAATGCAACCTTCCAATATATATTTCTCAACTAATTTCATTGTTCTCCGTTTTATGTCCTTGCAGACCTCATTGCAATCAGAAAAACAACGAGCTGATGATGCTGAAAACAAATTCGTGGAAGCTCAGCAAATAATTGAAGAAAGCCACAGAAAATTGCAAGAAAAAGATGGAAAAATACATCAGCTCAATGAATCTGTGCACAGGTTACTCTTTTTACGCTATATTACTCCTTTCAATCTTTTCTTCTGACTCCTATGTTAAAGGACTGCATAAAGTCTCTGCTGTAATATTTAGCAGGGATGTCAAGAAAATGTATAGGAATCAACAACTTTTTCCTGTGATTAATATAGTGGTCATATCAGAATTCAGAATCCCGTTTTTTAAAAATTCAAAACATCAAATATATTCTCTCGTTCTTCAGGAAACTTCATGGACATTTTTTATGTGAAAAATATTCTGGTGGAGGAACAATGGTCTGTTCATGGACCGTGACTCTTCTTCTAACTCCAGCTCTTCATTCATCCAAACAATAATTCCTTTTCTGAACACCTATTCAAATAGTCCATCCATCAGAAGATGGTTTTGTTTTGGATGAAGTGTTAATACCAATTAATGTTTGACTTCTGCTAATACCATTGATATATGCCTCTTGGGTGAATGGTATAGTAAAAATTGTTATAATATAACTGTATAAGTGAATCTAGTGAGGTTTAAATACCAATAAGGCATTAGCTTTAGCAACTTGTTGGACCGTTTCTGTATATTGTATACCAAGAAGTATGCTGATCATTTAAGTTGAAGAAAAATCTGAGATAATTGTATTTAATATGCGCATAATATATGATGCCTCTTTAAGTAGAGAATTATGTACAACAATGATTGAATAGAGAAATGGTCAACAACAATTATCATCGAACATAATGAGAGCAAAAGTAGTTACTAACGAAAGGATACAGTCAAGGTTTTAAAAACCAGTTTCATCTAATGTCTTGGTCTTAGGTCAGACTGGTTTTGTACCTGTACTATGCTGTGCTGATACATAACACAAATGATCAAGAGGATAGCATTTTTGGCAATTTTACGGTCAAAATAGGATTAAAATTAACCTACAATTGAATGAAAAGAACAAAAGATATTAAGTGACATCTTATCATATTACTTGGATGAACTTAGTAGGAGTCTTTACTACATCCAGAACAAATGTTGTTCATGAGCTAATATATGCATAATCAACTTAAGTTGATGTTGTACTTTTCAAGACACATTGGGAAGTCCTCTGAAGATATGATAATAATATCTCTCAAGATATGATATTAATATGTTGATGCCCACATGTATAAGCCTATAAGGTGCTATGGTCCACAATTTGCGCTAGAATAGCCAAACAGTAAAAACCACTAAAATTGGTACAACAACTTATAGTGGATGCATCATACATGTAAACATACAAAGTGTCATAAGATGTCTACATGTACTTTTACAATGTTGTTTGATATTTTTAGTCTTGCTTTTGCAAGCACCGTGGTCTTTGTCTTGAGTAGTATAGAATAAATTGGATTTGTAGATTTATCACACAATGTTATATTAAGTCTAGGAGGCATAAGTATTCCCATCGTCCCCTCCAGCTCTACTATTGCACCTTCTAGTTCTACTCATGTTGCTATTAATGTCACTTGAATCATAGTAGACCTCACAATGAATAACTTTATCAGAAGGCAAAGTGGTCTCATCATCTTTGTCTTCTTTTTGATAAAAAAAATAAGGGGTTAGTAGGAACTTTCTCCTTTGTTATGTCTTGGATATAAGAACTTTTCATTGCCTTTGACTTTCATCTTCATCCAGAGTTTGTTTTTCTTTTTAGCTTTTACCACCTTTGCTTAAGTTGAGGTTGCATACAAAAAGGTTGGAGGGTTATTGATGTAGTTGAGAATGAGTGGGGTGACTAAGATTTCTTGCTCCACATGGTCATTATCATCATTTTCTTCTTGTATTTATTGCATTGGTTGCTCTTATGCACCAATATTGATAGTGTCAATTAGTTGTTAAATATACTATGAGGAGCATAATGGATCTCTGTACTCATCCATGGTTACTTCTTCGTCAATTAAAGACCATTTTTACATCAATGGGTTCTTCTTGCGTGAGACAAATAATGAGCTAAATGGTTTAGCAACTTTCTTCAAGTTTTGCTCTTACACTTATTGCATAATTCACAACTTCAAACTCATATTATAGTACACATAGATCAATTTCTCTAGCCAATTATTGGCTAATCTATTATGAGCTTTTATTTGTTTCATGTGAACATAGAAAAATGGCATTCTTAGTTTTTCGACAATGATGTTTGTACTAGGGTTTTTAAATTTGGTTAATATGGCAGAACGAGATGTTTGTATTGATCTGAGATACATATGATATCAATATACTATGTGCCAATACGTTTACTACTAGTATAGTGTAGTCATGGATTGAAAAATGGTCAATACCAATTGGTACGTCTGTTATGTACCTGTTGAACTAATTGGTATCTTTCACACTAACTAATTTTGTTGATTTCTTTGACACCTTTCTCTCCTATTGCAAGGCTTAAGTTTGTTGAGTGCACTTCCATTTGGAGGTCTATTAAAATTGACACATGCATCACTCAAATATTCAAAATGTTTTAATATACGGTGATCTTGCAAAGAAAGTTTATATAGAGCAACTTTATTGCTATGTTTACTGGGATGAAATTATAGAGAGAAGGGAAAAAAAGAGGGGAAGGATTTGAGAAAGGAAGAGATTGTGGGTCATGTGGCCCAGCTCAGAAGGGAGAAAGAGGAATCGGCGACAAGCGGGTGAGCGAGTGAGCAGGCAGCATCGGCGAATGGGCTAGGCGGCAGCATCGGCGAATGGGCTAGGCGGCAGCATTGGCGAGCGGGAGAGGCAGCGAGCAGGTGGGCAAGGTAGTGCTAGTGGTCAGTGGTGAGTGGGCGAGCAGCAAGTGACAGCGGCGAGCGGGCGAGCAGCAAGTGACAGCGGCGAGCGGGCGGACGAGGGCCGAGCAGAGCTGCCGAGTGGGAGAGCACTGTCGAAGGAAGAATGGCCCTATAGCAAGTAATCATGCTAGCAATTTGTTTGATTTGGGCAGATTCTTATTTTTCTTTCCAGTTTCCTTCGTCAAATTTTTGTCCACCCTAGTAAATGAGGGAAAGAGCTAGAATCCATCCTTTCCCTTCTCTCTAAGTAAACAAAGTGTAAAAGCATATTGTAGAAAGGGAGGGAAAAGTATATAAACTAAAAAAAAGAATTTATGGTCTTAAACAAAGCCCTTAAGTATGGTTATCTAATTTGTTTATATCATGGTTTCAAATCTTGGTCCAGCGAGTCCCCTAACTGGTACGGTACTAGTATCATACCTGCGAACTAGGCGGCAGTGGGCTGAAGGCCCAAGCTTCCGGCGGCAGTGGAAGCCCAGCATTGCCCTCCGCCGTCCACCCACGAGCCGTGCTCTAATACTGACGTCCGGCACAGAATCTTATTACTAATTCCTTTGATCCTGTACCAAAGCATATCACTTCATATTTATTTGTGAAATTCCTTTTGCATTGTTACTTTTGGTGTTAGTATTCTTCTTATTGGGAGTGGTGTATGAAGCATCTCTATAATCAAAAGGTGTCTTGAAGAATAGTTTGTCATGAAAGATCTAAAAAAGCTTCAGCATTTATTGAGTACCTGAGTATTTGGATTGCTTATGATATGTTTAAGTATTTTTGTCCTAGAGAAAAATTTGATAAGGACATTCTTGAAGAGATAAAGCTTTTGTTTGCAAGCCTGCTAATTTTCCTTTCTTAGCTATTAGAATATTTAGTCTGATGATTGCTCTAAAGATGTTGACGCATCTAGATATTGTTGAGCTGTTAGGAAGTTAACTCATACCTTACTTTCAAATGCCCTGGCATATCCTTTGTTGTAGGATTGGTCCATCTATTTATATAAAATCTCAAAAAATATCATTGAAATGTTACTTGAAAATTTGCTATTGTCTATAGGGTTCCCTAGGCAACCATCTACATTACAAGAAACATGAGCACTTGAAGGTAGAGACTTGTATGCACAAGATGAACCTATGACCATGCACTGGGACAATCAAACAACAATGTATTTTGCAAGTAGTCCGATCTTACTGAGCACGTTGACTACCAACTTATTAGCGACGATTAAGAAGATCTACATTTCTTTTACAACTTTTAAAAATCATCTTGATGAGATGTTCATTAGAGCACTTGTTTTTACTCAAATTATTACTTCATTTATGGAGTTGGGCATCTTAACTTATAGTTTATTTTTAAGCATACCATGATGCTCAGCATATTTTTCTCCTGTTGTCTATGTTCACTCAATTAAGATGTGAAAATTGTTTTGCTTAGTACACAGTTTGCCTCCTTGCCAAGATTGAGTATTAGTTAAAATGTCCTTTACAAATCCATTCATTATTTGTAAGACATCCTTCATCTTAACTAGGCTTGAAGAGAAGTTGTCCAACCTAGAGTCAGAAAATAAAGTGCTTCGTAAGCAGGCTGTATCCATGGCACCTCATAAGTTGCGCTCAAAATCAACACTGCAGGTGAGTGTAATTAGTTTTGGTGCCGGATTCGAGGATGTCGCATAGTTTATTGTAATAAATCCCATTTGCTGGTTGGTTGGCAGAGGAGCTTTCAAAATAGTCATGCTATTAGTAGCGAGGCTTTAACACCTGTAGTAAGTTGAACTGTCTCTCCTTTTTCTGTCTGTTACTACTTTAAATGAGAAAATTCAACTTATTTGTTAAATTAAATAAATATATGTTTTAGGAGCCATCCGGAGCATCATTCAATATGAGGGATAACTATGAAGTGGATGACAAGCCACAGAAATCTCTGAATGAGAAACAACAGGTTGAATAACTGGCTTTAAGGTTTGTTACTTTGTCTTTCTTGTTCTTGGCACTAAATTTACAAGTCAAGCTGCTATTACAGGAAAATCAGGAAATACTGATCAGGTGTATAGCGCAAGACTTAGGATTTGCAGGGAAAAGACCTGTTGCTGCTTGTATTACATACAAATGCCTTCTTCAGTGGAGATCTTTTGAAGTTGAGCGCACTACTGTTTTTGATCGTATCATTCAGACAATTGGTCATGCTATCGAGGTTTGAATTTTGAAGTTTGAACAACTGTTTCTATTCGTATTTACCCTTTCGCAAAATATGTTGTTAATATGTGAGATATTTCTTTATATGTTTAAGACCCAGGATAGCAATGAGACATTGGCCTATTGGCTATCCAATGCTTCGACTTTACTGTTGCTACTCCAGCGTACGCTGAAAGCAAGTAGTGCAGCGGGCATGACTCCACAGCGGCGACGGACGTCCTCTGCTAGTCTCTTTGGAAGGATGAATCATGTATGAAAATGCTTACTTTACATTCTATAACAGATCAGGGACACTTTTTTATTCTGCACAAGTGTTTCTTAGAGTTTCAGGGGTACCCCACCAGGAGTGAACTTGTCTTTTGTTAATGGAACTTTGACTGCTGGATTAGACAAATTGCACCAAGTCGAAGCAAAGTACCCTGCTTTACTATTCAAGCAGCAGCTTACTGCATATGTAGAAAAAGTTTATGGTATGATCCGGGATAATTTGAAGAAGGAAATATCTCCCTTGCTTGCTTTGTGCATTCAGGTATTTGTTGTCTAATCTAAACTAGGTCCGTAAAGATGTAATATTTCATCTCATAATGCTAATGCTTGTATTGTCAATTGATATTGTTAAAGTTTGGAAATTATTTTCTGTTTTAGTTTAAGTAATTTACTTCTATTACATGCCTTTGTGTTGCTATGTAAAGGTTTAATCGTCTACATATATAATGTAGGCCCCACGGACTTCAAGAGCTAATCTATCAAAAGGATCTTCCCGCTCAGTAGCAAATTCTCCTGCACAGCAAGCTCTCATTGCTCACTGGCAAGGGATTGTTAAGAGTCTTGATACTTTCTTGCACACATTGAAAGAAAATCATGTCAGTTTATTCTCTATGTGCTGAATTTTTAAAATAAACATTTTCTTGGTCATGGATAATGTTTATCTCATGGTATTAAAAAATCGATCTATACCAGATGGTACTAGTGCAATGTCGATTCCCTATATAGTACTTAAAACCTTAGTTCATCTTAGTCAAAAACTGTCATAAGGGTAGGAAGTTCAATTCAGCTTAGCTTAGTCATGTTTTTTATGTTTCTGGTCCGTATTTTGACTTCTTGTTGTGTTTCTGTGGTACGTTAAACTTGATTTATTTTTCTGCTGTGTTTCCTTGCGTGTTCAGGTGCCTTCCTTCTTAGTTCGTAAGGTGTTCACTCAGATATTTTCTTTCATTAATGTGCAGCTATTTAACAGGTAATTTTTCTAGAATTAAACTAGTTTCTGAAGACTTTTGTGGTGTATGGGAATGATTGATTTAAGTTCTTTTCTGCTTCAGTCTTCTGTTGAGGAGAGAATGCTGCTCATTTAGTAATGGAGAATTGTTAAAGCAGGATTAGCTGAACTGAGCAATGGTACTATAAAGCAACTCATGAGGTAAGTTAGGTTCTCTCAGATCCAAGTTAATCATTTAGTAGATTCGAAACAAATGGTTCAATAATTAGAAATTTTACTGTTTTTTCAGCATCCAGAATTTGTTATTTATAATAACATAGTTGTACTTGATGCTAGGCCAAACCAATTTGTTACTTCAGCCGGTTCCTCATGAACTACTTTCGATCACACCTAGCAAATAGAGAGAACGAAAAACGCAATAACTAGTTGAGAATTTTAGAGGAATTAAAAGATTTATATAAAAATCCATTGGCTTTCATCTGTGGTTGCAACTAGTAAGATTAGCAAAAACTTGTAAGATATATCTCAATAACAATTGTGTCTTTGCTAAATTTCTGAGACTGGTTCAATAAACTAAACCACTTGTTAATAACTGAACTCAACAGAAACCAGGAGAATATTAAGATATTTGTTATGCTTTTGAAAGTGAATTTAAGAGATAAAAGAGCTATGAGAGGATAATTTTTTTGGTATAGATGAATGTCAGAGGGGGAACTTACAGGGGCAAGCTGGGATTATTTTATCTATTTGTCTTAATGTTTTAGTTTTTTGTAAAGGGTAAGATAGTAAATATATACTGAAAAGATACTAATGTCCTTGATTTTTAACTATTCATAGAGGCTAAATAACAAAAATATTTCAAAACATTGATTTTAGCTCAGGCGGGTCATGCCATCTTGAACTGAGCTTAATCACACTATAGGCCATGCTGAGCTTGGCCTGTATGCTTGAAAGAGTCGGCCCATGGAGGGGGGAATGTGGCTCATTTGTTATTCTAAATTTTATATTTCAGAATATCAAGATTTTAATCCGATCAAAAAAGTAAATAAAATACAATAAGTAAAATAGGAGGTTAGAATGTTAAGTAAAATAGGAGTTTTTTTTTTCAAAGAAACAAACATTTATTAAAAAGGGTTAAGGCCTTGCGGCCTCAGCATAAAAGATCCTGGCTAGCCCCTCACGCCAACTATTTCTCCAAATCATATATTGGAGAAAAATAAATTATTATTCCTTCAGGAATAGAAGGAAAATAATAATAATAAAATACCCTATTGTTCATTAGACTTCTCAATCAAAATTTTATATTTCACAATATCAAATTTTCAATCTAATCAAAACAGTAGATAAAATGTGATTAGTAAAATAGGAGTTTAGAATGGTAGAATCTAGAGGTGTTATTCTCATGTGAGTTAAATCTGAACTGAAAGGACACGAACATGAAGAAGTTGATTAGTACTTCTTTCGACAGCAAGCAATGAAAGCTAAAGAAGGAGAAAGGACGATGAAAAGAGAAAAATCATCCCCAATGGACGGAATTAATTTCAAAATGGTTGAAATCATCTTATGTTAATATGTGATGGACAACAGATCACTGCTTGTCGGCGGCTCATAAGAGCCGCATCACGCATGCGACTGAATGTCCAGCATTGAACCTGGCCCATGGCGTATTGAGCTAGTGTTCAGTCCAGCATTGAACCTGACCCATGGCATATTGAGCTAGTGCAGCTCGCAGACAGATTAATTCTAACTTTGATCCATGTGCAAACATGAGGACGATTAAATGGTTAATATAGTGATCATATTGATAGTTATCGTCAAACACATCTGACTAGTGTTTTTGTTCCTTTCATTGATACGTGAGTAGCTTTACACTTTTAAATTGTGAATGTCGGTGTCCTAGAGGCATGATATGGCTTCCTTACACTCGTTCGTTGATTAACAAGTATTACAACTATGTTATCAAGTCTAATAAATTCATTATTCATTTCTATTTCCCGATTGCAGTACGCAGGTTCAGCTTGGGATGAACTAAAGCATATAAGACAGGCTATTGGATTCCTGGTAATGATATTCTCTTCATTTCCTTGTACTAGTGTATTTTACCTCAAAAATTGTGGTTTTGTTATTTTAGTGTAAACATTGTAGCCTTTTCAAGAAAAAGGAAGCAAACTACTGTAGGTTAAAGACTAGAAAGAAACCATACTTCATACCAGACACCACTAGCGAAATGCACTTGTACCCCTAACCTATAGAAACTAGTGTGAACGTGCTAATAGTCCAAGCAAAGTAACACACTCTGCAACATAATCATCATAGTGTATACTATTTCCAATTTCAACATAATGGACTGAATAACACTGCTCTAACTGGACAATGTCTTAAGTAGTTATATATTTTGTTTGACTAGTGATGCACAAGTGTCGGTCAGAGTCATCAATTTATTATAGAAATCAACACCTAACAACGCACCATGCAATGTGTAATTAGAGTTCTAACTGTACCTAAAAGTTCAATAGCAACTCCATTTATTTTCAAGTTAAGAATCTGATCATGAACTATGGCATCTTCAGGTCATCCACCAAAAGCCAAAGAAGACATTACATGAGATAACCCATGACCTTTGTCCGGTGAGTAAAACCGTCTAATGTTTCCTAGTGCTTCTCTCTGATCCACTTTGAACATCCAACCAGGTTTAGTTAATGCTTTTGCAGGTCCTTAGTGTGCAACAATTGTATAGGATAAGTACAATGTACTGGGACGATAAATATGGGACGCATAGTGTGTCCCCTGAGGTATGATAACTATATATTCATAGTAAGCAATTCATGTTATGGCAATAATAAAATGGAGGGATGCAGACGTAGTATAGCTGATTTTTACTTTTTCATTAGGTTATATCAAATATGAGGGTCTTGATGACGGAAGATTCAAATAATCCTGTGAGCAACTCATTCCTATTGGATGATGACTCAAGGTGGAAAATTTTACTTCCTAATCTAATTTCATTTCTACTTTGAGAAAGAAATAAAATCCATGCTTGTGCCTGTATAATCATATCAATTTGCATCTTTTTAGATATATTGGTCTGCTCATATACCATGTTTTGTGTACAGCATACCGTTTTCTGTTGATGACATATCGAAGTCAATGGAATCTATCGACGTATCTGATGTTGAGCCACCGCCACTTATTCGGGAGAACTCAGGCTTCACGTTCTTGTTGCCACACGTCGACTAATATTTGTTCTACTCTGCCTAGAAATGTTCAAGTGTGCATGTTCCTTTGCTTGGAATGTTGGCACATTCAAGCTAGTTTTTGTAGGTGTAGGATTTGAATCGTGTCAGTGAGGCCTCTCCTTGTAACATTTAATGTAGTATAACTTTCTAAACGAGAAATGTTGTTCAAGTTCCATACTGAGGGAAACTTAACGTTTAAACTATTTGAGATTCCAGGGCTGCAAGCTCAGCATCCTTTGTCTTAGCTCTGTCTTGCTATACGAAGGGGCGTATCACGTATGCTTGCACTTCCAATAACTCATTATTCTTTATGGCTCTTTACTGTACTAAGCATCTATAATGGGTCAGTAAAAAGGAAACTCGGTTCTTTGGCACTCTGGCTGGCTTACAGTTCAGAAGAATATACCCTAGAAAAAACTAAGCATCTATACAAAATAGGATAAAATGTGCATGCCAGATCAAGAAATTGGATAGGACACAGAATTATGCAAAAAGAATTACCTGTGTGGGCAGATAAGTTTATAAAAAAAAAAAAAATGCTCAAACACTTAACAACTAGAGCTAATGACTTTTCGTCAAACAACTCTAATGAGAGTCCCTTCTGGGTTGTCACTTAGCTTTGATGCCTTCATAGCAATGCATAAGTAATTTTTTACGATTGCATTTTGGTTTACTCTTTTTACGGTTGCATTTTGTGATCCCAACATGATGAATCTTTTTTTGTTGAAAACTAGAGTGGATAAGTCTCTTGCTAAATCTTAAGCTTGAATTGGTGTCTATCTCTGAGAAACTTCAAGAGTTGTGCCTGGCTACATCTCCGAGGAACTCCCTTTCATTCTGCCAAATTTATCACACATCCAAGCAAAAACATTAGGGCCTTTAATTTGGTAATGTTGACATGTTCCTTGCCCCTTAGATTGTGCCATTTGAATTTGGCACCGCATTGCCTAGCAACGAAAATGCAACGAGGAGAGAGCATCCACAAAGAGAGGGGGTCGAATCAGTGTAGAAATAAGAGAGCTGAGCTCATCTATTTATAGGGGAGGACACCAGCACTCTTTCACCGTTAAATTAAAAACCAAAATAAATTAATTTAAATTAAATAGACATGTCTCTTGATTAAAATTATTAATAAAATAAATAAATTCAGGCCAAAAATAAAAAACAAAATAAGGAGAAGGAAGTTAGCTGGCCCAACTTAAACAGAACCCATATTCATGATAAGACGCAAGCCCGTCCCTCATCATCCATAGTACCAAAGACTATTATCATATGTTGTGGTAACGTACCTTGTATTTGATAGTCACCATAAGTTTTTGCTGGTCAAAATGATGCTTTCCCCGCGCTATCTACGATGGTCACGATCATCCACATTTGGCGGGAAAACTGCAGTCAGGAATAGATTATCCCGCCACCAGATATTTTGTTGCCGTGCAAGTGGAAGATAACAATACGACTTTCCCGCGCTATCTATGTTAGAGCAAGGGCATGTTCGACTTTTCGCATAAAACTAACGCTACATGGTAACGTCGCTTCCGTTAGCGTCCTGTCCGCCCACACCGCGCTCGTGGCTCTCGTCCCTCCCGAAGACACGCGTCGCCTTGTCAGTGGCTCTTCCAAGAAATACGGATTAATGTGAGCTAAAGGATTAGAGCAGAGGAAAGCGAGCAGCGAGATGAAAGAAAACAGAGTACAACCTGGCGCCCACTTCTATAAGAATTCTAAAATCCCCGATGTTTCCGCTTGATCGATCGATTTATTTGCTGATATCTCTGATATTGTATGAAATTTGTGCATTTCTGTGATATTTTCTCGCAATTTTTTGGGTGACCATTTTGGTTCAACGAGCGGCTGTGGCAGTGAAGGAATGCTAGCAGTGGAAGAGGGTAAGATGAACAGTGGCTGCCAGCAGAGCTGTGGGGAAAGCAGCGAGGAGGAGCTATCGGTGCTCCCCCGGAATACCAAGGTCATTGTCACTGGCAACAACAGGACCAAATCCGTACTCGTCGGCTTGCAGGGGGTTGTCAAGAAGGCTGTCGGCCTCGGCGGATGGCATTGGCTGGTAATGACTTCTCCTATCCCAAATTGAATAGCTAATTGGGTTCTTGATGGGAAAAGAGAGGTTTTTTCCAAGGTTCACGTAGGGCTGGCTACATAATTTGATTCTTCTTTCATGAGAAGGGGAATTTTTTATTTTTCTGCTGAATATGACAAGTATTTGGTATATAACTCAATTCCAAATGATTGTGTCGTTTATATTAACTTTTTCTTGCAAATCTTCTTCATTGATGCTTTGAAATTACCGGTGAATTCACGGGGTTTCACCACCCTGCAAGAAGATTTCATTTTAGTGATTTTCTTTTCTGTTTAATTTGGTGGACCAATTTCAGCATCTGCATTCGAAATTTAGATAACGACTGTTTAGCTTTCAATTATCCTAGATTCGCCTGTGGCATTTGACTGATGATGCATCTCCTTTAGTATAACATTTTTTTGTTCTCATTTTACCTCCTTTTTGGGAGTGTTATTCGATGAAATTTATGAGGTACTTAGTGGAATAATAAGCTACTCTATAGTTCTACATCCATATAATCTGCACGCAATATCTGACCTGAAAATTGTGTAGTTTTGGTGTCGCTATTGTAATAAGTTGATTCAGTTGACTGCAAATTTGCTAACTCTTGTGACTTTTGGTAAAAATACAGATTCAAACTTTTTTGTAGCCATGTGCCGTAGTATATGCCATTTCCTTTGGCTTAGGTCGAACAAATGGAAAAGTTCTTTTTGTTGGTGCATCAGACATGTAACTGACCTGCTGGCTGTTATAAATTTAAGTATTATGCTAAAATCTGAATTCTTTTGAAGAAATTATGTTTTTGTTTTTTTGTTCATATTCTTGCTTATGCAAGGTAGAAATATGGACCCATTTTACCTCTGTATTGTCTCTTTGGGTTTAGACAATGTTTATGTTTAACCATTTTCAAGGTTTATAAGTGTAGATGTCCTAATGAATTTCAATTCTATTTCCAGATGAAGAATCATTTTGTTTCTTTTTGCATTATACAACATGACTCATCTGTTTTTTCTGCTTGGTTAAACAGTCATAACTAATTTTTTCTGAGTATCACGAAACGCTGACTTTTTTAATTTGTATTTTTCACCATTTTTGTGGTTCTGCTTTATGTTTTGTGCTGCTTCATTTATTTTCAGTGAGTGCATGCTATACTTGTCATCATCTTTATTGCTGATACACCATATTGCATTTTCTTTTGTTCTATGCTAATCTTTTATATGCTATCACCTTCGAATTGCAGCTATTCTTTTGACTATTACCGATGCTGCAGCGTACTCGAATTTAACATTCAAATTTGAAATTTCAGGTCTTGACAAATGGTATAGAGGTCAAGTTGCAAAGGAATGCACTTAGTGTAATTGAAGCCCCTACAGGCATTGAAGAAGATGATCAGGTGGAATGTAATAGCAGGCAATGGAGTAGCTTAGGTATTGGATTGGAATCCATTTGGTGTAGTAAAATAAAAGCATGAAGTTAACCTAGTTGTTCTTTTATTTTTTTTTTCTTTTTACTAAAATAAGACGATTTACATTAAACGACACCGGGAAAATTGCCAATCTCTCATCCTTTAGCTAGTGTGTAACATAATATGGCATGAAAATCTATTATAAATCCCTAGACTGATTTGTTTGACTAGTTTACTGGTATACTAATGGTTAGCTTACTCGTTATCCCCTTTCCTTGATGCTCTTTTGTTGTTCTTACTTGAGCATAAAAACCTAACATCCTTAGCTTATTCTTATAACTAAAATAAGCAAATAAATTTTCAGAAGTATCTTTCTCTAGTATAATCAGTTATCTTTGTATGCCTTTGCCAAATCTTCTTGACATTACTTTTGCTGTAACCACTTCTTTCAGCTTTTGATGATGCACAACTACAAAAAACTGTAAGCTCCAGGACTAGGCACCATAAAGGATCTTCTAATAAATCACTGAGCTGGCCTCACTCTTCTGATTCACAATCTAAGGGATCAACATCGTCCTCAATGGGCACCACGGTAAGATATTAATTTATGATTGAATTATTTCACATAAAACCTGGTTCATCATGTGTACTGGTGATTATTGTCCAGCTGGTGGAAATTTGTGTTTGCATCAGTTTTGTCATTCATTTCTGTACAGAATATATGATGTTCTTATTCATTCAGATAACCACTGCTTATCATGTATATACTTGATATTTGGTTGCTGTAGAAAGTTGACATGAGCAAGTTGGAAACCAAAGCACTGAGGAAAAGGATATTGGAGACACTTCAATCTTGTAAGTTGCATTCTCTTGACTACGAAATTGCATACTTGTATTGCATTTACATGCAATATTCTATTTTTCTTTTCTTGAAACTCTATTGTTTTCCACTGCAACAGGTGGATATCAGTCCTAATCCATCCAAGGAGCAATTAGTTGAAGTTGTCCAAAGGCATTTCATGTCGCAGGTAAGGATGCGCTATATACTCTTTGCATGAGCAATATTTTCTGCCTAGTGGCTTTAGTGGAAAAATTGAAATAAGCTCCACTCATATTGTCTGAATCCAATTGCTTATGGTCTTCTAAAGCAATTGGACGAGTTGCAGGTTATTCCAGGATTTGTGCAGGCTGCAAAGAGACTGAAGACTGTCTGCAATTGAGCCTAAGGGTAATTGTTCCATACCTTGCTGTGATGCTGATGCTCAAGTTTGTTTTCGGAGCTTGCTATCTAGTGGATTACTAGGTTCCAAGCCTAGTGTTGTATTATGTGAATGCCTGGCACAGATGACTTGTATGGTTTCGACCATACACTGCCAATTCACTACTTGAGAAGAAACGGATATTCACTGTGGTCAATGACTTGACATGGCTTAATGGAACAGAGTATGTAATTGTCATGGCTTTGATTGTTATCATGTTATTTAGTGAAACAAGTGCATAAAGGACTCTCTGATCATTCATTTGCCAACAAGGGAATAACATTCAAAGAAAAAAAGGTATGAAGGAATATGATGATAGTATGATAGCTCAGTATATTAATCAGTAGCCATTAATCATTGTAGAGTTGATAAAAATATCCAAAAGTATCAATATTCATGTAATGACTAATGAGTCATCTCTTTGAGAATTTGTCTATATATATGAGATTAGTAAATAGGTTAAGTTTGAGTTGAATTTAAATGAGTTATTAGTTGTAGTGACACGATCCATTTTTACTCTATGAAATATGAACCTAACCAACCTACTTGAAATTAACCAACCAACCTGGACGCTCCTTGTGAGCAATCTCAGACTCCTCCCCGAGCAACAGAGAGTCTGAATCATAAGCGGGGAGGGGGAGAGATCGAGAGTGCGGGTTTCGTAGAGTGAACAAAAGGACAAACAAGAACTAATTTCACTTCTGTTTAGTTTGCGAGGCAAAAGTAGGAATTTTTGGTGGCGGCAGAGGGGCGAAGCTGCGGAAAGAGGCAAAAAAGTCGAGTCTTGGGGGGGGGGGGCGGAGGGGGGGGTGAGGATGACGCCGGAAGGGGTAGGAAACCCGGCGTGGAAGGAGCGGGAGAAACAACAAGCGGCGGGCGATCGCCGCGAAGATCTTCGCCGGGCTGCGGGCTCAGGGCAACTACAAGCTCCCGAAGCACTGCAACAACAACGAGGTCCTCAAGGTACTCCAAGCCGCGAGGCTGGGATGGATCGTCGATGAGGACGGCACCACCTACCCGCAAGGTACGCACTCGCTCCCCCCTCCATCAATTTGTCTTTCTTCTGCAGATTGGGGCGCTTTCGTGCCGAGTTGTGGTTTTGATGATAGAGCGATCTCGTTTTCCAATCTTGGATCTTTTATCGACAGGGGTTGTAAGCCTCCCTTCCACCTCCGGAATCTACGACGGCGGTAACTCTGCCGGAATAAGCCCTTGCGCCTCCTCTCGCCCTGCTGAGCCCCACTCTCCTCCGCTTTCCCTAGCCCTTCGTCGTTGTCCTTCCCCAGCCCTACCCGAATTGACAACGCCAACAACCCCAGCGTCAACCCCTCCTGCCTCCTCCCCTTCCGCCTAAACCTCTCACCGCCCATCCCCCCTCCACGCATCTCCAACAGTGCCCCTATAACTTCACCCCTCTCCTCCCCCCACCGCCTTCCGGCCACCTAAGGCAATGAGAATTACATCCGAGTTGGATCAAAACGCATTCCGCTGCTCGACGTTTGCTGCCTCGGCCCCGCCAGCCCCACTCGTGGCCGCCACTATAAGCACCCTGCAACGATACCCAAAAGCGACAAATTCGATGCGGCGTCCACCGTTAGATTCTGGCCGGTGGCCTTATGAAATGATATGGGCCTTATGGCTTATTGGGCCTATAATTTTAAGATACTCTATACATTGTAAAGAATAATATAATTATATTTTGATATTATAAATGAATATAATTGGACCAAACAACTTACACCTTCTACCTAATAAGAACAATAATTAACAACTTAGTTACAATCAAACATAACGAGAAGAAAAATACAAAAACATTAAAAGAATACCTTAAACACGACTCAGAAAATTAAAATATCATTAAATGAAAATGTAAAGCAAACCTAAACTAGTCTGGCTTAGGTTTAGCATTACACTGTTTAAATTAGAATTGGTTTTATAAACCTTTCATTTTACTAAAACACAGCCACATATGGTATGATTCGCTTATTAGTTAGGTCTTAATATAACCCATCAATCAGTGTAGCATGCGTATCTCTAAAATCAATGACCTAATATATGAGGTTAAAAGTGAATTTTTAAGTGATTTCTTATATGAATGAAAATAGTAATATATTATTTTTTAATACTATATATACTTTTATAAAATATGTATACATTCTAATTTGAGTAGGGCAATTGCCGGTATACATAAATTTGCAGAGGCTTCGAAGAATGACTCTCACACCTATGTCAACGCACAAGAAAATGAACAAGATTTAACTTTTTCAAACACTATATAATTTTTTTTTCCCGGCAAATAAGGTGTTTATTGAAGTTTTAAGATAATACATTACCTATGCTATAATTGGTCTAGTTAATACATTGACTAGTTACACAAATTTTCATTATGATATCTCTCTTGATAAGGGTAGTAACATATACAGTACAATAAAAAGGATATTACCAACAGAACAACACAACAAATTATACCATTGACATAACTACTTCTAGCTTCAAGAACCAGTTTTCCATATCAAATTGTGGTGTCTTTAAGAACCAGTTTTCCATATCAAATTGTGGTAAGCTTAGAAAAGTCAGATTCCCAAGAGGTCCTGAGTTCAACATGGAGAACGATAATAAAAAGAGGACCTTAGAGTGAACATCATCTAGAACACATCGCAATATCTGAATTTGGTCTCGACGTCTATCTTTAAAAATGCAATTGTTATGCTCCTTCCAAATATGATATATAAGAGCAATAATTGAAAGTTTCTGCACCACAGAAATATTTTTTGATTCATGTCATGCGTTGCTATCCAAATTCAGGAATGCATGCCAGGATTCAATATTTCGTGGTATATTACACATTAGTTTGATGAACCCTCAAGCTCTAGTAATAGTGGGACAAGCAAAAAACAGATGGAACATTGATTCTTCATGAGAGTTGCAAAGAGGGCAGGTCTTGTCATTGATAATACCCCAATTTTCCAATCTATCATGAGTACCAAGGCATTTGAGACAGAGTAGCCAAACTATAAATGAAAACCTTGGTATTCTTCCATTGAACCACACCATATTAGACCATGGCATTGAGGCAGGGTGGTTTAATCCATCATACGCAGATGAGATACAAAATTTACTAGAGGATGAAGGTTTCCAATAAACTTTATCTTCTTTAAGAGACTAGTCAATAGGAATATTATTGAAATTTCTAAAAAGATCGAGCATGGCTGTGGAGCATAATGTAGGGATTCTCCATTCACTGTTAATAATCAGAGAACTAAGAGATACATCCCTACCAAATGGGATAGTGCAATGAAAGTCCTGAATTGAATTCCATAAAATTTGAGAATCAAACCAAGGATCCAACCAAAGTTTAATAGATTTCCCATTGTGATACGAAAGGAAATCATTGTCTTGCAAGTATCTCTAAGATCTAGGATACTTCTTAGGCACCAAGAGACCCACTGAGGAATACAAAAAGTCCAAGTTAGTCCTTACCTAAGTAGTGCTGGTGTATCCATTTGACCCATAGTGAGGATTTTCCTGTTGCTAGGTTCCAAAGGTGACGCATAAGGAAAGCAGAGTTAAGGACCTTAATAGTTAATATCCCTTAAACCCAACCCACCAGAACTAAGAGGCTTAGTCACCATCTCCCAAGACACCTTAGTAGTCCTCTTATTTGGACCTACAGACCATAAGAAGTTGCCCAACATGGAGTTTAATCTAGAGACCACACTTGCCGGAATTTGAAAAATGCTACACCAGTACATGATATTGCCATAGCAAATAGAGCAGATAAGTTCAATCCTCCCAGCATAAGAGAGCACCTTGCCTTTCCACATTGTGAGGCGTCTTGATATTTTTTCAAGCAAAGGCATGCAATCTCTAAAGGATAATCTAGTGCTCTTAACTAGTACACCAAGGTAACGGAAAGGGATAGTGCCATCATTAATGCCAAGAGTCTTAATGACTTGGTCCTTAATAGTTTTATTGCACGAGGCGAAGAAACATTGAGACTTTTCATTGTTTAGATGTAAGCCTGATTCCATTGCAAATTGATTAAGGACATTCTTAACAGTTTGGGCAGATCTTTCTGCAGCTTTGCAGAAAATCATAACATCATCTGCGAATTGCAGGCTAGTTATTTTTGGATTGTTGCAGCTTCGGTGAGCTTGTATATTCCCCAGCTATTCCTTGTTCAATAAATTTGTGAGATGTTGCATGACAAGGATAAAGATGTAAGGGGCCATTGGGCATCCTTGTCTTAGCCCCTAGTTCCTTTGAAAAAACTAGTATCTTAGCCATTTATACTAATAGTGAACGTTGGCAATTCGATGCAAGTCAAGATTCTTTCAGTGAACCATGTGGGAAAGTTGTAAGTATTAAGAGAACATTCAACAAAGTCCCATCTAACAAAGTCATAAGCCTTTTGCAGATCAATTTTAATAGCTATGTCTGGATTTTTAGAATAGATGTTGTAATGGCGCACTAGTTCACAAAACAACAAAATATTTTCCTGAATTGAACGTCCTTGGATAAAGGCATGTTGGTTTAGATCAATAATTTCAGGAAGCATGCATTTAAGTCGGTTGGCCAAAACTTTGGCAATAAATCTGTAGATTAATTTACAAAGTAAGATTGGCCTATATTCAGCAAAGGATGACGGGTTTGGGATCTTCGGGACCAAGGAGATATAGGCTAGGTTCACTTGTTTGAGCAACTGTCCATGGGTAAAAAAATTGAAATTGCCGCTGAGACATCCACCTTAATAATATGCCAGCATGCTTTGAAGAAACCTGCATTGAAACCATCGACTCCAGGGGCTTTTGATATATTTGCTGAGATTACCACTTTATCAATTTCCTGTATTGACATTGGCTTATTTAATATCTCATAAGCTGTGTTTGAAAGAGACTTTTGAACATCAATGGATGGTGGCAGTCGTTCCTCTAATCGGGGGGCCCAACAGATTTCCATAAAAAGATATGGCTTCTTGATGTATGTTATCTCCAAATGTAAATTCTCCTTGTGCATTTTTGATGGAAATGATAGTGTTCCTCATACGTCGTGTCTTTGCTAGATTGTAGATATATGAAGAGTTTGTATCCCCAAGGGAAATGCATTGGTCCCTTGATTTTTTTTGCTTTAAAGCATATTCTTCCTCTACCCAATAATTAGCTAGATTTTGCTTGCAAATTTTCTCTTTTGAGTGAAGGTCTTCATTTGTTGGATCATCCTGGATAGCATCCTGAGTCTTGCTTAGCTCATTGTTGAGCGATAAAAATCTATCATTCTTCCTACGCCTCATCTCGGATGCCCACCGTTTGAGAGCTTCCTTAACCATTTTTAGCTTTGGAGTTAGAATAAACATGGGGGTGCCTTGTATGTTCTTCTTCCATACATTCGCCACCACTGCATACATATCCTCATAATTAGTCCAGTAATTAAAGAAGCGGAATTTGACCCCTTTGGTACTAGATCCCTGCTGAAAGAAAAGCAAAGCTGGAGAGTGGTCTGACACATTTGGTTGTTCAAAGATAGCTTCAGCATTAGTAAAAGTTTCAATCCATTTCTTATTAGCAATTATTTTGTCTAATTTGTACCAAATTCGCTTTTCCCATTGTTTAGAATTCGACCAAGTGTGGAAGGCCCCCTCCATTTGATGTCGCACATCTCTAAAGTAGATAACATCTCCCAATTATACATCATCCCGGATATTTTGGGCTGATGGCCTCCCAGCTTCTCATCGTGATTGAATGCCATATTGAAGTCACCCAACACCAGTGAGGGAGTGTGCAAGAATGAGATAGAATTAAGTTCCAAATAGATCTACGAGAAACCTTCGAATATAAACCGTATATAATAAACATAGTAAAAAAGAAAAATCACCTTGGGTTGAACACACGGAGCCTGAAACCACCTGGTTAGAGGTATTCTGGATGAAGATCTGATATGCTGAGGGGTCCCAAAGTCACCAAATTCTACCGCCAAGACAAGTTGAATAATTGCATAAGTAATTCCAAGGAGGCAATATATGTTCAATAATGGATCTATTGTTAGATTTTGTAATGCGGGGTCTCAAGGATGCACACCATTTTTATAGAGTAAGTTCTAATATAATCCAGAAGTGCATGGTGCTTCCTTGTAGAATTGAAACCTCGAAGGTTCCAATAGAGGATTGGATAAAGGTTTTTTATCATTGGATGTTGGATAAATCCAGACCATCGCTCTTAGGGCCCGATGAGATAGTTTTTGCTATGTTTTCAAGGCAATCCTCTCTGACTAGCTGGACAGATTTACCTTTCCCTTTTCTTAGCTTCCTTTGTTTAGTCTTGAAGGTAGAGATTATCTCCACGACACTGGATGGGGCCACATCTAATCCCAAATGAGATGTAGAAGCTGGGATCGTATGGGGGCCATGTTCCAGACTGGGAGCATCATTTGACGCATCAATCAAGACTATAAGATTGTTTGGTTAGGGTGGATTAGGAGAATTACTCAGAACTGTAAGGCTGTTAGGATCAGGAGCATCGCTCAAAATAGTAGACCTGTCATACTGGGAAAGAGCAGGGCGTTGAGTTTCCACATGGTCATGCAATTCTGGTTCCTGAACAAAATCCACGGGGGGATCTCTCTCCGAGGTCAGAATGCCAATTAAATGGGCATGATTTACAACTTGTTTATCGTTATTGTTTACTTCTGAACCAATATGAGAGTCCTTGGATTGTTTAGGGACCCATACTTGCCCAGTGGAGGTAACGATTTTATAGTTTTTTGCTGCATGTCCAAATAGTTTACAATGGTCACAAGATGGGGGAGACCACTCGTATTCAAACTTTATAAGAACTCCATCTCCATTGATGGACACCAGCAGTTGATCTAATAGGGGAGCCCTAGCAGCCATTTCAATGCAAACCCTAGCAAACCCAAGCCTTGATCTAGTTGTTGTTGCCTGATCCATGTAGTGTGGAGTACCCAGCGCACTAGAAATTTGTCCAATAATGTTTGGTGACCACTAGTGTAGAAATCTACCCTTTCTAGAGATTCATTTAGAGACCAAGTTTTTAAGATCAAAATCCGACGA
This sequence comes from Costus lasius, assembly GCA_027563935.2. NCBI lineage: Eukaryota > Viridiplantae > Streptophyta > Magnoliopsida > Zingiberales > Costaceae > Costus > Costus lasius. The sequence continues at coordinate 133,240,088 of CM050446.2, read as the reverse complement.
AGCACATACCATGGGCCATGCTCCAAATTGATTGTTTGTCCTCATCATTATCGAACCTAAATAGTATGAATCCCGATGGAAGCGAGTAAACATCCAGACCCCCTTTGATATGAAAAAATTATCCCGGAAAGTACCCAATCGGGATGAGATCTGGTTGGGTACCCAAATCTTACAAACACGAATCTCAAAGCTGTATGCACACTTTCCGAGACAAGCCTCACTTACGCATCCAGCGCCCCCTTCCTTAGCAGCATTTTTGTTCGTTCCATTGGATAGTGCCCCCTTCCTGTGCAGCGATCGCCGCCCCCTTTCTGTGCAGCGACAATCTCCTCCTCTCCCAAGTTTTCAATCTCCGACGGCGGACTCACTTCTCCAGCAATATCAGGAGGTATATTATTTTCCTAAACATTCTTTGTTACCCTAAATGTTATTTGTTAGCGTAAACCCTAGCCGTAAATAGTCATTGCACTGGAAGGGATGACTGCCATTTTAGATCTGATGAGTTTATATATGTAAGGTATTTTTGAAATATTTAAATTAAAGGTGATTATGAATCTATCCGGTTTTGTGGTACTATTTTTTCATGGCACAATGTTGTAGAGTTTAGAGAGAAATTGGAGATTAGATTATTACATAAATACTTACTTCCAATCTTCCTTGAGAGCTGGCCAAATTCCAGTCGTAAATGAAGAAGAGCTCAAAGTATTCGTTCCCAGAACAGACATTTTGCTAGTTATTTACTTGAAGAATATAAACTGATTGTTTATATGTCATTCAATTGTGTGGATTGGTACTATTTTTTCATGACTAGTTTTATTGTTAATGTCTGTATCTCTCAAATGACAACATATTATGTTATATCTAAGTATCCATAATGGAAATTCTACAAAAACTTGAATGCTTGCGTTTATGCATTGGATATAATAATTCTTGTTTAGAGTAAGTTCATGCTTAGGGATATAGTGTGGCATGGAGAAGGGTAAGAAGAAGTGTATGTCATCAGAAGATGAACAACATATGTCATCAGATGATGGACAACATATGTGTTATGATGATGAACAATATATGTCTGCTGAAGATCAAACTGAGCACGTGCAATGCCCTCAGTTTGATGCAACCAATGTCGAACTGGTACGTATGAAAGGATTATTAAATAATGTTTGATGCAACCAATGTCAAACTGATCAAACTGTTTCTCTACCCAGTCCTTGAACACATAGCAATCTTCTATCGTGTGCCCCAGTACACGATGGTAAGGACAGAAGTTAGGATCATCGGTTTTGTTAGCCTCCTCAGGGCGCTTTGGCTCTGGTAGTTGCAAAGCATTTTTTAGAGCATCTATAAAAATTTTCATTGTCTTCTCCCTTTTAAAAGAATATGTTTTATTTTTTCTTTCTTCGAGGGTCACCAGTTTGCCTTGACTATTTTCACCAAATGTCGGCACCTTTTCATTTTGAGGTACACCCGTATTGTGAACCTCCACACTTTTCCCCCTATTAGGAACACTTGTGTAGGCGACTTTGGAATCATTTCTCTTGGGTTCCTCCCTTTTGAATTTTGGGTTTTGCGTATTTAAGAAAGTATGAGGGTTTGTCCATTCCAATTTTGCCACTTGATTGATTAGTTCCTGAAATGTAGAAATATTGTTTCCAAAAAGGAAGGGGGCCATCCAATTATCGATGTTGCGGACCAACAGCTTCATAGCCTGAACTTGTTCTATTGATTGTTCGCATTTAATGCTCAAATTCCTCCATCGCATAATATAATTAAGGACGGTTTCATCCTTTTTTTTCTTTTTGTGTTTGCCAAGTCTACAATTGTAATTTTGTCACTTACTGTAGCGAATTTTATCCGGAAGACATCCTCCATATCAGCCCAAGTCTTTATGACTTCGTTTTCCAAGGAGTAATACCATTCGAAGGCTACTCCCGAGAGGCTTTGCGGAAATTGCCGAAGCAATAAAGCATCGTTGCCCCCCGTATTCCCACATGTTGCGACGAAATGGGCCAAATGCTGATCAGGGTTCCCCACTCCATTGAACATTTTGAAGTGTGGTACATATACCCCTTAGGATAAGGTATATCATCGTATGCAGAGGGATAAGGTCTCCCTCGTCTCTTTTTTGGAGCAATTTTGCCCCATTCAAAATGTTTCATTTGGTCCATGACCAATTCTTGTATTTCCTTTCTAGTCAAAGTGATACCATCATCATTCAACTGAGCTGGTAAAGAAGAGGTTGTTGGAGCAGCATTTTGTGGCTGTTCTCGGTGTAACAGCATCTCTTGTGTCCTTGCCAAGACACCAGTTACCTCTTCGAATTTCGCCATAAGGATGTTCATATCCTAATCCCTCTTTTTCAGTTGTTTCTTGAGATCAGCGATAGCCTCATCTCGATGATCAACAGGATTGAACAGTGGCGAAGTAGTCATGACAGGCTCCTCCTCTTCCTCTTCCAAGATTTCTTGCCGTAAGGAGGTAGTTCCTGTTTCATATCGCCGGGTAGGCTCCTGGGTTACAACAGAAGCTAACCTTTTACCCTTAATCTTCTTTGTCAGATGCTGGAGGGTTTCTTCTTCAGAATCAGAGCCAGCCTCCCGTGCATGCTCTACCATCTGTACTGTATGAGTCGTATAACCCCTTATCTCCTTAAGGCTAGCCTTGAAACGCCTCTCTTTCCTTTTCAGATTCTTTTGAGCCTTTTTATAGGCTTCGTAGACTCTTTGAGATATCGTCTTTTGAACAGTGATATTTTCAGGCTTTGAGTGCGACTTGTTCTGCATGTTGGTTCGCAACTGCAGTCCCTCTATCAAATTAGAGTTCCTTAGAACTGACAAAAGTGGTGCAAACTTGTTTGTTATGGTGGTTTCTGTTTTAGTAACAACATGGTTATGCCTTATAGGGATCAGGCGACCTTGCTTGAAGAATCTAGCCTTTTTCTTCCTCAAGGCTTGTCTCTCCTACTTCTTCATCCTTTCAGGGTTTGAGAACACAGCCTGGTGAATCCTATCTCCATTAACAGTGAACGACAGTTCTTCCTCTTCCTCGTCGATCATGCCCCCATTAACAGTGACTACGGGTTCTTCCTTTCTTGTGGCATACCTTTTTTTCTTTTTCAGAGAAGTCTTGCTCTTGACGGCCGGGGTAATCTTTCCCATGCCCTTAATGTTTTCAGAGTCCTTGAACGGTACATAAATGAATTCAGCTACATCCGGGATGCAACCGAATTTGATGTTCCATGTAGTGTCCATCACCTCCTCCATGAAGATGTTCACCTTGCTTGTCATCTCAGAAAATAATTGCGTGGAGCAAGAGAAGTATGAGAACAAGGAAGTGAATTTTTTTTTGTGTTACATAATATAGATCTCAAAGATGAAAGGAGAAGCCGGTCCCACCGGGCGTGCCAGAATTTGTAGGGTCAAAAAGTGCTACATTAAAAAAAAATATAATATGACCTTTATTGAATTCACCTAAAATTAATAAGGCTTATTATTTAATGGGATCCGGCTTCCAATGAGCGCAAACGTTCATTGTTAATTATCCCTAAAATTAGGGAACCTTTGATTAAGAGATCTATACTATGAAATGAAACATAAGACTAAACAATTTTATTCATAAGCATTATGAAGATACATGACTTGACATGATGCACAAGCAATGAAAGCAAAGAATTTTTTTTATCAATTTGGACAACTTATATTTGTCAAGTGTTTAGTCTTGCGACGGCTTATTAGATGTTTGAGCTTTGGATAATATCCAGCCTCGGCAGCACAATGTCATATTGAGGAGCCACGCCCCGATGATAAACATCGACTTACGCACCTCCTAAATAATATTCCATCGTAATGTATTAAGACATAGATATTGAATTTGGAAGGTCATCCGGCCTTGATGGCGTGTTGGATGATTTGAAAATATCCGGTCTTGCGACTTGTTGGATATTTGGTTTGGAAATATCGGGCTTGCGACTTATTGGATATTTGGATAATTTGATTTTGGAATATCCGATCTTGCAACTTGTTGGATATTTGGTTTGGAAATATCCGGTCTTGGACTTATTAGATATTTGGATAATTTGATTTGGGAATATCCGGTCTTGCGACTTGTTGGATATTTTGTTCGGAAACATCCGGTCTTGCGACTTATTGGATATTTAAATTTGAGAAATTATCCGGCCTTGCGGTGTGTTGGAAAATTTAGTTTTAGAAAATATCCGGCCTTATGGCGTATTGGATATTTGAATTTGAGAAAATTACCCGGCCTTGTGGCTTGTTGGATAATATAATTTAAAAAAATTATCCGGCCTTGCAACGTGTTGGATAATTAAATATGAGAAATTATCCGGTCTTGCGACTTGTGGGATATTTTAATTCGAGAAATTATCCGGCCTTGCGGCGTGTTAAGTAATTTAAATTTGAAAATATCCGGTCTTGCGACTTGTTGGATATTTAAAATTTGGAAAAATTATCCAGCTTCACGGCTTATTGGATAATTTGATTTTGAAAAATTACCCGGCCTCACGGCTTGTTGGATAATTTAATTTGAAAAATTATCCGGCATTATGGCTTATTGGATAATTTAATTTTGGAAAAATACTTCAACTTTAGTGAACACAACGTCGTATTGAGGAGTTACGCCCCGACGATAAACCTCGACGTACGCACCTCTCAAACAATATTTCATCGTGATGGTTTAAGACTTTAAGTATTATGTTCAATTGAGAATTTCAGAGCATACACTCAGATGCCACTTGAGTTGAGTCCGAGTGATTAATGATGTGACACCCGGGTTGGCGTCATTTTATTTTTGGTATTACACATATTTGTTTATTATATTTTATTTGTTATGTATCTTTTTATTCGAGTGGCTATAGTCAAAGAGTAAAGTGGTTCATTGATTATTCCTCCGAATGCGATCAATCTGAGTTGACTTTGCTGGAGTTGCCAACCACAGGGGAGGCGATGAAATCCAGCGAGGTCATGGGGAAGGGGAGTCGATGGCGCCACCATGTCTCCGGTGACACCGAACTTTCGTCGGCGATGCACTATGGCGATGTGCCTGCTGTTTGCTGAGATGAGAAGGGCTTCGGGCGACGTTGATGACCTGCGGGCGGTACTGTTATTTCTGCCGGCAAGAGACTAGCTAGCAAGAGAGAATGTGATGATTGAGGTATCGAGCAGCAATGATTCTAGCCAGATAGTGGTGGCGGCAACGACATTCAGGTTGAAGAAGGTCGAAATAAAGGTGACAAAGAGAGAAAACACCCGAGACTAGGCGGCCTAGGGCTGGCGGAGACGGTGGCGGTGGAGATGGCATGGAAGAGAAATTGGTGGGGGAAGGAGACACGAAGGCGTTGCCAAGCTCCTGGGAATGGAATTGCAAGCTGCCCTCCAAGGATTGCTGTGCCGATTTAGATGGGATTTAGGCACCGACGAGTTACAGGCGGATAAGTACGTATGCAACGCGATCAAGGGGGTTTGTATGAATCCTTCACCTTCTTGAGCTCATCGATGGCAGTGAGTTAGCCGAGGAGGATACTCTGGAAGTTTGTAGGGAGGTGACCCTGATGCCTTTTTTCAAGTATTTCACAATCGCATACGTGCCCGACCCCGTGCGCTTCTTCGGGGCCATAATCGTCTTTGTGATCATCTCTATACAGGGCGAATGGATAGCGGGCTTCATAGGGATCGATTGCTTCTTCAACCTCAGTTCTATTCCAGACTGGATCGGGTCCACTAGTATTGGATCCTCCTTCATATATGGATTGAAGCTTTGACTAGAGATCCGTCATGATGCTATACTTTGCCGACTAAATTGGAAGTCGGCAAATAAAATCCTGTCTTTGTGTTCTCGGATAACTATCTATCTTAACACTCAATTTGTCTCTTTTTGCCATGACATTCGGTTTAGGGTGCTCTGTTGGCTAAATTGGAAGTCGGCAACATACAAATAAAACTCCTATTTATTTATTTCTTTCCTTTTTTTTTGTGCCATTAAGCATTGCAAATTTGGTTCTCCTGCAGTACTCGGACGAAGAACATTCGCCATTAAGTTTTGCCTCAACGAGGGACAGTTTGGATATTCCGTTAGCCTTTGAAGTAGTGAGAGGATAATCTTCTTGGCGAAAGAGAACAGGTACTGGTTTAATTTTGTTTGATTTATCGCTTTATTTCGCTGATCCTCATGGTCCCTCTTTTTTTTTTTTTTACTCCTCTTCTTCCACAATGTATCTTAGCAGCTCATGAGCAGTTATATGATCAATTTATTAACAACACATCCGCAATTCATCGCAGTTTTCTTTTTGCAATCAATCATAAGCGGTTTATCTCAATATACATAGACAATTTATTGCAGCTTATCACCATTAATTATAAGTTATTATATTGACAATAACATACCTCAGCAGTTTATCACAATTTATATTAACAGTTATATCAACCACATATATCACAAGTTATTTGAACAGATATATCACAGTTATATCAATAATGTATCAATTTATCAACAAGTATATAATATTTCACAATTTATCGTAATTTATCGCAGTTTATCACAATTTATCATAGTTTATCATAGTTTATCGCAGTTTATCACAATTTATCATAATTTATCGTAGTTTATCGTAATTTATCGCAGTTTATCACAATTTATGTCAACAACATATCATAACATAATATATCAAGATAAATCAAGAGAGAATAATAATATGCGCATTGTCCACTTCTCTTCTTTACCTTTTCTCTCTTTTTTACTTGGCGTGAACTCTTTCCCTTTTTTTTTTGCCTCTCTTTTTACTCGTTGTCTTCTAAAGACGGCCTTCTCTCCTCGCTCTAGAAATAACCTTTTGACAATCCCTTTAGATTTCTCAAGCCTGTTGGCGCTATTTCTTGTGTGTCCTCTTTTCTTCTGCCCCCAGCTCTTTATATAGGCCTCCAGCCAATTTTTTTCCTCTTTTGTTGCATTGTTTCACTCTTCTTTTTTTTGAAAATTTCTGTCGACAGTATAAGCTCTCCTCTTCTTTCTTTTTTGATTCCCTTGAATGGCTTTTAATCCTTTCCTTTCTTTTCTTTGATTTTATTTCTTACCAGCCATTGTTCCCCCCCTTTTTTTCTTGGTTGTCATCAATTGCTAGGATTTTTGAAATGTTGCTCTTTTATTTTCTGATTTGTTTGTCTTACGAGACCAAGTTTCCTTTCCTGTTGACGGTTCATTTATTTCATTCATAGTCAAAATTAGTTTTGACTAGGTATATATGATAAATGGTTTAATTCGTGACCAAATTTGGACCATGAGACTGAATGCTTTTTGCTGATATACTTTCCTTCTCCATTTCTTATTTTTTTTTTTTCAATGTGCTTCCTGATGTAATTTACAGTGAAAATTGATTTTGACTTTTTCACACATGGTCAAAAGCTGATGGCTCATCATTAAGATAGATCTTGTTGGAAGAGGATTTTGGCAGTTCCAGATATTTCTTCCTATACTACTACTAATGACTTAAATTGTCTGCATGAAAAGATCCATGACAATTCTTTTGAGGTCCGGTTTCAATTTTATACTCCTTGATCAAAATCAATTTTTTTGACTTTATCCTTTTATACGCACATTTGAAGTAAAATTTATGGTTCAACAAATGCCCCCCAACAGATTTTATATAAGTGACGAGCGTATATAAATCCGTTGGAAAATATCTCATTGTATCGTTCATTTAACCATTATCTTCTTTTGCTGCTTTGATTTTTTACTTATCATTGCTCATGATTTTTTTTTTTTGCTCTTCCTTTATCTTGAGTATATAATGGCCTTTTTGTGGTCCCGTCGTGCCCTCATGCCATTGGATCAACCCACGGATTAAATGATTTCAGGATATATTAAAAAGCATAACCCCCTTGGCCATTTTAAAATTATCTGGCCCGAATGGCGCGATAGAATGTTAGAAGGGAGAGATGTGTTCCATGGAAAAATACCTCGCCATTCACCTATTCCGCAATTACCGGTTGGGCATAAATCTAATTTGGTATTTGTGAGTAAATGTTGGACGCCGTTGGAGCGTATCATTATTGGGGTCAAAAATCATAAGTCCCACATCCTTGATCAGGGTCCAGACACCTATTTGTGTCTTGAACCTTTTAGCAAAGTAGCTCGTCAGAAGTCAATATATTTTCTTGGCCTGGAGATGGCTTCTGGGCGTGCTCCTAAATGGGGTTCTCAATTTAAAATTCATGGTAGTGTTAAATATTACCCAGGATATACAGAATGAGCACGACATGTTCTTTGCAATGAGCGGGAGGCACCTGGCAAGGCAGGGATAATTGAAGCCGTTATATTGTCACTGTTTGATTATGAATATGATTCCACTCTATTGAAAGCCATCCTAGAACATTGGAACCCAATAACAAACACTTGTTATCTTCCAGATGATGAGATTTTCCCCAGCCTATGGGATATGAAGAATGTTTGTGGGCTTCCTATATTAGGGGAGCAATATGATGAATATGTTCCTAACGATATCGAGCTTTTTGGAGAGGTTGCTTATGATAGTTTTTGTCATTCTTTTCCACTCAAAGCAATCTTCTATCATTATTATGAGTTACTCTGTCATCATTCTGGTACTGTGACTATTACCAATTGGATACTGCATTTTGTCGATCCTGGTTCTGCGCTAGAAACTGGGTTTCCTTCCCCTTATGATCCTTTTGGAGTGGGTTCCGAGTCTATCTCAGTGTGAAACTATAATCCCCCATCTCAGCCCATGATTGTTGTTGGTGATATAGATCAAGAGACATTTCTTACTGCTTTCTTAGCTTGCTGGTTATGCTACTTTGTCACTCCTTTCAAGCGTTCCGAGTGCATTAGGCCAGAAGTCTTTGTTGTTGCGAATAAATTGGCTCGAGGGACTCGGGTGTCTTTAGCACCGACTGCTTTATCAAACTTATTCAGGTCCTTGAGAGAAGTTTGTATTTCTGATTTTCCTGGTATAAAGGACATCTCGATTCCACTTCATTATCTATTTGGGTGGTTTAACCTTCATTTCCAGGGGTTGTATAATGGCGTTGTTTCTGAGAATATAAAATCTAAACTGCCACATCTAGTACATATTGCTGGGGCTCTTCCTATTTGTTTCAGAGATTACGATGCACGTTTGATCTTTCGTAAGTCTGAAGTTCTTGGTCATGATCGGCTTATCTTTCCAAACAAAAAAGGGCTTCTTAACGAGCAAGTAGAGTGCCAAGATAATGTCTCTGAAAATATGACAAACGCCCACTTGATCACGTGGGATTTTCTTATAAGTATTCGGGTTGGTTAGTTGCCTTTTAGGAGTGGAAATGCAGCCTCTTTTGAAGCGTATAATCCTCATAGATGTGCGTGCCAATTCGGTTATGACCAAGCCATCCCTCAAAATGCTCTCAATTTTGAAAAGTTGTCAGGTGATTTATTCACAATTGCTGAGTGTTGGCTTACGCTACTTCGTTGAGGAACTAAGTCCCTTTATAGTATTCCGGCTCGCTGTCGACCTCTTCAATGTGGTTTTGAGTATCTGAGATGGTATTCTATGCTTCTGAGGGCATTCTTTGGTTACAAGATTTCTGATATATATGGCTCAGCTAGTAAATCCCATCCGAGAAAATTCCTCAAGAGGGTGATCAAAGAGGAAGTGTATGGCTTTGAATTCGATATTTCCCAATCATCCTCTAAGCGACTGAAGGTATCAACTTTGAAAATAGCGGAAAGTAATTTAGATAAGATCGTATCATTAACTTTTCTTCTTTGTATACTGATGTATTTCTTCTTCTTTTTCTTTCTTTTTTTTTGTCTTTTCAGCATGTTAAAGAGAAAGGCAATGACTGCTTAGGGGAACCAAGCCTAGGCTTCGATAGTGATAGACCACTTTCAGAAGACATTGCATTACGACCCATGGATGACGACAATATTATTGACATAGGTATTTTGTTTCGCCTTTTTTTTTTCTTGTAATTTCATTCTCTTTTCATGTAGTTCGAGCTGTGATTGTTCCAGATGATGATGGACCTCTTAATGATGGACCTCTTCCAGATGATACTGCGCCACAACCCACATGTAATGATAATTTTACTGATACTGGTTATTTTTATTGTCTTCATGCTTCCCTTTATTAATCTTGTAAATCCTTTCTTCTTTGGTAGCACAAACTGCAACTATTTCAGATGATGATGGATCTTTTCCAGAAGATACTGAGCTACAACCCTTAGGTTCTTTTATTATTCGTTTTCCCATTCTTTCTCCCTTTTTATCAGTTTACATTATTTATAAATCTTTTCTTCTTCTTTGATAGCTCAAGTTGTAACTACTCCAGTATTAGATGATGTATCTGATACAGAAATGGGTCTTGCCTCTGGTGATTCATCGGAAGATGTAATTGGAGCGCTAAAGGGAAGTAAGTGACTCATGTGGTATCAATATTCTATTACCTGTTACTCACTTGTTGTCTGTTATAGTCATAAATGTTTCAAAAGAGCATGGCAAAGAACAAAGTCATACAAAAATTTTACTCTCGCAAGCTGACCCTAAGATGGACGAAGAACAAAGCCATCTGAATGGTAAGCATCTACTCATATTGGTATACCTCTTTCCTTTACTTAATTCTCGTTAATTTGTGCTTTGAATCCTATTTCAGGGTCAACTGCGATAGCAAATTCTGATGAATTTCCTGACAAAATTGTAGCCCAAGGTGGTAAGTGTTGTTGAGGTTCTGTAGTTGTACTTCTATACATTTGTTTGTATCCATAACATATACAATATTTACTTTAGAAGCCACATCGAGAGTTCAGGATGTCATAGAAGACAAAGGCATTTTAAACGACAGTAATCGCATATATCTCTATTTCATTTAAATTAGCACCTTGTTGCTATGGAAATTTGACCTTCTTTTGATTCTGTATACTTCACAGCACATGTACTCAAAGCTGCACCAATTTTTAAGCTTGCATCAAATAATAAGATGCTTGCAAAAAGCCAAATTACTCCAAGTAGTGGTAATTTTTCTCTTTCCCTCTTTTGTTTTCATCTCTCCTTTATTCACCATGTCTTAATATTCAAAGCAGTAACTAGCATTGAGCTCATGCCAAACATTTAGGAGATTGCTACAGAAACAGCAGGGACTTCCGGTAATAAATTTTTGTGTTTTTTTTTTGTCATGATGTTATTGTCTGGTGCAGGTCCCTCTAAGTTATCATTTCTGCCGTCTTCTACCGTTGTTACTACCTCAACAATACCGGAGGGGCTTCGGCATTCATTTGAGCATACAGCCCTCTATTTGATAACTCATTATTTAAAGACACTTCAGTCAAAGCAATCTCTTCCTTCGGTGGAGGAATTTTTTGCTTCTTCCGAGGGTATCTTCCGTCTCTTATCCCATTTTGGAGTTTTGTTGGATGTCTGGAAGGAATTGAGCTACAAGATTTTGACAACTTTGGAGCAGATTGAATCCATGCAGAAGTCATCGCATGATCATGGTTCTTCACAGTATGGATCCCAGCTTAATGAAGAAAAGGGAGTGTTGCAAGGTCTTAATTCTTTGAAGGATGCTTTGCAAGGTAAAAGACATGTCTTATTAACATCTCGTCAATCTTTTGTGAACAAGATGGAGAGAATAGATGAAGAGGGGTCTAAGCTCCTAGAAGAAAAGAGTCTCATTTCTTCAGAACTTGAAAAGACAGATGGTGATTTGGCAGATACAAAGATAACAGAGGGAGAGGTTCTTGGCTTGATTGAGAAGTCTCAGTTTAGAATATCTTCTTTAGAGGAATCTTCAAAGGATGCGTATCTCAAATCAGTTGCTGAACATGAAGCAGCGTTCCAGGAGATTATTCAAGACTTTTTGTCTAGTCATGCTTGAATATCTTGTATTACCAAAATTTTACCAATCGTATTTGCTCTCTTATTTTGATGAAAAGATGTAATCTGTAGAACAGTTGATCTCAGCGTATGATGATGAACTCCTTTTTATATTGGCTTGGTTTTATCAGGGTGATGATTCATAGTTGTTGTGTTATATTCATTTGGCAAGACATCATACTTGAATAGCACAGGAACTTTACAATCTAGACCTCACGAGGAGATCTTTGTTTTCTTTCTTCGTTACTCTTGTTTGATATAGGATCTTTGTCGCACTTGCCTTCTCTTCGTGTATCAGAAGCTTTCATTATTTTTGATAGAGTTATTTGTCTTTGAGGCATCTTGAACATTGGACAAGAGCTTGCAGGCTTTCTTACTTATCAATTTTAATACTGAAATAGGTAATCATGAAACGTCATTGCAATAGTCAATAAATACTTTTATTCCTTAACAATAGATTATCGTGAAGATGCAAGATGTCCTGGAGAATTAAGTCCTCAACTTTATTAGCAATGCTAGTAAAGTACATGGTAGAAAACTCATTCAAGCTCAAATTACTCCTAGCATATGTTGGCACCCTAAGGCTACCACCCTTGACCTTTTCCAATTTTTTATTTCAACATATTCTTTCCATTCTAGCATACTTATTCAAAAATCAGAATACAAGATAACTCAAACAAAGCAATTCTCAAATGATGTACATTTATCTTCAAGCTCATGAAAATCTTAGGCTCTTCGGTCTGAGTTCTTGGGATGTTTTGCTCGGAAATTTCCTAGGGTGCCCCAAATTCGGTGAGGATGAGCCCTTCGACGGTTTTCCTTCTGAGTTGGTGTGATGCTTCGAATTGAAGGACTCCTTTTTTTTTAAAATTGTCAGATGATCTTAGATTTTTTTTTTTTTACTTGATGCCCTCGGCCATAATGTGATAATATTGCAAATACAATGTTACATCGAGGAATTATGCCCCGATGACAAGCATCGACGTATGTATTTCCCAAACGATATTTCATAGTACTGCAACTTATTATCATTATTATTATTATCCTTTTTTTATTATTTTTTATTTTTTTATTTTTATTTATTATTTTTTTTTGACTTGATGGGTTTGATTTCTTTGATGCTTCTGTCATTCGACTGGGATGAATGCTCGTGTAAGGAGCTTACAGTTTTTAGCAAACTGCCAGCTGTGAACGGACTTGACATTTTTGATCCTACTGCTATTTGACTAGGACCAATTTAGCTGCTCGTGTAAGAAGCATACAGTTTTTAGCAAACTGCCAGCTATGAACGGACTTGACATTTTTGATCCTACTGCCATTTGACTAGGATCAATTTAGTTGCTCGTGTAAGGAGCATACAGTTTTTAGCAAACTGCCAGCTATGAATGGACTTGACATTTTTTATCCTATTGTCGTTTGACTAGGATCAATTTAGTTGCTCGTGTAAGGAGCATACAGTTTTTAGCAAACTGCCAGCTATGAACGGACTTGACATTTTTTGATCCTACTGCCATTTGATTAGAATCATTTTAGTTGATCGTGTAAGGAGCATACAGTTTTTAGCAAACTGCCAGCAATGAACGGACTTGACATTTTTTTATCCTACTATCGTTTGATTAGGATCATCCTCTTTTTCTTCCTCTTTTTTTTTAAGCATGATAGGTTTTCAAGAATCGACCATTAATAGGCGGCATCGGATGTTCTCCATCTTGATCTGTCAACTGGTAGGCTCCCCCTTCATAGACTTTCTCTATCACGTAAGGCCCTTCCCAATTAGGACTGAATTTGCCCTTTGCTATCTTGTTGGATATGATAGGTCGTCTTAATACTAAGAAGAGATCTCCTTTCTTGAAAGTGCGTTCTCTGGTCAACTTGTCATACGCCCTTGTCATTTGCGCTTGGTATAGTTCCAAATTTTGTTATGCGATCAACCTTTGCTCATCGAGGGTGTCCAACTCATCAAGACGCAATTGGACATTTTCGTCTATTGCCATATCACATTGTACAACCATTCTTAATGAAGGTATTTCTACCTCGAGTGGGAGGACTGCTTCGACACCGAAAACTAGAGAGTAAGGTGTCAATTGAGTTGGCGTATGATACGTAATTCAGTAAGCCCATAATGCTTCTACCAACTTTTGGTGTCATTCTCTTTTGTTCTTAGAGACACTCTTCTTGAGAAGCTTAAATAGAGTTTTGTTGAATGCTTCAGCAAGACCATTTGCTCTTGGATTGTATATTGAAGAATAGCGCCAATCAATTTTGTGACGCTCTGCAAATTTGTAAACCGAGGCATTTTTGAAAGCCAGGCCGTTGTCAGATATGATTCTTCTAGGAGTCCCAAAGCGACTCAGTATATTCTCGCAAAAGAAGTTAACAACATTGTTGGCCTTGACTTCTCTTAATAGAATGGCCTCTGCCCATTTGGAAAAGTAGTCCGTTGCTACAAGTATGAAGCAGTGCCCCAGAGAAGAAAGAGGTTCTATCGGTCCAATTATATCTGTCCCCCACATTTCGAATGGCCATGATGAAATTGTCGGATGAAGAGGGTTAGGGTGTTTATGAATTATGTCCCCGTGTACTTGACATAAATGGTAAGTCTTTGCATAGTTTATACAGTCTCGTACCATACTTGGCCAATAGTACCCTAGCCTCTTGATCTTAAGGTACATCTTTGGTCCCGACTGATGAGCGCCACAGAGGCCAGAATGGATTTCATGTAATACGTGAGTAATCTCGTCCATAGCAATGCATCTAAGCCAAAGCTGTTTATATGATCAGCGATACAAGATATCATTTACAAATGTATACCGAAGAGCTCACTTCTTTAATTTTATTCTTTGGAATTTGTCTTCGGGTAAGATACCATTTTTGAAATAATTGACAAATGGTTCCCTCCGGTCATGATCTTGCGTAAGGGAAGTTGTCATAGCATTGGGTATTTCTTCCTCGCAAATGATGTCATTTTCGATAGGTGCGATTAGCTTTCAATTTCCAACTGTGATGTTAATTTGATCAATAGGCGGTCCGGCCAATTCTTTTGCGAACTTTGCTAATGCATCTGCTCTATCATTTGCAGCTCTAGTCACGCAAGTCATAGTGATGTGTGGCACCTTCTCCATAAGTTCTATAGCCTTTGTGTAATATTTGCATAGTTCTATCTTCTTGACCTTATACTTGCCTGTTACTTGACGGATGACAAGTTGAGAATCTCCGTATATATGCAATCTTTTGATGTTCATCTCTATAGCAAGTTCGAACCCCGACAATTAATGCTTCATATTTAGCTTCATTATTAGTGCATGGATTAGTGAGGGCTAGGGAATAATGTAGTATTCCCTTCTCAGGAGTGATGAATACTAGACTGATCCTTGATTTCACTTTTGGAATATTTGGGGGGATGGTTGGTTGAATTGAGGATGCCCCATCAAAATAAAGTTCCGAGTACTCATCATTCGCTTCAGTATTTAGTATCTCCTCATCTGGAAAATCATAATTCAAAGGAGAATCATCGGGGATAGGATAGGCTGCTAAGAAATCAGCTAGTACTTGCCCCTTTATTGCTTTTTGTGACACATATATGATATCAAACTCTTGGAGAAGAACTGCCCATTTAGCCAGTCGCCCTGTCAAAGTTGGCCTCATCATTAAGTATCTCAAGGGATCAACTCTCGATATAAGGTGGACTTCGTGCTCGAGGAGGTAGTGTCTTAGTTTCTTAATAGCAAATATCAAGGCCAAACATTGCTTTTCAATTGGGGAATATGAGTTTTCTGCTCCCACAAACATTCGACTAAGATAGTACAAAGCAATTTCCTTCCCTTCATCGTTATTTTGAGCCAACAACGCTCCCAGGGATGTTTCCAACACTGTGGTGTATAAAATCAGTGGTTTTCCAGTGACAAGTGCCCCAAGGACTGGAGGACATGAAAGATATTCTTTAATATTTTCAAAGGCATATTGGCACATGTCATCCCAAACAAAAGGAGTATTTTTCTTTGTCAATTTTGAAAAGGGATGAATTCACCCGGATAAATTAGAGATGAACCTCCTAATATAAGCCAGTCGCCCTTGAAAAGATCTGAGTTCCTTAAGATTCTTTGGGGGGTGGCATGTTCTTGATTGAATTTATCTTTGAAGGATCAATCTCGATTTTCCTATGTCTCACAATAAAACCTAGGAATTTTCTGGATAACACTCCGAAAGCGCATTTAAGTGGGTTCATCTTGAGGTTGTACTTGCGAATGCGAGTGAATATAGTCCTCAAGTCTTGACAATGCCCCGCTCTAGATTGTGACTTAATCACTAGGTCATCAACCTAACACTCGACAAGTTTGTGGATTAAGTCATTGAAAATCTTGGTCATTGCCCGCTGGTATGTTGCCCCGACGTTTTTTAATCCAAATGGCAATACAATATAGCAGAAAATCTCAATAGGCGTGCGGAATGCTGTGTGTCTTTCATCTTCTGGCGCCATTTTGATTTGATTATAACCGGATGATCCGTCCATAAATGAGAATACTTCAAAATTTGATACTGAGTCAATCATCACCTCAGTGACGGGGAGTGGAAAATCATCCTTCGGACACGCATTATTCAGATATCTGAAATCTACACAAATTCGTATTTGCCCATTTTTCTTTTTCACCAGGACAATACTTGCGATCCAGTCTGCATATTTTTCCTCCCTAATAAAACCAGCCTCAATTAATTTCTTTATCTCGGAAGTGATCTGCTCTTCCAGTTCTATTCTCATCCTTCTTGGAGCTTGCTTCACTAGAGTGATGTCAGAATTAATTGATAGGTTATGAACAGCAACCTCTGGGCTAAGACCTGGCATTTCTTTATACGTCCATGCGAAGCAGTCGCTGAACTCATGGAGGAATGCCTTTAGTTGATCCCTTTCTTCTTGAGATAATTGCGCACTTATGTAGGTGGGCATAACATCTTCTGCTGATCCAAGATTGATCTCAATCAATTCATCGCAAGTAGTCTGCCCTCCATCTTCTAGTTCTTTTAGTGCCATTTTGAATTCCTCCCTCTCTTCTTCTGTCATGTCCGCTTCACATATTGTTACCACATTACAAATGTGAGAACGAAATTCAAGAGCTCTTTCATCTGGCTCTGTGTATCCCAAACTGTGAGTATTAGAGATCTTTCCGTTTGGTAATACAATATTTTGTGGACTTGGATTCCATAATTTTTCAAATCGACCCAAATCACTTTGTAGTCTAGGCTTCAAGCAACCATATTTTTCTATGAGGTTCTTCAGTTTTGATGGATAATAATCAAATGGAAGAACTTCAACATGTTGTAGTGATTCTGGATCATTCTCTTGGTTCATCTTGGTATGATGGATTTCTTCTGACTGGTAGAAGTGAATGGATTTATGGACAAAAAGTTTTCCCTTGGCATATTCTCCTTTTGCAGGGACAATAAAGGTTTTCATTTCCAGGACTTGGAAAGTTTTGAGAGGGATAAAACCTTTAAAACATCCGTGAGGAACCCTTAAGACTTCTATCTCACGTTCGATCACATCTCGATACAACACCAATCTTTGAGATGAACCCTCTTTTCTATGAGTTTTGACCATGTCACGTGCAGAGGTTGAGCAGTCACTTGTCTCTGATTCAGAGTCACTCCCAAAATGGGGGCATGTAGATAGGGTCGCTTTCTTTAATTTTCGAATGATTGAGTTCTGCAATGATGATTTGGAGGGTTGAGTCGTTGATTCTATGAAATAGCGTGCATCTTCGTATTTGACTTCATGCACCGAGAAGAGCTGAATGTCTCCATTAATGCGTTTTTCACCATTCTCTTTTAAGTATTTCAAGCATTGGTGTAGAGTGGACGGGACCATATGGTTCTTATGCAACCAAGGCCTCCCGAGCAATGCCTTGTATGAGGTGTCAGTGTTGATGACGTGGAACTTGACCTCAGTCTTCAGATCATTAAATTGTAGTAGCAAGTGTATAGAGCCTAGGGCTTTCTGGCTATGCTTGTCGAACCCTTGGATAATGATTTTTTCAGTTGACAAGTGAAAAACATCCGGAGAAAGACTTTTTAGGGTTCGCAGTGTTATGATATTAATTGACGAGCCCGGGTCAATCAAGATTCTATTTACCTTCATCCCCTCCACATCTCCGGTCACATATAATGGTCGATTATGCTGCATAGTCCCCAACAACATGTCATCATCAGTAAAGGTGATGGATGATGTCGTATACGCATGTAATGCCTCTTTTATATCAGCCTCTAGGAAGAATGCCTGGAATTTTTGAGGGTTTTGGATGGCATAAACAAGGACATCTCTCAATTCCTGCGACATCATCAAAGCATCATATATGCTGAGAAGAGCGGGAACTTTCCTCAAATGTGACAATATATTATACTCAGGAGGAGACAGTTTCACCGGGGGCACCGTGTCATCATCTACTTCCTGCGTCTCAATTTGCTTGACCTTGAACTTTTCTTTTTCTTTGTCTGTCATTCGCCCTGTTATGATTTTACCGCTCCTGAGGTTCATGTGTCAGGACTCATCTATTCGTTTACTATTTTGAACGGTGGGTGCCTCATCGTATAGATAGGCAGAGAAATTTTCATCTTCAGAGTCACTCCCTAAATTGATTGTGTTGCAAATGTCCATCTCTATGGTAGCGACAGTTTCAAAATTCTCAGTTATGGTCAAACGACCCATTTTTATTTGTCGCATAATCCAACACTTAAATTCTTTGCATTCGTCGAGTTTATGGCAGATCCTTCTATGATAAAGGCAGTAAATCAGATGATCCACGCATTCTGCTTCCTGGATCATTGAAGGAGGTAGTTCCAAGCCGAATTTCACTGCATATTAGAGAAGGATCTCGAGCTCTTCTTCGTCTAGAGGAAAAGGGTTTGGGAGGTCGTCTTCTTCACCGGTTATCTTCATATGGAAAAATTTGTCATTTACACTAAATTTGATGACACCTCCACTCTGGTTTGGATGGAGAGACTCTTGTATGTGAAGCGCTTCAGCATCCAAGATAGCAATTTCCCTTTTCGTGTTTTTTAACGGTGGGATCGATTCACCCACTGCTAATAAAAAGTCATCCTTGTCTTGTTGCAGGTAGAATGACGACTCTAAAAGACTTAGCTTTGATTCTCTTAGTCTCTCAAGTCGTTCTCGCAGGACTTGCGGATCTTCATTTTCGTTTTGTCCTGACGATTCTGGGACGACAGATATCATTCGACAAAACTCCACTTCATAATCTTCGTCTTCTGCTTCACAATCTTCATCTTCCTCCAAAAGTTCCTCTCACATCTCTTTAGTGATAAAATGACGGAGTTTTATGAGTCCTGGCATATCCTGCTCATATTCCTCCAGTGAATCGATGTACTTCTCGAGGTCACTTTTCTATTTTATTTTAGCTGGAAAACCGCCTTCTTATTCTTTTTATTCTTTGAGTGAGAACCCTTTTTCTTCTTCTTTTGTTTATCATTCATAGGTGGACATGAACCTGATGATATGCATTGTGGAGATAGAGGATCTTTCCATACAATATCTGGCATCTGTTTTAATTTTTGTAGGAGTCGCGTCGTCTTCCTTGATACCACAACGTTCTACTCATCACATCCTATTGATGCTGGGTTGGAATCTTTGGTTTCAACGATATTGGTTTGCTCGATCAGTGTATCATTTAATACTTGCTTTGACAGCGTTATCTTCCCCGACTTGTACTGTTTCTCTACCCAATCCTTGAATACATAGCAATCTTCTATCGTGTGCCCCAGTACACGATGGTAAGGACAGAAGTTAGCAAGGTCATAGGGAAGGGGAGTCAATGGCGCCACCATGTCTCGAGTGACACCGAACTTTCGTCAGCGATGCACTATGGCGCTGTGCCAGCTGTTTGCTGAGATGCGAAGGGCTTCGGGCGACGTTGATGACCTGCGGGCGGTACTGTTATTTCTGCCAGCAAGAGACTAGCTGGCGAGGGAGAAGGTGATGATTGAGGTATCAAGCGGCGATGATTCCAGCCAGATAGTGGTGGCGGCGACGACATTCAGGTTGAAGAAGGTCGAAATAAAGGCGACAAAGAGAGAAAACGCCCGAGACAAGGCGGCCTAGGGCTGGCAGAGACGGTGGCGGTGGAGATGGCGTGGAAGAGAAATTGGTGGGGGAAGGAGAAACGAAGGCGTTGCCAAGCTCCGGGGAATGGAATTGCAAGCTGCCCTCCAAGGATTGTTGTGCCGATTTAGATGGGATTTAGGCGCCGACAAGTTACATAGGGAGATAAGTACGTATGCGACGCGATCAAGGGGGTTTGTATGAATCATTCACCTTCTTGAGCTCATCCATGGCAGTGAGTTAGCCGAGGAGGATACTCTGGAAGTTTGTAGGGAGGTGACCCTGATGCCGTTTTTCAAGTATTTCACAATCGCATATGTGCCCAACCCCGTGCGCTTCTTCGGGGCCATAATTGCCTTTGTGTTCCTCTTTGTACAGGGCGAATGGATAGCGGGCCTCATAGGGATCGATTGCTTCTTCAACCTTGGTTCTGTTGCAGATTGGATCGGGTCCACTAGTATTGGATCCTCCTTCAGATATGGATTGAAACTTCGACTAGAGATCTGTCATGATGCTGTACTTTACCGACTAAATTGGAAGTCGGTGAATAAAATCTTGTCTTTGTGTTCTCGGATAACTATCTGTCTTAACACTCAATTTGTCTCTTTTTGCCGTGATATTCGGTTTAGGGTGCTCTGTTGGCTGAATTGCAAGTCAGCAACATCCAAATAAAGCTCCTTTTTATTTATTTCTTTCCCTTTTTTTTGTGCCATTAAGCATTGCAAATTTGGTTCTCCTGCAGTGCTCAGACGAAGAACATTCGCCATTAAGTTTTGCCTCAACAAGGGACAGTTTGGATATTCCGTTAGCCTTTGAAGCAGTGAGAGGATAATCTTCTTGGCGAAAGAGAACAGGTACTAGTTTAATTTTGTTTGATTTATCGCTTTATTTCGCTGATCCTCATGGTCTCTCTTTTTTGTTTGATTTTTCGTTTTGTCTCATCTCCTCCTTTTTTTGATTTTTATTCCTCATCTTCCACAATGTATCATAGCAGCTCATGAGCAGTTATATGATCAATTTATTAACAACACATCCGCAATTCATCGCAGTTTTCTTTTTGCAATCAATTATAAGCAGTTTATCTCAATATACATAGACAATTTATTGCAGCTTATCACCATTAATTATAAACCGGTTATTATATTGACAATAACATACCTCAGTAGTTTATCACAATTTATATTAACAGTTATATCAACCACATATATCACAAGTTATTTGAACAGATATATCACAGTTATATCAATAATGTATCAATTTATCAACAAGTATATAATATATCACAATTTATCGCAATTTATCGCAGTTTATCATAATTTATCGTAGTTTATCACAATTTATCATAGTTTATCACAGTTTATCACGATTTATCACAGTTTATCGCAGTTTATCACAATTTATGTCAACAACATATCATAACATAATATATCAAGAGAAATCAAGAGAGAATGATAATATGTGCATTGTCCACTTCTCTTCTTTACCTTTTCTCTCTTTTTACTTGGCGTGAACTCTTTCCCCTTTTTTTTCCCTCTCTTTTTACTCGCTGTCTTCTAAAGACAGCCTTCTTCCTCGCTCTAGAAATAACCTTTTGACAATCCCTTTTGATTTCTCATGCTTGTCGGCGCTATTTCTTGTGTGTCTGTGTGTCCTCTTTTCTTTTGCCCCCCAGCTCTTTATATAGGCCTCCAACCAATTTATTTCCTCTTTTGTTGCATTGTTTCGCTCTTCTTTTTTTTGAAAATTTCTGTCGACAGTATAAGCTCTCCTCTTCTTTTTTGATTCCCTTAATGGCTTTTAATCCTTTCCTTTCTTTGCTTTGATTTTATTTCTTACCAGCCATTGTCCCCCCCCCCCCTTTTTTTTCTTGGCTGTCATCAATTGCCAGGATTTTTTGAAATGTTGCTATTTTATTTTCTGATTTATTTGTCTTACGAGACCAAGTTTCCTTTCCTGTTGACGGTTCCTTTATTTCATTCATAGTCAAAATTAGTTTTGACTAGGCATATATGATAAATGGTTTAATTCGTGACCAAATTTGGACCATGAGACTGAATGCTTTTTCCTGATATACTTTCCTTCTCCCTTTCTTCTTTTTTTTTCAATGTGCTTCCTGATGTAATGGTCAAAAGCTGATGGCTCATCATTAACATAGATCTTGTTGGAAGAGGATTTTGGCAGTTCTAGATATTTCTTCCTATACTACTACTAATCACTTAAATTGTCTGCATGAAAAGATCCATGACAATTCTTTTGAGGTCCGGTTTCAATTTTATACTCTTTGGTCAAAATCAATTTTTTTGACTTTATCCTTTTATACGCACATTTGAAGTAAAATTTATGGTTCAATAGAGTCTACTGAATTGTTTATTTTGTTTTTTGAGACTTTTTTACAAGCTATGTGTGGCCAGCATCCAGTAACTATTTTTACAGATCAATCAGCCGCAATAGCTAAAGCTATACAAGTTGTCCTGCCAAGTACAGCACATCGTCTGTGCTTGTGGTATATATTCCAAAATGCTGCAATACACCTCTCTCATGTTATTCATCATACCCCTAGTTTTCTTAAAGATTTTAAACATTGTATATATGAGCGATGTAGTGTGGATGCCTTTGAGATACTATGGGAATACCTATTAAGCAAGTACAATATCAAAGATCATCCATGGATGATTAATTTTTACAAATTGCGAGAAAAGTGGGCAGCATGCTATTGGACGGAGACATTTTCTGCTAATATGATAACAACTCAGAGAAGTGAAAGTATGAACTGTCACTTTAAAAGATTTTTTAAAAAGAAATTGGGTCTTTTTGAATTCTTAGACCAATATGAACAGGCACTCAGTTTCTTTCGGGAAAAAGAATTAAAGGCTGATTATAAGTCTAGAAACAGTTCTCCAACTCTTGTGCTTGGTAACATATGTAAAGAAGCAGTTGCGGTCTATACTGGGTTATATACAATGAGTTTTTGGAACAATTTACAAATCATATGGATTGTGTTATTAACCTCGTTGGTGCAGATGGCTTAATGATGGCATATAAGTGTACCCCCTCCACATCATTCTAGAGGTGAAATGGTTACTTTTATCCCTTATTCTGCAACAGTTAGCTGCACATGCAGAATGTTTGAATGTAAGGGAATTCTTTGTATGCATGCTTTAAAAGTGTTGACGGCTAACAATGTGATATCCATACCAAAATAGTACATATTAAAGAGATAGACAAAGTATGCCAGAGAAGGTGATGGATCCATATGTTTTATGCCCACCATTGATGAATCAGGGAAAGAAAGTTTGCCTTCTCTATATAGCCGAGTGTGGCAAAATTAGTATTGTATAACAACAAAGAGTTTGAATTCTAGGGCAGCACTTCAACACATAGAAACAGCAACAAAACAACTCAGCATAGAGGTAGATGACATTTTGCGCATTGGCGATCAAACTGAGAAGATATTGGGTAAGGATGATGATATTATACTGGACCCAAATGTTACTGTCAGAATACCCACTGTGAAGAAAGGTCCAAAAGAAAAAAGGAAGATGGGCGCACTTGAACGAGTTAGAAAAAAAGCAGAATCTAAAAAGTCAAAAGAATTGAGAGTTCCAAATGTTACTCGACCACCTACCTCTGATAGACCTCCAGTGCATGGATACACAATCGGACAGGTATGTTAATTTTTGATATGATTGCTTGAAGGTATGTTAAAATAAATATGAATATAATTTCTAATTATTTAATGTTGTAACAAGTGCCTATGTTTAACTACCCAAAGAATGCAACCCCTTTCTTTTCTTATACAGGGATGATGGGATCTTCTTATTATGTAAGTGTATTTATTTAGCTATGACCGTATGTAATACATTGTTAGTAAGCTAATTCTTCGAGGCATGTTAATGTAGTGCTCGGACGAAGGTTCACAAATGAATCCAACACAGCACCAAAACGAAGAGGGCTTCGATTATTCTCAGCCAACTAATGATGGTTAATCGTGTTTGGGACATTTTATCATATGAGAAATTGTGTTTAGATAAGAATGATGTGTTACAATATTTGTGTTTATATCTGTAACCATGTTTTGTGAGAGATGTCTGGTTATGTTGCTTTTATGAAGAGATAGATGTCTTTGTTCTTTTTTACTCTGAATATGGCTTTATGATAACTGAGATTAAGTTATTTTTCACTTTCAGAATATGTTGTATGATAACTGTATCTCTCTCTTTGTTTGCCTACCCTTTTCTTAGATGACTCTTCTCAAGTTATCGACTCTTGCAATAAGATAAGAGAAAGTCGTGATTATGATCGTGAATCGTTGGCAAAAAGAGAACCTCTAATTCTTTTCAGGTTTCTTTCGTCCGCTTTGCTTGCTTTCTGCTTGGAAAATTTGGAAAGGGATTAGGAAAAAGATGCAATTTTTGGAGCTTTTCACGCATTTGGGTTTTTGGTTCTCATGAATTTCAATGGTTTATGCTAGAGCAGACTGTAGATGATCTCCGATGATTTAATTGTGAGGATCTTAGTTTCTTTGGTAGTTCTCAATAAAAGAAAAAAAAAAAAGGTTGAATTAAAAATGCAATATTTGGTTCATTGTTTTGTGGAAAAAATGGTTCTTTGCTTATTCTATTGTTTCATCAGAGATTTTGCATTGCGTTTGGTGCTGCTTTTTTCTGCACTGAAGATGTTCTTCAAACAGCTCTAGAGTTGTAATTGGCTTGTGAATCCTTTGTGAGCTCCTCTATGATCATATACTGGAGCTCACAAGAGTGCTTGAAAGATATGATTTTGGATGATAAGCTCTTTAGAAATCCTTTACCATATAGTTTTTAGAACTAATTTAGGTTGCTTATAAATTCAGAACTTGAAATGACAAAGCTTAAAATCACTACTCGAGTAACCTGGCCGTGGTGCCCAGGGGGATTGTTGTAGATTGTAGGGGCGTTATCCAATGGAACGAACAAAAATGCTGTTAAGGAAGGAGGTGCTGAATGCATTAGTGAGGTTTGTTTCGAAAAGTGTGCATATAACTTTGAGATCTGTGTTTGTAAGATTCGAGTACCCAATCAGTACTTTACGGGACAATTTTTTTCTTTCATATTCCACTATATAATTAAACAAACTTGTTTTACATTTTCAAAGTATTTCATTCTGCGTCTAATAAAAATAAAAATAATATGTATTTATTTATTTTTATTGTGCATCTAGTAAAGAAGTAGGTAGGTAGGTGTGCAGCCACGTGGAGAGTGAGTGACGTAGACGTATCATGTTTGACAAAAGGAGAGCTGACAAATTGGTCAACCTTAGCTTGTGAGGAACAAGAGGCGAATCACGTAGCGAGCACACTCAGGTTCGCGTACTTTATACTGTTGTAGACTTGTAGGCTTTATCCGATCCACCTACCTACCCACCTTTATTGCGTGGATTTCCGATTTTTAGCCAAACATCAGTAATTGATATTTTAATATTGTGTACGATTACATAATTTATATATTTTTGTAGCTAGCTTCGAACAGGACAAGCCGATCACGTGCCGCCGGGATAAGCGTGCTCCGCGGCTTGCTCATGTGTGCGTATTAAGTACTAATTTGTTTAAGAATTAACACATGTTTAATTTGACAAACAATTTAGAATTTGATTGGCCCCACGTCCACTAATGATGAATACCTTAATTAGTTAAACAAGGACAAGCGACTTGGCTTACCTCCCCTCCTCTTCAATTTAATAGATTAAATAATTATTCGTGTGATGCTTATCCTCAGACTCTCCTTGTCACGTGCGCTCATTATATAATATAATATAATATAATATAATATATATCCCTTAAATTTGCTACACTTGTGTTTGTAATTACTATTGCCCATAGTTGCTTTTAAATTTTGTAGCATGAACAAGGCTCTTAGTTCCTTATTGCAACACTTTTTAAGCATCAATTTAATTTCCATTTTTATTCCTTATTACATCACTTTTTCTAGCATAATAAGTAGCAAGAAATTGTTGATAGTTTACTTCTCTTGTGCTTAATCACTCAAAAGAAGTAGTCAATATCAAACATTACAAGTTGCATCAATGGCTTGAGGCATGGTTCCTCTTTAGACCATGGTGATTCGTCCATCACATAGTGTTGTGATTATGTTCTTATCGTCTATTCCATCAGGAATCAAAAGGAAGAAGACAGAAACCATAGCTGGATCACAATGTCAATAGCAGAAGATAAAAAGTGGCAAAGAGATATACATTCAGGTCCAAGCAAGTAGAGCATCGATTCCCCCCTCCCTAACTTCGTGGAGGAGACAAGGCCAACAAAGTTGTCTGCAAGCCTACAAGTGCTCCCAACAAAAGCTGAAACCGACGCACCCAAAAGCAGAGGACACCGGATGAGGCATGACGTCTAGCAACGGGAGCCCGCCTCAGTTCAATGCACCTCCCTGCGCTTTCCAACCCCCCCACAAACGCATTCTCTCGAACACTTGAGGGTCATGGACTTTCTTTCACCGCACACGCTTTCCACTCCTGAATGCACAACAGTGAACCTCGTCTCACTTTCCATCGTGCAATCAGATGCACTCGCCTGCTTTGATTGCGACCAACTCTGGCCCTGCCCCTACCCAGGTCCAATGCACCCTTATAATTAATTTCCTTGCGACAATTTAGGGAAAGAAGACTTTCTTGTTAGTACTTGAAGGTGGCAGAGAATAATGTCATTGATCAGTTTCGTTTGGCCAGTTCAAATTCCCCTAACTCCATGGGGGAGGGAGATAAGGTTGTACGAGGCGAGAAAGCTGTGCCCAGTCCAATGCACCTTGCACTTTCCCTTCCATGGGGGAGGGAGATAAGGTTGTACGAGGCGAGAAAGCTGTGCCCAGTCCAATGCACCTTGCACTTTCCCTTCACTCAGACATGTTCTCAAACACCTCTCCTCCGACCCCTCTGAGACACACAAAATAGAAGAGTCCTTCATTTTTCATGGGAAACAAATCGTGAGGGCTGAGATATTGCAGGGAGGAAGAAAGGAAAGAACACAAGGGCTGCTGGATATTAATGGCAGGGTTAGGATAAGGACTGTCCCAGAGTGGCAAACTGAACAATCAATCCAAATCTGAGAAAGATGTAATCCACTTTGAGATAATTAAGTGCAGGATTCAGATGAAGTTTGCCTGAAACACTTAAGAAAGCGTAACACCCGGTTTTGGAAGGGGGGGGAGACAAGAAAAACTTGGCAGGGACTGAGAATGGAATCCGAAGAGATAAATTATGCTATAAACTGCAAATGAAATGGGAGTTGCTGTAGGAAAGAGCTGGAGTGGTCAACAACGAGTGCTAGGTATACAATCTGTGGTTTGAGGATTTTCCATGTATGTGCCTATCTTTTAGGTGTCCTAAGGCTACAAGTTATCCCCTTAATTAGAGGACCCCTTGCAGATTGACATGACGCCCCTACTGTGCTTCACTAATCTCACCATGGTACGTAAAGATGCCATGCACCCACCTGCTTTGCGGGTGCTGCAATTGCACAAATAAAATAATACAAAATCACGTGCGTAAACCGTGTGAGCACATTAATTAAAAATAAATTATAGTTTTCATGTGATCATGAATCAAATACATACTAGTAGCATCCATTAGAGAGCATTAGGTACTTATTAATTGTTCCCTAAACTAAGCATAAACGTGATTTGCTTGCGTTAATTCAAGTGCCTGTGAAATTAAGGAAGAGCCTTTCTTGTCATGCGCGCCGATGAAGACCGACTGAAGAAGAAGACAAATGAAACGCAAACGAGCTGCGGCGCGTAAATTTCTCTCTCCTTTTCACCCGCTCACACGCCTCTCTCTGACTCTTCTCTCTCTCTCTCTCCCATGGGCAAGGTCATTCATTTTTTGGAGTTAAAAGGCCATTCATTTTCTTCAAAAATCCAAAAGCTGCTTATAAATAAACCTCGAGGTTGTTTTGGCCGCCTCACTCTTTCTCCCCCTTTCTCCACTTGGGAGCACCGATCGAGATTGAGCAAGACTGATGGACCAACTAGAACAGAGGATGCTGTTCCCCTGCTCTCAAATGCAGCCAGGTTAATTGTGCTTGCTAATTAATTCTCCCCCCTTCACAAGTACGTTAGTTACTCTACATTGTAGCAGCCGGTGGCTAAATTTTGATGCTCCACTAATTTCAGCGGCGAGGCAAGGGTCGAGGAGGAGGAGGAGAAGGAAGGCCAAGGGCGGGGAGGGAGAGGAGGCGAAGAAGAGACGGCTCAGCGACGCGCAGGCCAAGTTTCTGGAGACGAGCTTCCTGGAAGAGCGCAAGCTGGAGTCCAGCCGGAAGGCGCGACTCGCCGATGAGCTGGGCCTGGATCCGAAGCAGGTGGCGGTGTGGTTCCAGAACCGGCGGGCGCGGCACAAGAGCAAGCAGGTGGAGGACGCCTTCGCCAAGCTGAGGGCGGCGCATGACGCCGTCGTCGTCGAGAAATGCCAGCTCGAGAATGAGGTTAGTAATCTACAATTTCTTTTTTTACTTTTTAAAAATTGAAGATCAGATTAGCTGTAATTAACTTAAAATCGGGTTAATTGATTGCTCTTCAGGTGTTGGAACTGAATGAGAGGCTTTTGGAGGTCGAGGAAGAGATGAGAAAGCTGTCTTCAATGGGCGTGAACGGCGGAGCTTCCGGATCCAGCGCAGCCGTCCCCGCCTGCGACGGCGACAGCAGCCAGAGCTCAGCGTTCTCTCACGTAAAGCAACAACCATTGATTGGAGACGCAGAGATTATGCACATGCAAGAGTACTACAACAACTTCAACGACTGCATGGAGTGGGCAGACTTGTTCTGGATGTAGATTGATTGTCATTATAAATAATGCTACTGCTGCCATGATCTGATCTGTAGATGTGATTTGTCATTGTAAAAAAAAATTAAGCTTTTTTATTCTGAATCATTAATTAGTCGGAATGATATTCTGTAAGCTGCGCTACTTGTGAATCCAGAGAAGCCTTTCCTTTTCTGATTCAAAAGGGATCCTTTGGAGCGCTAGTGTAGTAGTGTTCATGTGAATAGTTGCATATGGAATTTTAAAGAGAGGGCTAATTTAACGATATGATCGAATTCTTGGTTCTAATTTTCACATCCACAGCTCATTCACTGTGTATTTCCGAACCTTATGTGGATCTGATCGCCAAATACACCTCCCTCAGCCTTTTTTTTCCTACAGTAGCTATGGAATTATCTTAAAAATGGCCTCCTGGAGCTATTTGATTGAGCTTAGTTGACCTCAAGGTCAGTAATCTACTTAATTCTTGTATGTTAGTTCGTTTAATTAGTAAGAATTTTAGTTATTGATAACATAATCTTAGAATCGAATCGTGCCTTTATTACTTAACTTATATAAAAAGAATATGATTCATTAGTATTTCACCCGTCATATACTCGTACTTTCAAAGTACACTGGTTGCAAAAGCAGAATTTTAACTTATATAAAAAGAATATGATTCATTAGTATTTCACCCGTCATATACTCGTATTTTCAAAGTACACTAGTTGCAAAAGCAGAATTTTAAAAGTTAGAGTGTTTGATTATCAGTTTTTGGGTTTGGAACCTAGAAATAACTACTTTCTTAAGAAGTTATTTCCTAGTCAAAATTGCTAGTTAATTAAAAAATTAATTTTATTAAACACCTTAAAATTTTTTCAATTATTTTTTTTTCAATTTATATTTTTTTAACTAACAAAAATTAAAAATTTTAGCTATGTGAAACAGACACTAAGTCCACCAAGTTAAGTAGCCTTACAACTAGCATAGCATGGGGGTGAAATAAGCATGACAAAACATGAGATAGATTGATGGATTGATAATTTGATATAATTTATAAAGGTAAGAGACAAAAAACTGAGATTTGATTAAATGTAGTCAATGTTTGACAAAAACTGGCAAAGGGACGAACAATTCTCCTCTAGTTTGGCCTCGTGAGCGCATGCACTTATAGTTCCGTTCCCATCTGCGTGAGTGTTAATTTCATCTAATTAGTCAGCTAAATTTAATTACAGGTTTCGTTGATGATAATCTTAATAATATATTTTCTCATCTGATCCGACGATAATTGAGGGCTTGCTACACATCAGCGGCTTCGAAATTTGTGACGAACAATTAATTAATTAATTAATTAATTAGGAGGATTCAAAGTTGGCGGCTGGCTAATCTTGACTTGCACTCAGTTGGAAGAGGGGAAACAGGACAAAGAGGTGTCCAGGATAAGCATGGCATTGCAATCTCTGTTTTGTTTAAGGATTAATTAATTTCTCTTCCCTTTTAATTAGTCAAAGGTAATTGATTGGCCGTCACCACCATTAGCCACGCTGCGGAATCTCTCCCTAATATTACTTTATTTTCTAAAGTTTATACTAATATAGTGTCAATGTTTGTATATAATCAATGGAGAGGGCAATTTAGAAAGATACGGCGGATCACGTTGCTCTTAATAGAACTGGATAGTGGCCAAGATCTGACTAGATTCAAGCAAACTGTACGCATGCATGCATGGATGCCCAACGTAACATAATTTGTAGGACGCGAGCCCAGGCCAAGAAAGCTGCCTGCTCCTCTTTAATTATCTATGCAAGCAAGAATGCTCCATCATCAGCTCCCAGCGAAAGTTAGGTCGAGGCACCCAAAAATGGGGAGCTTCCTTTTAGCTCGCAGCTGAATCTGGACATGTGGCGGGCTGCAACAATACCCTCCCTCCCTCCCTGCACGCACCAGTTTCAATGTATCTGCTCTGACATCTCCCTTGAATTCTGCAAAACACCTCATCAGCTCATGCTTGGAGGAGGAAGAGAAGGCAACGAAGAACACACAAGCAATGCGCTGAATGGAAGGATTTATCAGGATGAGGACGGTTCCGACCCCCAAGTTGCGGGCCGGCTTTCTATATTCGTCCCACATATATATATCTTATATAGAGAGATCGGCCGCTCACAGAATCCAGAATCAGAATCCAGGTCAGGATATTCCCTGGATTTGAGATAAGAATCAGAAGGATGCTGACGCTTACTGGCAGCTGACCAAGAGATAAGTGATTCCATAAACTGCAAACAGACAGTGGCGGCAGCACCGCACTGCACGCCAAATTCCAAAGGGAGGGGAGGGCCTACGTTTTCTAAGCGTCCTATTAGAATATTTTATATCACGTATATGTATAAAATTATATTTTATATAAAATTATAAAATAGTTTTTTAGAAATAATATATTCGTGATATAAAATATTCTAAATTGAATATCATTGAAAAGCTTATAAGGAATATATTTTTTAAAAAATATTAAAAAAATAAAAATTAAGTCCGCTTAAAATTTTCTAAGAGGGGAGGTGTGCGAGACATCGACACGTGTGTCTCGTGGGGCAAGTATTACTTACCGCCTTGAAAATTTACTCGGAGCTGTCGTGGCCGGTGCTATTGTGCTAGAGAGAGGACGCGTGTAGGATAAACTAGGCTTTTAAAAGCAAAGCGTGCGGGCCACGTGGCCCGTCTTTTGAAGGTGGCCGCGGTTTTGAAATCTGAACACGGTCAGGCAAGCGCCCACCATCGTACGAAGGGAGCTCAAGTGCCCCACGCACTTGTTTTGCACATGCTCTTAATTGCTAACCCACGGTTTCAAATGGTTAGAATGTTAGATGGTAAATTTATTGCGTCAAATAATGAAGAGATTAAAGCGAAACTAGGCATAATTTACTTGGGAAATGTAGATTATTGATTAAAAAAATAATAAGATATGTTTAATTAATACCAATTAGCAAGCAAAGGCTGATTGACAGGAGAGGCGGAGCGTAGAAGAAGCACCGACGGTGTCGTGCTTGACTTGAGCTTTGACTTTTGGAGGCGAACAGAGTACTCGCCACGTGTGCTTCGTGGTAAAGGAGGAACCCGTGTCAGCGGCGCGCGGCTGTCGCGCCGATCATGAGCCGATGTTAGTTTGAATTTTAGTCTTTAGATCAAATTTTTTTTTTCTACTACATTTGGATTTTATAACGATTGTAGTAATCTATTAAATGAGTTGTTAATGCATGACTCGCGCACGAGTGGACGGAAGAGTGAATGCAGAATGTGCATACAATTACAAACAAAACGGAGTTACGGAGCCGAGCGGCTGCCAACTCCCACGCCCTAAACCTAATTAATTAACTCTGGTTTCATTTCCGCACACGTCTCTGTTAATCACTTTTTATCTTTATTGATGGCATTTCCGTAATTTTGCGCTTCTTCCAGGGGCCTTTACTAAGGTGAGCCATTTATAAATAAGCCTCGAGACGTTAACCGTGGCAGGTCGCATGTGTCAAGGCCATCTCTCGCTTTCTCTCACTAATTAACTAATTACATCGAGCCGCGGGATTGGGCAATCTCTGATCCCCAAGGCTGCATTGCGCTCGAGGAGACAGATGGGTGAATCAGAACAGAGAATGCAGCTCCCCTGCTCCCAAATGACGCCAGGTTTGTGCTAATTTCCCTTCCAAATTTACACCGTTTGCTCAAATTGTAATATCCGGAAGCTCAACCATTCACCTTCACGGGTTGCAGCAGCGACGGGAGGCGGGAGCGGGAAGAGGAGGGCAAGGAGGAGGAAGGCGCAGAACGGGGAGGCAGAGGATGCGAGGAAGAGGCGGCTGAGCGACGAGCAGGTGAAGTTTCTGGAGACGAGCTTCCAGGACGAGCGGAAGCTGGAGTCCGGGCGGAAGTCGCACCTGGCGGCCGAGCTTGGGATGGATCCGAAGCAGGTGGCCGTGTGGTTCCAGAACCGGCGGGCGCGGCACAAGAGCAAGCAGGTGGAGGACGCCTTCGCCCAGTTGAAGGTGGCGCACGACGCCGTCGTCCTCGAGAAATGCAACCTCGAACACCAGGTTTGGATTTTTTTTTTTTTTTTTTTCTCTTCCAGTTTGAATTAATTTCACGTTGATATGAAGAAAAATGGAGAAAGATGTGCATGATTTTCATATAAATTAACCTATAATTTATCTACATTTGGATGTTCTTTACCGACTACTTTTTTTTGTTTGTAGTCAATATAGTTTTCGACATGATTACAATAAATTAAACGTGTGCATATGATGATTTGTTAGGTGTTGGCATTGAAAGGGAAGCTCGTTGAAGCCGAAGAGGAGATAAGGAGGTTGACTTTGGGTTTGGGGGGCATTAATGGAGGAACTTCTGGAAGCAACGCCAACGGCGGCGGTGGCAGCAGCAGTCCGAGCTCATCGTTCTCTGCTGTAAGCCAGCAGGAATTTGTTGGAGAAGCTGAGCTTATTTACATGCGCGAGTACGACGACTTCAACTACATGATGGAGTGGGCTAACCTGTATGAGGTGTAGATTGACTATGATCTCCTGATTTTATGGAGATGATTTGTCCTTGTAAATTAACTAGAGTTCAGTAATCAGTAGTCTCCTCGCTGACAATTAATAATATAGCTAACTAGGAATTTGTAGTAGTGACTTTCTGCTGTGAGTTAATCTTCGACCACGAATGCATACAAATTACAAGTGGAGTTTCTAATACTTGGAAGTAGTTGATTTTAGTAAGACAAGTCTAGTTTCCTTTTGATCTCTCATCCTAATCCTGCCCTGCTTTAGCCTTTCGTATAGTTACAGATCTAAGAAATATCAAAAAATGCAAAGTAGATTGAAAAGCGAAAGTGACGGGGGCAAAGCCAAACAAAAGTAGGCCATGGTGTTGCTTCTTACTTGCAAGTCACAACTTACACTAATTAAACAAATCAAGAAACAACATCCGCAAAGGATTTTTTGCTTTTTTTTTCTTGTTTTTCATAGAGGCCTCTGCATAACAACTGAACCTAGGCAAAACTTGATCCGACCTATTGACGCAACCCGACTCAATACAAAATTAGGCGGGTTTGAGTCAGGCATAATCGTGTTCTGGTCATAAACAGATCAACCGGTTTATGACCCAAAAATAATCTAGTCATGTCGGATTGTAAATGAGTTGACCCGCTTAATCCGATTATATTATATATTTATATATGAATAATTTAAATATAAGCTCACCTAACTCCCATTGTTAGCCCATAAGCCCAAATATCTTTTAACTACCTTTTAACCTAGATTTCGGCCCACACATAAGCACAAAATTTTATTATTTTTAATAAAATTTTTATTAATTTATTATTTATATTTAAAATATAAATGATAAATGAGTTATTCGAGTTATGTCGAGTTGACATGATTATATTCGGATTGTGTTTGTGTTAGGCAATTTGACTCACTTAATTAAATGGGTCATGTTCGGGTTAACTTAATTGGGTCACGAGTCACAGCTAACATAATTCATTTATGACCCGCTGACCCGAATTACCGAGTCTAAATTAACAACTACCGGAGGATCACTCTCAACCATACTGTAGCAAATGATTTTTGGTTTTAATCATCAAGGTGGACGGATTCACTATTCAAGCACCAATAAATCATTCGAGCCATTGACCTCGCAAGCGAGCTCAATCAATTTTTCCAAGTAGCATGCAGGTGAAGTGTTTCAGAGCAGGTAAATGCATTACTACTCGAGAAGGTAAAAACACGAAGATGACAAACATTACCATCTTGTTGTATCTTTTGGACACCTCTCGCAAGTCGCACCATCAAAACACAAATTTGTGTACATTAATTCATGTCACTGACATGACGGATTAGTTTGAATTCGATCAGTTCAGGGGCTACTAATAGGCGTTGCCCACAAAGTTAAAACGCCAGATAGTCAAGAAATCAAATTGATACTTGTACCAAATGCTGAAAATCCAGAAATTTATTTTGAGTTTGGTGGGCGCTTAAGAAATCATGAAAGCGACTAAAGGCTAAAACCTAGTTTAATTTTGCTGTGCTGCCGTAGAGCACTGGCGTTGTCACTGTAGTAACTATTGTAAAGGGTATTTGAATAAATCTTCTTTGACAACTGTATTATTATCATAATAAATATTGATTAAAATTATTTGGATAAATTTAATATGGTATAAATTATAATTTAGTAATTTTATTAAAAATTTAAAAATTTAAAGTGTTTAATTTTATAAAACTATTAATTTATATGTATTAACTAATAAATTATTTTAAGAAAATTATTAATTTTTCTAAGATAAAATAATTATTTTATAATATAAAATTTTATATTTAATTTTATATTTAAAAATAATTAATTAAACTTAATATATATTAGATTAATTAATATTATATATTAAAAGTGAGAGACTAACGAGTGGGTGAAAAACGAATGACAGTCAACAGTATAAATAAATGCTTAGTAGCATATAATGAACAGTGCTTTGGATTTATCTACTTCCATCTACAATACTAAAATTGGTAATGTTCCACCGCAAAAGTCTAAATCTAAACCAAAAAAAAGCAACTACCCGTCGCCACATCGCATGACACAGTGCAGCTTTTGCATAAAAGTCGAAAGAATAAAAAGTTAAAAAAATTAAAAATTAAAATTTTTTTTTAATTTTAGCTTTTCAACTTTTATTATCTCGATTTTAGTATAAAAGCTGCACGAAAATAGAACCAAACAGGCACAGCATCTTCAAATAAAAATCAATATGTACGTAAATAGTGGAAATGCCCACAGCAAAATATTGTCACGGCTTGCAAGTTCTTGTTTCTAATGGTAATATTTGGGATATGTACCTGCTAAGATTTTCCTTTTATACACATAACTACCAAAAAGAGTTCTTATTTGGTAGTTATGTGTATCTCCAAATGTTAGTAGCACAGCGCATGAAAAGTATGTCACACATTATCATACACATAACTACCAAAAAGAGTTCTTATTTGGTAGTTATGTGTATCTCCAAATGTTAGTAGCACAGCGCATGAAAAGTATGTCACACATTTGCAAAAGAATATCTCCAAATGTTAGTCCGTTATCATATTTCATAGAAGAATGTCTCCAAAAGAAAAGGATCAGGCCCAAGCAGTCACACATTATACATTTCTGTCTACCCGTGATTAGTATCTCAAATAATACTGATTAAAAAAAGAAAATGTTAGTAGCACAGCGCATGAAAAGTAATAAACATTCGTACTTCAGGGAAGGGTTAGTAGCATTCATCCTAAGAATTTGGGTGGCAAGTATGATAAAAATATTCAAAAAATCGCAGATGATCAAAACTACATTTGCGAAATCTTGTTCAAATGAATAACCTAAAAGACAATCAAAAGCATCATACCTCCAAGGCTTCAATTACTATTGACATCAGTGCACATTATCCTACAGCCTTCTGTGTCATGATAAGTTTATACATGGTCAAAGCTTAAGGACACTGGGTGTCATCTTCCAAATGTAATATAATCTGCAATCATGACAAGCTCCCCTACCACAAAAAATCTCAGGAACCGTTAACTTTTACTTCGTTCAATCAACCATGTTATCATCTTCCAGTGTTTCTAAGTGGAATGGCCCTGGACCTCCTCAACTCCCAGTGTGAAATGGAACCTCTAAAAGGAAAAGGCATGAAAAGAGACGAGGCAGAGGACTTCCTCTGGCGCATTGAAATTGAAGATAGACACGTGAAAGCACTTGTCAACCTCCTCTTCTCACCATCCTGAGGCTGAGCATCTGGATCATGTTCAACAGCAGTTATCTTGAGGGACTCAGGCAGTATGCAGTTGCAGAGGGAGCCTGAGAAATAGTAAATTGTTATATGGTTAGATATCACTGGAAGATTGATAATCATGATTGGTTCAGAATAAGAAAGAGCTACAAAAGATTATCAATGATATTTGAGTAATACACTAAAAATAACAAACAAATGAATACAAAAGAAATTAAAGATGTTTAGGTTTCAAACTAACTTCATACTCATAGAAGTTCAACTTTTGAAGAATCGTCTTTTAAAAGGTTTATACCAAGTCCGTGTGATAGTGAAAACCTACTTTCCAGTAACAAATAGTGGAAAGTCGAACACAACTACAAGCTAGAGAAAGAGAATACAAGTATACAGCTGTAATTTGCAAATACAATCTACACAGGGAGATGTTAAACGAGTGTATCTAAAGAAGCATTTCTGTTCCTGAGCAACGAACGTCCTTGAATCAACACTGAAATTTCAAGTCAGTAATAAAGAGAGGTGTTACTTGGAGCAATTCTCTTAGCAAGAATCAAAAACCAAAAAGTTTCGTATTTAATAAAACAGGATGAGTCATTCCAAAAAATGGCCAAAAAAGAGATTAGTTCCAAATAAAAATAGAGATTAATTTAGACAATCAAAAGTATGGCCAAAATCAGAACTATCTTCAGGCACATGCACCGGATGTCATAAAAATACATCAGGCTTCACTTTAGAAAGTAGGCTGGAAAAAATTTATTCTCTCAATTAATCCGAGAAAGGAAATGGACCCGTTATAGTAAAAAATAACCTATATCACACTAATGTTCCATCTGGGAATATACAGTAACAATAAAGTTCCAACACTCCACTGAAAGCATAAATATCAATCATGTCTAACTTGACACAAAGTACGTATAATCCATTTCTGCTAAGAGGCCTGATGAATATGTCAGTTGATCATCAAATGGATAGAAAAAACTGAACTTTTTTTGACATTACATCTCTCACAATGTGATGGGCAACTTCAATATCTTGTCTTTTATAAGAAGCAGAATTACTATTCAATATCTTGTATTTTATAAGAAACAGAATTACTAACAATACAAATAGCTCATTGGTTGTCTAGTTATAAATCCTTCATGAGTAACACCTAGAACCCTAGTAAGAGTTTAAAGCCACAGAATTTTAAAAAGAGTGAGTTTGTATTTCACCTCAACACTAGATCTTGTTCAACATTTTGCTTTAACTTCTCCAGGTGTCATAAGATTACCTCCAACGTAGGTATAATATCCCAAAGAGTGTCATCCTCAATACTTTATGCATAATATGCATCTTGCAAGGCTCAATTTTAAGATTTCTATATCTTTTATAGTTTAAGATATCCTCCAAGAGTATTGGCTTAACGCACAAACTAACCAATTAACTTGGTGAGTCAAATGTCAATATGATCCTATTTAAAATGCTTAAGTCCAAGTTAATAGTAGTAAGTCTACTAAATCTTATCTACTATATCATCTTTTCTCTCACTTCTCATATGGGGCTAAAACAAGGTATCAAAATCTCCCTTACTTAGGACTTGAGGTCCTCGTCAAGCCCAAGGCCTAACATACATCCAAAAACCATCACTTAATCAGCAACATGTGAGATCAGTGCAATTGGTAGTCCTTTCCTATTGGCCTCTCAATATGATTAGAACTAAGTTTGCTCTAATAACGTTTATTATAACTCACTTAATAGCAAACTGATCAATAAAGCGAAATGGCAATATGGTCTAATGTAAAATGTTTAAACTTAGGTTAATAGTAGTGAGCTCACTAAACCTTATACCGTATTATCTTTTCTCTATAACAATCTCCTTATTAAAGATTTGATATTCTCATCAAGCCCAAGACCTAACACATGTCTAAAATCTATCCCTTCTTCGGCAATATGTGAGATCAGCCCAATTACGGCTCTACTTCCTTGAAAGCCCTTTTCTATTAGCCTCTCACCATGCTTAGGACTAAATTTACTCTGACACCATTAAATTGTTACACCCCAAGTATATATTATACTTGGGGTGGAATAAATACAATCACAAACACAAAACTATAAATATACCCTTTTAAGGAAACTTCATAAAGTTTATAGTTCTTAGTATCCAATATATGCTTTCTCAAAACTAAGCACTATTAAGATAGTGTGAAAAATAAACACATTACATAAAAGAAACAACTACATATATATTAAATTCTTCTTGGCATCTCCTCAAGTTTTGCTACATCCAGTGATTGAAAAATTTATAATCAACATTGTAATGAACACTAAAAACATGGTTAGTTTTCAATAAAAAAAATCATAGAAATTCCAAAGAAAAAAAAGGAAATTTACATACAAGCACATGATTTCACATTCATTTACATGATTCTTTATCATGAATATCTTTCCACAAATATTCATCTATATCATTATCTTACTATTTTTTCTAATCTCATGCTATTTATATATTATTATCCTATAAAATAATTTCTTCAAGTTGAGGTAAATGTGATTAACATTGAATTAGGGTAAAAGCCCTGTAAGCAAGTACAAAGAGGTTAACGGGTTATAATGGAACAAACCCGCTACCCGAAACTTAATCAAAGACTAAAATCCAACACTCCCCCTCAAGCCGAAGAGAAAATATTAATTAAACTCAGTTTGTTACATAATTTACTAATCTTAGCAGGTCCCAATGATTTGGTAAAAATATCTGCAATTTGATCTTCGGATTTCAAATATGGAGTACTAATAAGCTTGTTGTGGATATCTCCTCTGACGAAATGACAATCCACTTCTATGTGCTTAGTTCATTCATGAAAAACAGGATTGTTAGCAATAAAAATAGCAGCCTGATTATCACAATACATGTTCATTGGACTGGGATAGTTTATCCCACATTCTTGTAAGAAATTCCTTAGCCATAACATTTCACAAACAGTATGAGCCATGGCTCGATATTCAACTTCACAACTTGATCTCGCAATCACACTTTGTTTCTTGCTCCGCCATGTAACTAGATTGCCACCAAGATAAGTACAATAACCTGAAACAAATTTTCTATCATTGATATTCCCAGCATAGTAGGCATCAGAATATGTCTCAATACGAGTGTGCCCATTTTTGCAATACTTCAATCTCTGACCAGGCGCACCTTTAACATACTGAAGGACCCGGATAGCAGCATCCCAATAACACTGTTTGGGTTTCTGCATGAATTGACTAATGACACCCACAACGTGAGAAATATACGGTCTAGTAACTGTGAGATAATTAAGTTTACCTACCAAGCGTCGGTATTGCATTGCATCAATATACTTAGAGTCCATATTCTCACTATACTTCTGATTTGGAATTAATGGAAAATCAGCTGATTTACAATCACATATACCAACCTCTTCCAGAATGTCCAAGGCATACTTCCTTTGTGACATAAAAACACAATCTTGCTTGTAGGCAATTTCAATTCTCAGAAAGTACCTTGGTTTCCCCAGCTATTTGATTGAGAAATGAGACTACAAGTGTTGCTTAGTTTTCTCAATACCTTGTATGTCATCACCAGTGAGTAGCATATCATCGACGTAAACGGCCAAAATGACAATACCACTCTCCGACCGATGAATAAAAATAAAGTGATCAGCCTAAATAGATAGCTGAGACCATTATCTGTGAGAGCTTCTGGAACCAGGCACATGGGCTCTGTTTGAGTCCATAAATAGATTTGTGTAATTTGCACACCATCTCCCCCTGCGCAACATACCCAGGAGGTTGCTTAATATAGACTTCCTCGGACAGATCACCATAAAGGAAAGCGTTAGTGATGTCCATTTGATGTAGAGACCACTGGCAGTTAATGGCGAGAGAAAACAAGGAGCGAACAGAATTAAGGCGCGCTACTGGAGAAAGTATCCTGATAATCGAGCCCATAAATTTGAGAAAACCTTTTGGTAACAAGGCGAGCTTTATAACGAGCTATAGTGCCATCGGAGTGATACTTCACAGTGAAGACCCACCGACACGGAACAATGCAAGCCCCGGGAGGAGAGACTAGTGACCAAGTCTGACGAGTCTACAAGACGGCCATCTCAGCATCCATAGCTTGCTTCCACTTAGGAATTGACATAGCCTGCACTGGAGAGGTAGACAAGAAAACCGAAGACAAGGCAACAGAAAAAGCATGGAATGGAGGCAACAAATGAGAGAATGAAACATAATGAGAGATAGGATAGTGAGAAACATTAGGTTTGCCTTTGCGCAGAGCAATGGGGAGGTCACCATCAGGAACCGCCGACAAAGAGGATGCAGCAGGAGTAGGCCGGGGGCGGCAGCTGTAAACCTGTAAAGGAACCACAGGAGGAGCATGCGCATCTGGAGGAGAGGAAGAGGGAACAGGAGTAGAGGAAGAAAGGGTGATAAGAATAGGAAGAAGAGCAGAGGATGACGGAGATAAACTAGGGGAATGAAAAAAAGGTTGAGCCTCAACAAAGGTGACATCTATACTTGTAAAGGTCCGACCACTAGAAGGATCAAAACATCGATACCCCTTCTGAGTCCGAGAATACCCAACAAACACACAACAAACGACACAGGGGCCTAACTAGTCTATGCCGGGGCCAAAGGCATGGACATAACACAGGCACCCAAAAACACGAGGAGGAATAGAAAAAGGAACTTTGGAAGAAAATAAGATAGAAAAAGGTGAGCGACCATTCAACGTCAGTGTGGGAACCCGATTAATGAGAAATGATGCGCTGAGAACCACATCAGACCAAAAAGTGCGAGGAACCTGCATGTGAAATAATAAGGTACGAGCAACATCAAGAAGATAACGATTCTTGCGCTCTGCCACTCCATTCTGAGAGGAGGTGTAGCTATAAGTCGTCTGATGTAAAATGCCGCGAGAGGAACAAAAAGACTTAAAA
The DNA here is from genome assembly GCA_027563935.2 of Costus lasius. NCBI lineage: Eukaryota > Viridiplantae > Streptophyta > Magnoliopsida > Zingiberales > Costaceae > Costus > Costus lasius. The sequence continues at coordinate 133,198,594 of CM050446.2, read as the reverse complement.
GAAGTGCTAGAATATTCCAAAGCATTATCAGAACGCAAAGTTTAAACAGAAACACCAAATTGTGTTTTAATTTCAACATAAAAGTTGCAAAATACATCAAAGAATTCAGACCGCTTAGACAAAACATAGCACCAACACATACGAGAGTAATCATCGATAAAGGTTACAAAGTACTTATGGCCATCACGACCAAGAACAGACTAGGACCCTAGATGTCAGAGTGAACAAGTTGAAAAGGATGCTGACTGCAAGTGGTGGACGCTGCAGGTAAGGATGCGCGGTGGTGTTTACCCAGTTCACAAGCTTCACAAGTAAAGGACGGTCGTGAAGGCAGAGACAAAACATGCTGGATGCGAGCCAAAGAAGGATAACCAAGATGATAATGCCACAGAAGAGGAGAAACAGCAGTAGAAGATAACGCCCGAGGAGGCAAAGGAGTCAGGGTGTAGACACCGCCCTGTCTAGGCCCCCCACCAATCGTCCTCTTCGTCCGGAGGTCCTGAAAGAGACAGTGAGAGGACAAAAAAGTTACACTATAATTGCATTGAGCAGTGAAGGCACGAACGGAAAATAGATTAACAGGAAAAGAAGGTATATATAGAACATCACAAGGAATTAGTGCAGAGGAAATAAAAGAAGGTATATATAGAACATCACGGAGGAATTAGTGCATAGGAAATAGGGACAATCCCAACCCCCATGACTGGGCAAGAGAACCGTCAGCAATGGACACCGGGGGTAGGTGCCTTCAGTGTACAAGGAAACAAATAGATCACGATTACCTGTCATATGGGACGAAGCACCGGAATCAACAATCCAAAAGACCCAGAAGAGGCAAGAGTGGCTATACCAGAAACCGAATCAGAAAAAGCTAGGAATGTAGCTGGCCCCGCAGTGGATGAGGATGAAGGCTACAATAGTCGAGCATACTCGGCCGCCAAAGTCGTAACAGTGTCAGCAACAGCAGGAGCGACAGTAGGATCAGGCATGGAAGGAGCAGACCCGGTAACAGCCTTAGCAGAAGGATGTTCGAATTTTTGCCAGCATCTATCTGGGGTGTGGTTGGTCCGACCGCAATGAAGACACGGTGGGAAACCACGACCCCGACCTCGCCCCCTCCCACGTCCAAGAGAGCGCCCACGACTAGAGGATGGGAAGACGGGGGCCGAAGCAAGGGCACTCGGAGTGTATGAAGACTGAGTAGTGGCTGAAACACATAGCAGGCGAGAAAAAACTCCCTGAAGAGTTGTCACAATGGAATCTAGTAGCAATTAGGAGCCCAACGCCGCATATTTAGGATTAAGATAGGAGAGATACTTAGCCACCAAGAACTCTTGTCTCTGTTGTAGAATCACTTCAATATCAGACGAGACAGGATGGTATTGACAGAGCTCATCCCATTTGCCTTGTAATAAGGCATATGTCTCCTAAAAAGTTCGATCCTCCTGTTGCAAAGTAATGATATCTTCATAGAGACGAAGAACATGACTAAGATTTTGTCAAGAAGCATAAATGCTATTGAGAAACTCCCAAGCAGATTTGGTAGTATGTTGATACATGACAGTTAAGGCAATCTTGGTGTTCATACTATGGAATAGCAAATTGAGCACAGCCATGTCTGAACGGCGCCAAGACTCATATGTGGAGTCAGTAGGAGAAGGGGCAGACTGAGTAAGATGGTGCTCTTTGCCATGAGACCCCAAGAAGAGATGAACTGATTGAGACCATAAGGGAAAATTTGATCATTAAATTTTATAATATTTGTGTTAAAAGTGGCACCAGGTTTGAAATCCACCGGAGAAGAAAGAGGATCCATAATAAGTAGAAACGTGAGTGACCAACAGACTACTAGCGCAGAATAATAAAATCTCACCAAAGTGTAAGCACAACGAAGTAAACAAGAAGAAGAACCCCAATAAAAAAAAGGTCACCGCATAGAAGAGATCGCTTCAGTCACAACTTTGCATCAAACGAGACGTTCGCACGCGATTAAGAAAAATCACCCGATCAAGCAGGCGTGTGAAGGCAGCGCCACAGAAGACCCGGCATAGAACACTCCAACGAAGAAGACCGCGCCACAGAAGGATGCCGCACCAAAAAAGGCAGGCGTAGAGATTAGCAACATACAACCGCAAGCGAGCTTTCCGGATGAGGACAGGAAGCATAGATTGACAGGCGAGAACCCTCAGCACCTTAGATCAAAGTGGAATGGCGGACGAAGACGCTCCTCTGTGGAATCGAACTACGCGGCTCTCCAAGCGAACAACAGAAAGCGTCAAAGATAAAAGAGAAAGCAGCCGAAATCGGAATAACAAAGGCGGCAGAAAGGGAAGAGCAGAGCGGCGCTTCACGCGGCCATGGCTAGGCCGGCGGATCACCGCGCCATGCGCACAAGGCTCCTCGTCCGGACTTCAAGCCTCAAGGACCAAGATCCTCGACTTCAATACGATTGAAGAGGGGGGCGGGAGAAAGAGGCGAAGCAGCGGTGAGCACAAAGACCACTCAAGGTCGGAACAATATGTGGTGACGAAGGAGAAGAGCGGCGCAATACGGAAGGATGGAGGGCGGCGAAGAAACCTTGCTCTGATACCAAGTTGAGGTAAAAGTGATTAACATTGAATTAGGGTAAAATCCCTATAAGCAAATACAAAGAGGTTAACCGGTTATAATGGAACAAACCCGCTACCCGAAACTTAATCAAAGACTAAAATCCAACACTTCACATATTTTTTCTTCTTAACAACATAACAAGCTTATCTTTCTCATGAAAAATTAAACAAAACTATCACGTTTGATCAATGTTTTAAAAACTGATCACCATGCTATGTTAGTACATCCGGTAATTTGACCGGTACAATATACAAAACCGAAATTCAAAACCTTGCATTTGATAGTCCATACCTCGAAGGGCCATATACTAGTACCAACCATATCCTAATACCAGTCATGGACGGATACTAGGCACATAGCACAATCACATTTATATTCAAATGATTCAATACTATGCCGACACCTTATTAAACTTTACTAATATATTTGCATATATTATCTGTGCATATGATATAATCGTATATTTTTTATGAATCTATGTTACTTATTAAGGTAATGCTACTTCTACATAACTATAACACACACACACACACACACACACACACACACACACACATATATATATATATATATATATATATATATATATATATTGTAAGTGTAAATGATCAAAATATAAAAAAAACAAAGCTTAAAATGAACTAAACTCAAATATTTTAGTTTCACATGTACACAAATTTAGGTTTATTTTAGTCCCTATTTCCATGCCAAGTCTTTTGAAGTGAACAAAAAAAATTATTTTACTTAGGTTATATTTAGTTCAAATCAAAGTGAACTAAACTTATTGAATTCACTTTTAGATAATTTTCGATTGATTCTGTTTTCATGGCATATCCTTTTAAAACTTCGTTAGGTTTGGTTCGAGTTGAACTCAAAAAGATTAATTAGGTTTAACTTGGTTCAAAAAAATTTTGTTTCAATTTTTCATTTTAGTTTCTAAAAGTATATATTTATGTTGTGGCTTGGTTCAAAAGGAATCGAACCCAAAAAGTTCTCTCTATTTCTTCCTCTTCTTTCTCCCATTTGTCCAGCTCCCTTGTTTCTCTCATTTACAAAAGGATTATTTGGGTTTGTGACAAAATTGGGCACCCTAATAATAAAATTGGAAATAGAGGGGCAAACCAACCCCCCCCCCCCCCCACCCACCCACAACTTAAAAGCATTTTTTTATATATAAATGCCCTAATTTTTATGGCTTTTTGATATATTTTCGCCAAAAGCTGATCCAGCTCCATCCATTACTTGGGACAATGTGAAAAGTATATTCGACTATCAAATCTCAACCCTGATTTTCAGATGTCTATCAAATAAAAATCAATAGAACATTAAGTGTAGCTTCTCCCCGTAAGTTAAGGTGGCTTCTAATTATTTTGATGGTGATAATTGCGATATCAAAATGTGATCATCAATAGATAACCATTACTTTGAGCCTTGCAGATGCACAATGGGTTAAGATAAGTCAGTTTCAGAAACACACTGACAACAGTGCTTGACCACCATAAAATACTGCAATTATTCTGAAAAATATAGTTGACAAAATGTACAACAGGGAAGCATACCTATCCTGGCAAGCCTGTTCACCCATTTAGGAATAGTGTTACCAGTCAACTTATAACAGATATCACGGCTGAAATGATTGCAGTTCTTCATGATCAAATGGTAGGTGTCTCCATTGTAATCTACAGACTGAATTTCCATGAACTCTCTAACCTGCAATGGGTCTAAACATGTGGTACCCATGAATATCGATTTCCTAAACCTGAAGCCTGGGCATTGACGAGGCTCAACCTCAAAGACTCCACTTGTCGGATAATCATGTGCTCCAAATGCATATTCCACCCCATGAACTACAAAAATGTATTTACAGAGGGTAAATTGCCATATTAGTGCCTGATGTAAGAATGCTTTATCTCAAGAATTAGAAGACAATTTCAAGGAAATAACACTATGCCTAAGATTTAAACATGGAAATAGTAAACCAACCAGCTAAGAAACCTACAGAAGTAACCAAGCCTCGACAATTATCATGTTGATGAAGTAAGTTGGCATTTCACAACACAAGTATAAATAAGATCCATGAATTTTAATAGGAACGATAACATCATTAAAATCATGTTTACTTCCAGCCAATAGATGGTATTTGGTTCTGTTTAGATATTTTATGAACCAAAAACTTCTGTGGTATTTGCTGCTGATCCTTTTCAAATAATATTTTGCACTCGTGGAGCCACACAAGTAACTGAAAGAGTGTCGCTTGATCAATGATAATGTGATTTGAGGAAAAAAAACATTATATATTGGACTATGCTAGTATGACTCACATATTTGGCATTTCCGGTTTAGGGCATACATAAGAATTGTTACATTTTTAATTCACAAGGAACTTAAAACTATTCCTCCAATACCAAGGTGAACAGGCTTATCCTAGGGCCATATATTTTGTTATTTTAGCATTAGTTATACATTTGTATATTTTAAATCCCACATAAAGTAGTTTAAGACTTACATCAAGGATGTCAAGATCAAAATCATGCTTAGGAACCGTGGGATTAGAATATAGAATCTCACCACGGGACCAGAACATAGGATCATAAGATCCTAATAAATTACCTATAAATATATTTTATAATATATATATTTACTAACAGAAATGTGAACATTTTAAACAAGTTACAGTAGTAAAAAATAATACATATATATCAAGCATCAATCACCAGGCATGAAAAAGATATATTAAGTTGAACATGAATATTCTAACAAGTAACAAACAATAAAAAATGATCAAATATTTATAAATTATCAACTATCAACCACCAAGGAAAACTCTATCGTGTAGATATAAATTAATGAGCATACACGGCTCATTGTAAAAAGTATTGTTAGACAAATTTATCTATTGTACATAATATGTACAATATACCTAATGTATTTTATATTGTCTACTGAATACTGACAATATAGTGGGCATTGTATACTATATATGGTATGCTTAAGCGTAAAATATGTTGTAGTGTTACAGTTATAACTTACAAATACAATGTTATCAATAGCGAATCGCGAAAAATAGCGGAAATCTAAAAATCCACAATATGATATAGCGGATTGCATTGCGGGCAATAAGTAACGTTTAAAATATATATTATACACATAAAAAATTAAGTATAATGTTTGAAATATATATTATATACCTAATAAATTATGCTGCATAAAAATAAAATAAATTATATAAAAAATATCACATAGTATCAACTCAATTCAAGTTATAATTTTAATTTCTAAAACTTAAAAATATTATAATGTAGTCTTATCCGCTATAGCATAGCGGATTGCTCAAAAATTGCTATGGAAAAACGCTATAGCATCGCTATTACGGCTATTTAACAACTCTGTACAAATATATCATAATGATGAGTGTAAATAATTGGCAATACATGTAATTAAATTATATAAACTTGTGCATCATCATCTCCATAAAAGGACTTGATTCTAGCAAGTTGATCCCAAGTGATGAAGGTTTATATCTTTTGAAAGAAACTTGCTTGTCATTAATTTTCCATATTATTTAATTTCTTTTCTATTTTTAACATTTCCTTTTTGGTTATTTACGTTGTGACCATGTTTCCCTATTATTGTGGTTGAAACTTGGAACTATGCCCTTTTAGTAGCATTTTAGAAATATAATGTGCTTCAGCCAGCGGAAGTCTTGCAAGTGGCAAACAAAACCTAGTGATAAATAGGTTTCATTGGCATAGTGACAAGCGAATTGACAACAACAATTGCAAAGGAGGCAACAAGGTAGAGAGCTGTCAATGTTGAAGGTGAACAGTTGTGAGCTAGTGAGTGACAATTAGCAAAGAGCGAATCTCCACAACAAGCAACTCAAGCTGCCAAGTGGAAGCATTAGCTTAGGAGATGAACAAGCAAGGATTTCATTAGAAGTTTTGTTGAGGACTTCCTCAATGATCAAAGATTAAGCACAAAAAAACATTGTTGAGGATGACAACATGATTGAAATAAAGCTTGTGGAAAACATTGTAAGATGCCCATGTACTGCAATGAAAGCTACCTTGTTTGTTATCTCTTTTTTATACGTAAATCCAGTGAGCGAGGCATGTGGGTAGAGTTTGGAGCCAAAGTTGGAGGCATCAACGGTGGCTAGTAACTAGAGGAAGAAAAGATAAACAACAACTATGATGGACTATCGAGAAATGAACACAATATGGAAACATGGAAGAAAGGTTTAAAATAGTAGTCCATACCAATGAACTAGTATTTGCCCAAGTATAGTCTGGTATGTACCAACACATGGTACTGCCCAGACTCATAATTGAAATTTAGTATATAATATATATACAAGTTCAGTAGAGATCTAGTTCCATGTACTTGTATAATTTTGGACTAGTAAGGATAGGTTTTAAAAGCATTGCATAAAGTAGACAATGGCAAACAACAAGTAGATTTGTGTGCATAAGGAGGGCAGTGTAGTGGTCTTCTATGAATACGAATGATGGTTTGGCTCACATTATAGTGCTTCTTACCCTTCTAACTTAAGTCCTTATCCTTGGAGTCCTTTTTAATTGATTCATTCAGACATTTATAGACCAACTCACTCATTTCCCTTTAGATTGAGGTTTCGCTATTTTGTCACTTTATTTCAGAGATCATATCTATATTTCAAGATTTTATAATGAAATAAAATTCTAGTTTTCCACTGTGATTAAATATTAGAACATAGATAATGCTCTTGAGTTTACATAATATAGTATTTCCAATTTTTTTTTCAAATCAAGAGATTAGTCTTTAGCCTACTTAAGCATCTACATCTTAATAAAACGGTGTTGCTAACTGCTAAATGTAAACAACAGTCATTTGTTAGATATTGTACGTTCACCTCTTTTCATATGCATATTCCTAGGCAGTATTAGGCTGATGCAAATCTCATTGGCTACCATTTAGTTAATTGAATCTTCAGTTATTCACTACTATTCTTGGTTATGTCAGTGAATTCTTTATCGATCTTTCCTTTGACTCCTCACAGTTGTGATTGCCTATGTCCCAGCAACCCTACCCTTGAATGCAGTGTATTTTATCTTTCTCGAACACTCATATACTGAAAAGGAATATTGTTATTGCAGTCCCTGTAAGTTGTAACATAGGACAATGGAGCTTCACTAATGATAGATCTTACGATCACTCCATCTTATTCATATTCTCCTCATTCATCCTTTGATCCTCTTTTATTTGAGTTACCCTATTTGCTTCACCACTATCATCTCCACATGCTTCCTGATCAACATCATTCGTTTCATCTTTAGCAGACTCCATCAGTGTTTGAGTAGCCAACAATATCGACTATCAAGAGCCTATTAAACTCTATAACCCTTTCAAGTATCAGATTCAACTAAGGCTTCATCATGCCTACTGATCTCTACTTACCTACAGTTGCATTCATCGTACATCCTCCTCTTGTGGTTTATTTTGATTACCTATTATGTCTTTTCATCACTTTTATTTGTCTTTCTCAACAGTTTCTATTTTCAATGCTAACCATAAGTGGAAACAAGCTACATATCTTGAATTGCCTCACTGTATAATGCCATGCTTGGGATTTAATCTCCCCTCCCTCTAGAGTTTGCCATCTTTCGCCCCAATAACATGACCCAGTTCTTTTTTACATATGTTTGCCTGTGGCTACCACTCAACACTAGTTTATATAGCAAATGAATGTTCATGATGTCCTTCTCTATTGTAATTTGTCTGAGGCAATTTACTTGAATCAATCGCCAAGGTATATTGCTCTTGATGGTTTGTAAATTACAGAAGGGAATATATTGTATAAAACATTACGAGTAGAAAACAACAACGTAGATCACTATATCTTTATCCTTTTAATTTTGTTGTTTTTAGGGATGACAATAAAACCCAAGTCAATTTAGGGCCTGACCAATCTGTTTGTAGCGAGCCCAAATTAGCTTTTATGGGGCATTTAAGTTTTATGGGCGGGGTTTGAGTTTAAAGTTATCTGATACCCTATTAAAAATTAAAAAAAAACTATAAGTTTAACAAAAGTCATTAACCAACAAATACTAAAAATAATTATTATATAAATTTGTGGAATTATTTTAATTATAAAATTATACTTTTATAGAAGAAATTTAGATTAAAAAGAACTAAAGGTTTGGTTTTGACGGCATCGTGTACCTATGTATAGCTATTTAAATATTTTAAGTCAAGTTGAGATTATGTAATAGGGTACCCGATTCAAGTATTTAGCAAGTTCAAGTACCTGGTTTATATAATTAGGTAAAGGTTTAAATTTCGGGACAAAAACATAACCACCCAGCCTGTTATCATCCTAGTTGTTTTGTCTATTAATCATAATGACAACCTTCTAACAGGTACAAAACATGAACAGGTGTTAAACTTCAAAAAAAAACAATATGGAGAAATTTACAATAAAAGATTTGGATTATTTTAATTCCTATGTACTTCATTAGAATCAAACTTGCTTATAGTAATTATGATACGTTCCTCCCATGATGGAAATATGCAAATCACCTTAAAGAGATTGATCTTGTTGATAGTTGGCTCACTTAATTACCCATCAGCTTAAGGAGCTTTCGTAATACCAATCAAGACTTATGTGATCCTACTAAATATTGACAATTTGAAGGGAAGCTATTTTATCTTTTAGCGTTTCAGCTTGACTTTTCGTTTGTTGTTATAGTCATCCAATACATGCAGCATCCAAAACTAGATCAGTAGAACACAATGTTAAGAGTAAGATATAAGTTAAGAAGGTTCCCAGGAAAGGCTTACTTTATCTGAATGCTAGCTTGGATGCTGATAGAAGATCAATCTTATCATATCATCATTTTATGGAAAGTGCTTGATCAAATGGAGAAAAAGTAAATGTTGGAACGAATTGAATGCAATGAGTATAACATGCTAGTTTTGAAAATACATACAACTAATAACTGCTGATACAAAATTTCACTATTCAAAATTTCAGAAGCAAGTTGTTCATAAAATGTGCACTCAGTTATTACTATTATCTTTCAATGCTATTAGATTATTAGCAAACAGTACCTTCAACGCCTGTGTGGAAAACCCCAAGGCCTGCCCAGTACATATAGCCATTTATTGGAGTCAAGTCATAAACATTCAGATAAACAGATACATTTCCTGATGTTTGGCTGGCTGATCGAACCTTTGAGAACAAACAAAATCTGGTGGAGGTTCTGCTGAGCCGAAGAGGCATGAGGGACTTCCAACCCTTCTTTGAGCCCAATTTCATGTTACTATAATTGAGAAAAAACAATGAGGAATATTTAAAATATACTTCCAGAAGATAATAGAAACATGATGGTGAAACAGCAGTTTCTGAAATTAATGGTTTCATCAAATTATTCTTGCAAAAGGCCAATCAGGAAAATCAGGCTGAAATTTCCAATCACTGCTTATATATATATATATATAACATGCCGAGTTGCATGCAAGTTTGTTACTAATCTTGCCAGTGGAAAAAATTTTCGAAAAAAAGAATAAGAAAAACTATAGAATAAGAAAGTAAACAGATATAACATTCTCACAACAGAATAGTTTTTACAGCAAAAAGGAGCAAACACCTCACGGATCAAAAGCAGACATTTTTATTTCTAAAGCTAAAAGCATTAAGTCCATCCTCCCACGAATCGACTAGATCTTGCAACTCAGCAGTAGAAAAGCAGTGGGCATTTAGCTAGGTTAGCTACAAACCTAGTCATTGGAAAAAAAAAATACGCAAAAGAGAAAAGCACAGAACTAAGGGGTAAAAGCAAAACCGAGCGAATAACCTTTCGTAAGACATTTAATACAAAAAAAAAAAATCTCACTTGAAAGGGTTTGACGACAGTTCTTGATAGTTGATGCGGATAACAAAGGCACAAAAGGATCGTAAACTTAAAGGCATTGACTGTAGAAATGGCTACTACACGTGCATTGCCAAAAGAAAGGTACCACAACTGTTCTTGACAGATAACCGCAAAGCAGAGGTATGGATCTAAATTTCCTAAACCTACAACGACATACAGTAGCATAGGCATCTATGTTTCGCACAGAAGCGAGAAGAGAAATTAAGATCTCCCGTTTCCAATCAGGAAAATAGTCATTTCCTCTCCTTCACACTGTTGCGCGCCAAGTTCCAATCCACAAACACATTGGACGGCTGAGGCGAGACGAACCCAAATACAAAATTAAGCTGAACCCATCCAGAACCCGGGTAGGGCACGATCTTTTCCCGACATTGTAGAACATTTCGCACATTTCAAGCAACTTAGTTACTCAAAATCCGAAATCAACAGAAACACAAGGAAAACACGCGAACTCACCCTCGTCCAAGGAACCCCCGGAAACGAGTCATCGCCCGCCGCAGCCCTCAACGAAAGGCGACATTTCGAGAGCCCGGCCCTCCGGAGCACCAATCATGGTGGAGGCCGGAGCGATCTCGGGAGATTTTGAGGTGGGCGGAGATCTGCGAGCCGGCTTTTTGTATGGCCAGGCCTCGTCCTGAGAGAGATGCGATCTTTTTCTACTGCGGTGATTACCTGAGAAAAAGAGAGAGGGAGAGGGAGGGGGGCAAAGCTCGACCCTCTGTCGGCCTGCCTGTAGATGCACAGTAAAATAAAGAAGGGGGCAGACTGCCCCTGAAGGCGCGCATTTTTTTTTTAATTGTTTCGATCTACCCTAGCGCATTTGATCAAACACGTTGAGGGCGAGAGGAGAGATGGAATTTGTCCCTTGCGAAAAAGGTTAACGTGCGAAAACCCAAAAAAAAGGAGTTGTTCGTGACAAAAAGATGAAAAGTGAGAAAGGGGCCTAAAGTGGACGCATTGGAGCTTCTTTATTATAGTATATAATTTAATATGCTCTAAGACATTTCCGGAAGGAAATATATATATATATATATGTACCATAAAAATATACATAATTATTTAGTATAATATAGATGTAACATAAATTTATTTTTAACTTTAAAATATTTCAATTAACACATTAATATTCTCTAAGATAATTTTATTAACACCTGCAAAAATTGGGCCTAGAAAAGGCCTAAATTAAAACTGGTCACTTAAAAGAATTTAGTTGGACGAATAAAAAATGCAAAAGAAAAAAAAAATTGATACATGAAATGTGTTATAGATTTTTCTTCATTGTGTTTACTTAAAAGGAAAGAAAGTTTAAATGATTGATATATAAACCCCAATTTTTATTTTTTTTCACTCATATTACATAAATACTATTAATATCATAAAATTATTAAATATTAAATATTAAATATGAGCAATGGCGGTGCGAACGAGTAGTGGCGGTGAGCTTGAGCAGCAGCGGCGAGGACGAGTAGTCGAGGCGAGCTCGCAGCAACACAGTGAAAAGCGAGGTGTGAAATTAAGACATAGTTTTAGCTTTTCGTCTAATTCTAGCGGAGAGCAAATGGAGGGTTTAATGCGTAAATTTTCCTCTTACTTTTCCTCCTAAACTATCCATCCGCCCGAGTAAATAAGTCTATACTCCTTTTCTTTCTACTTTCTCTTCTTTTCTTCAACTTTTCCTTCAAATAAACAAGCTCTTACCCTCTGTTTCCTTGGAGGGAAGAAAACTGTAAGGAATGAAAAACTGCAAGGAAAGAAAACATCAGGGGAAGAAAAAAATTCCATATCCTATTTCCTTGGAAGGAAGAAAAAAAAGAAGAAAAATTAATTTCGAAAGTTGGGCGAAGTGGCATTGTGTTTTCTCCAACTTTTCCGTCCGATTCGGGCGGAAAAATTTTGGAAGAAAAATTACAAAATTTCCACCCACTTTTCCACTCAAATTTTTCCTTCCACCCAAGAAAACAACGAAAAACTTTTTTTTTCTTTCCCTCTAGTTTTTCTTCCAAGGAAACAGTGCCTTAAGTTCATAAACTTTTCCCTCCAATGTGTTCTAAGTATATATCGCATAACGATTGAGTACATAAACTTATAAAGTTTATAATTCGGAGGCATTTTAATGATAATGGTTTACAAGTTTAACTAATTGAACATGATTGAGACGTGGCAATCAGGCTTAATGACAAGTAGAACCTTGTAAAGTTGGGGTGGACACGCTTGAAGTGGAATCGTTCATTCAAGGAACACAATCATTAGTGTAGGTTTACGACAATGTCAACAGCTCTATTAACAATAAAGGTTACTACATGACATCGATTCCTTCAAAATGATTAAAGTGGTGAAACAAGAGCCATCGAAGGTCACACATAAATACTGTATTTTTTTTGAATAAAAAATTAAAAAAATAAAAATATATTGAATCTAGTAATATTTTTCGTCCAGATTCAATATATTTTTTATTTTTTTCTCCCAATTTTCTATCTAAAAAAATATAGTAAAAAAGTCATGACATAATACTAATCATGTGACTTATCTAATAATTAGGTCATATATTATTTTGATGTAATTTCACTTACATGTTGCAAAGAGAATATATTGCCTCTAGCAAACACAATAGGCTAATAAAGATGTAGCACTAGCAAAAGTCGATAGGGTAGGTTATTGAACACATAATATCAATAATAGAGACACAATAGTAGTAATAGCGATGTAATCAATTAGTAATGAAGATGCCACAATATGTGACAAGGAAGTTTCAACACAATGACGAAGATGCAACAAAAGACAACTCAGTGCAATGATAAAAATGTGACAAGAGCGACACAATAGAGGAAGCTAAGTGAAGTTGACACAATGAACGCAAAATGAGGACACAAGAAGACAATAAAGCAATGCATAAGCAAAGCAATAGTGATTTTCATGCTCTAAAAAAAGTAAAATTAGAGTTAAAAATCATAGTTTTTTATGTTTATATTATATTTGGCTATTGTCTACTAGCACCTATAGTGCTACATGTTTGTAAAAAAATTCCTAACAATTTAGAGACTACAAGCTTAAGTAACCATATAGAAAAGGTAATGAGTTTAACAAGTTGATCAATTTATGACCCAAACTTGATTTGAATATCACTAAGTTATAAACATGCTTTATCTACTTTGTAAGCGAAACTCATGTGACTATATTTAGGTAAAATCAATTTTAACCTTTTTAACCAATTCACACCGAGCCCACATAGAGCCCATTTAGGCCCACTAATTTATGAGTCATATTAGGCACAAGGCAACAAGGAACAACGTTAAACGTGATATTACTAGTGATAAAATAAGCTCTAGCCTACACCAAACACATTTGAATTATGTTCCTTATGGCACAATTCATGCATCAACTAACCCAATTTTAATAGAATTTGCATGCTCTAGTCCACCCTCATGCTCTAGTAGTTATGCTGTGACTACCTAGTGATCCCCCAACCAACCTCCAACAGTCTAGACTATGGAATTGGCAATCTAGGGTTCTACATCAACACACATAAAAATCCATTTCACATCTCATATAGAAATAATTATTTTATGTCACATAGTTGTTTAATAAACCTTTCACAATATTTATAGAAGGACTTAATCTACATAGTTTTAATCTTATCAAAAAATAAATTGCAAGAATTACAATTGCTTGCATATCTTCTATTAAGGTTTTTAAAACTAAATTGTATTGTCTGGATGTATTGATCTTATATACTGATACTAATCACTAGATATTGATATGTTAGACCTTGCCTTCTATAATATTTATATAAGAATCAAGTATATATAGTCCTTTTTTGTTTCTTCTTATAATTTATCGGCATATATTGATCACCTATACAAATTCATAATCATACACCCTTTTGAATCTAATGAAGTTGAATAACTTTTTTTATCTCGTGAGTGATTCTTAACGTCGACCCAATCTTCTAAATATATGCCTATATAAAAACTTTCTTAGATTACTCTACTCAAATGCTACTAAGGTGTTGGAGTTTAAAGAAAAAACTCAAATCTCTTAAAAGTCTCACATAGAAAGATTTGAAAGGGAATCTCTTGCCCCATTTTTGCACGTTCAATTATGACAGATTCTTCACCAATGCATCGGCAGAGCACTAACAACTATTGTATCTTGGGACAAGGGATCCAAATAAAACCTATGCGATAGTTAGAATCTTTGTCTTAGAATAGACGGATGCATCATCTTCGGTTAGATCTCTCCTTACACTGTTTTTGCTTACTTATTTAATTTATTACATGTGTAATTAGAAAAGGATTAATTGCTCTAACATAAGGTATTAGTTAGTCTATCATTAAATTGAGCCTCATTTAAAACTACATCATTTCTTACCTTTTGTAAAATACGTTATTTCATTAAGTTTAATATTTATTCTCAATAAAATATTATTTCAATGTGTTACAAAATTTATCTCTGCACGTCATATTGGCTCGTGCTTTACTTGCATGTCATGTCGAGCTAAATAATGTTGTCATGCCAAGCACAATCTATATGACTAAAATATCCCAACCCAACTTAGCTCACGTTGATTTGTCAACAAGCCATACCAAACTAAGCCCTCAGCATGCCAAGCAAATGCGCCACACAATTTTCTTATTTCAAAACCTTCAGTTGATTTTAGTCTGCATGTGGGCCCATGAATAAAGTGTTGTCCTAAAAAATTATTGTTGGGCATGAGCCTCTATAATTCACTAATTCCATTTTTCTAACACTGCTTTTATGAGCTATTATTTGCATCTCTCGGACTACTACCTACGACAGTTATGGACTAGTTAATTTCAGATTGGCGGACACGAACGAGTTAATTTTAGATAGGGGGATCTAGTTTTTCATTTTTATAGCATTTATTATAAAGAAAAAACACTAAAATAACTCCTCAATTTCATACTTCATACAACAGTCAACAGCAAACCATAAGAGCCGGTTTGAATGCAAAATTGAATGGCTAGTTTTGAGGATAAAAATTCTAGACGGTCCCGCTTAAAGCTCTTAGGTAGGGTTCCCTGTGATCACTTTCACAAATCTTAAAGATAGTGTTCAACACAAATCTTAAAGCACAAGTATAATCTGATTCTCAGCCCACTAGCAACTCCGTCCCGCTTGCTCGCAACTTTATGTTATTTGAAACTGATGTTCTACGTTATTTCAATTAGATTCTTCATTAGCATAGGAAGGTTCTCCATTATTTAACTAAAAGTCTGCTTTATTTCACTAATATTATATATTATGTCACTAAGGTAGTGGGAGTCAAAGATCATGGAGATATGAAAAAGAAGAGAGAGGACATGCAAACCTGTACTCTAGGATTGCTAATGATTGTATATTTGTATGGTCTAACGGGACATGCCTAAAAGCTTTAGGCGAGGACCCACCTAGAATTTTTATCCTAGTATTGAGACCAAATACAATCTACAAATTTCGAACTGCAAGGGCCAAACTAATCTACAAAACAATTTCAGGCTGTTCCGACCACATAGGTTTCAGGCTGTTCCGACCACATAGGCTAGATGGATAAACTAGGCAAAGAATATGCGCCAAATTGAAGTTAGCCATAATTCGTAAACAAAGCACCTTATAGTGAGAAAATGACGCGGTTATTCCTGATTTCGGTAAGTAACAAGTTCGTGTATAATTCGCATATGCAATATCAAATAACAAATTTGTGTTATGTAGATTCCAGAAATTGAGAAATTCGTATAACAGTTGAAATAGATGAACGTTAGCGCAATCATCAGAAGGGATTACTAGCTGAATTGAATTGATCCCATGCTTCCTGCAAGTAACAAAAAATGAAAATTGATAGTAATTGATCCAGTATTCAACCATCGGAAGTTCGCATGAGACCCTAGAAAGACGGAAAAAGATTTATAATTAAAACATATTATAGCACGCTTCCTGTTGTCTCAACCATGATACGTTTAACTTGCAGATGAATAACCCATTGAAAACAGCAAACAAATCAACCTTAATCAAATTCCGCTACGATAAGACTGTCTTAGAAACTTAGTTTGCGTGAACTGGAGACTCTCAAGTTCCAGAATCAAACTAGACGGTCATAAAGTGAGAAGAGAATCAACTGACGCTGTTTCATTCCAGATCATACAACACATAGAAGGTACAATCGTTGCAAATTGCACTTAGCTCTCCATCTTGAACCGTCATGCTTCGTTAGGAAAAGGTAATCAGTAGTAATATCTTATGCATGTTGGCAGTTTACCACAGCATGTCTCTACATGTTCTAGTTGCTTAATTGATGCCAATGACAAACGCTTGAAGAAAATGATTACTATTGATAAGGCATATATAACCACCCAGTCGAATGCTATTTGGCCTTCTAATTATACCCACTATCATTTTAACATACATTACAATATTTGATTAATCATTGAATTAGTGTTCGAAGTTTCGGTCCGGTATTGGCCGTACCGGCCGGTTTGTATCGGTCCGGCAAGGGACCGGCACCGGATGACCCTTCGGAGCACGGACGACGGCGAGGCAACAGCAGGCGGAGTGGGGGCGACAGGGGCGGAGCGGAAGAAGGCAGAAGCTAAGCTTCCGCTACCGCCGAAAGCTTCGAACGAACGAAGCTTCCACCACCGCCCACCGCCCACCGCTGTTCCGCTCCCACCTGCTGCTGCCGCTTCTCCCACAGGTCGCCGATATGGTACCGGTACTATACCGGTCCGGTGGCTCGCCGAAACTTCGATCCCTGATTCGGTTGAATTTGATTGTTAATTGACTTGATAGAGCTAAGCCTTGAATGCAGAATGTAATAATCTTATTGACTTAAATAAACCAACTCCAATTATACTGGACCAATAATGATTTGAGTCATTACAAGCCAACTAAGGCTGACCAGCTCGATCGATTAATGGGCAGTACAACATTGGCAATAATTCCTGCCACGGTGTGTCGTCTGTAACCGAGATTCACAAGTAATGACTCAACCACAATTATGCCACCGGGCAACTTCACACTTGCGTTCTTCTAATTATAACTCTCCACAATCTATTTAATTATGACTTAAGCAGTGAAAAAAATTGTTTTGACAGATTCAATGATTTTCTTGCAGAAGAGAGGATTAGGATATCGAAAGGACTTCATCTAACCGATGGCCCTCAGCGATCAACTCTGATAAATATTTTCAACTAATGGTAAACTTTTGCATTAACATAATGACACTCAAATATTGGCAAGAAGGCAATATTGGGGCTTCCAATAACCTATCAACCAAGGGATCAAGAAGGCATATGCCGGACTCATCCTCTCTGAAGTTCTAGAGTACCTGCCACTCTCATTGAAATTATGGGTACTTGAACATCAGGATTCCTTTTTCTCAATCACAACCTAGTTCCATCGAACTCCTAAATAATTTTGTTTTCATTTCTGCATGAACCTGGACTCAGCATCTTCGGCAAATGAGGATTTTGATGGATGTGGTGCAAATAATGATTCATGATTCACACTACTGCAAGCCTGGCGATCAACAGCCTAGTAGTCAAAACCCAGGAGGCTATTAACTCAACACCCTCAGCGTTGTGTACAACGCCTCTGTCCTCTAGACAAAATGCCGAAGACTGAAGACCATACTTTGAGGGTTTATTGGTCAGGAACCACTAAAACTCTAGAAAGCGAAGATAGTTGTAGAGAGAGCATCAAATTCCGACCAAATATCTCCAGTCATTCCTGATATTCGGAACAAACCATTCCTGTCTACAACATCCCAATGAAGGAGACATGATAAGACAACAAACCCGCAAGAGCAACTTAGAAGTAAGTAACAGATGTTTCTCTTCAAAACTTCCATGCTTTGATGTGTTGGGCTTTCCCAAAGACTGGCAAGAAGGTGGTTCTTGAAGCTAGCTTAGAGTTCCATCTCATCTTTGAACAGTTGTTGCAGAGTTTCAAAAGATCAAATTCATTATACGTGAACCAAATAACCCTGCTTCGTTCATGACAATCATCCAAGATCAGTCTAAATCATCAGCCAACTATTCCTGACAAGACAACTTCACCCTAAACAAAGCATAGTTGAAGGATTGCTTTGCACCATAAGAATCGATCAGAAAGTTGATGCAATGTTCAGATTCCAAATCTTAACCTTTTTTAATGCATTCTCCAGCTATAACCAACTAAAGATGGTGTCTGATAATGCAGTTCCCACCTCAGTCATTACCTAAATTGTAACGTCCTTTGGACTAGAAAACACAAGTGCCACAGAAATGAAAAACCAGGTTGTGCACAATGTAGGTGCTTGCCCATGGATGAAAACCCTTAGTCCTGCATGGAGAATCTAAGTGCTATATTGTTTTGTAATGATCTATATAAAGACCAAGCTTATAGTCTTATTGAATAAGATGGCATAATTCATTTCCTAACATGGTATCAGGGTTAGCCCTAATCCTAATTACTTCATCATGTTGTTTTCACCCCTCTGCCACTTTCCAATTACTTCCGCTTTCAACCTACCGTGAAGGCTGATTGATGCGCTCTGCATCATCTGAAGCCACCTGCAGAAAACCTTTAGTTGCAGAATTAACAGCCGCCAGCTGTGAAATCAGAAAAAATAGAAACTACAACAAACATCGGCAGGACTGCACTCTGAAAAATCTGGGAAGCCTGACACAGGATATCCTATGCAGAAAGCTGGTGCTGTTGGAAGGCAATAGCCATCTGTAGTCAGCTTCTTTAATCTGGAATTCCGATAAGGGTGCCATCTTCTACAGTGATATACGGACAGTTGCTATTTTATCTTCTCAACCGCTGATCTCTTGTCCGGATGTTGACCTCTGATAGCAGCTCATATATATTGTTATTTGCCTTCTAGGGCTTGGAAAGTGACAAATTTATTAAATCCTAAATAGAATTTTTATAACCTTCAAGGATGGATCACACTAGCCCATTTCTCGATATGAAGCCAACTCAATTCATTGCCACCACCAAGTTAATCAGAGAATTTCCTTCTTTGGGCATGGGCACTTTTATACTTTCTTGAATCACAAAAAAAACTTCATTATATTACTTCCCTAACACCTCATGCAGACCCAGGTGTAGTCACTTGGCTCATAAACAACGAGACGCCTAATATTCATAGCACTATAATGTTTATCCTATTATAAAAGAAATGAAATTCTCTACACAAAACATACTCCTCAGAAAAGAATGTTGTATGGATATTTTCTCTTTATAAATAATTATTTGATATTAAGCAAGATGATCAATCTTTTCAAAAATATTATTCTCTAATACAAGCAAAATAGGATGAATTATAAATACACCAACTCCAACTATAAATATTACAGATATTAAGAAACAATGCCAAGATTTCATTGTAGCTAAATTTATGTGTGGACTTATGATTCATACTGCTGCTCATAATCATCTAGCTGATACAGTACCAGATATTGCAAATGTCTTTAATAGTCTTCTGAGAACAAATGTACCTAACGATTCTTCTAGAGAAAATTCCCATGCTACAAATACAGACCACACAATCCTAATCATCTTAGAGGTTATGGTAAAGGGGAGGAAAATCTAATCATAGCAAAGGTCAAGGATTATCACACCCCAAATTTTTGATTTAATGTCTAAAAACAATTTTGGAATTTTTGAAAATTTTGAAATTTGGGACTGATTTTAGGAATTTTAGAGTATTTTTAGGGAATATTAGAGATAATATAAAAATAGAAAAAAAAAATAAAATAGAAGGAGAGTCACACGCACAGTGCCGAACCTCGATCCCACAACACACGACCTAACCATTGAGGCAAAGACTTGGCAACCACTGCTCGCTGGGAGCCACTGATTTACCATACTATGGACTGTTGCTCCAAGTATTTTACCCTATTCTACTAGTGGAAAGCGCCGTTAATGCTTTGGCTTCCACTATCGGCCGATGCTACTCCTCACCCATGATTGGTTCTATTGATTTGTGTCGTTGTGAGGGAAACAGTCAAAGGGGCCGCCACTAGTATCATCACGATCAAACTGCATTTGGTCTAGAAGACTCATGCTTGATTCGGCTAAACCAGTGAACAATAAAACATCTAATCACTGTTCACCGAAGTTGGAATAGGTCAAATTGGGCCAGTCCAGCAATAGATTGACCGATTCAAGTCGACTTTGCACTTTGCACTGACTCAAGACGTGATTTGCTTGTGTTAGACCAATCGAAAGCACAAATGCGATAGCATAGAGTCTAGATTGTGATTTCGGATTCAGATCTGGGCTAAGACTAGACTGACCCTTTACTGGGCAGGATTTGAGATTAGATGGTTGATGCAAATTGGGTTTTGGGTCTAGACCGATTCAACATGAATTTGGGCTGGTTTAGGGAGGATTTGACTCAATTCAGCAAGGTTTTGTTATAGTTTGCCAAAGATTAAACCAGTTTATTGTAATTTAGCCTAGAATAGTACTAATTGGACCGGTTCACCTGAACCAGGTCTAGTTTGGTGGAAATTTGATCGATTCAGACCAATCGAAAGCACAAATGCGATTGCGTAGAGTCAAACCAAACCAGATTGTGGTTTTGGATTCAGATCTGGGCTGAGACTAGACTGACCCATTCCTGGGCAGGATTTGAGATTAGATGGTTGATGCAAATCGGGTTTTGGGTCTAGACCGATTCAACATGAATTTGGGCTGGTTTAGGGAGGATTTGACTCAATTCAGCGAGGTTTTTTTATAGTTTGCTAAAGATTAAACCAATCTATTGTAATTTAGCCTAGAATCGTACTAATTGGACCGGTTCACCTGAAGCAGGTCTAGTTTGGTGGAAATTTGATCGATTCAACCATAATTCACTCGGTTCAATGACAATTGAATCCGGTTCCATAGGTTTTAAACTGAGTTTTATAAGATTATGGATATGGATTGCATGTTAAACACCAAGTTGATTATGTATGTATACAAATCAACAATATAGATTGAGTGGTTCACCTCATTAGAGTTCCCTTGAATTTATCGACACTTAGTAAGGTAAGTTCTCAACCCTTCTTGTGTAGTATGTGGCTTTTATTGTCTAAAGCTTTGATTTGATATATGCATAAGTATTTCTTTTAGCTATCTAGATGCCCAGTTATGTTGATTTATGTTATTGACCCATGCACACTTTGTTGATATACCATTATATGTCTGGTTCGCCCCATCTTGAGCATGTGATGTTTGCCCCACTAGGGGCAAGTTATCCATGTTGTGTAAGGATCAGGGTCCCTATATCATGCATAAGACTCATGATCACATGGTGGCTCATGGGTGTATGGTTCACCACCATATGGTGCATATTTCGAGTGATGACCCAAAGGGCTAGGTTTTCAATGCTCATTCCTGTTGAGGATGTTGATTTATCATGCCAATGTTTACTCATGCACCTTATGATGTACTACAGCTAATATATTACTGACAGTTATTATAACATGCTCCTGTTACCTATTATTAATGTTAACCTCTTTTTGTTATCTTGATCATTAGCCTCTATTTCCCCACTTGAGTTGGACCTTGCGTCGAGGAGAGGCTTCCTCAGCATTATTAATGGCCCGAGGGAAATTATTGATTTTACAAATCCGACCTAGGATGGGCCGAGATGGCCAGAATCAGGAGCAAAAGTTCAATTTGGAACAATCAGATAATTATCAAATGGAATTTGTAATAAATGACTGTACCACTCCAAGATGTGTTAGTGGAATTCTTCTTAAATGCTTTTGTAAATTCATGTGCACTAGATGCACATTTGTATTTAATTCTTTCATATTAGCAAATTCAGGTAAGGAGACGTTGACTCCTTGATCCCTAACCTTCATGAGGAAAATAACCTTGAAAGGGATTCTCAGTTCTAGGTCTTGTCTTGGAAACATAACTGAGTTGTGACTTATAGGAGGTGGTCTAGGTTTAGTTCATCCTCATGGTAAGTAGTTGATAGCTTTGTTTGTTGATTTTCCCGATAGAAGAATTTTAATGAATCACTCATACTTTTTCAATTGTAGTAACCACAGATAAAGTGAAATTGGTTTAGCCAAAAAAGCTGCGAGCTATCAAGAAGATTGAAGAGCTGATTTTGGTGACTTGACCTTTTTCCCTTGTCATCATCACCCCTCAGGCTGACCCTGGGCAAGAAGCTTGCAGAACTAGGATCGTCATGGCACCCAAAGAAGGCAACAACTGAGGTGCCCGAAGAGATTAGGCAAGAATGACCGAGCAACCTTGCTTGGAGTGAAGAAGCTCTCACAAGCCCGAAGGAAGGCCACACCAAAATTACATGGTCTAGTTGTAACTAAACATTGATATGGCCTGATTGCTGAAGAGATGGAAAAGTTATCCATCAAGACAACTACTCGTTTCTAGTCTTGATGCTAAGTTTATGAAGAAACAACCCGTGGGATGGATCACTCGTGCTTGTTAACCTCTGACTACATCCAAGGAATTCTTCTTCCAAACATAGTTCATGTTATACTCACTCCCATCAATGTCCCACACATCAATTGCTTTTACACTACTCTAGTGCACTCACTTTTCCATGATATCTTTTAAATCTCGATTCTCCTTGTTATTTGGAAAAATTCCATCTCCTTGTGGTGGCCATGACTCATTGATCTTTGGATACTAAAGTGGATATCAGCCAACTCCTTGAGGATATCAATCATTATCAACCCCTACGTGAGGTGGACGATAGGCTTCTATTGAAGCCAAAATTAAGGTGAATCAATTGATTGGCATCTTGAACATCTCCTTTGTACATAAACTGAAGGCTAAAATTGAGGAATTCAAGACAACTAAGTCTTCCTTGATTTGGAGTCCTCACGTTTACTTGGCCAAAGTTTTGAAGGCCAATGAAGAGCTCAAGAAAATTGAAGGATTAAAACACTATTTTGACAAGAATCTCAATGCTCTAAGGTGATCTGAATAACTTTGGGAGAAAGATTTGTGATAGTGAATATCTAAAGAAACAACTTAAAGATGGCCCAAATGAACTATTGATAGTTAAGACTGAAGCGTGGAGTATGAAAATCCTAAGGTTCGAGGTAGGATTAATTGGATACTATGGGCCAATCTTTGAATATGATCATTAACAAGCCTTGTACTTGGTCACTTATAGATGAACCAAGAACAGCTTCAGAATATGTTAAGGGATGACGTTATGTCACAGAAGCAACATTCCCTGATAAACCCAATCAAGTATCAACAATTTTTTTGATATAATTGGATGGGATGCTGATCAACAAGTTCAAATTTTGACAGTGAAAGGTCAAAAACAAATAGCAACTCTAAAGAAATTAATTTAAATATAGAGAAAAGAGAAAAGAGAAATCATCACAAGGCTTTTGTTCAGGAGATGATATATAAACAATATTATCACGACGATAAAGTATTTGGTTTGAAGATTAGTTATCAAAGACTATTGAGTGACACATAGGTGTTGGAAAAAAGCACTCCAATATGTAATTTTGATACATATATGGATAGAGATAGAGGGAGAGATTACCAAGAATTTGAATCCCAACCATTGGAGGAATAAAAGAAAAGTAACCCTTATAACTATTAGGTATATTATGAAACTAAGTAACCCTTATAACTATTAGGTATATTATGAAACTAAGTAACCCTTATAACTATTAGGATTGTATATTATGAAACTAGTTTGTTTGAAGACATAGTCAAGATGAGAAGAGCATCTAAAGTAACCTATTGAGGAAGACAGGCTGAAATTTAAAGAGATAAATCTCATAATTTGAAAGCTTGAAAGATTGAAGGCTAGAAGTTCAAAAGAGTACTCGACAGTAAATGAGGGCACAATAAATTTGGCATTGAATAAGTGAGCATATATAAAAAAGTCAATTATCGTGAAAAATTTTAGTAACCCAATTTATCATATTCTAATTAGTAAGGGCAGAGGTCATAAATAGAGTTTTTATTTAATAATCATTCACTAATGGGTAGTTAAAGAATAAAAATAGAGGTATATGATTGGGTAAATATACCAGCAAATTTATTCTAGACATGTGGCCCGTAGTTATACCAGTAACATTTTAAATTACATAATCATGTTTGATTAATGTAAGAACAATGTTTCAATTCAAGTGAATTATTTTTCCTGCAAAAATCTCTTATTCTAGCAACTCAATTGGACGGGACAATTCCTGCATTGTTATGAATTGCATTACAGACCAACTCCCCTTCCTCTAAAAAGTCACCCTGCCAACTTATGTTCAATTTCAATCGTAAAGTCGCTCAATTGAATTTCATTAGATCCGATTCCATGACCATTAAAAATTTTGTGTAATTTCAATCTGGACCTAACACGTAAATGTTAATAGACATTAACGAGATGGATAATAATAAATTGTTTGTCTTAGAAAAATTGATACAAAACAATATCTGCAATTGTTTGCATAGATTCAAAAATTATGAAGAAATATGTACCTGCAATATGTCAAAAACCTTTTCGGCAATGTACTTTTGATGCTCAGCAGCACCTCTCTGCTGCAGCTTATCTGGATGCAAATACAGCAGTGCCCTTTGATATGCTCTCTTCACAGAATTCCCTTCAATAATATCAACAAGTGGGACTGGCTTCCATCCACTGTCCGACCAAAGAACCTGGATGATTAAAGAAATAAATAAAGAGGGCATATTAGGCAAAAGCCTTTTGGATTTACAGTTGTCCATGAATCTTGTTACTATATTTGATGAGTAATGCATCATCATACAGTTAGAATATATGTTATTGACTTATTGAATGAAAGAAAACGTTTTCATGATGCTAACAACTCAATATATCATCTGAATGATGCCGGAAGCATGAACTGATGAACCACAGTGTGGTAATTTGAACCCACATGTTAGCTAAGAATTTGGTAGAACTACTAAATTTTTTTGTTCATGAAGGCGAACT
Organism: Costus lasius; assembly: GCA_027563935.2. Taxonomy (NCBI): domain Eukaryota; kingdom Viridiplantae; phylum Streptophyta; class Magnoliopsida; order Zingiberales; family Costaceae; genus Costus; species Costus lasius. The sequence goes on along the minus strand of CM050446.2, from coordinate 133,173,145 downwards.
CACATATTGTAGAGTTGATAGCAATGATCGGATATTTCCCTCTTTTCCTTTTGACCATTCCCGTATTTTTGCATTTGCAATCTGCAAAAAGAAAAGTTGGTTACTTGTATTGATCGTATAATCTAAATCATATTAAGGGAATGAATTTACTTGTATTTGATCTTCAGGTAAGCCAAGTCGTTGATTTTCTGTCTGTTCTTGTGATAACTGTTCTACCTGCGTATTAGAGAACAAGGATTTTTTTGGTACAAGTGGAGTTATTGCAGGAAGAAATAAACATAGAGAGGCGATATCTAAACCAACACAATCGGAATGATGAAACAGTACTATAGATGCGCAAGCAACGTGAGAACTCTCTCAGTACTGTTTATAAATTATACATACCAAGTGTTAGGGCCCGGTTCAGGCAATTCGGCCCAAGCCCAAGCTCAGGCCCACAACAGGAGGCCCACCCGAATCAAGGGAACCGATTTGGTCAAAATCGGGTCAACGCTGAAGGAAATCGGATGCAGCGGCATCCTCGCGGGCGAAGCGGAAGCTTCGTCTCGTCCGCGTGCTTCAGACGCGGAGCCGGCGGGCGACGGCATCCATGCAGCTGGCGAAGCGCGAGGATCGGGCGGAAGAATCGGGCTGGTCTCCCGATTTGGAAAGAAGACGCGGACGCGGTGAGCTCGCGATAGCGGCGACACTCGAAGGATCCGGACGCGGAGCGGCGAACTCCTCAGAGCGGAAGACGCGGTCCGGAGAGGAGGAAAGCAGCGGCAACCTTCCCTATAAAGGCTCGACGAGGCGGACGAGCTCGGGGTGCGCAAGGGCGTCACCACACCACAAAGGAGAGCGCCGGGGAGCGACTCCACCGGCGACAGCGAGGGCGCCGTCGCCTCTTCCAGAGCAGGGCTCTGATTGCCGCCAGGGGCGAAGGTCGGCGCGGAGGTGCCGACGAGCGAGAGAGTGAATGTAACCGGCGTCTAGAGAGACGACCGGCGAGGGAGGGATGGGGGCGCCAGCGGGCGTTCGAGGGAGGAGTTTGTAAGCTTACCGATGGAATGAAGTCTTCTTCTCCGACATATCCTCTTCCTCTGTTACCGTTCCTCAGATCTGACGACAGCGAGGAGCCAAGGAAAGCAGACAGCTTTCCTCTCCGACGAGCGACGCAGAGGAACGCGGCGGCGTTCCTGTGTTCGTGCGTCGCGAGGTTGAAGACGAAGTTCGGGCTCGAACTTCGAGACGTGGCGTGGAGTCAACGAAACAGGCGGTCAACGATCGAATTCGAACGAAATCGAATTCGGGACGCTGACGTCAGGCGGACGTCAACGTGCGAAATCGAACGGCGAAAGCGAATTCGGGCGGCTGACGCAAAGGTGACGTCAGCGACGGTGATTTACGCGCGGCGAAATCAAATCGAGGGCTGACGTCACGCTGACGCCAGCAGGGCTTTGATTTTGACTTTAGTCAAAATCAGAGGAGGTATTTAATTTAGGGTTCCGTTTCTTTTCGGATTTCTAAATTAGGGTTAGGGTTTTCTCCGTGCGAATTGTATTTTGGGGATAAAAATTCTTCGGGGAGATTAGGGTTTCCAATTTAAGGCCGGGAACCCTAGGGAGAGTTACGTTCTGGTATTCCGCCGGACGGCTCTAGGAAGCGGATAAGCGTCAATCCTAGGCCGATCCGACCGGGGCGTGACAACAGCTATCAGAGGAAAGATTCAGCCATGATGGTGAATCAGAAAGATCCGAGAGGCAACACCATCACTACGGGCGACAAGGAGTGTCGTTCTCCCAGGGCAGGGGCCCTGATGCCAACACTATGGTGTGTTGATGCCAATGTCTAAGAGCATTGATGCCGATGTCAGGGGACATCGAAGGAGACTCTATAAGAGCTCAGTGATTGCCAGATCACTTCCCGGAGCAGGGGGCTCTGATGCCATCACCAGGAGGGTGATGAAGAGGGGTCAGCGGATCCTTTTTCCAAAGCAGGGGGCTTTGATGCCAACACCAGGGCGTGTTGATGGCTTGATGCCAATGCATAGCGTTGATGCCGGCGCCAGGGGCGTCGATGCCGGTGTCAGGGACATCGAGGTTCAGCTGAGTTCAGCAAATATGGTGAAGCAAGATTGTGGGCCCATGACCCACAGGTCCGAAATTATCCTTGACAAGTTTGTTGATGCAGGTTGCTATAAGCATGGTGCAGCAAACATTCATCATCAGACTGGAGATAGAAGATGGAGGACTTTGAACATTGGAGGACCAGTGTTCAACTTGCATGGAACATCGAGGGCGATGTTCAAATCAGGTGGGGGAGAATTGTTAGGGCCCGGTTCAGGCGATTCGGCCCAAGCCCAAGCTCAGGCCCACAACAGGAGGCCCACCCGAATCAAGGGAACCGATTTGGTCAAAATTGGGTCAACGCTGAAGGAAATCGGATGCAGCGGCATCCTCGCGGGCGAAGAGGAAGCTTCGTCTCGTCCGCGTGCTTCAGACGCGGAGCCGGCGGGCGACGGCATCCATGCGGCTGGCGAAGCGCGAGGATCGGGCGGAAGAATCGGGCTGGTCTCACGATTTGGAAAGAAGACGCGGACGCGGTGAGCTCGCGATAGCGGCGACGCTCGAAGGATCCGGACGCGGAGCGGCGAACTCCTCGGAGCGGAAGACGCGGTCCGGAGAGGAGGAAAGCAGCGGCAACCTTCCCTATAAAGGCTCGACGAGGCGGACGAGCTCGGGGTGCGCAAGGGCGTCACCACACCACAAAGGAGAGCGCCGGGGAGCGACTCCACCGGCGACGGCGAAGGCGCCGTCGCCTCTTCCAGAGAAGGGCTCTGATTGCCGCCAGGGGCGAAGGTCGGCGCGGAGGTGCCGACGAGCGAGAGAGTGAATGTAACCGGCGTCTAGAGAAACGACCGGCGAGGGAGGGATGGGGGCGCCGGCGGGCGTTCGAGGGAGGAGTTTGTAAGCTTACCGATGGAATGAAGTCTTCTTCTCCGACATATCCTCTTCCCCTGTTACCGTTCCTCAGATCTGACGACAGCGAGGAGCCAAGGAAAGCAGACAGCTTTCCTCTCCGACGAGCGACGCAGAGGAACGCGGCGGCGTTCCTGTGTTCGTGCGTCGCGAGGTTGAAGACGAAGTTCGGGCTCGAACTTCGAGACGTGACGTGGAGTCAACGAAACAGGCGGTCAACGATCGAATTCGAACGAAATCGAATTCGGGACGCTAACGTCAGGCGGACGTCAGCGTGCGAAATCGAACGGCGAAAGCGAATTCGGGCGGCTGACGCAAAGGTGACGTCAGCGACGGTGATTTACGCGCGGCGAAATCAAATCGAGGGCTGACGTCACGCTGACGCCAGCAGGGCTTTGATTTTGACTTTAGTCAAAATCAGAGGAGGTATTTAATTTAGGGTTCCGTTTCTTTTCGGATTTCTAAATTAGGGTTAGGGTTTTCTCCGTGCGAATTGTATTTTGGGGATAAAAATTCTTCGGGGAGATTAGGGTTTCCAATTTAAGGCCGGAAACCCTAGGGAGAGTTACGTTCTGGTATTCCGCCGGACGGTTCTAGGAAGCGGATAAGCGCCAATCCTAGGCTGATCCGACCGGGGCGTGACACCAAGTATGCCCAGAGAACATGCAGATACTATGCTCACACAAGGTGAGCCAATGTAGACATAGAATGAGATGATTGAGGGCGACTTGAAAAACTTTACATAAATATAATATAGTTTTGTTACTATACAAGTGGTAATGTTGCCACTATACAAAGCTCTGGAAAAAGCACCACCCTTTAACTGACTCAACAGTTGGAACATTCCAACTTCTTTTTAGCTATTACCCTCTCAATTATGAGAACTTTTCTGTCACAATAAAGGAACATATGAAAGGATAACCATCAAGATACAAGCAGCAGTTGCAGTTCACCAGTTATAGTGACAAGATTAGAAACTCTTGCATCATAACAAAAAAAATTTATGGAAGTACGGGATTGCTAACTATACTTGAGACGCACTGGATTTTCTGCTTTCCATCAAATTCAGAAGTATCCTTTCAAGCAGAAAATATATTCAAAAATGAAAATTAAACCAATTAGACTTCTATAATGATAATTATTGTTTATAAAGATGATAACTCTTGCATCATAACAACAAAAATTTATGGAAGTACGGGATTGCTAACTATACTTGAGACGCACTGGATTTTCTGCTTTCCATCAAATTCAGAAGTATCCTTTCAAGCAGAAAATATATTCAAAAATGAAAATTAAACCAATTAGACTTCTATAATGATAATTATTGTTTATAAAGATAATGATTTAGTGTAGAAATTACTGTATATGATGACAATGTAAATTTGTAAAAACTGTCATGCTAACAGTTGCAGTGCTCAAAATCAGCCAATCTGGCTAAGAAGTGGCCTAGGACTGAGGCATCGAATGATGCCCAAGTTTATAGAACTGGACAATCCAATACGGATCAGCCAAGTTGGCTAGGGGTTAATTGAGTTGATTATAGGATGGCCAAGGACAATCTGATCTTGCCCAAGAAATCAAATATCATGTTACTACCAAGCTCAAAATTTTAAAAATTGAACAAATTCAAAAAGAGAATACTTTAGTCAACAAGAAAGTAGATGAATCTATAAAGAATCAAATTGAAATTAGAAAATCATTTTGAAATCATTACTTTTTTATAATACTAAAATATATAGAAAAGAAAAGAGAGGGTAAAGCAAATAAGGGAGTAAGGACAAGAAGTATTGTCCTGCAGTCTGCTCCTACTTGAGCTTCAAGTGATAGATGCATAGACAAGGCAGAAAAGATACAATGACTTATTTCATAATTCTAGTGTTTTTATTTCTTTCAAAAGGCTCTTCTTTTTCATTTTTTATTTTAATTATTTTCCTTTTAAAGTTTTTATTTTTTAAGATTTGAGGAACTAATATTTCAATTGTGGACAGTCTGATACAAACAGCGATAAAGATGCTGACGAAAGTGAAAGAACTTTGTAGCGTCTAAAGGCAAAACAAACCTAGTTAATCCCGCATCAATTAAAAACTAAAATTCTATGACAGTTGAAATCTGATCTAATTATTAAAATGTATGGCAGTACCTATTATAAAACCTACCTATTATAAAACCGCACTTATAATTCCCAGGTTGCCTATATTGAGCACCATCACTTTTAGTATAATATTATTTCATTCATCCATAAGAAGAAGAAAAAAAAGCATATTTTAAATACATTCAAGTACAAATGAAGGATGAACCCCTCTGGGCTGAAAGAGAGCCTACAGCATTCTAAAAATGGCTAGGAATAAAATATAAAAAAGAAGCTATTAGCACTGAGAAAACTTCATATAATTAAGAAAGTCATAATCTTGCATTACACTTAAATGGTACCTGTCTTAGTGTTTCAAGATCATATGCTGTGAAAAGTGAAACCACACTACACAGGAAAAAAAATCATACCAAGCATCCATCAAGATCTTCAAAATTAGATTCCTCAACATTAGAATCATAAGTCTTTACACTTTCATGAGTTGAAGCTGAAGGAAAAGAAATAGCAGAAATATGAGAAACAGTCTATGATTGAAAAGGAATAAGAGTTTACAGTCCTAACAGAAAAGGTTTCACAAATTTACAGTTGTACACGCTCTTAAAGTTCCTTCAGTATTAGTGAAGACAAAGAGTATTAGATATCATCAAACGATAGCAGTAATTTTCAAGCTGACTGAAATAATATTTTTTTTGCAATACATTATGGAATTCTGAATAATAGTATCAAGGTGTAAATTTAAAACCAAGAATTTTTTAAGATTGAGAAAATTACAATGAACTGTGCTACTTTTGATTGACAACATATGTCGTTCTTCCAAAACCAAGAAAAGGCTCCCTGTTCTTGGTTTTGTGCTTAAAACGGGAAAAGAGATTGTGACACAGAATGGTAACTCATATTTGGAGGGTGCACATATACATAAACTATGAAATCATTAAGAACTTTCCTAGCATAGGATATTTGTATAAATATATATATATGTGGTTGCTCCAAAAAAGTTACACAAGATGTAAGATAAATGGATTATTTATGAAAGTTCAAGCTAACGTTGTCACAGAAGTGAAAAGCATATTTCTGATATTTGCTTCACAAAGGCAATTGTTCATCTCAAGAAAGAAAAAAGACAGCTCAAAATTTGATCCAAAAACATTGAAAGAGCCAAGACCTTTGTGCTTTGTAGTTTGAACAATATAACTGGTGCTGCAGCACGTAATAATCAGCTAAATGGTGGACAGCATCATCTATTTTGATACTGCTACAGTGATTTTTTTTTTTTTTTTTTTTTAAAGGAGAGGTACAAAAAAGAGATCATGGACCAATGGATAAGATTCCATCTAATTGTGTGCCAACAAAAGCTATGTAGAAGACTAGAAATACACATGAAGTCAATCAAATTGTGAAATGAGTGCACAGAGATTGCCAAAGTTAGCATTACCGAAGAGTGTAATAAAATTGCTGCAGAACAGATGGTAGAATCATAAGGCTGAGAATCAAGAATAAAAATTAGTTCTTACAAATCACTAAAAAGTCATCCATGGCTGTTTTATAAAATGTTCCATAAGTTTGGAGAGTAGTTGGGATGTAGTATACACGTCAAGAAACTAACCAGAACATGGTCCTTGAGTCTCATTCCTTTCTGAAGACGAATCATTAGTAAGAGGAATATTAGAGCTCATATACAGGGTAGGTACTCCTCCCCTCCTCAAAATTTCATCCACCTGAAAAGGTTTGAGAATAACGTAAAGTAAATGCCATTTCAGATTATTCAACATCAAAACGTTTCAAGCAAGGAAACTCTTCCAGGCACACAACATAACATACTTCGACAGGGTCAATGCCAAAAGTTTCATTGAAAGCAGTGGCAACTTTGACTTCCTCGTTTGACTTGGCAGCAGAAGTATTAACTTGGATTTCTACTTTGCCTTTGACTCTGTCTTTTTCTTTGGACTTTCTATCTCCACCTTCAAAGATGCCTTTGCGTTTTGGTGAACCTTCAACATTGAATATTTTGATGAAATCTTTGACCTTTCCTTTGACTCTGCTCCCTTGCATCTTTTCTTCCAAAGATGCTGGGAAATTTTTCATGCTAGCGCTAATAGTATCACCATGCTCCACAAAGTTTTGTCTCTGAGATTGATTCTTAACTTTAACATCATTAGCCGCACCTTTTTGTTCTCCACCTGCTTTTGCATGTTTATTCAATTCTTTAGACCCTGAGTTAGAAAGTTAAAGACACATTTCAAATAGGTCTTGGAAGACAATATTCAAGTCAACTTGTGGGTTTGTTGTACTACCATCTTTGCCAATTTCATCTTCAAAGATCTGATGAAGATTTTTCAATTCAGGTCTTTTAATATCAGGTAATGTAACAGAAACTTCTGCAGTGTTCATAACACTTGTTCCTTCATTAAGAAAAACAACATAAACGACATGTTAATGCTGATTTTATTATAGTACGTTTAGTTATATAACTAAATCAGAACTAACAAAAGTATACTGGAGAAAATGGCAAAACATAGATTGTTGGCAACAAGTACCTGCATTGCCAGTATAAGTTTTCCTTAAGTTATTTTGATCTATCTCGTGCAAAACGTCTTCTGGATTTGTTGAATCAGCTTCAGGCTTATTTTCCATGAATATTTCATTCAGTACCTTATTACTATGGTTTGTTTGGTTGTTGGATAGTCCAGTTGAGATAGACATCTCATCATCATCGATATCATCTGATGGCAAGTCATCTGTGTGTATGACTACTTCAGGTAATCTACTGTATCTATTAACACCATTTGTATCTTTTGAGCGAGAAGATAAGCTTAGTGACACTCCTTTGCCAGCCCATTTGTGTATAGAAAAATGGAATTGATTGCTGCTAATATAACCTTCTATACTGGTTGCATATCGTTCAGATTGACTACCCTTGCTAAGAGTTTCCGATGACCTAAACGTTCCACGAGAAAGTTGAGTAGCTAAAGGACTTTGACGGTGGAAAGTGTGAGCAAAATTTCTCGGGTCATCTGGTGCTGGGCCGGTTCGGAAAGCATTCGGTGAATATGGAAAGCTAGATACGTCAAAATCACCATCTTCTTTGTCTACTCCTTTTGCCAACTTCGTTGAAGGGAAGCTGGAACGACCAAGCTAATTAAACAAACAGAAGAATATGATGTACAATATCACAGAGAAATAATCTAGCATAGTGGACTATCATGTTATTTAATTTCATTGCAAAACGACATAACCTAGGTAGATCGGTAATTGACACAATGACGGGAGGAATAAATGGCGTCAAATGAAAAGCATTATGAGCAAGGTATGTGTTTCCTACTTGCAGCATACTAAACCTAATAAGGTGAAGGTACGAGAATATTGTTAGAAATAAGAAATCGAACGGAGAGATTTGAAACGAAGTCAAGCTGGATAAGAAAAAAGGAGTAGGTTAACCAAGCGAAAAAGAAGGTCGAATACCTTAGCTGCTGCGGGAGCGAGGAACCCCCAACGAAAACAGGCCGATTGGGGCTGAGAACCCTGGATCCAGGTGTCGAAGGGAATGGGTCGCGATCGAGCTTCCTCGGCGTGGAGGAACCGGAATCGCTCCCAGGGAAGATATCATCATAGAAATCATCGCTAAGGAGGCGCCTGCGCGCCGGGCTGCCGGGCTCCCCAAAGGCGGGCTTCTCGGCGGAGAGGGGGCGAGGGCGGGCGCGGGAGTCTAACGAGTCGGCCCGGCTGCGGCGACGCTCGTAGAAGGATGAGCGCTTGGGGGGACCGCCGAACACGTCAGCGAAGTCGACGTCGCTGTTGCGATGGTGGGGCGGTGGTGGGTGGTGGAGGTTGCCGAAGGGGTCGCGGTAAGCGCAGCCGAGCAGAACGCGGTCCCTCTCGCCGAGTCGCTCCATGGTGAGGGGTGATGGAGGCGGCTACTGCGATGGGCTTCTAGGGTTTGTGGAGGCCGCGAAATTCGCCATTGGGAATTCTTGAGGAAGGGGGTGGAGAATCGCGGCGCGGAGGGTGAGAGGATACTGGAATTTGGGATAGGATGGAAGGGTGGGCGAGGAAGAGGACAAGGTGGGTTGGGTCGAGGAGGAAATGGTTTGTGGTTGTGGATGCGAGGTAGGGGGAGCTGAAGGCGACGGCATCGATCCCGGAGAGCATTTGCTCTAAGTGATGCTATGATGATAGTGAACAGTACGTACGAGTTCTTGCTTTTTTGTTTTTCCGTGGCGGAGCCAAAGTCTAACTGCCCTGGTATCAAACCTGGGTTCGACCGGTCCGGCCCAAGCCCAAATCCCAGCCCGGATAGGAGAAATCAAAACGGAGCTCAATGATTTACCCGATTTGATCGGTCAACAGGGTACGTTGACCCAGAAAACGAGCACAAGAACTCGTCTCCTTCGCAGAACTCGGACGCGGCGTCGACGAGTTCCGCTGATGGAAAACGAGGCGGCGTCTCCGCATGCTCCGACGGAAGACTCGGACAGCCACGCCCTAATCGGGGCTTAGGATGAGGAGACACAGAGTATGGCGGCTACTCTATAAAGTCGTCGAGGAAGAGCAGCGGGAAGGGGGATCACCAACGAACGATCGAGGCGACGAGCGTTGGTGAGAAGCAAGGGAGATTCGCGAGAGATTGTAATCGGCGATTGGTTCGCCGGTGAGGGAGGGAAGAGGGAGTCCGGCCGGTGACGGGGGTCGTCGGTTCTGTAGCTTCTATCATCAATTAAAAGCTTTCTCCTTTTAATCTTCACCTCCCCTGTCTTCGGGTTCGACGGTGTGCTTCAACGCAGCGGCGACATCCTTGAGGGTTCTCGGCGGCGGGTGGCCTCCGGACGTCGACAGGAGGAAGGAAGGCGGTGGCCTTCCCTACCGGCACGCTCCTCCGGCGAGCTCGCGATAGCGGTGACGCTCGGCGGAAACACGACGCGGCGGCGTCGTGTGGAGAAGACGAAGACGAGCAGCAGCTTTCGAACGCGGCGGCGTTCGAAACGAGGAAGAAGTCAACGAAATCAGCCGGTCAACGCTGATTTCACGAAACGATTTTGATTTCGTTCGAAATCGGGACGGTCGACGCCAGCACGACGTCAGCAGAGCAAATCGGCAGAGCGTGGATTCGAAATTGAACTCCTGACGTCAGCGAGGGCAATTATTCGAGTCAAAATTGAACAGTTGACCTGAGGTAAATTTGATTTAGGGTTTCGACTTCTGATTTGGAAATTAGGTTAGGGTTTTCTCCGTGCGAATTATATTTTGGGGATAAAATTTAATCGGGGAGTTAGGGTTTTCGATTTGGGGCCGGAAACCCTAGAGTGAATTGCGTTCCGGTGTTCCGCCGGACGGCCCTGAGACAACGAATAAGCACTGTTTTCAGGCCGATCCGACCGGGGCGTGACACCTGGCGAGGTACGGTGGATGTCACTCCCCGGTCTGATCGATCTTGAATCGGCGCTTATCCGCTGTCTCAGGGTAGTCCGGCAGAACACTGGAACGTGATCGCGCTAGGATTTCCGGGCAAATCTAACCCCCGAATTCGAAACCCTAGTTCCTCGCTCACTTTTTATCATCAAATTACAAATCGCACGAAGAAACCCTAACCCTAATTTCGAAATCAAACCCTAAAATTAACTACCATCTCTGGTCAAAATTAACTTTGACCGAACAACGCCGCTCGTTCGATTTCAATTTCGCTCGGCTGACGTCAGCCCTTCCGATTTCGTCCGCCGCGCGCAAATCTTCGTCTGCTGACATCATATTGTGTCAGCGTTCAAATTCGATTCCGCCGAATCGAAATTGCCCGCTGATCGTTGACCTTGTCTCGATACGAACGCTGGAACGCGTTCGTCTCTTTCGCTCGTCACGCGTCGATCGCCGCCTGCGCTCGACGCTGCTGTCGTCGCCGTTCCCTGCCGGACAAGGACGTCGGATGGGAGGAGACACCTTTGTCTCTCCCTCCACCTTGTATTACCAGAAGCCGCCGGACCTTATGCTGACAGGGTCGACGAGAAGCGTCGCCGCCAGCCGCCGAAACAGGGGAGAGAAGACTCGTCGCCGTAGAAGGAAGAAGAGAGATCGTCAGAACACAGGCACATGTAGGGGAAACCTTCCCTTTATTCGCTTCAAAGGTACAAAACCCCTAACTCCCTCTCTCTCAAGTCGGCGACCACACTCGCCGTCGTCTTCCTCTTAGATTCTCGCTCGGAAGTCTCTCTCTCTCTGCTCACAAATCCTCCTCGCTCTTCGAAGTCTCGACCGAAGGTGGTGTCGCTCAACCTTCCGTACACGAGCTCTCGTCGCCGCCTCGAGTGTTCTCTCTCTCCAAGCTCCCAGGTCGAAGGTCGAATGTCGCCGTTGGTTTTATAGAAGGAGATTGCCGCCTCTTCTTTCCTAATTTGGGCGTCTGCCGCCCGCTCCTCGTGCGTCCGCGTCCGCGTCTGAAGAACGCGTCGAGCGCCCGAATCTTCCGCCAGATCCGATCTTCACGCCAAAGTCCTCCACTACGACCGATTCGTTCGGTGAAGATGTTGCAGCTGAGGGGGAAAGCGGGCTGCGCCCAGCTTCTTTGTCGCCCGCGTCCTCCGCGTTCAGGAAGACGGCGTCGCGTGGCTTGCCTCAATCACGAGTCAAAATCCCGATTCGATTTTGGCGTTGACCGGCGGGAATCGTAAAGCTCCTCTTCTCATGGGCTGATTGGCACTAGAGTTGGCTTGGTCTTAGCCTAGTGGGCTTTGGGCTGAACCGGAGAGTCCAAGGCCTAACAATAGGCCAGCATAGAAATTCGATTGAAAACATAGGAAGAACAAAATACCTCCTAACTGTTAACGCTATTATTGTCTTAGGCTCCGTTTGGTGGAGTTTAAATGAAAAGTGCGGTCTGAAATAAATTTTATTGTAGATAGCTATTGTAAAAAATTGTATAATATATTATACAAAATTTTATTATTTATAATGATTATTATAAATAAACTTTATTTATAATAATCATTATAAATAATAAAATTTTGTATAATATATTATACAATTTTTTACAATAGCTATCTACAATAAAATTTATTTCAGATTATTTATAAAGACTTTATTTATAAATATTGTTATTTTATGAAGATTATATTTTATAAATGTTTTGTTTATAAATAATTTATTTATAAAGATTATTAATTTATAAATATTTTATTTATTAAAATTATTAGTTTTACAAATATTTTATTTATAAAGATGTTATTTTATAAATATTTCATTTATAAAGATGTTATTTTATAAATATTTCATTTATAAAGATTTTATTTTGTAAAGAATTTATTTATAAAGATTTTATTTTGATTTTTGTAAGGTTTTAATTTTATAGATTCGTAATATAAGGTTGTTGTTTACATTTTCACACAAAAGCCTTCAACGATATGATGGTAAAGTGTATATAGAGAAAAATAGTTTGGGCAGCTTTGGGCGGAAAGTTGGATTTTTCTAGCTTTTCTACATTTCATCAAAATGTGCACTGTTGGTTGTTTCGGACAAAAAAAATTTTTGATCCGCTTAACTGGGGAGCGAAGCTAGGCAAAAAGTTCTGCCAAATGGGGCCATAGACAATGAACCAGTTTATGGAGGCTAGTTTGGGGGAATGAATGTTGCGGAAGGGTGGCAATTTTGTCATCCTAATAATTTTTTAAAAAAATAATAAAAATATTATGATATCTACACACTACGGTACCAAATATCATCATGAATAAAATCTTTTACGATGAAAAAAAATTGTAAAAGATAGTACAGATCTGTACTATAGTAACTAAGCATAAATTTTATTATTTTTTATGATTTTTTTATTATAGAAGATTTTATTTATAATGATATTGGTACTGTTAGATAACTTAAAGTATGTAGATGATCATAATATTTTTTATTATTTTTTTTAATCTAGTTTGGGCGGCTGTGAATCCAAACGGGCCAAAGACTTCGAGCAGGAGAGAAAAAGTAGTTCATGCTAAATATATAGCGTGTTTGACTTTGGCCATTTAAACCCTTTTCTTTTTTACACATTTTATTTGATAGGCAATATACTGCTTAAGAGTGTCTAGTTAATGCTTTTGCTCGAGTATAAGTTACCATTTCATGGCTATTCATATGTTATGATAGAAGTGGAATAATTTGTGTAGAGATATCTAGACTTCTTTTTATTCTAAAATATTTTATTAGATTCATATATATTCTAGAGATTTATATTTCATAAAAAGTTTACTTATCCAATGGTAATATATGATGAAAAAATTACCTTTTTATGTATTTTCTCCTTATTTATACAAATAAAAGATTTCATTTTTCTCATTTACAATACGCAAAAGATTAAGAGAATAAAGAATCGCCTTCTACTCTCATTCTTGGCCTTTTCTTTCCTTAAGGCTATGTTCACTAGAAAGGATACAAATTTGATTAAAAAAAATCGAAAAGAAAAAATAATGGGTAAGAAGGAAAATTTAAAAGATTTTTTTTCTTGTATTTACTTGGAAGGAAATAAAATAAGATAGATTGATATTGATTAACATTAATTGATATGCAGAAATGCAGTTTTTATAACATTCAGATCAGTTATTGCATACAATTATGTGATAATAAATCCATTTTTGTTAAGATCAAACTATCTTAGCTAACACATCACAGTAAAACAAGAAAAGTAAAAAAAAAAATCAACAATGGAATTAAAGGCATTCAAACATAAATTTGAAGGCCATTCCAAGTGATCAGATTCGGCTCAATCTCTGCATTTGTTTGAGTAGCTGAAGAGCCTTGCTGATACGTCCATAGATGGATCTGCCATTCGGTCAAACATTTGTTGCGCATCGGCTATCGGACCACATTTGGGGTACATGTGGACAAGGGGGGAGGCAATGAAGGGGTCGGAAGAGATACCTGATACGAGGGAGTGCGAATGGATCTGTCGTCCGATGGGGAGGGAGGGATGGGCGGCGCAGGCCTTGAGAGCAGCGGGAAGGACGAAGGTGTTAGGAGGGAGGCGTAGGTACAGCATGGAGGGGAGGAGGGAGAGGGCATGGGAGTATAACTAGGAGCGGACAAGGGGCGGAAGGGTTGAGAAAAAGGGGAACGAAGGAGGAGGGAGGCATTCGGTGGGGCGTTGATGACGACAATAGAGGGAAAAAAGCTTGATGGTGAGGTGGTCATCGAAGGGGACGACACCGCACTTGAGGAGGCGAAGGCGTCCTCCAAGCTTCTCCCGGCAAGGGAAGGATGGCAGCGTCGACCAATGGCATCGGCAATAGAATCGTGGCAGCAGTGAGGAGGAAGAAAGCGTGAGAAAGGATCACGTGAGGTTAGTGTTGTGGGGAATTTTTAAAATTTATTTAAACAATAATTTTTATATGCTTTTATATAATATTAATTTGCAGAAAATAAAAGAGAGAGTTTAAGAAAGAAAAATCCGGAAGCGCGATACGCTGTCCTTAGGTGAAAGTTTCGGGTTCTCGTGCGAGTTGATTCCGAACTGAATACCCAGGATACGACCGAGATACTCCTCCTACGGGACACAACCGTGGACAAGATGATCAGACTCCCTTTCAGCAGTTGAGCAGCAGAAAATCGAAATCCAGTAGATCAAGGAAATCTCAAAACAAGAAGAAAAAACTTGTCAAAACTCTTGGCTTAGACTTGCTCACAAATAGCCTAGACTTATTGCCTTCTAATAGGCAAAGTCCAACTACCCAAATCCAATGTTAACAATGTTAACATTGTCCAGCAAAATAAAAACCAATCAAAGCATTTAATTCACTTTCCAAAATTGAATTAAATTGATGGCAATCAGCTGCATTTAAAAAGGAAACGTTAGCTATTAATAATTTAATAGCTAACGCTTATTTCAATTAAGAAAATTAATTAAAATATATATTTTTTTTAATTTTATTCCAACAATCCCCCATAAAATAAAAAAAATTAATGTAAATGAATTAAAGAAAAAATAAAATTGCTGCTCAATATTTATATCATGCGGTCAGTAAAGTGCACTTAAAGGCATAACCTTTACTTAGTGAAAATATTTTCATCTGAAGGAAAAATAGTGAACTAGTCTTGAACTAATTTCCTTTGACCCAGATTAGAACAAATCCACACATAATAGAGGGTAAGTCTGATCGCGAGGTTGCGCATTTTTGGCCGTACACGTGTATTTTCATAAGAGCTTCTAAGGGTTGTCTATGTCCTCGGCCGCGGCCGTATACGGACTCTCTCATATAGGAAGTTCCCTGCAAGGGATGAGTGTAGAGGCTCATCTCATGGTAATTAACCACTTTGGGAAGTTTTCCTTTCCTCTACAATATAAGCACAAATCTATCCTCAGGAATGGGAGTGTAGAGTGTTAACTCTATCACATAAAATTTTATACACTGTAGTGTTTTATAGTTTTATTTTTCAAAGTTCTTATTGGCCAGTCAATCAGCTTGTTATTATCACATTGAACCTCCTTCAACGGATCTCCAATCACAGAGGTTGGGTTCCCACCGCTGAAAGACCTATTTACAGACTAATTCTCACTCCTCTCGATACTTCTAGGATCTTTGTCCTAGGCAAGCCTTTGGTCAAGCCATCGGCTATATTATGCTCAGTCTTTACAAAAGAAAGAGCTACAACTCCATGTGAGTCCAGCCATCTAATAGACTTTTGTCTAATCTTTATATGGTGACTCATTTTAGTATTTATTAATTTCTTTTTACAAAATTCTATTGCTGCTTGTGAATCACAATGAACAGAGATAGGAGCTAAAGGAGTAGAAGAGGATGGAAGAGAAGAAATTAAATTTTTAAGCCATTCGGCTTCTATACAAGTGGTATCCAAAGCCACTAATTCTGCTTCCATGGTGCTCCTAGCAATTATTGATTGTTTAAAGGATTGCCATGTGATGGCACTTCCACCTAATATAAACACATAGCCTGAAGTAGATTTAATATCCTTGGAATCAGATATCCAGTTGGCATCACTGAAACCTTCTAATACAGAAGGGAATCTACTAAATTTCAAACCATATGAAATTGTGCCCTTTAGATATCTAAATACTCTATCTAAAGCAGTCCAATGAGATTTACTAGGATTACTAGTGTCACGCCCCGGTCGGATCGGCCTAGGATTGGCGCTTATCCGCTTCCTAGAGCCGTCCGGCGGAATACCAGAACGTAACTCGCCCTAGGGTTTCCGACCCAAAATCGAAACCCTAATCTCCCCAGATAATTTTTATCCCCAAATACAAGATCGCACGGAGAAAACCCTAAACCCCAATTTAGAAATCCGAAATCAATCTCTAAATCAAAATTACCTCCTCTGATTTTGACCCGAAAGTCAAAATTCCCGTCGCCGATTAATCCTTTGCTGTGCTGACGTCAGGATGACGTCGGCCGCCGATTTCGTTCGTCGAAATCAGAATTCGCCCCGCTGACGTTCGCCTACGTCAGCCGAAATCGAGATTTCGATTTCGTTTTCACGCTCCGCCGCTGACCGTTGACCGCCTCGTTTCGAACGCCCGACGCGTTCGAAACGCGCGTCGTCTTCAACCTCGCGACGCCGCCCGCGTCGTCGTTTCTGCCGAGCGTCGCCGCGCCCGGGAGTCCGTTGGAACACGGGGAAGGCTGCCGCCTCCCGTCGTCGTAGAACAGGGGAAGGAGATGGAAAGTAATGCTTCATTTATTCCTTGACGAAGGTTTACAAACCTCTCCTCTCGACGCCCGCCGGCGCCCCCATCCCACCCTCGCCGGTCGTCTCTCTAGACGCCGGTTACATTCGCTCTTTCTCTCGTCGGAATCTACGTACCGACCTTCGCCCCTGGCGGCATCAGAGCCCGGCTCTGGAAGGGCGACGGCGCCTCGCCGTCGCCGGTGGAGTCGCTCCCCGGCGCTCTGTGTGGTGACGCCCTCGCGCACCCTGAGCTCGTAAGCTTTCAGCCTCTTTATAGACGAGCCGCCGCTCGTCTTCCCCCGTGTCCGAGTCTCGTGCGCGCTCGCCGCTCGCGAAGCTCGCGTACGTCGAAGTCCGCGTCTTCCGGCTGCCCCGAATCCTCCGCAGCTTCCGAACTCCACGGGATGACTCCGTCGCCGCATCCGTCGTCCGCATCTCCCGGCGGAGAGCCCGTGCCCGAGCTCCGCTTCATCCTCGCGCTTCGCCAGCCGCGTGGACGCCGTCGCCCGCCGAATCAGCGTCATGCGGATGAGACGAAGCCTCTGCTTCGTTTGAGTTGGTCAACCGCCTACGTTGACCGGCTTCGTTTCTTCTCCTTAGGTGGGTTTTTGCCGATTGTGGGCCTGGGCTTGGGTTGGGCCGAACCGGCCGAACCCGGGCCTGACAACTAGTATATCTACTTAACCTAGATACTGCATAGGCTATGTCAGGTCTTGTCTTATTTGAAAGGTATAAGAGTAATCCTATACACTGAGCATATTTTTCTTAATTTAAAGATTTTTCACTATTCTTTTCTAATGGAACACTAGAATCAAAGGGAGAAGAAAGAGAAGAGCATTCAGAAAATCCAAATTTTCCTATGATTTTATTTGCATAATGAGATTGAGATAAAGTTAATGTATTTGATGATTTTATTATTTTCATACCTAGAATGACATCTGCTTCTCCTAAATCTTTCATATCAAAGTTATCTGAAAGAAAAGATTTAATTTCAGTTATTAAATATAAGTTAGGAGCTAAGATGAGAATATCATCTACATATAGACATAAGATGATAAAATTATTCTCATCAATCTTTTTAATATATAAGCTGTTATACCTTGATTTTTTTAAAATTTAAAATTTTAAATTTCAGAATCCTAGTCTAAGTAACCCTAAAATCTCTCCATAAATCCTAATTTATTTTGCCCTATTTTCCCTCTTAATTCCCTTTAAATAAGCCCCTAAACCTCCCATTAATCTATTCAATTAAATCCTTAATCCCTAATCTCTCTCACGTGCGCCGAAGCCCAGTTTTCTCTTCCCCTGTTTTGTTTCCTTCTCCCTCGCTGTCTCGCGTTGCTTCCCCTTCGCGTCTTTCCCGTCAGTGACGCACGCGTAATCCAGTAGCAGCGGAAGCAAGCGCCGGTGGCCTCCTTGACGTCCGGTGGTGGAGCAGCGTTCGTCTGGCGAGTTTCCAGCGCTAGCGACGCGTGCTGCGACGGCGGCGTCATCCGACTGTCGCGTGCGAAGGTTTCTGCGACGGGCGGCGATTTCTACGGCAAAAGACCACCTTCACCTCCTTCCTTCCTCGGCGCCGGTGGCTTCCTCTCCTTCCGGCGGTTGCTCTTCTCGGCGAGCGGCGGCTTCAACCTCCCTTTGTCGGCGGCGGATTCTGTCCAGCAACGCATGCGGCGGCTGCTTCTTCCAGCTGGTCCAGCGCCGGCGGCTATCTCCTCTTCCAACGCCGGCAGCCTGATCTCCTTTCCGGCGGCTGGTCTCCTCCGGTGAGCGCCGGTGATCTTTCCCTCGGAGTCGCCGAACCGAACGAACGAATTCGTTCGTTGCTTCCGTCCGTGTCAAGCTTCGGCAGAGAAAGGTAAGTTTAGTGATTTTGATTTATTTAATTATTTATATTAAATTCGTTTTAGGGAATAAATTAGGAAAACCCTAATTTTTATATTTCTATTATTATTATCTTGGGGGAAAATTTGATGATAGTTAATAAAATTAATTTAAATAGGAAATTAGGGTTGAGGGTAATATTATGGATTAATGCATACGATGGATAATGATGAATATTTTATTTAAATTATTCAGTTAAGAAAGGAAGATACTATGATTTCAGAGGGATTAAGAATATCGGCATTCGAGGTAGGAATCTTACCCTACTCTTTTCTTACAGTGTCAATAATAGGATCTGCTACTTAATCCTTTGACTTGATATATGATGCATATGATAGAATTAATTGACACTGATATCTGATTGCTTCGTCTGCTTGGTTTGTTTCTGAATTCCTGTTGACCTCAATTATCTTGTTTATTTGGTCATATTCTGCTTCTGTATGAATGGTTAACAAACCTGTGTTGAGATATCTGATTTATTGGCTTATGAGCATGGTTGAACAGTTATGTATCTGTGATGTTGACACATGAGTATGTGGAAACCATTGAAAATCTGTGATATCTGTCATGATATATTGATCTCTGGACTGGATGATTTATTCTCCAGTGGCCTGTTTCTGTGTGTTATAGTTCCGACGCATATCGGACTATCTGTTTGCCGGTTAGGGCACCGCCAGTTGTCCTCGGGACAATACTACGGATGTTAGATGTTGGACGCGACATTCACCGGGCTGTTTGTGACAGTCGTTCCACTGTGTGAGCTGACGGTGGAAACACTCTGAAAATGAGTGCGGCTCATGATTGAGATATGTTGGCCAAGCTTGATGATTTGCACGACATTCGTATATTATTTGTATATCGTTGTTTCTGTCTTTGGATATCATGTTATTTGATTCTCTCACCATGTTTGATGATTCCTACTTAGCATTTCTACTAACTCCCTTTGTTTCTCTTCTAGGTACAGAGTTAATTTCTGGGAGGGAATACCAGCCCGAGTTAAGATAGTAATTTTAGTTTTGTTTTAGAGTTGTGTTATAAAACGGTAAATGTTAAATCTGGTATGTTTATTTTAAATTGTAGTTCTCTGGTTCCTATCAATATTGTTACTCCCTGGGGAACCTTGAGCTAGGAATAGCCGGCTTCCGCTGGGGCGAGAGTTTGAGCCTCTCTCACCCCAATTTTTAATTTTTAATTTTTTTTGTTATGACCCGTGTTTGCCTCTTTCAGCGCATCTAACACGTTCCCCAGTCATAACCAAGCCAAGCCCAGGAGCTCCCCAATCCCGTTCCGACTCCGTGTTACCCCTGGAAATATTACGTCTGCAGCGGGATTCGACCCTTGGACATGACCCTCACGAGTCATGACCCTTCAACCATTGAGCTGCGAAGGGTCATGACTCATGAGGGTCATGTTTCAGGGTCGAATCCCGCTGCAGACGTAATATTTCCGGGGGTAACACGGAGCCAGAATGGGATTGGGGAGCTCCTGGGCATGGCTTGGTTATGACTGGGGAACGTGTTAGATGTGCCGAAAGAGGCAAACACGAGTCATAACATAAGCAATTATCTGATTCATTTATTTGAAAACTAAAAGAAAGAATTATTTTATCAAATTTTTCATGTCATTGTTTAGGTGCTTGTTTAAGTCCATATAATGACCTTACTACTTTGCAAACTTTATTTTCATTATCAGGAGAAATAAATCCTTCTGGTTGGTTCATATAAATTTCTTCTTCAAGATCTCCATGTAGAAAAGCAGTCTTCACATCCATCTGATGTACAAACAAATTATGGATGGAAGCAAATGCAAGTATAACTCTAATAGTAGTTATTCTTGCAACAAGTGCGTAAGTATCAAAGTAGTCAATTCCAGCTTTTTGACCAAAACCTTGAACTACTAAACGCGTATTATACTTTTCTACAGATCCATCAGTCCTTAACTTCTTTTTAAATAACCATTTGCATCCTAAAGGTTTGTTTCCAGGAGGTAAGTCAGTGAGAATCCAAGTATGATTACTTAAAATTGATTCTATCTCACTATGAATTGCCTTCTTCCAGAAAGGAGCATCAGGAGAGTTAATAGCATCTTGATGAGTACTTGGTGTGTCTTCAATTAAATATGTAATGAAGTCATCACCAAAGTTCTTTTCAATTCTAACTCTTTGACTCCTTCTAGGTTCAGAAGGTTGACTAGGATTGGTTACTAAAGGTGTTGAAGAAGTTGAAGGTTGATTAGAGTTTGTTTGAATAGAAGAAGAAATTTTATTTTTTTAAAAAAATATGTTTTCAAAGAAAGAAGCATCTTTTGATTCAATTAATGTATTATTTGATATTTCAGGAACTTCTGAATTAATTACCAAAAATCTACATGTGTTGTTATATAAGGAGTAACCAACTAAAATAGTATCTATGGTTTTAAGACCTAATTTTCTCTTTTTTTAGGTTCAGGTAGATTAACCTTTGCAAAGCACCCCCACATTCGAAGGAAATTATGCCTTGGCTTATAGCCCTTCCAAAGTTTATAAGGTGTAACCTCTTTATCTTTTAAAGAGATTCTATTAAGAATGAAGCATGAAGACAATAATGCTTCTCTTCAAAGATTTTGAGGTACTCCAGAACTTAACATCATGGAGTTAACCATGTCTAGAAGAGTTCTATTTTTTCTTTCAACTACACCATTTGATTGGGGTGAATAAGGAGGTGTAACTTGATGAATTATACCATGTTCTTGACAATACAAGGCAAATTCATTAGAAACATATTCACCTCCTCTATCTGATCTAATTATTTTAATCTTTTTATCTTGTTGATTTTCAACTTCAGCTTTGAAAATTTTAAATTTACTTAAAACTTCATCTTTAGTTTTAATTAAGTAGGTGTAACAAAATCTTGAAAAGTCATCTATAAAAGTTACAAAATATTTATTTCCTCCTCTAGTTGGAGTTGATGTTGAATCACAAACATCACTATGAATTAAATCTAGAATTTGTGTATTTCTAAATTCAATTGATTTAAATGGCTTTCTTGGTTGTTTAGCTTCAGCACAAACTTCACATTTTAACTTTAAATTAGAATTCATTTTAGGAATTAGTTCTAAATTTATCATTTTATTAATTGATTTGAAATTAACATGACCAAGTCTGCCATGCCAAATATCATTCAATTCAGAATTTAAGACAATAGCAGATGAAGAAAGTGGATCTTTATTTATTTGAAAAGAAATTACATTGATTTTGAAGAGTCCATCTGAAATGAACCCTTTACAAATGAAATTATCTTTTTTGGTGATTACAACTTTATTTGCTTCTAATACAATTTTGTAACCTAATTATACAAGAAGTGATCCACTAATTAGGTTTTTTTCTCACATCTGGAACTAGTAGAACATTGTTGAGAAGTAACGTCTTTCCAGAAGTGAACTTCAAGTTGACGTTTCCATGTCCTAACACATTCACAGATGTTTCACTGCCCATTATTATACTTCCTCCACTTGTGTTATGAAAGGAAGTAAAGTATTCTTTTTTAGTACATATGTGAACATTAGCTCCTGAGTCAAGCCACCACTCTGAATTATGGTAGGCTAAGTTGACAGAAGGAGTAAAAGAAATTGAACTAATGATACTAGTAGAATGTTCACTCTCAATCATATTGACTTGAGGTTTAGGGTTAGCAACTTCTATGATGTTTCTTTTTGAATTAGGAGCATTTTTATTTAATTTTCTTATTTTATATAAGTTATCACTTAGACAAGAGATATGAAACCTACAAAAATATTCAATTTTCTTAGGTGATTTAGAAGAAGAAGAAGAAGGAAAAGGTAAAATTTTTCCTTAAGGCAACAATTACTCCTAGTGAAATTAATCAGGCTTCTAATTGCTCTCGCAAACGTGCAAAACCAATTCCATTTAAATTTTTCAGGCAACAATTACTCCTAGTAAAACAAATCGTAATGACAAATCTATTAGAAATCCTTAATATAATGCTGTAAAGTATTTACTTTTATTACGTGAATTGAAAATCGAATTTGTAAAAATTGGAAATAGATAATCGGTAACCAAATTCAACAGTATACAAAGAATTTTATTTGTAAGATAGAAAATCTTTTATTTAACTTTTCCGAAAACAAAAATTTAGGAAAAAGTCAAGTTATGAATGCGAGAGGAAATAGATTTGGAAAATAAAAACAAGAACAGCAAGAAAGGGAAATATATTAAAATTTCCCAGAAACCGATTAAGAAAAAAGGGTTAAAAATTCTAATATGGATTCGCGTGCAGAATCTGTAAATATTAAAATTCCGTGAACATATAGATGAATACTAATGTTTGTTATCGTAATTTTTTTCTTCACAGAATATTTATTTTTAGAGAAAAATTTCAATTAACAATAAGAGTAAACTAGCAAGCAAATTTTTAGACAATAAATTAGCATGTAAATCTTTCACCTAAGATTGTTGTGGGGAATTTTCAAATTTTATTTTAACAATAATTTTCATATGTTTTTATATAATATTAATTTACAGAAAATAAAAGAGAGAGTTTAAGAAAGAAAAACCCGGAAGCGCGATATGCTGTCCTTAGGTGAAAGTTTCGGACTCTCGTGCGAGTTGATTTCGAACTGAATACCCAGGATACGACCGAGATACTCCTCCTACGGGACATGACCGTGGAGAAGATGATCAAACTCCCTTTCAGTAGTTGAGTAGCAGAAAATTGAAATCCAGTAGAACAAGAAAATCTCAAAACAAGAATGAAAAGCTTGTCAAAGCTCTCGGCTTAGACTTGCTCACAAATAGCCGAGACTTATTGCCTTCTAATAGCCAAAGTCCAATGACTCAAATCCAACGTTAACAATGTTAACATTGTGCAGCAAAATAAAAACCAAGCAATGCATTTAATTCATTTTCCAAAATTGAATTAAATTAATGACAATCAGCTGCATCTAAAAAGAAAACGTTAGCTATTATTAATAATAGCTAACGCTTATTTCAATTAAGAAAATTAATTAAAATATTTTTTTTAATTTTATTACAACAATTAGTGTAAGTTTAACATCAAATGCATGCTTTTTAGTTTTTCGCTTGTTTTTATCCAAGAATAGGGTAGATTACGAAATGAAGAAAAATTACTCCATCTTTCCTTCATACGTTTTTTGTCGGTCTAAGTAAACGACAGAAAAACTTATCTTTTTATCCTTTTTATAGTATTTTCTCCCTTGGTAAACACCATGTAAGTTCTCAGTGTTGTTTAGAAATTATAGCCCCAATCATTTATCGAGATGAAGGATCACCTAAAACCTACGTCAGGGTTGAATCTGAAGATTAAAATAGAATTCTATTACTTTTCAGTGTCATTTCTCTTTCTCCCCATTTACTATTTATGCACTGTTATAAATACAATGGTAACTTCTCTTCATATTTGTCTAGTCAATTCCCTGGAAAAAAAACAGGGATGGGCCCTGTACCTTTTGGTTTGGCTTCAACTGAAGCTACAGTTTTCATTTTGGTTGCACCTAAAAAGTTTATGACACTAAAAAAAAATTTATTTTTCTTTTTTTTTTCTTGGTATAGTAGTGTGGCAGCTCGGCCTTGCCGTGTTGTATATTGTGCTAGGTTGAGCTAATTTTTATGTCAGTGCTGCATGTTAATTACTATATCATGCGGGTGTAAAATCGAACCATAGTGAGAAACTAGGAAGAAAAATATCATAATAGAGTGAGGAGCTCAGAAGCTGTAAATGACATTAAACCAGATATGGCTGAAAGGAGTGAGAATTTGCTTATGACAAACACGAGTGCACAGCAATAAATGATGAATGTACGGAGCTAATGTTCGAACAGGGAACAGGGCATGTTTTTATTCTTATCATGTGCTCAGGTTACATATTGACTGTCCTGTTTCCCTTATCATGTACCTGATCTCCATTGATGAGTGACTTGGTGCCAAACATGAGCAATCAAAATTGATGAGGTAAGAGATATCTTGTTTTAGTGCTAGGAGGAGTAGCAGCAAACGAACAAGCGTCGTCCTTTAGCTGAAACTTGTAACCATTTACCAACCAATCGAGTTGTTCAAACTTTTTTTCTCCATGAGGTAGAAGAAAAATAAGAGTAATCAGCCAGTACATGCTGCATAGGTTTTGGCAGTGCACCTACTTACAGTCTATTCATTTCACTAAGCCGAGTCAGCTGTTCAATTAAGAAGGAGAAGAGATAAAAGGGAGAAAACAAAGAGTAGTACAATGTGACAGCAGAACAGAAACCCCACACGCTAATTAGTAACTATCGACAAATAGGACAAGAGGCCACGGCCGAGAGAGCACACCCCAATCAGCACTTCCACACTGACGTGGTCGAGAGCTCTCTTCCCTTCCAGCTCAGCACGAGCGCCCCGTCCCGCCTCGCCACGTGGTACCCGTCCACGCGGGCGCGCCGCACGAGCAGCTTGGCCTGCGACTCGGCGAACTCGCTCAACTGCACGGGTGACCACCCCGCGCCCACGAACACCTCCCGCCACGGCCCTGGCCGGCCCGACCAATCCCCTGCCACGCTTGACACCCGCGGCCGCACCACCGTCCGCTCCACCCGCCGCACCGCCTCCTCCCCTGCCCCCAACACCGCTGCCGCTGTCTCTACCGACTCTAGCACCGCGGCGTAGTGCTCCACCCCCGCCGCCACCGTCCGCCGCAGCGACGGCAGGGACTGCGCGCCCAGCCCGCCCTCCGGGTCCACGAACACGACCACCCGCGGGGACATGCGGCGGATGATCCGGAGTAGGACGGGGGCCGATTCTGCCGAGGTGGCTCCGCCGCAGCCTAGGAGACGGAAGATCGAAGGGGTGAGGACAACGGCCGTGGGCTCCCCGGCGCCGCCGAGTCGGATCTCGCTGAGGGCGAGCGTCCCGAGGCCGCCGACACGGACGAAGGAGACGGAGAGGTTGATGTTGAGACCACGGGCGAAGTCCCGGAGGTGGTCCGCTGCGAGGGTCGTCTCTCCCGAATCCTCCGCTCCGACGGCGGTGACGCGCACGGCTGGAGGGGAGGAGCGGGAGCCACGGCTCCGCGTCGCGAGCTCCTGCAAGAAGGACGACCACTGAGCACCGAGGCCGAGATCGAAGTCGATGAGATGGATGGATCGGGCGCCGAAATCGACGGTCTCGATTAGGGTTTGCGTGGCGGTGAAAGCGGCGAAGTGAGGAGCGGGGGACAGGTCGGCGAAGGCCTTGTGGGCGACGATGTGCCTCACGAGCTCGGCAGCGGAAAGGGGCGGCTCGGCGGTAGATGGGCGGAGCAAGGCCAGGAGCGCTTCCTTGAAGAGGAAAATGGCTCTTTGAAGAGGGGAAAAACCACTTGACGGCAGTTGATGATTGAGCCGCGACAATATCACGTGTGCCGTGGCGAAATCCTTCAGTTCGAGGCAATGGGCCGCGCTAACGAGAGAATCGAGTTGGGAGCGCTCGAAGCCAGGGGAAGGCGATACGATGGCAGAGTCTACGGCGGCGGCGGCGGCGAAGGGGTCGAAGACGAGGTCGAAGGCGGAGTCGAGGAAGTGAGGATTGGCTTCATCGGGGAAGGGCGAAAACTCGTATCTTTCGGGGAGGAGCAAGGAGGCGGCATCCCAGTCGTCGGAGGAGGGGAGGTGATGGTTATGAACAGAAACGCCAGCACCTCCGCCGCCACTGCCAGCTCCCCAGGAGACGAATGGCAAGTCGGCGGCGCCGGCGGGGGCGGGGGCGGCCGTTGGGGCGGTGGCGGGACTGGAGGTGAGGTTAGGGTCGAGGACGGAGGTGGGCTCGTAGGCGAAGATGCTGTTGGGGTTGGCGGCGTTGGGGGAGGAGTGGAGGAGTGGTTTTGCTGGCGGCAGGCAGAAATGGTGCTGGGGGGATTCAGCGAGGCCCTTGGGATGCTTCATGGGAGGAAAAGGAGATCAGAAACTAGAAAGGTTGCCTTCTACCCTTTGTCCGTGTCTGTGTCGTTTCTTAAGCTCCTTCTCGGAGTTTGGGAAAGAAGGAAGTGAGGAGCTTTTGGCTCTCGACAGGGCGGGGCCGCTATATAGTGAGCCAATGGCGTGATGGCAGCATTAGTAAGATGGGAGGCGGATGATGCATGATGGATGATGTTGCCATGGCATAATTAACTAGAGTATGTATGTAACCACCATTCAGTTAAAACATGGGATACGTGTGTGGCAGTTAGTAAATCACAATCGGTCATTCTGCCCCTCATGTCCATCTGGTGCATAATTACACAACTAACATGAAGTTTAGTTGTTCAATACAATTAAGAGCAGTGCTTGCTACTCGCTAGATGGGTACATAGATGTTCCCCGCCCTTCCTTCCCTTCCTTCCCTTCCCTGGGGGCTCGGGCTCGGGCTCCCCCTAATAATAAAGGTCTGTCTTTTTATTGTGAGTGGATTATGATGGTCGCCTTTCTGTACGTGCCTTTGGAGATTAGAATCTAATGGCCACACTTTTGTGTGGCATAAGCCTTCACCTTACCGTGTAGGAGTCGTAGTACAAGTGAGCAAAAGCTGAAGCAAGATATACTTTGAATATGATCATATTGATTGAAGGCTAAAGCAGACATGATGAGAGAATATTAACTTATGCATCACAGACACACACATGATGTTTTGCCCCATCATTGCTACTCTTTTAAGCCATCGAATTTTGGGGCTTGCTGGTGGACATCACTCTCATGAATAAAAAGTCACTTTGTTTTTGTGAAGTTGAAGCTTTTCCAAGAGCGCTGTTAGTGTATGCCCTTCCTGGTGATTTCTTAGAATACTCAAGTGAAGACTTTTAAGTAGCCAGTTGAGCCTTATCAAGTTTAACTATATCACCAACCGCAGAGGATTATTTTCCTACAATCATTTTTTGAATGACCGCAGTTCAAACTTAGCTTCGCATTACTTAGCACATTCTAGCATCGAGTCTTACCTACTAAACCATGAGATGTTATTCATTTGATTTGACCTATAGAAGCCTCAGAAATTATGGATGCAATCAAGATCGACTCAGATCCCGCAATATTAGATGTTTTGAAGCAAACAAGCCACTTTTACCATCGCAGCGTTGATAATAGGTAGCTTAGTTTTCATATTTGATTCACTCAAACGGTGCCTATGTGGTCAAGCCTAAGTTCTTTTAGAAGGTGTCTGAGTGATTGATTCTAACTCCACTTAGGCAAGTTCTTGAGGCCAACTGAATGGATACAGTTCATAGTCTATCACCTTTACATGTAATTCATATTAGAGTTTCAAATTTTGATATTTTCTATCTACTATAG
This sequence comes from Costus lasius, assembly GCA_027563935.2. NCBI lineage: Eukaryota > Viridiplantae > Streptophyta > Magnoliopsida > Zingiberales > Costaceae > Costus > Costus lasius. Next base: position 133,145,287 of record CM050446.2, on the reverse strand, counting down.
GTATCACATATCGAATGCCAGTAGTAATTTTCAATACTCAGCAACATTTTTAAGCTAAGGAGATGGACAAGTTAATATTATGTCTCATGCATATTGCACAAAATTCTTGAGAACTTGTCTTAAAAGAACCTTGAGTGAGGAGGTAACTTACTACATATAACTAGATGCTATTACCCTATCAAATAGGGTATGATCGGTGATGACTGATGAGGGGGTGGGGTCAAACGCTATTCCACGTGGACTAAGTGACAAAAAAATTGCCACCTCGATTTGACACGTTATCTGCACGAGGATAAAGCACTGCAAAATGGCACGCTCCCCAATCAAAAACCTCTAATGTCCCAATTAAATTTTTTTTTTCCCCGATGCGTGCCGGTTGCCATGCAAATAACACTAGCTTACGTGAACGGCCGGCATGCAACGCCTGCCGATCATGTTACCATCGCCTCGGTGGACCCGACGATTGAGGAACTTATTCCCGCGTAGCCTTTGGGCGCCCTGGGTCAGCGTGGTCTACACGCTGACACACGTCCCCCGACGGCACACATGCATGCACCCATCCATCCATCTGCACACATGCATACGGATGAGCAACAACGGCATGGGGCATGGCCGGCATGCAAGAGGGCCCACCACCGGAAGCCGGTGGTCGGCAGAGCGCCACAGCGGCGGTGGCGGGGCCCACCGGAGGAGCGGCTGACCGAAAGGGCTCATGGAGATCTCTGCCGCGCCCGCATCCTGTTTGATGAATGGATATCGCAGAGATCGACTTTTCTCGATTGTGTACTTCCGGCCGGGGTATTGCACTTGGAAATCAAAGTTGGCATCGGTGGTGGTGGGAGCAGTCGGCACGCTTTGACTCCGGAGCGATGCATGGATTCGGGAAATTTTTAATTTGACTAAAAGTTGACTTAATTTGGGGCTTTGATTGATTTGATTTGGCCGGCTAAATTTTATATGAGATGGTATAGGATATAGACCTGTCTCAAGAAACAATCGAAAATTGTTCTTTCAAATTAACAAAGTTATCGCAAGAAGAAACAAATTAACATGCAAGGTTGACGAGATTCATATATTTTTATTTATTTATATAATTTGCAAGGTTACTTTTAAAAAAAGAACGATCTCTTTTTGATACTTTCCACTTCCACTTCATCTGTGAGGAACTTTTTCAGATTAATTTATTAATTAGTCGAGGTAATGATTTTCCTACTTGCACTAAGTACTTCGCCTCCAAGAATTGAAGCTCCGGCAAGCCTTTCTTCTTTTCTTCTTCCACTTTTACACTTTACGAATCACTTTAATTAATTTTCAATATATGATGTAACATAAAGGTAGAATTAAACTGTGTTAATTTACTAAATATTGGGCTCCAAGTCATATTTACAATTTCTTAAATGATTCACTATATTTAATAATATTATTTCACAATTTCGCTATCAAATTAGAGTTAGAAAATTAGTCACTATACGATATTATCCATCTAATTAGAATACTAGATAACATTGTCAAAGTATAGTATCCATAAAACAGATAAAATGTAAATATTTTGTAGAAAAATATAGTTAGTAAATTTTAAAGTGCAATCACAAGTGGCTTGTGTGAATCAAGTGGGCGAGTCCATGACTTGTGGCCAAGGCCGAACCCTTCGATCCTTGTTTTTTAGCTGCATCAGCGTGCAAGCGTCACACTCTCAAGAGCTCACGCCCCACGTGGCTGACATGCACGTCGCCTCTTCACAAGTCCAACGCACGTCTTCTTCCTTCTTATGTATGCCTTGCTGCTTCTCTCCAACTCGATCGATCGATTGTATCGGCAACAAGGACTGCGGTTACGTGGAGAGGAAATGGGGTACAGTTCGACGGTTCTTAGTTTGATCGGAGTGCTGATCGTCCTTCTGTACTGTGCCGCTGCAGCCACCGACGCCGGCCAGGCATTTCCCAGTTTCGGGCCACTAGTGGCGAAAGAGAGCAGGAGGACGTTGGTGCGGACGGAGTCTGGGCAAATCACCGCCGTCGACGTGCACGATGGGTATAGGGGAGCTTATCACATTCAGTTCATCACCATGGACCCGGCCTCGCTCTTCCTCCCCGTCCTGCTCCATACTGACATGGTGTTCTACGTGCATTCTGGTATATGTTTACTTTCTGAGATGTCGTTTTGTCAATTGAGTTGGGAGTATAATTAGGAGAAACATATCTACGACATAAATGGAACTTGGTGCTGCAGGCAGAGGAACGGTGACTTACAACGTCCGGGAGGGTGAGGAAACGGAAGAGATCGATGTGGCTCGCGGCGACGTTTACAGGCTTGAAGGAGGCACCACCTTCTACCTGCAAAGCCATCCTGATGCAACAAGACAAAAGCTACGAATTCATGCCGTCTTTGATACCACTGACATTGCCAATCCCTTGGTACAATATTTCTAAATTGATATCCATTCATCTTAATTAGCATAAGCAGTAAGCTCCTGCCGGCTGCAGGGACTATCAGTGCCAGTTTACTCGAATATTAGCGACTTGGTTCGTGGTTTTGATGAGAAAGTTCTCCAGATGGGTTTTGGGGTTTCTGAGGAAACAATCCTAGCCATCAAATCCATACCCACCCCTCCGTCGATCGTGCCTTCCGGCCAAAGAAATGAAACAGAGCCGCCAAACTGGAAGGAAGGAATCATCGAGTCTCTTTTCGGCCTACGAGGCTCATCCGACATCATCAACAAGAAAAAGAAGCAGCAAACCAAGATGAAAACATTGAATTTCTTCAAGACCAAGCCAGATGTGGAGAACCATTGCGGATGGAGCACCGCATTGACTTACAAAGACCTCAAAGCCCTCAAGGGCTCCAATTTGGCACCATTCATGGTCAACCTAACAAGGGTGATTAATCATGCGTCCATATTCTAGTCTACCAATTCTTGATGCTGATTTGTTGCTTAAACTTGTTTCAATGGGTGTAATTAAGGGATCGATGATGGGGCCGCACTGGAATCCTAGGGCGACGGAGATCGCCATCGTCATAGGCGGGCAAGGAATGGTGCAAATCGTTTGCCCTAGCGATCCATCGGGTAAGGTGAGGGAGGGCTACAAATGCCAGACCTCGATCTTCAAGGTGAAGGATGGGGATTTGTTCGTGGTGCCGAGGTTTCACCCGATGACGCAGATCTCCTACAACGACGATGTGCTGGCGTTTGTGGGATTCAGCAGCATGTCGAAGAACAACCATCCGCAGTTTTTGGCGGGGAAGCGATCAGTGCTGCGAGTGATCGACCCGGATGTGTTGGCGGCATCCTTCAATTTGGCGAATGCGAGTATGGTGAAGGAGTTGTTGGGGTCGCAAGAGGAGTGGGCAATGCTTCCGTGCACGTCGTGTGCGGATCAGATGGAGAGGAAGATGGAGGAGGAGATGGAGAGGAAGAGGGAGGAGGAAGAGGCGGCGGCAAGGAAGAGGGAGGAAGAAGAGGCTAGTAGGAAGGAAGAGGAAGCGGAGAAGGAGAGGAAGAGGGAGGAGGAGGAAGCGGCAAGGAAGAGGGAGGAAGAGGAAGCTAAGAGGAAGGAGGCGGAAGCGGCAAGGAAGAGGGAGGAAGAAGAGGAGACAGCGAGGAGGAGGGAGAAAGAAGAGGCGAAGAGTAAGGAAGAGGAAGAAGCCAGAAGAAGAGAAGAAGAGGCTGCGGCTAAGAGGAGGGAGGATGAGGAAGGTAGGCAAAGAGAAGAAAAGGAAGCAGAGAGGAAGAAAGAAGAGGAAGCCAGAAGAAGGGAGGAAGAGGAAGCAGAGGAAGGTAGAAGGAGAGCAGAGGAGGAAGAGGAAGAGAGGAGGGAAGAAGAGGAAGGTGAGGGTTGGATGGTAAGGATGTGGGAAAACCGAAGAGCAAGATAATTTTCCCAGCTGTACCAGCAAAATTAGGGGCTTTCTGGTATCCTGTTGCTCTACCGAAATAAAGGGGGATAAACATCTTAAACATCCTCTTAACATGTTCTTGTGTATGTTTCTTTCTTTTTTGGCGTTTACATGTTTTGCAAATCCGATCCAGTAAGACAAGAAGAGACTCTAGTAAGCACTTCATATGTCAATACCGTCTTCTCAGAATATACAAGTCAAATGAATGAATGGAGTAAAACAAGTAGAATGCGTTTTACTCTTGCAGCTGTTTGTTGCAAGTACCTATATCTCAAATTTAAATTTCATTCACGCAGATTCCATGAATAGATTCACTTATGGATGAAAGTCTCATAAATACTAAGACAATATTAATTTTGAGCTTTGACTCGTCATGCATTCCCAACAGATCATCGACCTCAAAATTTCCTAGTAATAGAACAATAAGAAAAGATTATGTTTATCTGGGTTGGGTCGGCGGCTTTGCTGTGTTCGCCGGAAGAACTAAGGAAGCTTCGCAGGCAAACGGAATCGGGTTGAATGATATGGAACACTGGAACAGTCGTGATCCGGTTGCACAACCGTATAGGATCTGGATTGGCCCAGGTGTGCAGCCCAACTGCTGGGCCTAGTTTTGGTAACACCGCAACATCCTACTTTTAATTTTCAACAGTTAAAAACTATTGCTAAGCCGTACGCCCCATCCCATCTAAAGAGATTTTCATGGTTCAACCCACCTGCCTAGGAAATCTGACCTTATCATTCTCAAATTGATCTCAGATTTCTGATCAGATATTACCTTGAGTCCATATATATTCTGAAAGTGAGATCCTAATATGCCATTGCATTTAGTAAAATTATGAAATTGGAAGTGCATCATTTATTAAAGAAATATTGAGTTCATAAGTTTTGTAGAAATATTTGAAATTTCTTTTTTTGAATTTATAACACCCAAAGTTCCAGCTTAAAACGTTGCTATATTCTTTCGAAATTTTTATAACTGGTAAGAAAGAGTTAAATGTACCCAACTGTAAAAATTTTTCAGCCGTCGTAGATACGAATTAATGTTTGGCGTAGAACCGAGTGAAAAAAAAAAAAAAGTGAATGACGAGTGATGGGGACTGTTGTGTCGGGAAGAGCGAGCGGATGGATATATTCCAAATCAAGTGCAAAACGACAACCAGGTAGTTCCAAAAGATAATAGAGACATCACTTTACTTCCCCTTCCTTTCTGAACCTCTCCAGACCTCACTCTGACTCTATTCCTTTGTTTCAAATTTCAAATTTTTTTTTTTAAAAAAAGTATTAAATTTTTATTCTATTTAACTCGAATTATGCGTCCACTGCTCATAATATTTTTTTACTCGATTATGTTTAGATGTTTTGACTCATGCTGACTAAAGTGGCCGCAGCACAGAAGACAGATGAGTTGGTGAAGCCTGCCGCTCTTGATGTTCGCCCAAAGTAATTGCGGTATATATAATTCACGTGCTTCTCATGTTTCTTAATACACAAGTCACCGCCATTCGCCGCCACTTGAGTTATCCAATAATTGCTAAACCTAATTCAGATCTACCAGTCAACGCAGCCTATTTGACCAATATTTGAGAGTTAGCTAAAAAACAAGTAGTAATCGTAATGACACCTTGAATTTTTCTTTTTTCTTTTTTTTAAAAAAAATGCAGATCGAGGACGATTGGCACCAAAAAAAGCTTCTACTCTTCACTTAATTAGCTAATCATCTTAGATCCATGAAACCTTTCATCCCCAATAATTGAGAAGAAAGCATACTTCTACAAGGAAGAAGCCAAGTTAACGGATATAGAGATGGACCATAAGATTGTTAGTAGATGACTCGCTCTGGGTTCTCTAGATGAGACAAGTAACATAACTTTGTCTAATTTTCTTGAACAGTAAACCTTCCATCCATACACTTTGCAGAATCATGGTAATCCTACCATCAAATAGACAGATTTGATGCTTATCACTTAAAATAAGGAAACAAAATTACCCAACTTTGATCATTTTAACTTAAGCTCATTCGACCAGCGTAGTCACCGTAGGTCAAATTTCATGAGGCTATAACTATGCCTGCCTAAACAAGAAAAACAATTAGATAGAGACGTTACCTAAAAACTCAATATGCAGAGCAATGCAACGCCCAAGGACGAAAATATGTCAAATATATAATGCAAAATGAATGTAAGTCGAAGTAGGGCATAAAATCAAGTGGATAATCAACTTCTTCAGATAGTGGCAATAAAACGGGGACATACAATATCATTACATCAATAAATTTGGGTTAACATGATTAATTGTTTCTTATCACAGAGAAAACACTAGTTTGGATCAACCTCTGAACTACTTGGTTAGTAGGAATGCACAAATCAGAGAGTTTATTGATTTCTTGAACAAGTGCTACATTAATCAGTGTAGCAGGACCTTTTCCGCGGCAATCACATTCCTTGGAACCAGGTGAGAGACTTAAATGAATTAAACGTGCCAAACTCCACACAAGATCAAAAGGGAGTAGGCAGTCGAGACAGGCGAGTAAACAAATTTAATAGCTTCATTCAAATGGCAGCCACTCCATTTCCCACATTTTGAATACTCAGTGACTCAATAAATAGCACGTCCGAATTGTACTAAGCCTGGCATTGAATAAATTTATCAGATGAACTAAACCAATAACTCCGAGAAGAAACGGGAAAGCAATTAAAGTTTGTGCAGGTTATGGTTAGTACAATAACTCTAATGACCTCAATGGACAACACAAATTGAAAAGAAGTCGATGCAAAACTTTTAAATATTATTTTTTTATTTCTTACATATTGTTGCTTCTGCCAGTTGAAATGCACCAAATTACAACAGCTTCATTCGTCATTACATTGAGCTCATAGAAACCTGCAGGCAAGAAAGCACACACTAAAAGTGATACAGGTAAAGAAAGAGTTATGAAGAAGAGAAAGCTTCTGCACAGGGTCAAGAATTTTTGCCTCACTAAGCTAAAACAGCAAACTACTTGGTGATTAGTACCACAAACATGTATTATCTGTATCTTCTTTTTGCTTCCAGTATGCACCTAGAAGAGAAACAAGAACAGAAGCAAAAAAGAATGAAACTGGATGGAAGGCCAAGAAATAGACAGCTCTAATCAGAACTGTTAATTCCTTCACTAGCATACTGGCAAGCTAAAGACCATAGGAACATTGTTTAGTGATCAAGTAAAGCATAAGGGAAAACTGAAAACATGCACCATCCACCAGTAGCCCCCCAATCCAAGCTGTTGAAGCTTTTACAGCTGCACAACAAGTGCACGAGAGTCAACCTCCCCTAGCCCCATCAAATTCTTGGTTATTCCTGATACATTTCCATGGCCATACTAATTCGGCTTCCTCTCAGCTGCATCCCACCGTCCTGTGGCAGTTCCGGATCCCAAGTCGAGACCACCGCCACCAATTGAAGTCATCAGTGCCGATAAACCTCCGGTTGGGTTGCCACCCACCGGTCCCATTCCCAGACCCAGAAAGTCCAGAGTAGCTGGCTTCGGACCGAATAATGAAGAAGACCCCATCATCAAGTCCGACTCATAAGGCAATCCGAGCTCAAGCCCTGCGGATAGCATCGAGGATGGCTCTGGTTCGAGTTGCTGCTGATGCTCCCACCGCAGGCTGTTTTCCCGGACATTCTCCTGATGGGCGGAGGGAGCATCGAGGCCAAACCCTTTGAGGAAGGAGACGGTCGCTGCTGCGCCCATCTGCGCTGCTTTCTGAAGCAAAGCGGTCGCCGACATGTGCGGCGAAAGTGGCGGGGGTGCGAATGGGCGACAGTCACGTGATTGCGCTTGCGGCGAGAACAGCGACGCCGGTCCTTCATTGTTGGAAAGGCAGAGAGAAGGCGGCTCCACGAGGGAGCGGTTTTCACGGCCTATGGTACCCATAAGATCCGAGAAGGTGGAGCTGCTATGAGCGGCGGCAGTGGTGGAAACCGAGGCAAAAAGGCTCGCAAATGTACTGTTGTTGTTGTTGCTGCTGCTGCTACTGTTGCTGTTGGTAGCGGCCGCGGCACCGGTGGCGCTGGAGGGCGGTGGCATGTACTGCAGCAGTCCCGTCGACTTCTCTGGCTCTGCAGAGATTGTAATCATGTTAGGGGGGCCAAAAAAGTGTTTGTTTCTATTGTATGAGTCCTATGGTAAGGGAAAGTGAAAGTGAGCTACGTAAAGTTGCGCAATGATGTCGAGGAGATTAATAGAAATCTTGTTGACTTTTCATTCGATCCCATTCTTTTAGCTCAGAGTTGAACCAGAGAACTTTTGGAAGAGATGGTATACTGATCTTCTAAAAATGTTACGTTTTGGCAGCCTATGCCACAAATTTTATCTTCAACCATATCCCAATCCCAGTAAATCCCATTTTTCTTTATTTTCGTTTGTCCTGCAATCGCGTTTTTTATTGCATCGGAAGCCTCAGATCCGACAAATCCCCTTCGTTTCTTCTTCACTTTCCATAAATTAATGGCATTCATGCGCAGTCCAAAGTCCAGAAAAGACACAATATATACAGAACAAGAGACGGATTCAAGTATTGAAACGAAAACAAAAGACCACCGACCTTGCCGCTCCAGAGGCGCCACCTGCAGTGGCGGTAGTGGAGCCTCGGCCACTGGCTTAGGAGCTGTCTCCACAACCTCCGGCATCAGAGCCGACGCCGGCGGCGCTGTTTCTTCCTGAGTTACGTTAGCCATCTCTTCATCGTTAGCCGCGTGTTTGAGATGCGATGCCGGGGCGGCTTTTCCCGTTTTGGCGCTCTCCTCCGCTAGCGCGTCGCAGAACGCTCGATGGGTGATGAAACTATCTCTCCTACTCAAACAAATCGAACCACCATGAAGAAATCAGAACTGCCTGAAATATATGATCCCAAATCAAAACATCAACAACGATCACTCGGTTCTACCTGGAGAAGAGAGTGCCACAATCGCATCGGTACTCGCGGGTGCCGCAAACCTTGGAGTGCGCCTTCCAGTCCGACTGCACGGCGTACTTTTTCGAGCACTTATCGCACTTCCACTTCTTCTCGCCATGCTTCCTGCAAAAGTGCTTCTTTATGCCGGTGAGATCGCCGAGCGCCCGCGCCGGATCGTGATGCACACAGCTCGTCTCCGGGCACACGTAAACCCTCTTCCGCGGCTCCTTCCCCGTTCTCTGCCGCAGCTTCCACGGAAGATTGTGCCCTCTCCGATGCAGCTGCAGATTTTGGTCCCGCTGGAATCCCTTGTTGCAGATCTCGCACACGAATCGATTGGTCGCAAGCAGCGTCTTCGGCGACAGCGCGATGACCTCCGCATCCGGATCTATCCCAACGATCCCCCATTCAAACAACAGGAATCAAGAGTCTAAAAAATCGAGCATCTCCAATTCGACTTACCTGGAGTTCCGGGGAGGTTCCTCTTCTTCTTGACCGGATGAATTGGCGGCGGCGAGGCCGGAGGCGGCGGCCCAGCGGACTGGAGCTGGCCAGAAGAGGAGCCGCTGGGCTCGCCCGAGCCGGAGTTGGAAACAGTCATGGGGAGGAATTATCCGATTCCATCTTCCAAAGCTCGTTCTTCCTCGATAAACAAAGGGGAAATCTTTCCCCAGCTACCAGTCCTTCTAACACGGCCACACAAACGAGATCACAACTACAACCGACTCTACAACAACCGTTCCACCGGCGAGGCCGCTAATTGAAGAAAAGGCGGAATTTTATTTCTTGTTCTTATCCGGAGCTGCTGTCTGACAAATCGATCGTTACCAAATGAGGACGGCGTGTAGAAAATCGGGTTTCGGTAAGGCCACAAGAAATAAAAGAGTGCTAGGGGGAAAGAAGAAGGTTGGGCGGCGTTGGTCTTCTCCGGCGCCGCAACACGCAAGCTTAGCTACTAAGGAAGACAGAACAAGCAGAGGAAATGAAGCATGGCGAAGAAAGTCTAATAAAGCGGCAAGTTAACCCGGGTTAAGGGGTGAGGGGGCTCGCTGTGGTTAACTTTGATAGGAGAGACGTGATGGAATCCTGATCGTCCACGTTTCGAAGAGCTGCGAGACTATGCGAGGTTCGGCATCTGTCCGCACAGTGAGGGGGCAGCGCGGAGCTCACCCTGCTTTTGTCGTGCAGCGCCGCGTTTTACTCCACGCCTTCGGCTTAAATTATTATAATATTCATCTTGAGTTCTTGACATTTATTTATTTGCATTAAATATGGATGAGAAAATTTAGCTTGACCGGATTTGGAACGAAATTCAATTTGTTTTGAATTATTTCATAATTTAAATAAGTAAAAAGTCATTCAATTTTGTAATTATAGATATTTAAAGACCATCAAATTCAATCATTCATTCAACTAAGTAATTTTTTTTAATGAGCTCTATTCAATTACATCACTTTAATTATTTCTTGCTAGCTTAATCATCTCGATAAATATAAATATGGAATTAAAGTATAAGAGGGTATATAAGTGTCAAAATTTGATAAAACCCAAAATGATAAAAATCAAAGGTCTTTTGTGTCGGCATGATATAAGATTTCTTAAAAAGTCGAAGAACTTTTTTTTTGATGCATAATAATTTAATTTAGTAATTGAATAATAAAAAAAGGTTTAAACAATTAATAAATATGATTTAATTATTTTTATTAATAACGTTACCATCCTAATGATACTGGATGCGACCAAAAAGCCGGCATATTTCTTTTCTTTTCTTTTGTAATTTTGTTTGTCTCTCCATCATCACCTACATTGACTAATGCCTTGTCTTTTCCCCGTCTAATCCCAACTTTCTAGTATTATATTCCTAAGCAAACTCTTCCCTTACTTTTTTTGTGTGTGTGAGCTTAGTTAACTCAACCCTTGTAGTTTAAGATTATATAATTAGGGGGGTTGATATAATTAATTTATTGTTCCCCTCTTTTTTTCACTTGCCACTAATACTTACGCTTGTCTAATTATTTAATTTTAGCGATTGCTTAATGTACAATTATGCTTATCATAGTACAAAAAAGGTAGATTCACTTACGCATTCAAAGTAGCATAAAGTAGTGAAGTCTATGCTAATCATTATCACAAGGATGAGTTCTAAACCATCGTTAACATTAGTCGTGAATAAAAAGTTGCAAAAATAAGCGAAAAATTTGTTTAGAGTGTGAATCTTAAAGCAAGAGACACCCGATCCCTTCAATATTTTCATATTCTAAATGATGAATGATTATGATGTGCTCCTGATTAATGATCTTGCATTGAAATTTTTCTTAAAATAAGCATGTCAATTAAATTAATTTGAATTAGGCCCTGAGCTCGAACAAGGGGACATGGCCTTTGACTCTTGGCCGTTGACTTGGCCTCGCCGGGCAAGTGCTATTCGGGCAGTGTTTTGGACGTAGGAGTGTTCGTGAGTCCTATGTAGCTGACCTCGCGGTTATCCGGCGGCTCAAGACTCGGCGGATGATGCCTCCCTTCTATGGGCGTGACTGTGGAGGTCGTAAGAGAAGATGAGGGCAGAGAATGTCAACGTAGGACTGTTCTCCTTCTTGCGGGTGGAATCGAGCCGGAAAGGGCAGCTTCCTCCGCTGGTGAGCTTTTGGGGAGACGCTCGTCGTCAGGCTGGACGGGCAGGAAAGCGAGAGAGAGATTAGGGTCCCCGTGAGCTGCAGGAGACGTCTTTTGCCTCTTCTCTGTATGCAGCTGCTGGATCCCCTCTTGGCGTGGAGCCGTGACCTATCCCCGACGCGATCGAGCCTGCCGCAAGAAGACGAAGCTAACCGTCTTCCGTCTGCTGTTGGCTCCGCCGATTCTCCTCCTTTCTGTGTGACGTAGGCGCCGTCCACAACACTGGTCCACGAAGGTCTACGCGAGCTCGAAGGCCTCCGACGCGAATGGACTTGTAAACCAGCCATATGAAGAAACGCCCAAAGCCCAGCTTCGAGAATCATCTCCCACCTGGAAGAACCTTCACGATACAGCTGGAGAACGTAACTAATTCGTGTTTAGCAAATACCATTTGCGCTAACCTCGATGTCACATTCCTATAAATAATGCTCGCTCCTCTTGAGGCGGGGCAGATCTGAGATGTTTGTTATCTTTTCCAGTTTTTTTAAATGCGATAGTTTGCGTTTCTTTTATGTGTTCGTTCGACGGGTGAATCGTCCCCGTAGACCTGTAGTCTTGTAATCTTCCTATCTCTGTCACGTAGCAGCCTCATACCGGCGCCAGATTCCTTCCTCGTAGAGATCACTGGCGACCGCCGTTCCTTGCTGTTTCGACCAGAAGAACGATGCCAGTTCCACTTCAGAATCACCTGTATACTCGATCGGAAGGAAGCCACCTCCTGTATCGCATGCCTGCGGCTTCCCGATAGTTCCTCGTGTGGCCGACGGAGAACGGGTGGTGTCACGTCGACGACGATGTGCAAGGTGGTTGGCGGATCCCGTTCTTGGCGATTGCGGCAGCAGATCCCTCCCACCCGCGGTGAGTGCCCAAACTGAGTGTTGATTCTACGATGCTTGATTTTACGTCGCTGATTAGTTGTTGCTCCGATACGACTCTCGCATGCTTCACAATGTTTTTCCGCCTGCAATGTTGTTGTTCTCACCCTGTTTTCGTCGCTTAAACGTTTCGTCGTCACCGTTTTCCCCTGTTTCCCCAGCCCGCCTCCACTGACCCCGGCAAGCCAGAACCTTCATCGTGGTCTTACACGAGAAGACAGACCCCTGAGAACCTCCCCCTGTTCACCCAGCATTTTTTCGTCGTCGGAGTCGTTCCGCTTGATTTTCGAAACTTCGCTGGAACGCTTCGCGTTCTGTCGTAAACGACACTGTGTCGTACCTCTGCTTTTCTCGTCCGCCACCACGAAACCTGTTAATCCAGATCTCCATCGTGGTCTTCCACGCGAGATCTGATCCTTGAACTTCCCTGTACGCCCTGCTCCCACCCTGTTTTATCGCCCGTAAACGCCACATCGTCGTTTCCCCTTTCCCCTGCGTTTTCCAGCTCGAGCAGAACGCTGCAACCCAGGTATCCATCACGGGAGACCAGATCCCAGAAACTTCCCCCCTACTCACGCTGCATCAATTTTGGTATCAGAGCAAAACGCCTGATCCGAGCACTCCCTGCAACTCTACAGATCTTCGTCTGCAACATGGCAGCCCGCTCATCCAATCCCCAGTTACCTTCCTCGTTTGAACCAGCCCCCAACCCCGACACCACTGAGCTCCCTAATTCATTGATAGCAAGGTTGTTAGATCGAATAGAAGCGTTGGAAGTAGCTGTCCAACGATCTAACGTTCGCCTCGAGCAGCTGGAGATCTCCCCCAGTCTGCGAGGTACTCCAACGCTGCCTCCGATAAGGGTAGCGTCCGACGAGACACCTCTGCCACCTTCCGACCAGAACCATAGGGAGCTTCCCCGTCGACTCCCTGCTCGACGCGATAGGTTCGGTGATACTCGAGAGCACGATCTTGAGTGGGATTACCCCAGACCCCGTAACTCCTACCCTCGCCCCCGTGAAGATGACGAGGTTCGGAGGTTTGTGAAACTGTCTCCTCCTCATTTTGACGGTAATTTAGATGCCCGAGTTTTCCTGGACTGGGTTACTGCCCTGGAACAGTATTTTGATTGGAGTGGCATGCCTGACAACATGCGAGTGAACGCCGCCCGGCTGCTGCTGCTCGGTCCGGCAAAGCTCCACTGGCTCCATATCGAGCGTCAGCGAGAGCGTACATACCTTCCCCCCATTGCTAGTTGGGAGGAGATGAAGCTAAGGTTGCACGAGAAATACGTGCCTCCTTCGTATCGCCATCGGCTGCTCGACCAACACAGCGGTTTGTCCCAAGGAAACACTTCTGTCCCCGAATACCGAACCCAGTTCGACGAGCTGCTTATTCGAAGCAACCTCGAAGAAGACCCTAGTTTCACAGTTGCCCGTTTTAAGAATGGACTTCATTCTGACATCCGCCGGTCTCTCACCGCTAGCATTGATGACTCCTTAGATATTGTCTACCAGCGAGCCTGTGAGATTGAACGAGATCTTAAAAGGTCCTATACCCGAAACCCTCACCCCACCACCAGGCACCCCCCGGCCCCTCAACGAGCAGATCCGAACTTTAGGAATTCGACCAACCACCATGCCCCAGACCACCACGCTCCCCCACTGGCCTTAGACAAAGGCAAGTCTGTTGCCCAACCTCTACCCAGCCGACCCACATGTTTCCAGTGTCATCAGCCTGGCCACGTTATTCGTGATTGTCCGCGCCGGACCCTGCACGTAGGAGAAGGCCCTACCCTACCGTGTCCTGCTACCACGCCACTAGAACCTTATATGCCTGAGCCCCTTAAGGATGATCCGAGTATTAACGATGTTACACCGGACCACTACACGAGTGAAGAGGATGAGTTCGTACCCACGCTAGCTGTTGTCCGATGCACCTTGGTCCAGCCTAAGCCTACCGAAGGCTGGAAACGAACCAGCATATTTTATACTTACACGCATTGCAATGGGCACACCTGCAAAATCGTGATAGACAGCGGAAGCAGTCTTAATGTTGTTTCACGTACGGCCGTGACCCGATTTGGCTTAAGTCTTGAACCACACCCGAATCCATATTCTATTGCCTGGGTTGACACTTCTAACCTAGCTGTGACCCACCGATGTTTAGTGCCCCTCAAGCTTGGCAACTACCATGAACATATTTGGTGTGATGTCATTGCCATGGACGTTTCACATGTCCTACTTGGCCGTCCGTGGTTGTATGACCTCAATGTCATACACTATGGTAGGTCCAACACCTACCTTTTTGAGTTTGAAGGAAAAAAAGATTAGGCTCAATCTGGCTCCACCCAAGGAGCTACGGGCTTCCAATCCTAAGGGCACCGTGCGCCCCACCCCTACTCAACCTTTGAGTATCATCCGACCCCAAGCCTTTCGTGCCGAGTCCAAAGATTTGGACACACTGTTTGCCCTCCTTATCAAAGAGGTGCCCGTCACCCAAGAGTCCTCACCTTTGCAAACATCCCCTGCTCTTGAGGAGTTGTTATACGACTTTCAAGACCTTACACCCGATGAGCTACCCGCCGGTCTACCCCCAGTACGCAGCATCCAACACGTAATTGACCTCATCCCGGGTTCAGCCTTACCCAACCTTCCCCACCATAGGCTCAACCCCAATGAGCACATGGAGCTTAGGCGCCAAATAGACGACCTCCTAGCTAAGGGTTTTATACGCGAAAGCTTAAGCCCTTGCGCTGTTCCGGCACTTCTCGCCCCAAAAAAAGATGGAACCTGGCGTATGTGCATTGATTGTCGGGCAATCAATAAGATCACGATCAAATATCGCTTTCCAATACCACGCCTAGATGACATGTTGGACCTCATTTCTGGATCCCAGTATTTTTCCAAGTTAGATTTACTCAGTGGGTACCACCAGGTTCGAGTCCGAGAGGGAGATGAGTGGAAAACCACATTTAAATCCAAAGATGGGTTGTATGAATGGCTAGTCATGCCATTCGGCTTGACCAACGCCCCATCTACATTTATGCGCGTCATGACCCATGTCTTAAAGCCATACTTGGGAAAGTTTCTTGTCGTATACTTTGACGACATCCTCATTTTTAGTCCTACCCAGTCCGAGCATCTTAAGCATTTACGACTCACCTTGGAATTGCTAAGGCAAGAAAAGTTTTACCTCAACCTCAAAAAATGCTCATTCTTGGACACTCAAGTGATATTTCTTGGATTTATTGTCTCGGCCCAAGGGCTAATGGTCGACCCTGAGAAAATTCGCGCGATAGTTGATTGGCCTGAACCTAAAACTCTGACCGAAGTTAGGAGCTTCCATGGCCTAGCCACGTTTTACCGTCGCTTCGTTAAAGGCTTTAGTACCATCGTAGCTCCTATCACCAATTGCATGCGTAAGGATGAGTTTCTATGGACCCCGTCGGCAAATCGCGCATTTGTAGAAATCAAATCCAGACTGACCTCAACCCCTGTCCTACGACTCCCAGACTTTGCAAAAGTTTTTGAAGTCGCGTCTGATGAGTTGGGTATAGGAATAGGAGGTACATTAAGCCAAGAAGGACATCCCATCGCCTTCTATAGTGAAAAACTTAATGAGGCGAAACAGCGATATTCCACGTACGATAAAGAGTTTTACGCAGTAGTGCAAACCCTGCGACATTGGAGGCACTATCTCCTGCATACCGAGTTTGTGCTATTTAGCGACCATCAGGCTCTCTCATTTCTCAACTCCCAAAAAAAACTGAGTGCCCGACACGCGAAATGGGTTGAATTCCTACAACAGTACACCTTTGTACTGAAGCACCGGGCAGGCACTGAAAATAAAGCCGCCGACGCCCTAAGTCGTGTTCGACACCTGTTACATATTCTGCAAGCCAAGATTTCCACCTTTGACCATATGAAGAGCGAGTATGAGGCGTGTCCGGACTTTTCAGAAATTTACACCCAACTTGTCAATGGCCTGATCCTGAACTCCGCCTACTCTCTAAAGGAAGGATATCTCTTATTAGGCACTCGCCTTTGTATCCCACGGACTTCCTTAAGAGAATACCTCCTTCAAGAGATTCATGCCGGTGGTGCCGCCGGCCATCATGGGCGTGACCAGACCTACGCGCTGGCTGCCGAACGTTTTTATTGGCCCAATCTTCGGAAGGACGTCGAACTCATCGTTCGACATTGCGGTATCTGTCAAACCGCCAAAACGCGAAAACCGAATACCGGCTTGTACACACCTTTGCCGATCCCCATGAAACCCTGGCAGGATATCAGTATGGACTTTATTGTTGGGTTACCTCGAACATCCGCCAAGTGTGATTCCATTTTTGTCGTGGTGGATCGTTTTTCAAAAATGGCTCACTTTTTGGCCTGTTCCAAAACCTTTGATGCCTCCCACGTCGCTAAAATCTTTGTGAATGAAATAGTTCGACTTCATGGGCTGCCCAAAACCATCGTATCTGACAGAGATACCCGATTCGTAAGCTATTTTTGGAAAACCCTATGGATCTCGCTCGGAACAAAGTTAAGGTTCTCCTCGGCCTTCCACCCTCAGACGGATGGGCAGACGGAGGTAGTAAATCGCAGTCTTGGAAATCTTTTACGCTGTCTCATAGCCGAACAAAAGACTAGTTGGGATACTATCTTACCTATCGCTGAGTTCGCCTACAACAGTGCTATCAATAGATCTACAGGACTCAGTCCATTCCAAATCGTCACTGGATACCAGCCAAATAAACCCCTTGACTTGCTTCCCATTTCCTCTTCCACCAACATTTCTGAGTCTGCTTTGACTTTTGCACAACATCTCGCGGATTTACACAAAGAAGTAAGACGAAAGATCGATTTGAGCAACAACAAATATCAAGCAACGGTTAATCATCGTCGTAGGCCCCGAATCTATAGTGAAGGTGAACAGGTAATTGTGAGAATCAAGCCTGAGAGGCTTGGCACGGGGATCAATTCCAAGCTGCACGCCAAGAACATGGGACCGTTTACCATCCTGCATAAGATCGGAGACAATGCATATGTCCTGGATCTCCCTGCCACAATGGGAATTAGTTCCACCTTCAACGTGCAAGATCTACTTCCCTACCATCCACCCCTTCCAGAAGAACCATCGCCAAACAATGAAGAACCCCATCAGATTTCAGACGAGCAAACAGTGCTTACTAAAGAAGGGTCTACACCTCACTATCTGGTCCAATGGAATGACGAATCTGCTTGGGTGCCTGAAACAGAAGTTGAGATTATTTCACTCCAACTGCTACAAAAATACCAACAACATTCTTCTCCAGAGGAGTATTTCCGTCCACCGAGGGGAGTTGACGTAGGCGCCGTCCACAACACTGGTCCACGAAGGTCTACGCGAGCTCGAAGGCCTCCGACGCGAATGGACTTGTAAACCAGCCATATGAAGAAACGCCCAAAGCCCAGCTTCGAGAATCATCTCCCACCTGGAAGAACCTTCACGATACAGCTGGAGAACGTAACTAATCCGTGTTTAGCAAATACCATTTGCGCTAACCTCGATGTCACATTCCTATAAATAATGCTCGCTCCTCTTGAGGCGGGGCAGATCTGAGATGTTTGTTATCTTTTCCAGTTTTTTTAAATGCGATAGTTTGCGTTTCTTTTATGTGTTCGTTCGACGGGTGAATCGTCCCCGTAGACCTGTAGTCTTGTAATCTTCCTATCTCTGTCACGTAGCAGCCTCATACCGGCGCCAGATTCCTTCCTCGTAGAGATCACTGGCGACCGCCGTTCCTTGCTGTTTTGACCAGAAGAACGATGCCAGTTCCACTTCAGAATCACCTGTATACTCGATCGGAAGGAAGCCACCTCCTGTATCGCATGCCTGCGGCTTCCCGATAGTTCCTCGTGTGGCCGACGGAGAACGGGTGGTGTCACTTCGACGACGATGTGCAAGGTGGTTGGCGGATCCCGTTCTTGGCGATTGCGGCAGCAGATCCCTCCCACCCGCGGTGAGTGCCCAAACTGAGTGTTGATTCTACGATGCTTGATTTTACGTCGCTGATTAGTTGTTGCTCCGATACGACTCTCGCATGCTTCACAATGTTTTTCCGCCTGCAATGTTGTTGTTCTCACCCTGTTTTCGTCGCTTAAACGTTTCGTCGTCACCGTTTTCCCCTGTTTCCCCAGCCCGCCTCCACTGACCCCGGCAAGCCAGAACCTTCATCGTGGTCTTACACGAGAAGACAGACCCCTGAGAACCTCCCCCTGTTCACCCAGCATTTTTTCGTCGTCGGAGTCGTTCTGCTTGATTTTCGAAACTTCGCTGGAACGCTTCGCGTTCTGTCGTAAACGACACTGTGTCGTACCTCTGCTTTTCTCGTCCGCCACCACGAAACCTGTTAATCCAGATCTCCATCGTGGTCTTCCACGCGAGATCTGATCCTTGAACTTCCCTGTACGCCCTGCTCCCACCCTGTTTTACCGCCCGTAAACGCCACATCGTCGTTTCCCCTTTCCCCTGCGTTTTCCAGCTCGAGCAAAACGCTGCAACCCAGGTATCCATCACGGGAGACCAGATCCCAGAAACTTCCCCCCCTACTCACGCTGCATCACTGTGTGATATGAATGGGCGTCAATTGCATGTTGAGTGTTGTGTGCATTTCATTAATAAGATCTTATCATTTGAGTATACTTTAGTTGATTTTCAATAGGTGATTCATTATGGAAGGGAAGTCTCATAAGATTAACAATGCAATCGCTCGGATCATCATCGTTGCATCCTTTCTTCATCTGGCTTGTGTATCCAAGAAAGATTGCATCTGGCAGCTGCTCACATCGTGTGTAATGCTGTCTAGATTCGTTACTGTGACCTAGTAGTACATTCTTGAAAGCATCATGAATCTGTGAGACTGCATCCTGTTACTGTACTTTCTTTTTCTTTCTCGCCCAGCTCTTGCTGCCTTTGCATTGCGATCAACTTGGCAATGATGGCATGTCTGCGTGGAGACTTGAACTCCGCGAGCTGTGTCACTGCCACTGTCACTCTGCCTCCTCGATCTTGAAGCTAGCGATCAATGTTGGTGTCAATGGCAGCGCTCCTTCATTTCAGATTCCACAGAATAATCATTCAAAAGCTAGGCCAAGAACTCATTCACGAACGCCACTGCTTGCTCGATCGCCTCCAATTTGAGCGGCCAGTTCCAGTGGAGCGACTCCAGGGTCTGCTGCCATGCATGCATGCAAGTACGTCGCCAGACGCATCTGATACAAAATTTTTATTTTTCCCACCAAACATCACGTCCTCCTCTTCTTGATTATCAATTTCGATCGATTTCCATTTGCTCCTGCAATAAATTTATCAATGGCGATGAGGTACGAGAACTGACTTCCATTTGGCACTGCGTGCAGATTTGGGGAGTCGATCGATATGCGTGCAGATTTGTGCGTTAAGTTTGCAGAAAGCATAAAGATGGATTAGATTGCGGCGTTGATACTGGACCAGACTTGCACTGAAGCACTCTCTTTGGTTCCCTCACTAACAAGCATGCATGGGGCACGGCTTAATTACTCGACGCAGCTCTGTGGCTCCCATCTCCATTATTATGTGATGCAGATTGAAGAAGCTTTTAATTTGCCTCAAGCACATGCTGGCCAGTATAGACAAAAATTTATCGCTTCTCATGGTAGGTGTTTATTGTAAAAAAGAATAGTATATTTCTTAATTTAAATCATTTTTATTTGATAATGAGATGCATATATAATTATTATAATTATTAAATATTTTTTGAATTATTTGGATGGGTGGAAAATGCAACGAAATTGTTTTCACTAAAGGATCATTAAATTTGGGAGTAAAAATTATTTTTGGTTAACCCGGGTTAATTCAAACCAAACCAAAGTAGTTCGGTTAAATTTTGCTTTGGGTTACATAAATCTTTATTACAGTTTGTTCTTTAGTAATATTTAGTTTACCCACATGTTGCCGAACAAGAATGGGCCGGGGTGTTGCAAGGCCTATTAGGCCAGAACAGAAAGCCTGCCTATGTCCCTTGCATGCTCTGGGCCGCACCCGTTCCGGATTTTATCTCGCGCAAGAAAGTTATTATAGTTGGATGAACTGTTTAATTTTCCTTTTTTAGGTTGTGTTTTTTTAATGAAAAATTGGAAGGAAAAAAAGAAAAATATATTAAGGTTGCATTTGGCGTGACTTTCCGTGTCGCTTCCCATGTTGATCACGTTCTAACTGCTGTCTGCATTAAGAAATAAATGTTGTCTTTTGAAG
Organism: Costus lasius; assembly: GCA_027563935.2. Taxonomy (NCBI): domain Eukaryota; kingdom Viridiplantae; phylum Streptophyta; class Magnoliopsida; order Zingiberales; family Costaceae; genus Costus; species Costus lasius. The sequence continues at coordinate 133,124,628 of CM050446.2, read as the reverse complement.
TTGGTTTTTTCCTCGTTCTCGTTGGCAACAGTCGCTTTCCACCTCTTGAAAAGTGCTACCAAACGGAGCATGAATCTAGTGGCAATGCTTCTAAATTTAATATATTTTCTATTTTTTTTTTCTAGTTTTTTTTGTAAAAAAACTAGAGGTGAACATTTGGTTCAGTTAATTTAGTTTCTATTGATTATCGAAAATTTTATTAAACTCAATTCGATAAAAAAAATTTTAGTTTCGATTTCGGTAACAAATTATGTAAAATTTGGTTTTCCGTTTTCAATTTTTTTTTCAGTTTGATAAAAATTAAATTTACTGATATATATATATATATAAAATAATATATTATATTATATTTTAATTTTATTATGGTATAACTAGTTTCTAAAAATCTAAAATCTATTATTTAATACTTAATAACTTAATTACTAATCATATAATTAATTAAATTCTAAATAATTAATTTTTTTAATAATTTATCGAATTTACCGATTTTTTTTAAAAATTTAGTTTGATAAAATTTTGATTTTTATAAAATTTGGTTGGAGTTTCGGTTTTTAAAAATTTAATATAAAATTTTTTAGTAAATTCAATTTCGATTTTATCGGAAGCACACAACTTAAGAAACACATAAAAATTAAAAATGAAATCTCTCGGTGGTATCATCGCTCATCCGACTCCAAAAAGTCGAAATTTGTTTGAATTGCACGAGTTATCATCGAATGAGGGAGAAAATGCGGCAGAAATGGAAAGGAAATATCGGTTTGCGATGCATGGTCAGATATTACTCTATCCGTATGCTTCACAGATCTTAAAGCTAGAGTTTGGTGAAAAAGGTTTGGATCGGCCGAGGCAATCATCAGTCGCGGCTCTGAAGCGGGAGCCGATCCTCACTTCCCGCCAAAGTTTACCGCGAAACATTTCCCTCCTATTAACCATCCAACACTAAATCCCTCTTCAGTCACTCCCCGCGCTGCGCTCTTCCGGGTGATCCACTCTGTGTCGCTTGCATCCCTTCTCGATCGCCGCTAGCCTCGCCGTGTGCTCCACCGTCCATCCTCTCAAGGTTAGATCTCGCTGTTAGTATGCTTGGATCAGGTTTTTTTGAGGTCACCTTTGTTCCTGGTTCTGTATGCTGCCTTCTGTGTACTACTGCATATCATCTTTTGTTTTGATCCTCCGGTGCTTTATCTGAATCTTTTGTATAGCATGCGCAAACTAGGTTTCTCTTGATTGAGTTGATTTACTGGATCTCGAACACATTTCCCTTCTTTTTGGTTTACTGTTACTCGTTCTTTTTTGCCCATGCAATAGCTGGATAACTCCATGATTGATGGCTTATTGAGCTGTAGTCTTCTAATTTGAACAGACTACCATGGGAGTTCTGCATCCCATTTTGCAGGATTTCTAAATCATTTTTGATTTGGTATATTGTGTTTAAGTTACTTAAAATATACTTCAGCTTTGTGCATATAACCACAATGTTCCTCCTAAATTTGCTGAAACCAGTTGAAGTAGCAGAATTTAGGAAACTTTACTAGCTGCTATCAAACCCATCATATTGTTATGTTTCTGTGAAGTAGAGCTGTTCTCTTACTGGGGAAATTTGTTATCTAATGTTTATTTTATTTATTATGTGTTTTCATGATTTTTATTCATCTTATAACGCGAGTAAGAGACTAAGAGGCCTTTGTTTTTGTGCCTTTTTCATTATTTGCGTAACAGATGATCATGAAAAGAACTAAAGGGGCCATGTGCATTTTCTCTATCCTAAAACGATATTTTATATTGTGTCACTAGATTCTTTGTGACAATGACCCTTTGTTCTGCTAACTGAACTGCAGGAGTAATCTTGACAAGCACTAAAGTTTATGTTTCTCTGGGAGAAGAATTTAGTCTTGTACATTGCAGTCCCTTTGTTGCAATCACCAGCATTTTCATTTCCTCAAAAATGAAGGGCTCAATGTCTACAGCTTGCAACGTTAATTTGCCTCAAAGGCGATCACCAAGAATCAGAAAAATACGTGATGTCTACGAAGCAAAAATTGTTGAAATTGTAGATTTATATTCAGAAAGCCAAAAGTATGTGGTAGATGATGATGTTATTACTAAGAAGATAAAAATTGAGATGCTGGAACCAGAAGAAGATAAACACATCTGCAAACCAATGGAAGTCAATTCTCTCCTTGACAATGCCTTGGATGAGAAAACTCTTATTAATGTTACCTTGAAGGATTTGCGAAAAAGATGCAAAGAGAAGAAAAATAGGTACCTAAATTATGTTTCTCCCCTGAAAGTTGATTTTGACGACCAATCAGGCCATAATCAATCCAAGATGCAGAATCATGATGATGTCAAACTGAAACAAGAGGAGCCTGATCTTGAGGAACCCCTTATTAATTTGAAAAGGAAGCATTTGAATGGTTCTTATGGACACAAAGAGCGAAGAAAATCTGGATTTGTATCTTTAGATCCTTTGCTTTCTGAAGACAATGGGACTGCATCATCCAATCAACCCTCTGTTCTGGGGCAAGGTTTATTAGCAACAGTGAAAGATAACTCATCAACCAAATGCTGTGTTTCAGAGGACATAAGGGTCCTTGACTTGGTCGCCACAGTAAGTGATGTACCCATTATTAACGTGGAGAGGGAGCATGAAAAGGCATATGCTGGAGGCAATAAACGAAAGAAATCTAAGTTTGAAGAAGAGGTGGTGACTCCATTTTCCACTAGTCAATCCTCTGAAACAAAGCAAGATATATTGCCTGCATTAGAACATAACAAATTCACCAAATTTCAAGTTCCAGATGATATCAGAGACCTTGACATGAAAACTACTGTAGGTGGGGTTTCATCTCTTGATCTACTTTCTCACCTTTTCTTTTTCCTCTGCCGTTCTGTTCATTTTTTACCTTTACTTTCACCTTGACGCATGTCACCATAAACCTTAGCGTCGAAATTGTTTAGAATGACATGTGAATTGAGTTCAATCTCAAATCTCAATATTACTAATTAAACACGTGTTGCTCAACTCATTTTGGGATGATGCAGGGATACGCTCTTTGGGAGCAGATTCAACCACTGTTTCAAAGGGAGGTACACTTAATGCCGACATTCCTGAATTTGTTTGTCATGTTAAAAGTGAGATCATGGAAGATTTTTCGATGGATCACATTGATCATGCTATATCTGGCATCTCATCAGCTAGGCTGCTTCAGAAATACGATCAAGATAGTCATTCATCCTTCTTGTCTCTGCATACATGTGCTCAATCCTCTTCTGACTTTCATGCTCATTGCCATAAAAACAGCATTGTCCCTGAGAATGGGGAATTAGCTCCTGCAGTTTTTGTTGGAACTAGTGGTTGTCCTGAAGTATTTGACAGAGATAACGAAGATGTTCCTGAGAATGGTGAATTAGCTCCGGTGCCTAATGAATCTCAAATATCTATAATTAATGAAGTTTCCACTGATTTCATAAAACCTGAAAATCATGTGGTTATTCCTCAAACTGGCGAAGAATGCATTGGTGAAACGGAGAGCCTTTTGTCAATGCCAAACCAAAATTTTGTACCTTCAGTTTTAGAAGATATGGAAGGCCCTCCGGATAATTGCATTCATATGTCCATCTCTCTTCCACTGAATGTTGATCATTCGAACATTAGTTGTAGCAAGAGACAAAAGCCACAACAGGTTGCACATGAGAGCAAAGCTGAAGAGCCAAAATTTCCAGCAATAGACCATATTCACGAAGTAATGGAAGCAGAAGTAATTTGTGCTGTCAATATGGAAAATGATGACACTCAAGATTTACCTAGTGGCAGTCCAGTAGAAGATGAGCCATTGAGCATTCGGGTGAATGATGTGATTGATGATCATAACCTTCTGTGTAAAGAAGTATATGGTTTGGAAGAAATCTTTTTGTGTGGGAAGGATTGTGGTGATTCAAGTCACGGTGCAGTAGCTGGACGTATACGGTGCTCCTTGCCTCTTTCCAAGACATGTTTCAGTGCAGCCAATGTGTTGGATCAGGCTAATGAACACTCTAGAAAGACTGAATCATTCTCTAAACTGGAGAAGGCATCGAGTGGCCAAGTGGAGAAAACACTTCATTTTTCAGGTGAAGCCCGTAAGTTGACTCCCTCATGTGGATCAACTGAACCGGATCATCAATCTGCTAGCGCAGTTCTGTTGTCTGGCACTGCAAGCAATGTTGTGCATTATGAAGATGATAGTTCACGGAAGCATAGCAATGCCCTGGAAGAAAAATGTGATGCCACTTCAAATCAGCCAACTATAACCCGAGCATTTCATGCAATTGCGCAAAGCAATAGACAACTTGAATGTGATCAAGAGTTATTGGAGGATCATCATCCCAAAAAGCTATTATCATATAGAAAGGTTTGCTTGTTTTATCTTCCCTTGTCTTTGGGCTTATCTCTACATCATAGGCTTACACTTTGTTGTTTCTTTGTGATAGACAATTTCTCCAACTTCTCAGGACGAGCTTTGTCGGGCATTAAGTGACATTGATTTACATGATGTTAGTCAAGTAACTGGTAGGCAATGCTTTTATGTATCGTTTTAGTTCTTTCTTTCCTTTTTGTTATTTGCAATACGTAGTATTTTTCATTTGGATCGAAAATTTTCCATCAGACACAGGCTTTCATTTGAGAATTGGACTAAAGTAATTTTACCCTTGTCAATTCTAGGTAAGGAAGTTGAATCAATTTTGGACACTGAGAAAATTAATACACCAAGGAATCATTGTAATGGTCCTCTGTCTAAGAAAGCAGCTCTTGCAGCACAAGAAGCTTCTGGACAAATGCCATGTTTTTGTACGAAGTCTTCACCGCTTCACACTAATATGGAGAAGGCCATTGAGTTTTCGCAGAGGCAGATGCACGACATAGAAAGAATTTCTAAGCAACTTCTATTGGGATTGAATTCCATGAAGCCTATTGTGGAAGAAACAATCAATTTACAAGCTCATTCTTCTTTGCCATCAAAATTTACTGCTGAGGAGGTACATCCGCTTGCATTACATTGACAAGATATACGTTATTTCAGTTTGTACAGCAATTCTTATCTGTGAAAAACCAAGTCTAGGTTCACACTAAAACTGCTACGCCTGGAAATTTCGCCATGTCAACCTTTGGTTTTTATCCCTTTTCTTCTACAACAATTACAGCTGTTAAAAATAGGGTTAACTAGTATCTGTTGCGAATGAATAACTGTATTTTCATTCACCACTTCTGCCAAGCTTTTGTCTGCAAAACAAGTTCATTGATGGAATGTCTGACTAGATCCAGGCCATCCAATTTGCTATTCGAAGGCTTTTTTTCTTGTGAAATATTATTCCCCTACTTATTATAATTGGCTCTTACCTTGTTGTAGTGTCATTTTTGTCTGGAATTGGTAGAAGCGTATCCTGAGTATTTATGTAAACTACCACTATCCAATTTTGTTCAAATACTTTGTATCATGCTGTGGCCTAACCGAAAGCCTACAAAGTTTATCATGCTCGAGTATAAATTGATTTTATGGCTTGTGCTTATTTGTGTCAACAGATTAAGGCAGCTGCTGAATCTGTTTCAGAACTTGAAAAGACGACAAGAAAGTGGCTCTCTATTATGACAAAGGACTGCAATCGTTTCTGTAAAATAATGGTAGGCGATCTTTCGTAATCCACTCTCCACAAGGATTGGAAAATTGTGAATTTTGCTTCGGTGAAAACTAATATTGTCATGGTAATGACAGAAATCAATTGACAACAAATCAACTGCCCCGGTCGACGGCATTCGAAAAGAGAGGAAGGTGACATTTGCTGACGAAGTTGGCGGCGCTCTTTGCCAAGTCAAATTTTATTTGAGCAAGTCTCCATCCAATGCACCCCAAAACGAACAGGCTGGTTAATAGCAATGTATCGAGGTAAAACAATTCAAATCAAAACTCCACTCTTCTGGAGCCGTGAATCAATGCTCTTTAGATACGGAAGCGGCGCGAGATTCATCTGTAGGTTCTTGCAATCTTTCAAGTGGTATTGCTGATCTTTACAGATCATCCTTTGCTTGTAAAGAAGGCCGCTTTTTGGCATGGAATAGAGGTAGGAATGTTCATAGTTCATAGCAATTTTGTTTTTTTTCAGAAAGCTAACTTATTCTTCATAAAATGAGGGCAATTTTATCTAATGATTTTGCATTTGTTGTCCACGTATTGTAGCACTTCTGATTGGAGGTTTGTATGTAAATTGGTGACTGATTAATCAGAATTGTGCTTTTTTAGATGTTAGACTCGTGTTAATTATATTTTCCTTAGGAAATTTGATTTTGGTTAAAAAATATATGACATGAGTGCGTGAATGCATGCGAGGGCTGTACGAAGGTTGACTTTGCAGAAAGTAAGTTAACATAGTATTCATCTCCAAGAGAGAACAATGCGAGGAAAAAACTTCTCGAGAAATATTCACTTGACTTTTAGAATGAAAAGATTATTTACGATCGGGTGCTACTTTGAAGATTAAATATTTCTACAAAATTAATATATATATATATATATATATAAAGTTAATGTTTATATATATATGATTAGAATATATATCAATATACATTTAATTAATATTTTAGTTAATATATACATTAATAATTTAATATTTTAAAATTAAACTAAGTTTATGGAATGTAAATTTATAATTATATTTTTATATATTTAACTAATGAGTATTCGAGAATCGAGATAATTTATCATTTTAAATTATATATTAATCTTTATAATATTTTATTTTAATTAATAAATGATTTTAAACATTATAATTGCTCTCTTTCCCATTTTACTTAATTATTTGTTCTTCTTATCTCATACTATACTGCTTGCCGCTTGCAAAAATAAATAAATAAGTAAATCAATATATATATATATATAATTATATATACTCTTACCAAAAAAATCGAAGTCACGAGACTAGCACGTGACTAGCACGTGACTAGTCACGTGCTAGTCAAAATAACTTGTCACACTTTTGGGGCAAAATAACTTGCCACTTCAAATTCTTTTCATTAATCACGAGACTAGCACGTGACACTTTGGCGAGGGACGGACGCGAATCTATTCGTAGAGCTGTTGCCTGCACCCGACATGGCCGCTTCTTCCTCCCTATCCGCGACTCTCGTTCTCCTCCCTCTCACCAGCCACGCTGCCGTATCCCGCAAGTCTCCTTTCCTCTCTTTCCTTTGCCCGCCTTCGAGCTCTTCAATATCCATGGGGTGTCGCACACCTTCGCTGTCCCACGGCGCTACGGCCCTCGGATCCGAACAAACCGTTGACGCAAAGGAGGTACTTCGGATTTCCTCCTGTTTTACTTCCAAGAGCTGTAAGGGTCCGTGATATATGTGATCCTTTTTCATCTTTTCAAGATTGGGGAGGAACCTGCCGTCTCTACCCTTTTTCTCGAGACGGAAGTGGACGCAGATAAGGTACTCGATTCACGGTCTTTCTTTGCTTGGATTGCAAGAATCGTGTCACTGCTAGCGCTGCATGTTTTGGTTTTGGTTGATGAGTGTACTGTCTGGTTCGTTTGCTGCATGCTCTAGAATTGCAGATATGATTAAATTAGAGAATGAATAGAATTACTGCAGGGCATTGCACGAAAGGGGAAGAAGGGTTTTGTGCGAGGCGCTATATGTTTATCTTAATTACTTGCAGGCGGGTCAAGTATTTTGATGCCAACTGATTATACTTTTAGCTTTTCATGGTCTTTGGAAAAGTTAGTTACACCGAAAGCCCTACGCTTGTAGTCTGAATGAAAGAAGTGGTTAGTGGGTGCTGGCACTCTTTATTTGAATTTCTCTTCTAATTCCTCTAATTTGGTTATGTGAAGCTTGGGAATTTTTCATTTCTCTTACCTTTGGTTTAAGATTCTTCCAGCTTTCTGCACCGGTTAGGATGCTTGGTTTATCTTGGCCTCCCTTTTTAGCTGCTTTAATCTGCATTTTAATGATTTTCTCTTATTTAGTACTTATACCCTAGGTTTGTGCCAAGGTGACTTATACCTAAAGGTGTCTTTGATTTGAGGACTTTGTAATGATGTTGGCTTTCCTCTGCTTGCACACCTAAGTCTTTCTTGAATCCTTGAAGCACTTTGGTTACAAACAGATGATAAACTTGCAGGCATCAATATGTTATTACGGTCGAACCTTTGATATGAAGATAAATCCTTTAGCTTTGTAATAGTTTCCCATCACAAACTAAGTCCCTTTGTCATTCAGACTAAGTCTAGACATAGGCATGAATACCTATTGTCAATCTACATTGAACCTAATGTGATATTGATTGATGTTTTGCATTTGCTCCATTCGTTGTATTGCTGTTAGGTAGTCCTGCATATCTTTTAAATTTTCTTATGTAGTAGTAGAGTGACAAATGATACTTAGTCCCTTTAGAAAAATGAATAAAGTAAAGATATAGGAACCATCTTTACCTTTCGCTTGAATTGTATACCTCAGACCACTGCTAGTCATTCATAACAACCGCTATAAAACCCATATACATGGTCCTTTCTCATAGGGCTGACAATTCATGTTCATGAGTCATATTCGTGTCGTGTCATATGTGATCCACGACACGGTTATGCTTGACCCAAACACGATCCGTTTATATATACAGGTCAATATATAAAATACGTACACGACCCACTTATTTAAACAGGTTACATGACACGATATGGTTAACAAGACACGACACAATATGACACGATTAATAAAAATTGACCTATTTAATGAACAAACACATGCTAAAAAAAAATATGCTATAACTATGCAGAAATACAAATTTTCCAAGTAGAATGTTACAAGCTCATTGCCCTCATTTAAACTACATGATCATGCATCAACTACATGCTAAATTGTTGATGGCAATCATCCATAAATACAAAATTCCTCACTGGAGAAGGCCTACGCCTTTTCTAAACTTGTACAGGTGATCGATGCTGTGTTTGACGCCATTGCCAACGTCATATTTGGCCAAGCTTGACACGGCAATGCATCGACTGTGCCTGGTTTCCTCACACATCTTCTGCATTACAATGTCTAATTTCTGCCATGAAAGTTCCAGGGTCAAATTTCTTAGATAGACAATTATAGTCACAGGCTCACAACGAGCAAATTCTCTGAAAGATCAAGGAATTCAAGCATTAAAAGCAGATGATATACTTCCATCGAGCTAGTTTTCTTACTTGAGGGAAGGTAATGTTGTAAAGGGTGTCTTAGATTCCTCTGGACGAGTAATTTCCAGATGTATCCCTGCAAAATCGAAGCACTAGAACTCATTGATCATTTGATTATGCAAAAATGGTTCTTAAAAGGATTTCATTGAATGAGAAATTTTTTTTCTTTGAGAACTCATAATTCAAGAAGGAATCTGCATTAACTGAGAGTGAATGAATTCTCACCGGAGCACTTGTCCAGAATCTGGAGCAACTTGAGACAAGACCGGAGAAAGGCATAAGCATAAATAAAATAAGGACTAAGAAGGTACTGGATGTGAGGACTAACCATACCAGTCAGATGGGTAGCGGGAGGATTTCCTCCATATGCTTTCTTTACACTGCAATTATAAAGATAGAACATTGTTAGATGATAAAATCAAACAGAAGCTTGATGAACAACAAAATTGATAGAATAAGTGGTACAACTTGTAGGATTTCCAACATATACTTTCTTTACACTATGTGAGTAAGTGGTATGGCCTGTAGACATATTAAAATAAATTAAGAACCTCAAAGGAAGAAAATAGAACATAAGAATATTGAGAGCAAGTGGTATAACATGTAGACATGTAACAAATCAAGAACATTATAAATCTACACTCTACCGTTTACAACCACATCATTTAAAAACTTAAATAAAAAAAAGTCAAAATCCACATTCATGTTCATTACATCCTCATACAACCACATCATTCCCAACACATTCAAGTTTAATAAAAAAGTCAAAATTCACATTCAAGTTTATCACAATCTTTTTTAAGCTCAAGTCCCAACACATTACTCTACAGTCCATGCCTCCATCCTAAAAAAAATAAAATTATAATCAATAGATTATATTAACTATTTAGTAAATAAGTATAAGAATTATTAATAAATTTAATGCATAAAAACTACATAGATAAAATTTTAATGTTACATCACATGATCAATATATTGCTTCACAGACCACAGTCCACACCTCCTACTAGGCCCTAGCCACCCTACAAAAGATAAAAAATATAATCAATATATTATATTAATAAAAAACAATAGAAAGAAATTTTAAAATAATAACATGACTTATCTTATACTACTAGAATTTTCTTTTAGTGAAATATCATCTTCACTTATTTCCAAATTCATCACATCCTCTGTGAGTTCATCCATAGATACCTTTTTTTTACTTTATACTTTAATTTACAAAATAGAGATTAAGACAACATATAATAATACAATTAAGTTTCGAAGTAGAATACTATTAACTATAGGCAAAAATAAATACTTTATTTAACTTACCAACTTCTCTATATAACCAATCTTGTATACATAAAAGTGCTTCTACAACAGATAGTTTTAATGAGCTACGATATTGGTCAAGCACTCGTTCACCACCCCTAAATGCAGATTCTGATGCAACTTTTGAGATAGGAATAACTAAAATATCACGAGCCATAATTGAAAGGATAGGAAATCTTTGACTATTCATCTTCCAATAGTTTAAGATATCCAATTCTAATGTTCTTTCGACTCTTGACTCATCTAAATACTGATCTAGTGGTGACTTGCGAAAAGTAATTCCAAATTCATCACTCTCAAAAGAATCAAATTTTTATTTAAAATAAAAAGCCATTAACATTAAGAATAAAATCATAAATAATAAGTAAATTAATTTAAAGCATTTAAATTAAACTAACATGTAACAATTATGTTTGATAATTACAAGACACCTCACCCATAGGCAGTGATGTTGAAGTTCTAGTTTGATGACTTGATAGCTCACTAGAGCTTTTAGTTGTATTTTCATTATAAAGTACAAATAATTTATCTTGAACTTTTGTAAACTCATGTGAACTCGAGCCATACAACTTCTTATAACTCTAATCTATAAAGTGTATTTTATAGCGGGGTCTAATGCCAAAATTATAGCTAAAATAATGCTGAATTTAGACCAATATTTGTCAAATTTTTCAAAAATTGGAATCACCATTTTTCTCATGAATACATCATCCCCTTCCATACTTTCTTTTAGAGTCATATAAGCTATTAAAATAGATGGAAAATATAAATTTATTGTTGGATACTTGACTCTTGAAAAAACACAAGTAATATCATAGAAAACTCTTTAAAATCTCATAATTTTCATATTCTTCTCCCACTCTTCCACTAATGGACAATACTTAATAGTTAGAATCACTCAATTGTAAATGACAGAATGCTTGGTGGTAGTAAATACAACTTTATAATATAAGATATGTTGAGTTCCATCACGTTGGTACATCTTGCCTCAATCCTTTCTTTCCATTCATGTTAAGTAATTAACTGTTCCAAAATTTTTTTCTTTGATGTACTTGACAGTTTCACGATTTTTTTCAATAGCATTGTCAACTTTATTTAGCCCATCTTGTACAATCAGATTAAGAATATGAGTACAGCAACGAATACGAAAAAACTCGTTACCATATAAAAGAGCATTTGAGTCATTTAACTTCTCCTTTAATAATCCTACGAAGGTATCATTCGCGAATGCATTGTCCAAAGAGTAATTGTAAATAATTTTTTCTCAATTCCTCAATCAACTAATAAAGAACTCATTTTATGAATCAATGCAACACTGCTGTGTGGTGGAGGCATATAAGAAATGGTGGAGGCATATAAGAAAAGTTCAATAAAAGTTCAATAAATGCTTTTGTAAAGTGCAATTTTTATCAACAAAATGAGCAGTAAGGGATAGATAGCCATTAGTAGTAATTTATGTCCAGAAATAAGAAGTTAGAGGAATTCTACTATCAATGTGATCATCAAACATATTCCTAACTCTAAGTTTTTCCCACCTATACATTTTCAACATATCAGCCTTGATAGTATTTCTAGTCATTGTAACACAAATATCACACAAGTATAAAAATAATGACTTGATACCATGATAGTCAACAAATGATAATGGTAAGTCATGCATGACAATGGCACTAACAAACAACTCACGAAATATTATTGGATCAAATGTTGTCTTCTTTAAAGCCATATCATTATTAAAAATCATTTGGCCTACATCTCGAATATCTTTCTTCTACCAATATCAATATGCTTTCTTAAGTTGCATGTTTCGTATTTACTATCACATAGAAAAACTGAATTGCATCTTTTACATTTGCATTTTGCTTTTCCATGAGTTGATTTTTCAATACTCTCAAAGTGTTGCCATATAGTTGAGGTTAATTTTCTCTTTTTTCCCTTTTTTGTTAGTGTCAGGATTTGCAGAGTCTAAATTGTCTATCCCAATCTCAACATTATTATCCTCCTCAACTGAAATTATATTTTTATCCTTACTATTAGATTCCAAACTTCTAAATTTGCCATCTGCATAATAAATAATTAACAATTAAACAACTAAACAAATAATTAACTAGGGAGCTCAGCTTCCAATCACACCGTCAAAAGTTTTTGCAGAGTAATTAGAACAAAGAAGAGTAGAGGAAGAGGATTATACCAGCACAATGCTCGAAAGCAAGGGCTGTGGAAGAAAGGGGTGCCAAGTGGGTCAACCCGTGACACGACACGAAATTTCAAACACGATTAATGTTAACCCAGACTTACGAAAACTCATGTCGTGTTATGTTAGCGGGTTGTATAATATTTTGCCATGCCTTGATACAACCCGCTTAATGAGCTTATAGACTCATTAACTTGGTGGATCGAATGACAACATGACCCAACTGAAAATGTTTACACCCAAGTTAATAATAGTAAGCTTGTTAAGAGAAAATTAACCTCAACTGTATGACAACACTTTGAGAGTATTGAAAAATTAGTTGATAGAAAAGCAAGATACAAATGTAAAACATGCAATTCAGTTTTTCTATATGATAGTAAATATGGAACATGCAACTTAATAAGACATATTGATACTTGTATAAAAAAAGATATTCGAGATGTAGGCCAAATGATTTTCAATAATAATTTGGCTTTAAAAAAAACAACCTTTGATCCCATAATATTTCGTAAGTTGCTTGTTAGTGTTATTGTCATGCATGACTTACCATTATCATTTGTTGATTATCATGGTATCAAGTCATTATTTTTATACTTGCGTGACACTTGTGTTACGGTGACTAGAAATACTATCAAGGTTGATATATTGAAGATGTATAGACGGGAAAAACTTAGAATTAAGAACATATTTGATAATCACATTGATAGTAGAATTTCTCTAACTTCCGATTTGTGGATATCAATTGCCACTGATGGCTATCTATCCTTTACTGCTCATTTTGTTGATAAAAATTGAACTTGTTGAATTTTTCTTATATGCCTCCACTACACAGTGGTGTTGCATTGACTTAGAAAATTAGTTTTTTATTAGTTGATTGAGAAATTGAGAAAAAATTATTTACAATTACTTTGGACAATGTATCTGTGAATGATACCTTTGTAGGATTGTTAAAGGATAAGTTAAATGACTCAAATGCTCTTTTATGTAGTAGCGAGTTTTTTTCTATTTGTTGTTGTGCTCATATTCTTAATTTGATTGTAGAAGATGCGCTAAAAGAAGTTAACAATGTTATTGAAAAAATCTGTGAAAGTGTCAAGTACATGAAAGAATTTTTTTGGAAGCAGTTAATTACTTGAATATGGATGAAAAGAAAGGATTGAGGCAAGATGTACCAATGCGATGGAACTCAACATATCTTATGTTATAGAGCTGTGTTTACTATCACCGAGCATTATGTCATTTACAATTGAGTGATTCCAACTATAAGGATTATCCATCAGTGGAAGAGTGAGAGAAGAATATAAAAAAATATGAGATTTTTAAAAATTTTCCATGATATTACTTATGTTTTTTCATAAGTCAAGTATCCAATAGCAAATTTATATTTTCTATCTATTTTTATAGCTTATATGACTCTAAAAGAAAGTATAGAAGGAGATGATGCATTCATGAGAAAAATGGCGATTCTAATGTTTGAAAAGTTTGACAAATATTGGTTCAAATTCAGTATTATTTTAGCTATAGTTTTGGTGTTGGAACCCCGTTATAAAATACACTTTATAGATTGGATTTATAATGGCTCGAGTTCACATGAATTTGCAGAAGTCTGAGATAAATTATTTGAATTTTATAATGAATATGCAGCTAAAAGCTCTAGTGAGCTATCAAGTCATCAAATTAGAACTTCAACATCACTGCCTATGGGTGAGGGATCTTGTAATTATCAAACACAATTGCTACAGTTTAGTTTAATTTAAATGCTTTAAATTAAGTTACTTATTGTTTACGATTTTATTCTTAATGTTAATGACTTTTTATTTTAAATAGAAATTTGATTCTTTTGAAAGTGATGGATTTGAAATTACTTTTCGCAATTTACCACTAGAGCAGTATTTAGATGAGCTAAGACTCGAAAGAATATTAAAATTGGATATCTTAGACTATTAGAAGATGAATAGTCATAGGTTTCCTATTCTTTCAATTATGGCTCGTGATATTCTAGCTATTTCTATTTTAACAGTTGCATCGGAATCTTCATTTAGTGGTGGTAGACGAGTGCTTGACCAATATCGTAGCTCATTAAAACCATATGTTGTAAAAGCATTTTTATGTACACGAGATTGATTATATGGAGAAGCTGGTAAGTTAGTTAAAATATTTATTTTTGGCTATAGTTATAGTGTTCTACTTCAAAACTTAATTGTATTATTATATGATGTCTAATCTCTAGTTTGTAAATTAAAATAGAAAATAAAAAAAAGGTATCTATAGATGAACTCACAGTGGATATGATGAATTTGGAAATAAGTGAAGATGATATTTCACTAAAAGAAAGTTGTGGTAACGTAAGGCAAGTCATGATATTATTTTAATTTTTTTTTCCATTGTTTTTTATTAATATAATCTATTGATTATATTTTTGATCTTTTATAGGGTGGCTAGGGCCATGTAGGAGGTGTGGACTGTGGTCTGTGGAGCAATGTGTTGATTATGTGATGTAACATTAAAATTTTGCCTTTCTAGTTTTTATGCATTAAATTTATTAATTATTATTATACTTATTTACTAGATAGTTAATATGATCTACTAATTATAATTTATCTTTTTAGGATAGAGGCGGGGACTGTGGAGTAATGTGTTGAGACTTGAGCTCAAAAAAGATTGTGATAAACTTGAATGTGGATTTTGACTTTTTTTTTATTAAACTTGAATGTGTTGGGAATGATGTGGTTGTATGAGGATGTGATGAACTTGAATGTGGATTTTGACTTTTTTATTTAAGTTTTTGAATGATGTGGTTGTAGACGGTAGAGTGTAGACTTATAATGTTCTTGATTTGTTATATGTCTACAGGCCGTACCACTTATGCTCTCAAATATTTTTATGTTTTGTTTTCTTCCTTCGAGGTTCTTAATGTATTTTAATATGTCTACTGTACCACTTACTCACTTAGAGTAAAGAAAGCATATGAAGGAAGTCTTATAGGCTATACCACTTATTCTATCGATTTTATTGTTCATCAAGCTTATGTTTGATTTCATCATCTAACAATATTCTATCTTTACAATTGAATGTACAATTGAATGTAAAGAAAGCATATCGAGGAAATTCTATAGCTGCCCATCTAATTGGTATGGTTGGTCCTCTCATCTAGTTCCTTCTTAGTCTTTATTTTGTTTATGCCTTTCTCCGGTCTTGTCTCAAGTTGCTTTAGATTTTGGAGATTCAAAATCTTAAGCGCTCCGGTGAGAATTCATTCACTCTCAGATAATGCAGATTCTTTCTTGAGTTGCGAGTTCTCAAAGCAAAAAAAATTTCCCATTCAGTAAAATCCTTCTAAGAACCATTTTTGCTGAATCAAATGATCAATGAGTTCTAGTGCTTCGATTTTGCAGGGATACATCCAGAATACTTGTCCGGAGGAATCCAAGGCATCCTTTACAACATTATAGAAGTATCAAGTTTTAGTAAGTAGGTTAATTACTAGTTCTAATTTAGAAGGCAAAGAAATTATATGTTAGAATAAATAATAGTTAGGGGTATTTTAGTAATATTAGAATTAGGGTTTTGTGTACTAACCTCTATATATAGAGGTAGTGTTATTGTGTAAGAACCTAGATTAATACAATGTAGTCTATTAGGGTTTCCCCTCTTTCTCTCCTTCTCTCTCATCTCTTCTAACATGGTATCAGAGCAAGTTTACTCACGTCGTCGCCTTCCTCACCCATGCCAACTTCTCCTTCACGTCTTCTCCCTCTTCCTGACAAGTTCTCACTTTGCATCACCCACTCTCCAAGCATCCGCCGCTGATTGCAGCTCAGCCGTTGGTCCTCAGTAGAAGCAATTCCGTCGACATCTGCTGCTCTCCTTGCGTAAATTTCTATAGGGTCTATAGACGTAATTGTGACTTCGTACGAACCAATCGGCGAGATCCGGCTAACGGATCGCCTCCAATCTCCAGCCACAGAACCTCCTCTCCGGATCATAACTCCACCCAGAAGAATCCGTCCATCCACTGGCCGGATCGTCGGGATCGAACGGAGATTTCACCACCCCTGTTTCTTTTCCCGCTTCATCCGCCGATCCCAAACTCGTGACTCCTGCAACGACATCCCATGGCTCTTTCTGACTCCCAGCCACAACAGATCCACTGGACGTCCACCGACGAGCCATTGCCGTGTCGGCCATGTTCGCGCGGGTCACGTCTCTGAAAGAGAGCTTGTTTAGTGTTCGTGTGAAGCGGGAAAAGAAACAGGGGCGGTGAAATCGCCTGAGGATGCTTTTAATAGAAGTATCAAGTTTTAACCAAATTTTCTTTATACTAATGAAATAATTTTTAAGTATCCTTACAGATAATTTGTCTACTAACTTTCTATAATTAATTGTTAATTCTTTACTTATATTTTTAATTATTTTAGTTTTGCTAAAGTAAAAGATTTTTCTGTTATAAATAATAGATTTAGCTAATTTTTTAATTCTTGCAAATAAGTAGTTTTTTTTAAAGAATTATAGGTAAAGTGTAGAGTTGCTTGAGCATGATAAATTTATTTTCTCGACTCTTGAGATGAAGTGTCCAGTTCCACTAAATTTGCACAACATTAGTTCTTTTTTCATATGTTTTGCAACTAGCCTTCTCTTAACTTTCAATTATGATTAAGTCATGTAAGTGTATTTTCTTTATTCAAATTTGGTTGAATCTGAAGCGCTAGAATGATTGATTTCTATATCATGATGAACTTCAAAATTAGTTTTATTCCCAATATTTTCATACTTTTGATGATGTTGTACACCTCGTTATTTGATTATTTTGGTTGAATCTGAAGCGCTAGAATGATTGATTTCTATATCATGATGAACTTCAAAATTAGTTTTATTTCCAATATTTTCATACTTTTGATGATGTTGTACACCTCGTTATTTGATTATTTTGTTTCTCAAAAACATGATTTAAATTGTTTGATCTTGTAAACACATTTTGTACGTCTCATTACAAAAGTCTCATTCGCTATTAATGTTATGGCCCATGCCTGCCTCATGCGGCGCATCTGACATGGTTTCACCAGCCATAACTAAGCCAGGTCTCAGGGAACCCAAATTCCGTCTCGGTTTCTCCGAGCATCTCTCGTCTGCAGCGGGATTCGACCCCTTGCCATTACCCTGACAAGTAATAAAGCTCAATGGTTAAGGGTTCATTACTTGTGAGGGTAATGGCAAGGGGTCGAATCCCGCTACAGACGAGAGATGCTTGGAGAAACAGAGATGGGATTTGGGTTCCCCGAGACCTGGCTTAGTTATTATGGCTGGTGAAACCATGTCAGATGTGCCGCATGAGGCAGGCATGGGCCATAACAATTAAACCTTTCCATTATGCCCAAAAAATAAAAAATTACATGAAAATGAATAAATGCATACTTAAAAATGGTAATGAATAGAAAAAAATAAACAAATGAGACATGGATTTAAAATAAATTTATGAAAATTTAGAAACTTACCTAAATAAAAAAGCAACTTTCCTCTAAGCTTTTGAGCATGCTTGCTTTTAAGAGAGTATGAGAATTTAAGAGATTTGGAGATAAGAAATTATCTCATTATTTTACTATTTAAGGGGTAAAATAGTAACCAAAAGACAGTAATAACCTTTATTTTAAATTGGTTCCTCAACTTTGGAGGCAAAACATACTTTTTAACTTGGTTTTGAATTATAAACGGGGTTAAAAATGTACTAGTCTGTGTTTTGTGCTTGGCTGCGTATCATTTTGGGCTGAGCTGTGTTGCCATGTCGGGTTGTGTCATGCCAACATGCATGCTAGAACATTAGAGCTCAGCTCCAGTGATGGCTAGATCGCAGCTGCCTGTGGCTTGTTGAATCAACAGACCATGCCATGCTTGACCTGGAACATGCTAGGTTATTGTGAGCTGTGGGTGCATTTGGCCTGGAATAGTTTTATGTGCTCAACAAAGATGCTGCATACCAGCCAAATTTTAACTGCTCATTTCACTGTGTAAGTTGTAGCTTTCATTAAATTTTAGTATTTAAAATTATATGAAAACCTCAGTGTTCGATGATACTAAGATTTACCAATACATTCCTGTTGATGTTGAGAATTTTTTTTTGTATATCTATTATCCCATGTATATAATTTCTTTGCAAATTATAGCCACTGGATTTCCCTCCATCTTTTAAGCAACAGTTCTATCCTAATTTCCGTTCTCATATCTTAACATTTATGCAGTTAATCAGTAGTGGTGAATCATCTGGCTTTTCTAAAGGGCCTATAACACAATTCTTCATCACAGGTTGAAGTTTCAAGTGTGTATCAAGAAAAGGTAGTAATAACAAATACTTACGGAGAGAATCTTGTCGGAATATTACATGAAGCTGGTTCTCAGGAGCTTGTCATATTATGCCATGGATTTCGATCCTCTAAAGAAAGCAAAACCCTTCTTAATCTTGCTGATGCATTAGTGTCTGAAAACATCAGTGTGTTTAGGTTTGATTTTGCTGGGAATGGGGATAGCGATGGTTCATTTCAGTATGGCAATTATTGGAGAGAGGTTGATGACTTGCGAGCTGTAATACAGTATTTCTCAGGGCTTAAACGTAAGGTGCATGCCATTGTTGGGCACAGCAAAGGAGGGAACGTAGTTCTCTTATATGCTTCCAAGTTTCATGATATCTCTACCGTCATTAATATTTCTGGTCGCTTTGACTTGAAGAGAGGAATCGAAGACCGTCTGGGGAAGGATTTTATGGAGAGAATAAAAAAGGATGGGTGCATTGATGTGATGGACAACGTGGGCAGGTTCATTTATCGGGTGAATGAAGAAAGTTTGATTGACCGTCTAAGCACCGATATGCGTGCTGCATGTCTTTTAATTGAAAAGGATTGCAGGGTCTTGACAGTTCATGGTACAGACGATGATATTGTACCACCTGAGGATGCTTTTGAATTTGATAAGTTGATTGCTAATCATAAGTTGCACATGATAGAAGGTGCTGACCATAGGTTCACATCACACAAAAGTTATTTAGGTGGAATATTGATGGACTTCATCAGGTAAATATCAACACAAGGAGGGTGTACGAAGAAGAAGAAGCCTTATCAAATTCAAGAATCTTTCAGCGCTTTTCCCATTAATATAATTATTAATTCTCTAACACACTTTTGTTTAAGAAGTTATTAACGTGGGTTTTGGGCAAATGTATGATTTTTGTTGACTACTAATCAATATGTTTCCTTCTACTGCTGGGTAAAAAATGGAATCTTTCTCAAATATGGTTTCTGCTAAACCTATTATAAGATACACTAATGGCGTTTTCTGTTTTGGCTTGACTTGATTGTCTATGGCCGGTGTCTCATACCTGTCGTTGATAACTGGTAACTCTTAGTTTACTTCGGAAAATCACCCATTTGGAAGTTTGATTATTTAAGCAAAAATGTGAAATATGGTAGTTCTAGTGGGTGAATCATATATTTGCGCCCTATAGTTTTAATTTACTTCTTTTTTGCTTTACCGTTGTAGTTCAGAAAATATTATCTTACTCCCTTCGCTATAGTGAATTGCTTTACTTTCCCTGTCGGTCGCATTACAATATGATATATTGTTACCAAAAGGTTGGTTAGTAAGGGGTGAAGGTAAGTTGGTTAAGAGGAGAATTAATATTTATACACTATAAGGGGCAAAATGAAACTAACACTAGGTGAACTTGGTAGACACCAGATAAGAATCTAGAAAAGAATGTGGACGCCGTAAACTTGACTTAATTGTTACATATTTGAGGTACTTATTTATACGGCTAACCTTGTGAGAACAAGATAATTTGAAATGTGTAGGTCCAATGTGTTAGTTTTTGTTGTTGCTTGCTAATTGGTTTCTTCTTAATGCAAGCAATGGGCAGAATGTTTATGTTAACATCGTTTTTGGTTTTGTTTAATCTTGCTCTATTGTGCAGTCATAGAAGAAAGAATGAATGTACCACTTTTGCTTTCGTATTTGCAACAAGATACTTGGTCACCTAGTCTTTAATTCGTGAGTTTAGGATGTTTTGGTGGAGTTTAGTTTGCATAGAAAAATTTTAGTTTTCTTTTTCATTGAAAATGAAAGTAGTTTTAAATTTACATGTTTTTAGTTTTGTAACAATGTGTTTGATGAGGTTTAGTTATTTCTAGGTATGCCTGCCATATTTGAGTTTTTTAAGCAAATTAAAAATGAAAACTTAAGGGGCGGCTTTACTGTTACAATTTTTGGAAAGAGAATGCTCCTTCCCACATGTTCAGTGATGCAGCTTGACATTTTAGGTCTAGATCTGCAGGTCAAGCTATGGTATAACGGAAGTTCTTTTTTATGTTGCTTATATCATGCCATTATATCAAACTTCTCCAAATTGACTGCCAGCAACAAGTAACAGGCTAGTTTAGGCCTTTTACTATGTTCCAATTGCGGTTCATGTCCAGTCTTCTTTCTTCATATCTTTGAGTTGGTTTTCCAAAATAAGAAGCAACCATGTGGTGGAGCAGAGAGCTCTGCACCCTTGGCCCTCTTCTTACAATTTGAAGGGAATCACGTCTCTTTCCTATGCTTATTGTCCATTGCATCCTGCAGCCATGCGTCTATTTTTGTGGATTTATGAGGTTACTGATGGGAGCTCAGTAGTTATGGACGGAGTAACTTTATGCATTCCTTTAACGAGCATGTTTCTAGGAATATACTTGTGTGTATATTTTCATTTATAATGCTGAGAGCTCCTAGCCTCCTACGATGTCATGTTTTTTTACCCGTTGGAACTGTAATTGCAGGGATGAGAGTGTTTTGAATTAAATTTAAAATCAAAGCCGGAGATGCCATTGGCAAAGATTGAATCTTTCAAGTACGCCAATGTGATTTTTGTGGCCATCAATCTTAGTAATTAGTATATTTGCCCAAGTTATAGTTGATATTGGAGCTATTCATAATTCTAGTGTTATGTACTTTTAGAATAATAAAAAAAATTATTTTTGAGATTAGAAAATAATAATGTATATGTACTTAAAAAATAATTTTAGGGGTGCATTCACATATCAGATAGAGTGGTGTTTATACTATCAATTAGTTTGTACTGCTTGACAAGCAAAATACATGTGATTATTTTTCTTTTTTACTTGGGGAATATCAAGATCTATACAAAATCAAGTCGTGATAGTGTAATTGAAAGAAGATGCAATTTATTTGTCTAATTATTTTGACAATAATGGAGTTGGACAATGATGACTACTTGGAGTAGCTCAAGAAAAGGCCCTAGAGGGGAAGGTGCATGAAGAGTGTTATCAAGATATAATGGATAACTTTGCTTAGGATTGAGAGATTAATCACACTAAGTAGAAAAGCCAATAACAATGCCAATGTCTTCCATTAAAGGATTGGAAGAGTGGCTTTATATTTTTATAGAGAATGGTGTTTACATCAACTAGCTTAACTCTTAAATAAAAATAATAAAAAAAGATGATAAATGTTGTGCTTAAGGCAATTCCTTTAATCGAACTAGGGCAGCAAATCTACTTAAATAGTGAAGAAATAAATTTCTTAACCTCTTAGTATCACATGTACTTTCTAGTGATGAAATCGACACCATAAGTTTATATCACATGTACTTTCTAGAGATGTCTTGTTCTTTCCCTTTTTTTTATTCCCCTTAGAAGCATAAGCAAATCAACTAGTGTAGAGTCCATTTCAAGAGAGGAAACATACACATCTGGATCGATTGAAGTGTTTGAGCTAATATGTCAATTAAAATGATCTTTTACTGTACATGTTGGCTTAAATGATGTCAGTTGAAGTGATCTATATTGCATGGATTATTAACAAGTTTGGTTTGACATGTTCAGACCTATGCATTTCTCTTTTCTTTCTCCCAAGCATGAACACCTTTTAGTTACCTAACATTACCCTATTATTTTGCAAACATAGGTCATAATTATATATATATATATATATATATATATATATATATATATATATTGATTGTTGTGCTTAATTACTCTTGCTATTAGCCAAACATAACAACAAACAGAGCTACCTGAAGGGAATAAGACACCCAAAATAGCAGCTATTAACTTACTGCCGAGGGCTCAAGTTCAAGGACATTCATCCTCCTATATATTAATCAACCCTCCCTCAGCAGCTGCTGGAGTCTTCAACTCCCAATGGCAAGAAAGCAGTTGACTCTCTTTTTCTTACTCCTCCTCCGTTGGATGACTCAACAATGATCTGATCTGATTCATACGAGAAACACTTTGCTTGTGTTAGGTCTGCTGACATATCAAATTAAAATGTTAAAATGAATTTGGATGTGACACTAGTGTCCCAAACCCATGGTTGTATGTATTGGAAGCATCAATGTTCAGTGCTTCATAAGATTTAAGAATCAGACAAGCAAGCAAACAAATTGCTACTCTCTTTCTCACAAATTATTTCTGAGAAAAGACAGGCTTTAGGTGGCACAACAACTCATATCATCACTCTACTACCAAATTTGGAGAAAGAAAAAAAATAGATAACAATAAACCCTGCCCTCATAGAGTCACATGCGAAGACGTCAATTCTTGTTTCAATGTTCCACTCAAGTTCCTGAGGCTACTGGAAGGGCGAGTGAGGTAGGGCATGGACTGCTTGCCAATGAATCCACCTTTCCTGTTAGTCATTATTCTTTCTGCCACTCCGGTGTAGTATCCTTCTTGGACACAATCATGGCTGTCTGGGAGAAGCACTCACTCACTCACTGTGGACAGCTTGGGATTCATTTTTCACTTTTCAGACTGCCGGCCGGCCCTATTCTTCACTTTTTCAGGTTTTCTTTATGTCTAAATAGTGAAAACACATATTTACCCAAAATTATTTTTGATTTTTTTTTTTCAATTTTTTGTAAGGTCAGATTTCGAGTTTATCGAAAAAATTTCCTCGAATTTGACTTTTCTTTTGAAATTTCAATCTCATTTTATGAGATTTTAAGTTTCTAATTTATAACCTTTTTAGGGCATGGCTTGTTAATTGCTTTATAATTTTACTAAGTACTATAATGTGTTGTAAAAATTAATAAGATGTTTAAGTAAATAACGTTTTAACTACTATCAAATTTTTAAAAAATAAATATATATTATTTTAAATTATTTAAAATAATAATATATTTTTTATTATTAAAATTTTAAATTATTTAAAATAATAATACTTAAAATTTTAATTAAAATTTTATGAATTACTTTTTTGAAAAAGTAAAAGTACTAAAACACTATAAAATATAGCTTTCATAATTTTTTACTTTTTTATAATTTTCTTTTATTTTTTTATTATCAAATATATTATTTACTATTTTTTATTTACAAGCGCTTAAAAGTGGAGCCGAACAAGCATTAAGATACTCATTTGTTGCATTATCTAAGCAAAGACATTATACATTGGTCATAGAAAAAAGTTTCTTACGTAGAGAAAGGCCTTATTTAAATCGTTCATCTTTTTACAATCATAAATTTTAAAGCAAAAGTCATATTTGTATTTTTTTTTAAAAAAAATTACATATAGTACAAAATAAACAGCTTCAATAGGACCCTAAGATTCTTAGACAATATGGTCTAAGAATTTTTGTCTAATTTAGTTAGGGGTCTTTTAGTAATCTAAATAGAATCTAGATATTAGATTTAAAAAAAAAAGTCAAAATGTGTACTTGGAGTTCCCTAACCTTAAATGGCTAGAGAACTAATTAGGGACTAAGTAACTAGTTGTGAATTTAAAAATTAATAATATAAATAACATTAATGGAAAGAAATTATTAATTTTTTTGGCAGGTGGTCAATGGATTACCGTAATTTTAAAATGATTATGGATTTATTTCACCTCAATCTTTAGCCTATCAATATTAGAATGCTACTCGAGATTAATAGGTCATGCAATGCGATCCTTTCCTAAGTTAATAATTTCAAAATTTAAACCCTAAACAAAAATAATTTCTAAGTAATGTGTCCTATAGTAAATAAAATTTAACTTCTTTGAGAGCAAGCGCAAATGTCTTAGCTCATTCATTACATGAATATCTTGTATTTTCATGAATTAATAAGGCATAATTACAAATAAATCAGAGAATTAAAAAAAAAATCCATATATAAATATGAATTTCTAAAGAAGAGTTTGGTTAAAAACAAATATTAAATTATAAATTTGAATAAAAAAACACTTCATTTTTATTCAAAATTTATAACTCGATCAGTGGATCTCCAATGGAGGCTACGGAAAGATCCAAGAAACAAATGGATTGAAGAGAGACAAAACACAACCCCTCAATCGGCTCATCTGGTCAGGTCAGATCAAGCCGTACCAATCTCGCGTAATTAAATTCAAATTGAGTTTCGTTCGCAAAAGAGGTGGCCAGCTGGGCCACATGGGCCCAGCTGGATGCATTAAATTCCCACTTTTTCTTGGGCCTATAAATTCTTCCTTTCTTTCTTTTTTTTTTTTAAAGAAAAATTATTAATACGTAATTGTAATTAACCGACATCCTCCCTATCAAATGAGCATATGCGTCCACCCGCATAAAGCGCGCCGCTTACATATAGTACGGCAGTTCTGGGGCACCCTTTCCTAGGTTGGACGTCTGGGTCTCGCTTAGGTTTAGCCGATTTGATTTTTCTTTTTTTAATTTGGTCCGCAACACGCTACGTGGTAACGGCTATGTAGAAATGGCCACAAGTGCTCCTCGATGGACTTGGACTTGTCACCAACCACAAAAGCCGAAAAGCAAATAGAAAAGAGAAGAGACTAGACGTGCTCACAAACTTCACATCGTAGGTTGAATCTAATTCCCAAATTTAGTTCAATTGAAAGGAACATGTCAACTTGTTGGGCATCAAACTAGTTGAAAATTGGGACAATTCCATTCATTTGAGCGCGTCCCAATAGAACACCAACTACTAGGGTCTATTGAACTAGACGTCTCCTCTTGCCTCTTTAATTCACCCAACGCTCTCTTTTCTCTCTCACGAATTTATTTATTAATAATAATAATAATAATAATAGTAATAATAATAATAATAATTTTAAGGTCGCGTATAGTTGGATTTTCTCTTACACGCATCTCCAAGCCCTTGGCCCTACTTGGTTGGCCCCATCTCTTCGTCCCAAAAGATACTAAATTTATCCTTTTTTTTTAATTTATTGCATGTCATTTTGGATTCCAATTTCCCACACCATCTCCCAATTGCGACATTGTATTATATTACGTTCCCTCCTTTTTCCTATATAAACAAATCCCTTTCTTTTCTTGTACTCACCTTCTCCTCCTCTTCCACTTGACGCCGCCGTTATGCTGTCTGAAGAAGAAGAAGAACCAGAACAAGAGGAGGAGGGACGGAAAGGGGAAGGAAACGAGGGAAACAAAGGAGAGGGACAAGGGGCTTCGTTCGCCATCAACGACAACGTGGACCTGCTAGCCGAGGTGCTCAGCCGTCTGGACGGCAAGTCGCTAGCGGCGGCCGCCTGCGTGTGCCGCGTCTGGAGCGGCCTCGCCCGCCGGGACAGCGTGTGGGAGGCCGTCTGCCTCCGCCACGTAGCCGGAGGCTCGGCGGCGGCAGGAGGCGCCACGCGATCCGTGGTGGCGGCCCTGGGCGGGTACCGCCGGCTGTATCGGATCTGCATCGGGCCGGCGCTGGACCGGCTGGGCGGTGGATCGCTCTCCCTCTCGCTCTCGCTCTCGCTCTTCTCCATTGAGTGCTACGAGCGGCTGGGCGTCGGCGGGAGGCAGCAGCAGCAGCAGCAGCGGCCGGCGTCATCGCTGCTCTTCCTGCGGAAGCCCGTCGACGTGTCTTGAGCCCGGGGCCGGGAGTTGGCGGCGTCGAAGAAGCTTGGGGTTAGCGCGGGTGGGATGTTTTGCTCATCTGCTCTGTCTTCTAGATAAATATTAATTTATTGCAAGAAAAAAAATAAAATAAAATTTAATTAATTGATACCTTTATACAAATTTCAGATTCTCCTTCTGGTTGTCGTTGTCCCTTTCGGTTAACATTTTCGCGCTTGGCATTTGTTCTTTCGGTTAATTCTATATCGTTTGGATTGATGACCCACCAATTACTTTGAAATTGACCCGTTGAATCTGAGAATCAATTAATGGAAACAGAAACTAAAAAAGTGCAGCCAACAATTACTGAATGAACACAAGAAAAAAAAAAAGAGAAAAAGTCAGAACAGCGGTTTCCATAATTTCCGCGGGTCGGTCTTGCACGATTCCGGATTGTTCAAAGCCTACCTCTTTTGTAGGGTTCAGATTAATGATTGCCTATCATCGTAGTAGCGATTTCGTAATTTGCGTAGATTTTATGGGCTATCTATCTCCAGCTGGAGATCCTGCCCAATCACATCACTTCACATCGTTTCGGTCTGCAAAGAAAAAGCCGTGGGTCTGCTGCCAACGGACAATCGGAACAACTACCCATGCATGATGCATCTCGTTGTGTATTTCGCATTGTTACGTTTTGCGTCGAAATCAAATTTCGTCGTATACTTGTCAGGAATTACGTCACGCACCACAAAAACTCGGCTTCTTTCTTTTCCAAAGTTTTTTTATATAAAAGAAATTCGTCAGGAAGAATCAGATTTTGCATACTTCCAAGTGTGAATGAGAAATTTTGCCATACCACATCGAATTGTGAGCTTAACTGAGACAAAATATAAAAAATTGATACTTCGAGAAGTATGTGGGATAACTACCAGAAAGCATAATATCATAAAAGAAGTAGATAAAACAAAGGTACCAATTAAACTAGCATAAAAACAAAATATGTCAGCATTAACACGCCTCCATCCTTGAAATCACATTGACAGAAAGAGTGGAAAAAAGTTTTCATACAAGTCATGTATGTACATTTATACCGTCTTACTTGCCGCATAATAAGTAATAAATTATTCAGATAAATTGAATATCTCAGTCTTCCAACTGGTCACGTTTGTCTGCTGCGTTGACTACAGACAAGTCTGCTATGAATTGACGACGAAGTCATCCATCTGCATGTAAGTGTAGTCTGAAATTATTTGCAGTATAGATGGATAATCCTTTCTTTGGACGTTACATCCTCATCGACGCCGTATACTTGTCAGGGACTGCGTCATGCATCGGATCAACCACCAAACTGTTAACTGGTAGTGGTAGGTTTCCTCCTTTTTAGCAGATTTTCTGACTCTTACTTAAAGTTATCCGCAGAGTTGGGCAAAATAAAACAAGGAAAAAAAATCTTTTTTATTGAACCCAAAATTACAAACGCAGCAAGCACATGATAATTACTAGTTCATATTAATCTGCGCTGAGGAAAAAAAATATGAACCATGACATGATTCTCTTTTCGTCTTTTAGTGAATTAATTTATGCAGTAGAATCAACACACCCCTCCAGCTGCTCAATAGTCATCACTTACATGTAGATCACTTCCAGCCACGTATAAACTAAATTATCATCTTATAACTCTAATTGAACACACTCCCGTTAAACACAATTGTGGTAGGCCTACATATATTAATTGTATACAGCTATAAAATGATCAAATAAATAATAGATTTATGGTCGTTGAAACATCTAACGTTGTTGCATGGGCTTTTTCTTTTAATATGTAGAGGCATAAAATTCTTTCAATTTTGAGATGAGTTGAAATAAAAATAATATTATATATATATATATATATGATATATAACACAAAGAATTGCATAGAGTATGGCATAAAGAACTGCATAGAACACCTTTCATCAAATTAGGATTTTTTTTTTTTTTTTACAATAACATAGAGTGCTCTTATACCAATTATAAAAAAAACCAAAAGTGTCCACTCTACCATTATTTATGTCAAATACATTGAGAAAGAGAGATTAATTATTTGAAGGATCCATCGGTAGTAAATTAACCTCAGTTGTTTGAAATGCAATTATCAGCATATTGAAGTTTAATTATTAATCCTTTTGCCAATAATATATCTAAGGGGTTGTCTAATTATTATTAGAATTGATTGATATTAATTATTTGAATTATAACATATCTCCCATAGATTACTACTGTTTGAAATTTTTTTCATGGGCTAGCACTAATTACTTGAACTAAGTGGATCATAACAAATGATATCAGAGTAAAACTTAGTCCTAAGCATGATGGGAGGCTAGTTCATATGTTGCCGACTAAGGAATGTTAAGGTTTGGGCTTGACGAGAACGTCAAGTCTTAAGTGGAGGCGATTGTAATACCCCGAGTTTAACCCCACATTGCAAGTGGGAAAAACTATTATATGGTATATAAAGGTTAGTGGGCTTGCTATTGTTAACGGGCTTAAGTATTTTAATAAATTGGGTCACATTACAAATCGGCTCACCAAGTTAATGAATAATTTGCTTACTAAGTGGGTCATAACAAACATGTCAAAGATGTGTGGAACGTGTCTACAACACTCATATATTGTGATATTTGTATTGCTGTGATTGAAAGAAACTTACGACCTATATCTCATTTCATAATAAGTACAGCTGAAAAATAGATGAGATCAAATGGAAGCTGGTTGAAAACTTTAGAAAGAATTAAAGGGAAAAAAACTAGGTTAGTGTGGGATTCGAGACTAAAAACTATGAATACTACACCTAAATGGTAGGCTACTAATATTGTGGTATATTTTTTATTTTTAATTTTATTTAATATTATTATAATAGATAATATGATTAATATTTATAATTTAATTATAGATAAATAAAGACTATGCAAAGTTCATAAGATTGTGGTATATTTTTTATTTTTAATTTTATTTAATATTATTATAATAGATAATATGATTAATATTTATAATTTAATTATAGATAAATAAAGACTATGCAAAGTTAAAGGTATTCATTTTGATATCGAGACAAAAAATAATATTATGTTTGGATGTAGTGTTATACACCTGCTGTAGACAATGAGATCCCTAAAGACTTGGAAGTATATGTTGAAAGTAATGACCATGTGAATGAAAGTAATGAGTCAATGCATGTTGAATCATCCCTCCCACCAAGTAGTAGTAAGACACGTGGTAAAAGAAAGTGTAGAACTGCATCTATTGTAAGGGAGGATTTATATTCATTGGCAACATCTATTGAACAAAGGGATAGTATTGAGTCTAAGCTAGTAGACCCTCTAAGATGCAATATTGATGAGGTCATGACTAGGGATGTCAACGGGTCGGGTACCCGTCCTTTTTGGCTAAACCCGAACCCGACCCACCCCAAACCCGAACCCGGTTAAACCCGAGTCGGGTATTTAAACGGGTACCCACGGGTACCCATTTAAATTAAAATATTTACTTTTAAATTATTTTTATAAAATATAACTATAAAATAATAATAATAATAATAATAAATATATTTATAAAAAAATCATTTTATTATATAAATATAAATATATATTTTTTATTATATATAATCGGGTATCGGGTACCCGTGGGTACCCATGGGAGTAAACCCAAACCCGACTCGATTAGCTAATCGGGTACCCGAACCCGCTATAAACGGGTCGGGTCGGGTTGGGTCGGATACCCGCGAAGTCGGGTACCCATTGACACCCCTAGTCATGACGGATGGCAGCACTATTTCAGAAATCAAAGTTGATTCAAACTTATTCTTTTTTGCAGCATCCATATTCAATAACAAAGCAAATAGAGTAATGTGGAATGAAATGATAACACCTAAAAAAAGAGAATTCCTAAAGTAACTATTTTGCAGAAAAGTGAATATATCTTGGATATTATGTTTTTATGGGACAGTAGAACATTTATATTCTCTTTTAGTACTTGTTGTTATGTTGTATGGTTAATAGTGGCATGTTAAAAAAAAATTTGAATATGGTTGTTATTTTCTAGTACTTGTTATTATTTATTATGTTTTTATTTGAATATATTGATGGAAGTATCTTTCAAGTACTTGTTGTTACTCATTATGTTTTTATGTGAATATGTTGATTAAAGTGGTATTTTTATTGCATGAATGTTGAATTTTGTTATTATTTATTTCATAGATATAGAGGATGATCATAATGATAGTGAAATTGATGAGATGGAGTATATTGAGGGTACAACATCCGAGTTTTGGAATACAACTCATGTTACAATTACTGCGATAGCTGACTATTACTCAACACACATACATAAGTCACCATATATAGTATCTGATCATCATAGTATGGGTTGGATGTAAGACATCCACAAGTCACCATGTATATAGTATATGATCATCATAGTATAGGTTGGATGTAAGACATACACAAATCACTATGTATACTCAGCACAAACTAACCTAATTATAAGTCGTACATCCAAACATCCTCTAAACTTCTTCAGCTATCATCTTTTCAACCAGTACTTCTTTAGCTAGAAAAAGATAGAAACATAAGCTAAGCCAAATGCAACCTAAGATTTATCGAGTCACTCATACCTTGTCCCACATCTAAAATTTTCAAGCCACCTTCTTACAAAAAATCTATCACATCTAGTTGTTTATAAGCTCATCCTACTCATATAAGTTATAAGTCGATACGTTCGATTCTTACCGCATAGTATTGACTCATTTCTACGTGAGTGCAAGACTCTCATACTGAGGCATCCTAAACTTCAATATTTCATAAGTGGAAACTAATTAAAATAATTAATTATGATAAAAAAAATTGAAGAAAAAAAGAACAAGAATTTGTCATAGAAACTAATTGAAATAATTAATTATGATAAAAAAATTGAAGAAAAAAAAAACAAGAATTTGTCATAGAAACTAACTGAAATAATTAATTGTGATAAAAAAATTGAAGAAAAAAAGAACGAGAACTTGTCATAGAAGTCGGCAATCTCAAATGGGTCAAAGAGAGTATACAAATGCATGTCTGACATGAAACACAAACATTAGGAAACATCTACATACATTCAAATTATATATTTAATCAGAAAGGTACTCTTCTCCTATGTTGTGTCTCCTCCGCTTCTCTATTATCTCCTAGAACTACTCCTCTCATCTCATCTACTGGTCTCTATCAGTGTATCTACATGTTGCTGCCCCTATCTCCCTTGATGGACAACAGTACAACAGATCCTTTCCTCCCCTTCTCTCAATTTCTCCTTGCTAGTTCCTATTC
The DNA here is from genome assembly GCA_027563935.2 of Costus lasius. Lineage (NCBI taxonomy): Eukaryota > Viridiplantae > Streptophyta > Magnoliopsida > Zingiberales > Costaceae > Costus > Costus lasius. The sequence goes on along the minus strand of CM050446.2, from coordinate 133,092,767 downwards.
CATCAATGGTTATAAAAAATGTTGGTACTAAAATTTGTATTGATGTCAATGGTTTTGACTTACCCGATGTCATGCAGGCCTTTACCAATGTGAAAGCTAATCTTTTATGCGATTCGGGTCAATTGACATACCTATCATGGCATCAATAACTTGGTATCTCATAAGTTCAAATTTTAGACTCATAACAGTATAGACTTCAGATTTTCTAAGCCTAGTGTTTGTTTTCCGGTGGGATTATGAATGGGTGAGGAAAAATTCCATGTTTAATATCTTAGAGTGAATTAATTAGTATCAATCGTTTGATATACATTGTAGCGTGTCTGTCACGTGTCAAAGGTGGGCAGATATTTAGGTAGCTACAAGCACATTACATTTGGTGAACTATGTCGATAATGGATATAATTAGGAGTTTTATCACAATGCAAGTATGCAACAAAGCAAGCTACCATGTTACCTAAATCATCTAACTTTTTTTTTATTATTTATCAATGTCACAATATCTCTCACTTTTCATACCCAAGCCCTAACTCAGCAGTCTTAGGTCTAATCACAAAAAGAAAGCAGGGAAGAGGTGATAATCTTCATAAATGCTCGAATGGAAGCACACATCAAACACGCAACAGAGTTCTATTTCAAAATTACTCGAAATAAAAGAAGAGCAGATCCTAGAATCACAAGTTAAAAGAACATCAGCTCCAGAGAACCATGCAGATTCACGTTCATAGCATCGGAGCGAAAAGATCGAACACGAAAACCAAGTAAATAAGATTTAGGATCTAAGCAATTAACGAAGCAGATGGCATATTACTGAGGGAAACATTCAGATCTACGCAGTACCTGATTACATTATTGAAATTTTCTGTCAATAGAAAGAAGGCGCCGGATTACCATCTTCTCGTCGCGAGGCAAGGATCGGAAACTAGGGGATGGAGGAAGGAAAAATTTTCAGCGACGAGACGCGAATTCGACTCCGCGCAAGGGATTATACATACGCAAGGCCGCGCCGCGATTCCAGAAGCGTCTACAACGGTCACGTACCCGAACGGGTCCCACATTGCAAATTGACCGAGTCTCAACTTCTGATCATCGCTTGGAAGCGAGCACAAACGAAATATATTTCTTATTTCTTCTACAGAGTTTGCAGATGGAAGTTTAATTTTATTGATTATATTTCTTTCTTTATTCTCTTCTAATTATAAAACTAAATCTTTTGTAAGTTTATTCAGATTCGACATATGAAGATACAGTTAGCAATTTAGTTCAATCATATGAAGATACAGTTAAACTTATTTGGACAAGTAAATAGTAAAAATAGACTTAAAAGAGAAAAATAAGAGTGAGAGAACAGAGAATAGTTAGTTCTAATAAGCCATTCAAAGTCAATGTTGCTGATGAACTTAATTTAGAACAAATGAGGTATGTAAGAAAACCTGTACATTAGAGCCACATGGCATCCATGATAACATATGTTGAAGCTTCTTTCAAAACGACAAGTACAACATTTACAACAAGCATACATCAGCTATCCAATATAGATAAGTAAATAACTGGCTGTAGAAAGAGCAAAATGTGCGAGAAGGCACTAAACAAGAAATATACATGAGCAGAGGTAAACAATGAGCTCCTCAGTCTTCAACAAGCCCTCCAAATATTGATATGAACGCATGTCGTCGAAGCTGAATGATAAGCTCTTCCAGTACAAAACTCCTATATATTGATTTTTATATCATAGCTTGTACAATTAAATTAAGTAATCTCTGGACTAACTTAGTACAGGCATCTGAATTAAACTTCAAGTCTCCTCTTTCTTTGATAGGTTATGCTTTAGCCAGGTGCAAGATCAGGTGACAATCACAAACCATCGGGGTCTACAGTAGTAAAGAGAAGCTCATGCTTGGGTGATTCAAAATTAACACATCGACATGTTTATAGTAATTTTGGAGATATTCAATTATGAGGAAGCTACACATCAACAGGCTCTAGTCAAGAGAACCGACACTCTGGGTGATGAAGAAGAAGCGTTGTCAAACTGTAGAAGCCACAATACGGCGGACGATCCATCGTGCTATAAATAAATATATGAAGCGGTATGTACAATATTGCCTGTATATATAATAGCCAAGTGAAGGAAGAAAGAGGACAGGCAGCACTCGACAACAGAAAAGGAAAAAGAAAAAGAAAAAAAAAACAATAACTGAAAGGAAAACTGGGAGTTGGGAGCCGACACTTTGATGGCTGATCACTACAGGTGAAGGGTAGTGTCAACATCAGGCAAGTCGTCGCTGGTGTCGCAGTACCTTGCAGTGGTCTGATTGGTCCATGAGCCGCCCATCGACAGAGCAGTCTCCATTGCGCCCTGTAACTGATCCGCGCCATCGCCGTGGCCGTCATCGAGCCAACAACAAGACGGAGAGCCACATGGAGGCCTGGATGGACGAACCAGATCGGGGTGGTAAAACCACATGGTTCGGGGGCACGACCTTTCTCCCTGCGGGCAGGGAGCTCTCTGCTGCTCTCTTTCTTCTCTCATCTCCTTTACTCTCTGCAGCTGCCTGAACCTCTCCTGCAACAGGGCGATAGACGACTGTGCGATCACCGTCGGGTTGGTAGTGGTGTTCTTCCTCCCCATGAAATAATAGTGATCAGCTCAGCTCACTTCTATACTGGGGGTTAAGACATCGCCCGCGTGCATTATTTATAGCAGGCGGAAGTTGTCCTTTTGCGCTCATTCCATATGATCTTGTGCCCTGTGATTGATCCTGAATGATGTAAAAGGGAGACGAGAATCCATCGGGGGGATGCAAAGTCCAAGAGGGAAAGGCCCTCTCGCCTGTTGAAGGAGTTAGTGAGGTGGAGGGGAGCAGGACCAAAGCCACTTTTCAAAGGGAGATTAAAGTGGAAGAAACTGTCCAAGGATGCGTAGATGTTAGCACTTGGAAGCCAGTCTGCGCAGAATATAAGGTCGCATATATGAAGGGCTGTCCTTGCTTTCTGGTAGTGAGCCTGAGGGAGATCGAGCTCCCACTTCTCCCAGCTAGTGTTTTTGCATCACCAGATCAATTTGGTTGGACCCAACCGCACAGTATTCAGGTCTGCTCAGTTGAAGCCATGAATAAAGGACTGGACCCTGGTGGAAAAGGCAAGAGCAAATGTTACTGTAGTGCATCAGGCGCCTTTGTTGTAACATGCTGAGCTCTGGGAATCTGAAATCATGGCAGACCCAGTGCAGCTGTGCAGACGAAAAAAAAGGAGTCAACTGCTGCCATGAAAGAGGTAATCCAACCATGCCATGCTGTTAGTTGCTAGCCAGGCTAATTAGTCTAATCACTAATGATGACAAAATTAGAGATTGGAAGAGAATAATTATCGGGGTTGATGAAGTCGTTTGGTGGGGTTGAACGCATGCTTCTTTTACTGTTTGCTGCTCAGTCGTCACATGTTTGCTGCTACCTCTTGTCCTGGAGTCGCATGGAAGGGCTTGCATCAGTGCATGCTGGTGACCTAGCTAGTGGCTAATTGGTGCTGCTGTATCTTTGTACTCATTTCCTTTCTTTTTCTTCTTAGACTCGACTCCGTCGGCCGATCAGGCCCCTCCCACCCTGGTTTGCTGTGTCCTCTTACAAGGTGCTATTTCCATCAATATGAACCATCTTTAAAGAGCTGGTAGGCTTTTTCCCTCAAAATATATATCGCATCCAGTAACCTGCAAGATTGTTGTTATGAAAATAGATCTTGAAATGGCAAACTGTTGGACTATGCGCCTCTCATTCTTCCATCATTGATTCAGGACAAGTTGTGCTAGGGACTAGAAAGGGGTGTTGTTTGGAGGAGCCAGATGAAACCATGCTATACAGAGATGTCATGTATTGTGAGGTCTTTCTATCAAGCTATCTTATGATTGCCCTAAATAATAACAACTTTATTCCTAGGCATATTTTCGGTTGCTGCCTATTTTGATCTTTTTGTGTTACTTCACTGATGTCCCTAGTAAGGATCTTGCACACGGCAATCCATGCAGCAAAATTTTCCAAGACTGCGAACATGGTTCGCAAGAAGCATTATTTGAAACGATACAATAACATGCACTGTGGTCCAATTGATATTGTAACATTGACAGTTGTATAAGATCTTCATGCCCGACAAAATTGTATAAAAATTGTACTTTATCTTTGTGGATCTAACGCAATGAAAGTAACAGAATTGTATACATCGCACTGCTTATCTTTAAGACCTTTCTTCAATCACCACTAGAGGATTATCGCATTCGAATAAATGGATTGAAGATACTTTAAAAATACACGAGGAAACAACAGTACACGAGAGGACAACAAACACAACAAAACAAGGGTAAAGATAAAAGAAAGCTAGACCTGAAGCTCATTGTCCCTGGCTAGACCACAGCATTTGATGGCATTTCCACATAAAAAAACTATTGAGCAACACCAATAGGGAAAAGGCGCAAACCCTTCATCTGAAAACTTGTGGCTCCAACTCCATGGAGAAAACCCGGGCATATCTACTGCGCTGCGGGCCACTGACAATGGCAGCGAGAGGCATGGTGGAACCCACTGAGGCCTACGCATTTATTTTGTTCACCGCTCAGGCATGCAAATGTATTTGAAAAGAAAAAAAAGTTAATTATGCAACTTTAAATACAGTATGTTATTTGGGATGTGAAGTCAGCGGCACAAAAAAATATGAAATAAGGCCTACGTAATCTCTCCAGGAACATTGGATGCATGCCAATAAATCATCTTGCTTCAAGTACTCAACTCTTGGATCCGTTGCCTGTATCAGGTGCAACATATCCAGCGGGCACAGTAACGATACGAAAGAAGTGGGTTCCAATTTAAGCAATCTTGTAAACCAGCTACCTTAATTCAATGTTTAAACTAGATTGGGAACTTCAGTCAAGACTTTGATTGAGCCCGGGCTAAGCCTTCAAAGAGATTTCCTGGTTTATCCTTTCATTTTTAGGCGTACTTTCTAAGTTTCAGTAGATCAGTGGTTACAGCCTTGCCAAAGTAGAGCAAAGTGGTGGCAAGTTTGAGAAAAGTACAAATGGTCAGTCAAAGAGACACATCCTTTCCTTTTTTTCCCTCCCCCTATCATATCTCTGATTCTCTCCATCCTATCCTCCGTCTCCCTCCAACTCATGATAGTGGTGCATATCATATTATATGCCAGATGAAATAGGGGATGCTGAAGCAACCTAAAACTATCAATCCTTAATATAGGAACATATCCATCCATAACGAAGAAAAAAAATCTCCAAGCCTTAGTTTGCCGAAGTATCTTCAGATGAGTTTGGTAAGACAATAATTATGGTTGGTAAAGCTATGGAGAAGTGCGGTGGAAGTGTAAAATGATCTAAAATGACAAAGTTGATTAAGACCTTGACTAAAAAATATAGTATAATATGTATTTTTTGTTTCTATTATTATAATAAAGTTGATGAAAATTATATTAGTGAAGCATGTTTCAAAAGATTGGATAAAATATATGTTAATCAAAGTATATTAGAACTGTTATTTGAATTTTTCTTACAATATCAATCTAAAGGAAGACTATAACCCTGTCTGTTGAATATCCTAATTTTCATTCCATGTTCTACTCTCAAAGGCAACATTGTTCACATGCATGAAAGAACATCTGTGTTACAGTTAAGCTTAAGTATGACCTCACAAAGGTATTTAGGAATGGAAAATCCACAAGCATTTGGCTGCATGCCTGGTTATCGAAAATTTCCTTATACAAACCGGCTACTTATATTAATATTCAGAACGCTGCTTATCTTTATAGATGAAGGAAAGTGGAACTCTCAGCTACTTGTTTTTTTTTTTTTTCATTAGCAATCTCAATTCGAGTATACAGTTATATATTAACCTGAGTGATGAAATTATAGGTCTGGACCCCTCATCTGAAGGTATTTTTAACCTACACTAGTACTTACAGATTCATCACTCAAACTTTTGGTATCATTACAACTGTCGGCAAGGCTAGAAGGCAATTTGAAATTCGACAGTGACTCCTACAGTGAAGATTTTTCTTTTGAAACTATTTTATGACAGGCTTCCTGCCTCAAGTTTTGTCTTATTTTCCACAATTTTTGTGCAGCCCAGATTTGTTTGTGGGGTCTAAGTGGATTCTACATCTATTACTATCCTCTCATTCAACTTTGCCTTTAAGTTGTTCAAAAGATTACTGTGATCACAAACTTTCAAATTTCTTGACCCCTGGGCTTCTGGTTCCTAGTTGCTTGAAGGTGATTACCTTGAGACTGATTCCAATAATGTTCTTCTTGCTTTTTGTTGCTAATTCTCTCTAGTACCTGTGGAAAGAATAGAAATGAGACTCTATTTTGCAACACCATACTAGTTCGGAAGTTATTGGGTGCCATGAGCTTTTAATAAAGTTTTACTTACCCATAAACCTGAAGCGACAACTACCATAGATACTTCTTTTCATTTTTTTACGCAAAACATATCCCAAATTTTAGTTTATTTTACCTTATCTTGCGTAGATCTTTTTTTTAAATACCGCTAATGATGCTGGTTTTGACTTCCTTATTTTTCTCTGCTAACAGATAAAGGTGGAGACTACTTCTAATTGCAACAACGCTCTCGTGCCTGAAGTTTCAAGGTTTGAAGTTTGTGCTAGCCAAGTCTTACTCTCAACATTTTGGTTTAAAATGAAATGTCAGGTTCTTTATAACATTCTGACTTGGAAAGAGGCTCCTCCATGGTTTACAGTTTAATTAAATTAGAGATTGCAAGGTATTACCCTATGAGGTTAATGTTTTGGAATGCGCTAGTTAGTTCAACTGGTAAAGCTAATAACAAGATCACGAAATCAAATCCCACTACCAATTGCCTTCTTGTCCCAAAAAACAAAAACAAACCTGTGTCCCCATTACATATCAATTTCAATCAGAGTTGTTTTGCTCATTCAATTGCTAATTTCTGAATATCTCATAGACAGTCTGGTTTCGGACATTGCATAATACCAATGATTCTAGTGATGTAATTGCTAAAAAGTCACTCAATCATAAAGTCAGTCAGCTACTTTCCAGATCATAAATCAATAGATACCTCGACCGTCCAGACGAAGAAATCCAAGACTTTGGGAGACCACCACTTCCTCATCTCCTCCAGCGCAAGCAAACCCCGGTATTCCCTACCAAAACACTCGTTGACTTAGATCTCAAGAAGGAAAAGAACCTAGGTATTTCATTTCAGAATTTTATTATCTAAAATCGGAAATGAGCAACAAGGAAACCCTCGAAGGCGGATGAGATAAGCTTGTCGAGATCTCCAAGGCTCCCTAGCCCCAAAATTCGAGGCTAGGGTGACTAACACCGCAAGTTCTTCGTCTTCGAAGAAGCGGAAGAGAAAGAGAGGACCGGTCGTCGGCATGTCCGTCGTTTGGCAGCGCTCACTCGACTCGGTGTCGTCGATGCCCCGATGAGCTGGCTGATGGATTAATTTCATTTAGTTCCTATTTTTAACTTTTTTTTAGTAAAATTTACATTATAACATTAATTTAATTCTTTAAATATGTAATTATAATTTTATAAAATAAGTAGGATATTTTTTCTTTGCGAGGCCTTGGGCCCTTGGCAAGAGAAAATGACCACAGGCTTTGAGGAGCGGACTTCGTGTTAGGGCCCGGTTCAGGCGGTTCAGCCCAACCCAAGCCCAAAGCCCACAAGAGGAGTCAAAATCGGGTCAACGCCCGATTGGGGAAGCAAATCGAACGCGGAGCGGCAGGGCGACGCGGCTTCGAACGCGACATCTTCGGCGGTGTTCGCGGAGAGAGCAGACGCGAGCTCAGCGCACGGATCGGACGCGGAGCTTAGACACGGCGGCAGCGAGAAAGCCGGACGACGGCGACGCTCGGCGCAGCAGGGAACGGATCCGGACGGAGTCTCCGGAAGGAGCGGACGAAGCCCACACGAGACGCGGCTTCGCGAGCGGATTGCTCGGGCGAGGTTTTCGGAAGACTCGGACGCGGGGGAAGACAAGCGGCGGCTCGTCTATAAAGAGGAGAAAAGCTTCCGAGATCGGGGTGCGCGAGGGCGTCACCACACAGAGCGCCGGGGAGCGACTCCACCGGCGACGGCGAGGCGCCGTCGCCCTTCCAGAGCAGGGCTCTGATGCCGCCAGGGGCGAAGGTCGGTGCGCAGGTGCCGACGAGAGAAAGAGCGAATGTAACCGGCGTCTAGAGAGACGACCGGCGAGGGTGGGATGGGGGCACCGGCGATGGTGATCGGCGGCTTGGAGAGGCGTTGTAAGCTTTACTGATGGAATAAAGCTTCTTCCTTCGTATGTTCCCTTCCCTGTTCTGTGATCTTCAAATACGGCGAGTTCGCAGGCGCGGCGGCGCCTGGCGGCTGAGGCGAACGCAGCGGCGTTCGTCGCGAGGAAGGAGATGACTCGGCGTTCGAGGCGCGAGTCAACGGCAATGTGCAGTCAACGGTGAAATCGAATCGAAATTCGATTTCGAACGAATTCGGGACGCTGACGTCGGAGGACGTCAGCGTGCAAAATCGAGCGGCGGACGAATTCGAGGGCTGACGTCAGCAAACGAGTGGCTGACGCAAGCAACGGTAAGATTTTGACTTGGGTCAAAATCAGAGAGAGAAAAAGAGGTATTTCTAAATTGGGATTAGGGTTTTCTCCGTGCGATCTTGTATTTGGGGATAAAAATTCTTCGGGGAGATTAGGGTTTCGAATTTAAGGCCGGAAACCCTAGGGCGAGTTACGTTCTGGTATTCCGCCGGACGGCTCTAGGAAGCGGATAAGCGCTAATTCTAGGCCGATCCGACCGGGGCGTGACAACAGGTATCAGAGGTTAAAGTGATCCACCGGCGACAAGGAGTGTCGTCCTTCCAGGGCAGGGGTCCTGATGCCAACACCAGGGAGTGTTGATGCCAATGTCTAAGGGCATTGATGCCGATGTCAGGGACGTCGATGCCGATGTCAGGGGATATCGAAGGAGACTCTATAAGAGCTCAGTGATTGCAAGATCACTTCCCGGAGCAGGGGCTCTGATGCCAATGCATAGCATTGATGCCAACACTAAGGCGTGTTGATGCCAACCCCAGGGGGGCGTTGATGCCAACACCAGGGCGTGTTGATGCCAATGCATGGCGTTGATGCCGGCGCCAGGGGCGTCGATGCCGGTGTCAGGGACATCGAGGTTCAGCTGAGTTCAGCAAATATGGTGAAGCAAGATTATCCTTGACAAATTTGTTGATGCAGGTTGCTATAAGCATGGTGCAGCAAACACTCATCATCAGAGGAGGGAGGACTTTGAACATTGGAGGGCTAGTGTTCAACTTGCATGGAACATCGAGGACGATGTTCAAATCAGGTGGGGGAGTATTGTTAGGGCCCGGTTCAGGCGGTTCAGCCCAACCCAAGCCCAAAGCCCACAAGAGGAGTCAAAATCGGGTCAACGCCCGATTGGGGAAGCAAATCGAACGCGGAGCGGCAGGGCGACGCGGCTTCGAACGCGACATCTTCGGCGGTGTTCGCGGAGAGAGCAGACGCGAGCTCAGCGCACGGATCGGACGCGGAGCTTAGACACGGCGGCAGCGAGAAAGCCGGACGACGGCGACGCTCGGCGCAGCAGGGAACGGATCCGGACGGAGTCTCCGGAAGGAGCGGACGAAGCCCACACGAGACGCGGCTTCGCGAGCGGATTGCTCGGGCGAGGTTTTCGGAAGACTCGGACGCGGGGGAAGACAAGCGGCGGCTCGTCTATAAAGAGGAGAAAAGCTTCCGAGATCGGGGTGCGCGAGGGCGTCACCACACAGAGCGCCGGGGAGCGACTCCACCGGCGACGGCGAGGCGCCGTCGCCCTTCCAGAGCAGGGCTCTGATGCCGCCAGGGGCGAAGGTCGGTGCGCAGGTGCCGACGAGAGAAAGAGCGAATGTAACCGGCGTCTAGAGAGACGACCGGCGAGGGTGGGATGGGGGCACCGGCGATGGTGATCGGCGGCTTGGAGAGGCGTTGTAAGCTTTACTGATGGAATAAAGCTTCTTCCTTCGTATGTTCCCTTCCCTGTTCTGTGATCTTCAAATACGGCGAGTTCGCAGGCGCGGCGGCGCCTGGCGGCTGAGGCGAACGCAGCGGCGTTCGTCGCGAGGAAGGAGATGACTCGGCGTTCGAGGCGCGAGTCAACGGCAATGTGCAGTCAACGGTGAAATCGAATCGAAATTCGATTTCGAACGAATTCGGGACGCTGACGTCGGAGGACGTCAGCGTGCAAAATCGAGCGGCGGACGAATTCGAGGGCTGACGTCAGCAAACGAGTGGCTGACGCAAGCAACGGTAAGATTTTGACTTGGGTCAAAATCAGAGAGAGAAAAAGAGGTATTTCTAAATTGGGATTAGGGTTTTCTCCGTGCGATCTTGTATTTGGGGATAAAAATTCTTCGGGGAGATTAGGGTTTCGAATTTAAGGCCGGAAACCCTAGGACGAGTTACGTTCTGGTATTCCGCCGGACGGCTCTAGGAAGCGGATAAGCGCTAATTCTAGGCCGATCCGACCGGGGCGTGACACTTCGGATATGAAGAAGCTACGCTATGACCAGAGAATATTCTCCTTTTTCATCCACAGATAAGACGAGAGTGAAGCCTCCACTGATGGCGCTGCCCTGCTTTCCTCCCAAATCCTCGCCTTTTTTCCTCTTGTTCTTCTCCTCCTCCTCTTCCCCTCCTTCCCTGCTGTCTCCTTCCGATGCTTCTCGCCGTGCCAGTGTCGGCTTCGCCGTGTACTCCTCACATTCCAACCCTCGCATCCTCAAATCCAGCCGACGCTCGCGGACCGGCCGCCGGATGCCGTCCTACGACGAAGAGGACGATGAGGAGGACGAGAGCGCACATGGCGATGAGGAGATCGAGGAAGAGGAGGCGTTGCTTTTCGATGTAAGCTCTTTTAGTTCCGGCGTTCCAGACTCTTTTATCTGCCTTGTTAGGTTCCAAAGGCGAAAAAAGAACATCTTGCGATTTTATTTTCAGCTTATTTTGGCAAATCATGCTTATAAGAAATTTGTGTTGATTGGATTGCGTATGGGATGATCCATGCTCCTCTATGAGAAATTCTTAGATAATGACTACCCTGCTTCATCTGTAGCTTTTATTGTTGCGTTTTGAAACATAAAAAGTTGAAAGTTGAAAGAGCCAGAGGAATTTTGACTTGTTAAGCTTTGACCTATTGTCTAGCCGATGATTTGACAAATAAGTCTTGACTAGAATGGTCTTTTGTCATCTTCTATTAGTACTTAAAGTTAAACCAACAACTTGTGCACAGTAGTACAATGCCGTAGAAGTCTGAAGGAATCTGCTAAAGTACATTTTGATTGTTAATACACTGCTCAATGTTTCCTTGGATGATTGTTTGATAATTTTTGCTTCCTAAATCCATCATTTACAGTTGGAAGATGGTAGTGCTCCAATAGCTAAATGTTAACATAAAAAAGTTTGAAATATTTGATCATCGTTGACATCTGCGGGATCGTATCTCAAATTAGCACTAGTATAACCTAGATGTTATGTTTGACCCGAGACATTCTGGATTAGTTTTACAAAACTGTACCGTAGGAGTTAGGACGGTACATAGTAGTCGGCTCTCCGGTCCCAGAACTGCCGTCAGAGCACGGCTTTAGAGTGGATGGCGGAGGGAGGTAGTAGGCGGCGGTTGGAAGCTTAGCTGCTATCGCCTTATGCTGCTCGCCCATAATCGCTCGGTACATACGGTATAGTTGGTACCGTACTAGTTTGGTGGTTCATCGGACCGAGTTGCCGGACCCGTATTACAAACTATGTTTTGAAGTACTGCTTGAGTTGGCACTCATGCCATAATACATGAGTTTCTTAATTCTTAGGAAACGTCTTAGTGTTCCTGCTCATCACTGCCCTTGCCTTGGAGAGCCAGTTAAAAAGTTTGGATATTTGTCACAACTGTCCTTAAATTGCTAAATATAGTGTCAATTTTAGAGTTGGTAACGAATATAATAAAATATTTCACATCAACATACTGTCATACGCGCCAGTATCTTGATGATGAGGTTCACTGGCTTGGCTTCTTTTTCCATGCGGGGACACAGGCATATTTTAACACCCTTAGACTATACATTTGAAAGGATTTTGACTTAAAACATGCACATTATTTGTTGGGTATGGCCAGATTTTTGGATTAAGGATTGGAGGTATAGTTGATTGTGATAGGGATATTAAGATTGATACGTGTGTTTGTCCACATGGCAAAAACAATTCATGTTTGCCAGCCATGCCATCAAGATGGTAATGCAGATGATAATAGGTTGACCATGAAGAATCATAAAATTCACTCTATATATAGTAATTTACCCTTCTTTTTTGTTTCTCCAATATAAATAGAAGATGTTCATCCATTTTTGACATTAATAAGATTTTAAAAGAACATTTTAATAGGCTATAAATAAAAAAGGATAACATTGGGCTTTAAAGATTACATCAGAAAACATCTTATGTGAAACCAAAGTATTCTTTATAAAGAATATTATTAGTTCTCTTTAGGAGTAAAATATGGATAATTGACGTCATCTGGGATTTTAATGATGACATTTTTTTTATTTTTTTTAACTCAGAAGCCCGATGAAGTAATTACCCTTGTTACTTTGTCTCACCTTATCCTTAGTTTTCTCTTATAGACCACATGCATAATTATTTAATACTTAAACTTTGACTTTTGAATTATGCATAACAAACTTAATGGCATCCATGTAAGTGGTTTGAAGAATGGCAAGAAGTTATGATAATATATCCTGGCCTGTGTCAAGCATGCTGACGGAAATGGGTGAACCTTAACATGTATCATTATGCTGAGTATTAATAACCACTGAAGCACCTTGCAGTTGCAGTAAGGTTTTGCACCTAAGAACAATGCTCAATATCACCTGGCACATTTTATGTAATGTCAAACTCCATAAATGTTTTTGATAATGGACCTGTGCATTATCTCCAGGTGATTGTAGGGCATCTTATGATTTCACATCATTCAGTCTTTCCATATACTATACCGCTTGTCGTTAGGATTTATAACATCATTATTTTCTGTCTTATTCATGCTGTTCAAATTTTAGGATCAACTTTCATATGTGGAAGGTCAATCATCTGATCAAAAGAAGTCAAAGGTTTACCCGGCTAAACCATATATCAATCGAGGTACTACAAAGAGAATAATTTTACAACAAGATTCTGCAAGTTTATTACTGCTATTGGTTCTGCAGGGTACAATCCTGTACTAAGCAAAGGGCAGAAAAACAGATTATTGAAAACTGGACAAGCCATGAGATTTTCAAATGGTTTAGTGACGAATAATGAGAAAATCATCTCGAAGAAGAATTGCAAAGATTATAAGTCCAATTTAAATGGATTGTCCAAGGAGCGTGTTGGTTTGGAGAGCAATGCGAAGGTTTTTTTTTCTTCTATTGTTTGTTAAATACACAAGTGTGAATGTACTTACTCTTGTTCATTGATAGCAAAAAAAATAATAATAACAATCATCCATATCTTGCAGCAGATTGATAGCTTTTCTAAAAGTAACTTTCAGAAACTAGCTGAAGAACTAGATTTTGATGAGAAGTGGTTTCCCCTTATTGAATATCTAAGCACGTTTGGACTGAAAGACTCTCATTTTATTTCCATCTACGAGAGGCACATGCCTTGCCTTCAGATAAACTTGTCTTCTGCTAAGGAAAGGTTGGATTTCCTGTTGAGCGTTGGTGTCAAACATAGAGATATCAAAAGGATACTTGTAAGGCAGCCTCAAATCTTGGAGTACACTGTAGAAAACAATCTAAAGTCTCATGTTGCATTTTTGCTTAGTGTGGGAGTTCCTCAATCTCGTGTAGGGCAGATTATAACTGCAGCCCCATCATTGTTCTCATATAGTGTGGAGCATTCCTTAAAGCCAACTATCAGGTATCTGGTTGAAGAGGTTGGTATTAAAACATCCGACATCAGCAAAGTTGTGCAGTTAAGTCCTCAGATTCTTGTCCAGCGGATTGATAGCACATGGACTTCACGTTTCATATTTCTGTCAAAAGAATTAGGAGCGCCTAAAGATAGCATAGTCAAGATGGTTACCAAGCATCCACAACTCCTCCATTACAGTATTGAGGATGGAATATTGCCGAGAATAAATTTCCTCAGGAGCATTGGCATGCGTAATTCTGATATCCTGAAAGTGTTAACAAGCCTTACACAGGTTTAAATGAACTGTTATTTTCATCTGTTTTGTTGAAGTGTCTGTCAATTGCGTTCACTTATCTATCCTCTCTTTCAGGTATTATCTTTGTCATTGGAGGGGAACTTGAAGCCTAAGTATCTGTATCTGGTTAATGAATTGCGGAATGAAGTGAAATCCTTGACAAAATATCCCATGTACTTGAGCTTGTCTTTAGAGCAGAGAATTCGTCCGCGTCATAGATTCTTAGTCTCTTTGAAAAAGGCTCCAAAAGGCCCATTTCCTTTGAGTTCATTGGTCCCATCTGATGAATCTTTTTGTCAACAGTGGGCTGGCACTAGCTTGGATAAGTATTTGGCATTTAGACAGAGTTTATTAATGACAGACTTTGCAAAGAAGTACAAACGAGAAGTATAGTTTACTAACTGTACTCTTTACAGTAGTAAAAGCTTCTAGGACAGTTTTGCAATAAATGCCTGATCGGCTTTTCCTGATACAAGTTCATCGGAGCTTAGTTGGAGGCTTGGAGCTACTTGGGATCAACTTTCCTCTCCAGTAAATTAAATTGTTTGTGTGAATATTTGGCCAATTTCTCCTTTGGGTATAAAGATATTGTGTAGTGCAGGCCTGAAAAACCATCTCTCTGCTGAAGATATTCACGTGTACCAGCGTCACAATCTAACTTAATCTGCTTATATTGGGAGTTCACTGATGTCATACGATAGTATAGTGATATAGTAAGAAGGTAATTTAATTTCTTCGCTCAGTGAATATTGATTAGGCCAACTATTCTTTTCATCATTCAGATATAACTGGATTTTGTTCTTTCTTATTGCCATCTTTGTCCAGTAGCTTCAAAATGGAGGTACGGATTACATACTGTTTTGTGTTTCTAAGGCTTTCCTGTATTTTCAGGATTATCCCAGATTCACAACACCACATGCTGAGGGCACATGAATAGAAGGCGTCCTAATAGTTTGCCCTACTTTCGTTGGTGATGTTGTTCAGTGAACTTTCTCTGTAAATGACCAACCAT
The DNA here is from genome assembly GCA_027563935.2 of Costus lasius. Lineage (NCBI taxonomy): Eukaryota > Viridiplantae > Streptophyta > Magnoliopsida > Zingiberales > Costaceae > Costus > Costus lasius. The sequence continues at coordinate 133,077,493 of CM050446.2, read as the reverse complement.
ACCACACTTATCCTCAAGTCTTGCATTATTCTAATAAAGTATTACTGTAGACGAAGATTCCTGTGGTGTTTGTCAACGAGAGTTGTAAAATGCTCCTAGAGAAGTGAAGTATAATAACTCGGTCGGCCAGTGTGCTCCATATTTTATTAGAAGACGATAATAGTGTCACACAAACATCTATAGAGTGCATTTGTTCAATTATTTATAGGATTTGACCATGTTCTGTGTTGATCAGCCTGCAGATTGCATACGTTATCGTAGCAGTTTTTTTTTACCAAACATAACCTCTACTGCTACTGATGAGAATCAGAGATAGCTCAGAAGATCTGAACTGAAGTGCCCCCTTCAAGGGATTCGGTCAATTTGTATTAGCCGCATTTGACAAAAAATTATTAGCAGTCATATTAGAGTGGAATTTTCAAGAAAAGAAATGATGTGCTTGAATGTTAGTGTTAAATTTCACGATGAAATACCAGATTTAAGGGAAAATGTTCAAGGCAGTGACATGTTATATCATCAAATTAAGGGGAAAAAATACCATGCACTAATATCTCTGAATTGGATGGAAAAAGTGAGTTACAGGCGGTGGGATATCATTTGAGCTGATATAAAATGTTCAAGCCACACAGCAAGGCATCCAAATGTTTCAAGTTTCTTGTGTTTTCATTATTGTTATCTGGCGTCATGTGCTCAATAAAACTATCATTGCACATCAGAAAATAAATACTTATCTTAGAATAACTCCCTTGAAAGAGTTGTTTAACTTTATTAACACTAATATTGCACATTCACACCCCTTTTAAGGTAAAATGACAATGAAACTTGAAGGTAGCAATAAATGTATATTTTCTTATTAATAGCCTTTGGAGTTATAATACTTGACTGGCCTACGCCACAGAATATAATACACAATCCTTGTTTGCGCAGCTATATAAAAACAAGCTTTCAGGCTGTAAGCAATTAGTGCTATATACTGTACACAGTTCATGTTTAACTTGAGCAACTTTTTGTATACTTCCTCACAATTCCTGTCCTTTTGTTTCTAATGAGTTAGTTATTTCTTATCTAGACCTGTGCAATCTTGTATTGTAGGCTTCTCCACCAAGGAGAACCATGTATCTTAACTATTGGGCATACAGCTCGAGGAAGAAGCCCAGTGTTGATGCATCAAGCTTTGTATTGAACGGAGATTCCTATCCTTGTGTTTTCCGTTGTCAGTATTCATATGACTGCAAAAATGCTCTTCTCCCCTGATGGATATGCAAAAGGACTCTCCGGGAGTTCAATCTGGCTACTGCATTTGTAATACAAAATTTGCATTAGAAGTAAATTCCAGAGAACAGCCTACGGGACTGAATTAACGTAGTTTGCTTGAATAAGAATGCAGTAGGTTGAGTAGTTGCTGGCAAATCATAGACCTATAACCTAGTTAGATAGACATTTGATGTGTAAAAGAGTTCTAGTGACTAGAAACCCTAGGATAGTTAGACATTACCTAAATTATAACCTATTGTGTATTAAACCTAATGCATCACTTTGATATCAGTCAAATTTCAACTATCGCTTTTAGTTGGCATTTGCTGATTGCTCGAATAGAATGTCAACTATGCTACCACATGTTATTGACTGGGAATTAACTGGGAACCAAAAATCACACTATGAAAATGGTCAATTCCAGTGTTTCATCATTCTCCAACATTAATTATCATTGAGCATACTGATTGTGGAAAAATGCTGAAATTAATAAATGATGAACACGTCTCACTTCATGTTTACCTTTCCTGGCCACTGAATGAGTTGCTTGTTTGCCATGCTTTGCCATCACTTGTAGTGTTATTGTTCAGTGAATCAAATCCATGACTAAAATGACCGAGGAAGAAGTCACCGGGACCTGGAAAAGCATGGAAATAAGATCTAGAGTACAGCAGATGATCAAAAATGAATAGTAGGAAAAATTGTCAATCAGAATTTGGATTGCCATACCTTCTGAAGTTTTCAAGTCATCGTTCCCATGAGGCAAGTAAAATTGCTGGGCTACCGTCTTGGATGTCAAGTTCAAACCAGAGAGAAGTGTTCTGTCAAAATCCATCGACAGTTCTTTATCTCCAAGAAGATGATTTGAGACTAGCCTTGGATTATCAGATTCGCGAGGCACTATACATGAAGCAGCTGCAATTTGAATCTATTTGCGGGAAAAGAAATCAAAAGCATGAATTAGACCTTGGAAGTCTACTCACCAGAATGAACATCATGATCCATCTCAATGTGTAAAGAAGGGTAGCTACTAATTGCTTTTATTTTGTTTGGGTACGTTCTGCATTAAATGAAATGGTCAATAAAGAGCAATAGAGAAAAATTAAAAGAATACAGCCGCTTTATTATATAGGTAGATTTTTACATCGGAATGCTGTACTCAAATTTGTTTAAAGAAACTTTTTGAGACCCATGGAAATTCACAAGCTTATGAAAAATGGAAGAGTAATCACTGAAATATTAAGCACCGATCCAAGTAATTCTATAGTGAGCTTAAAACCAAAAAAATTGCATCAGTCTGAAAACTTTGAAGTACACATTATGTATAAAAAAATTCAGAAACAAAATTATCATATGCTCAAAGTAACCTTCCTGATCAGGCTAAACATAATGATGAAGAGGAATCAGAGTGCGTGTACTTGCCTTATCTCCCAATAGAATGTACAAGAAGAGTCTATTAACATAGAATAAACTGGATGAATACGATAAACGTTTCAAGCAGTGATTGGTTCAATTCAAATATACATAAAGTGTAAGCACCATGGAATTGTTGGATAACACAATTCAAAAGTCAACACATTTTTCAGAATCTGCATTTAACAGCTGTGCTCAACTTCAGTAATGGGCGGGCCATTTCAGATTGAACAACATGACAGCATTAGGTTTGTGGCATGGATTCAAAGATTAAATATTTCTAAGAAAAACCAACTCTCTAGTTGTTCAGGAATGCTCTCTTTTCAGCTACTTATCCTTCAGTTTTCAAGTATGCTAAAGCCAGATATTGAAGTCTCAGATTGCTTGTTGAATATGTTCCTTTGCCAGTTCATTGTACATATGGAAACGGTTAATTTGCTAATACACGAATAAATTCTAGACTTTTTTCATGTACATACAGATATATATGACTTTTCATAGCATCTAGATGAGTTGTAAATGTTCTCACTGTAAAAAACATTGCAAAAGAAAATGCAAAAAGGAAAAAAATGGAACATTTAGTCAAAGAAGGCAATGCAACCACAGAATAGAATGATGATAAGAACCTGTCAACTAGTTTTGATTTCTCCTTGTATGGCTTGACCAAAACCCTAGCACCGCATATATAATGAGGATTCCTCTTCATAAGAATCATGCTGACAGTCTCGGGATGGAGAAAGCTGACAAAACCAAACATGCGTTTGTCTTGACAAGGAATCCTAACATCCCGCACCCTACCATATTGGCTGAAAAGAAAGTGCCAAAGGAATATGGAGAAAAAATATAAGTAAAAGTCAAGGACTTGATCCAGAAAAGTACAACGTGCTCTGATTTCAGTGAAGAACCTGAAATATTTTGAAACATCATCCTCAGTGAATGTGCTCTCCGCTGGAAATGTAAGATAAATCTGGTGAGAACTAGAGATGGCAGATGCTGAACCTAAATCACTTCTATCAGTCCTGTACTCCACATATTTAGGAGCATCTTCAGCAAGAATAACCGAGTGTTGTCCATGTGGTCTGTCATCCAATCATGCAATATAAAACAGAACTAAGCTAAAGTAGATTATTATTATTGCAAGAGTTTGAGCTATTAGGAAAAGTTCAATTAAGCTTAATAGAGCATTCTCTGTCATGTTTAGGCTACAAACTGAACTCATTAAGTGACTTAAGAAAATAAGTGTACAAGCAAATTCAACAAGCATTCGTGAACGGGCTCAGAGCTCAGCTTGGTTCTTGCTTGCCGATGTTTGTTCAATAAGATTAATGAGCAGACTTGAATAAAATTTTAAGCTCAGTATGGTAACAGTTTGTTCAATAAGATTAATAAGCAGAGTTGAATAAAATTTTGAGCTCAGTATGGTAAATGAACAAAACTGAACACGCGGAAATCTGAGGATCAATTTGGCTCGTGTATAAACCTTTGGTTTTATAAGGTGGTAAATGAAGACGCATGCATGAACAGGCTACTAACTGAACTCATTAAACTTAATAGAGCATGCTCTGTCATGTAGGCTACTAACTGAACTCATTAAGTGACTTAAGAAAATAAGTGTACAAGCAAGTTCAACAAGCATTCGTGAACGGGCTCAGAGCTCCAGCTTGGTTCTTGCTCACCGATGTTTGTTCAATAAGATTAATGAGCAGACTTGAAAAAAATTTTAAGCTCAGTATGGTAAATGAACAAGACTGAAGAAGCAGAAAATCTGAGGGTCAACTTGGCTCATGTTTACACCTTTGCTTCTATAAGGTTGTAAATGAAGACGCATGCATGAACAGGCTCGGAGCTCAGTTCAGTAGGAACTCATTTATTTTCATTCGATAGAATGATAAGTTTGGTATGATAAATGAGCAAGCATGAACATGCAAAAATCTGGACTCGACTTACAATTTTAGCTAACTATGCTATGATACCAAATTAAGATTTTAGTTGACTATGTGCTAAGATAAAACCAATCACATGTGATAAGATGAAGCCATTGTTACTACCTCTCAATAAGTCGAATGCTCTTCCTGAAGTGGGAAAGAAGCTTAGTTAAGCTAAGAGCAGCCTTGCCATGCCGCTGGCTCTCAGTGAGATAGCCATCAGCTTGGAGGTTCTTCCCGTACATCTCATAGTATAACAATGGCAAGGAGGCAATGGAAATAGGCATCCCTCTCTTTGATCTTAAGAGCTCCACAATCTCCATTCCTAGATTCTCAATTGACTTTGGAGTCAATGTATGATCCTCATTTCCATGGTCAATAATGTTGGAGCCGAACATATTAGAGTACCCATCAGGAGAGGATATAACATGAGAGTACCTACAAAAATTGCAAACCATTAGCGAAGCAAGATATAGACTTTATTTCAATTGAATTGCTACTCAAAAGCAAACTAATCTATCATTACGTAATGAACAAATCCATTTCTTTTAACAAGCTTTACGCAGCATGGAAACATTAAAAGGCCAGCCTTACCTACAATTCATGCCATGCTTGCAGTAGCCCTTGTTGAAGTAATGACAAGCCTTGATACGCAAGTCTGATAGGCTTTGTGATCTCCTGCTATTCCTTGGACCCATGCCACCACCAGGAAATGAAGCTACTTCCTGAGCATAGTGCTCGGATTGGTTGTGAAGTGAGTGCTCTTCTTGTGAGGGATTCCAATAGGGAGAGGAAAAGGTGTGAGTTCCCTGAGGCTCCGAACCAATTTGCACGTTGTCAGAGATACAGCTCCGGGAGGAGGATAAGTTGCTAAGCATGATCTTGGCGTCAATGATTTTAGAGAGCAATGTGGAATCAGAGCCTAATGCCAATCGAAGCATCTCATCTAGTCCAGGTTCTTTCAAGAAGATGCAACCCATGATTTTGACAGCATTCTCAGGCTCCAGCTTTTGAATTCTCGTGAAGAGGATCTTGGCCAGTTCAAAGAAATCCATGTCACGGTATCTTATCTCTAAGCAATTGAAGAAGACATAACCTTAAACAGGTTAGCAGCCGAGTGTTGCAAATCCTAAAAGAGAAAGCAAAGCAAAGAACAGGAGCATGCTGTATCCACAACATTAATCAATCGCCTGTCTACGGATGAATAAGAAAATCCCTAATTTGGAAAATAACAAAAATGTAGAACAAGTACATAGCATTGATAAATCATGCCAAACAGCCGTATCAGATAATTCATAGTTTGGAACTATTCAAAGAAATCCATATCATTGCATCTCGTTTATTTGTTGGAAAAAATTATGAAACAATCCAAACATGAGAGCTGTTATTTATAATCCTTCTTTTTTGGCAGAAAAACCTAATCCATTTAGAACAATGACATGAGGAGCACATAATCTGAATGAACAAACTCAGTCTTGGATATCATTAAAAGGGGAAAGAAATAGTTTGAGAGAGTCAGTAATATAAATTAAACACAACAAGATCCCTAATTAGGAAAAGCAGGAACTAAGATGCTAATGCAAAACGTGCTAACCATTCAAGGGATGATTGATTAAAGATTAAAAATCGTGATAGACTATGGACAGTTCAATCGAACATGAAGAAAACTGCAAATATTAAATAATGAGAATTACAGTGTTCTCCAAAGTAATCGGAGAAAAGAACAAGAACAATGGATCAGAAAAATTATCTTGGAAAAGAAGGAGACAACTCGGAAGAACACAACGTCATTTATAGTAAAAATAATTTCTTGACATTCATAGATAAAGAAACAACGAATGCACCTCCTCCCTCCATGTCAAACCATCATTGGGAGAAGGAAAGGCTTCTCAATTTCACCTTCACTTGCCAAATCCCTGCTTTAATTTTTTTTATCTTCTCTGTTGCCAAGGCAGGCAGGTCCGCTGCCTTTTTTGCTCGCAGAAAATTGCGGGACAAATTTAGATTTTCTTCTTTTTGTTGGATGACCAAAATGCCACGCCAACCGTAGCGGATTGCGGCGACATGGGAGAGGACATTTTAGTCATTCTATGCGTTCCGACGACGGTGTTTGACCGGTTCCACCGGCTATAGGGAAAGCTGGAGGTGGTGGCATGGAGGGACGTTTTGACTTACCGTCGAACAGGTCGTGCCTGTTTCAACTTGTTCTTTGAAAGCTGTGTAAGCTAATTATGAGATTAATAAGTAAAATAAAAGAATTATTGGGCATTTAAAATTCTAATCTAATTTGGTCCGATTCAAGCTTGTTAATTTTGGTCTGAGTTCTTTTTACTCAATTGATTCGAATAAGATTGGGAATGAAAATACCAAAAAAAAAAGTTTGGTGTTAATATTAGAATTTGCATTCTATTAATTTTTTAAAAAATAAATTTATTTTATATAAACATTTAGACTATATTATTAAACTTTTTTTTAATAATAATCATAATCATGATGGTGTGAATTTTTTTAAAAAAATTCAATATTAATGAATTTTGTTTTTATATTATTGCAAAAGTTAATAATCAAACTAGACATAAAAGTTTTATTCGGTTTTGCTTCATGCCTGGCGTAGTTCAACCCAAGTTTGGGTTTAAATTTTGGCAAAAAAATTTCAGATTAAACTGAAGCAAATGCCAATTTTTGGAGAAAGCTTAGCATGTCTTACATGGTTTGGGATTTGACATGTTGAATGCAAAAATTTTCCAAGTGGACTTGAGAGTTTGACTCAGATTTGCTTTTACCAAAATTAAAAACAAAAGCTTGCCTTCAAACAATCCAAATAAAATAAAGAAAACATGAATACCAGCTTCTTTCTTGGTCATGCTTGCTGTGATGCTCTTTCTCCCTTGGAGTAGGCTAAGGAACCTGGACTAGGCAGGCGGCCCAAGTCCACGCGGATGAGGCAGGCACGGCCCACATCCTCCCCTCCGCTTGGCTTCGTCAGACGAGGAAACGAAGTCGAATAGAGCTTTGCCGTCGCCATCTGCGACGCGTTCATCGACGGCTTTAGCGGCGTCGGCAGCGGCGGGATTGGCTGGCGGACGCGGAGGCGTACAGAGGCCGCGACATCGGCGAGATCTCGGCGAGGAGATCAAGTCGTGGGCGAAGGAAGGAAATGAATCACGCCCACCCAGGCGTGATTCACGGACGTCTGCTTTGGCAAGTTGGCTGGCGAACGACGCCCTTCCAACCCAGGCGGCGCCTCCTCCTCTTTAAAGCACCAGGCGACGAAGAGGAGAGGAGGAAGGGGGGGGGGGGGGGGTGCGACGAACAGAGGAGGAACGAGGAAGCAGAGGGCGGCTTCCTCTGTTCCAAGAACCGGCGAAGCACGTTCTTCCTTCCAGCTCCGTCCAGAAGGAGGAAGAGGGGGAGGCGGGCGGAACGCAGGTGGCGAGCTTCCTCCGCCTCCCCCATGAGAGGCTTTGAGCGACTGTGAGTCGACGGCGAGGGGTCGCCGTCGACGGGAATGAGGGAAGATCCGGCGGGTGGATCTGAGCGAGGCTTGTAAGGGTTTATGTAGGTTGATCCTGATCAAATCAACGTAAATTTCCCTTAGCCTCTTGTGTTATCTTCTCTGGCTCCGGCGAGAGCTTTTTCTGGTTTCCGGCAGTTCCGTCTCCTTCACCATCTCCCCGACGACGGAAGCTTCCGGCGGCAAAGAGGAAGGCTGAGGGCTGAGCTGGCGGTGCTCAGCCCTGCCGCATGCCCTGAACTCCCATCCACCTCTCCGGCGAAGGGCCGCTGTCGAACGCAGGTGGCGTTCGCAGCTAGGTTGAAGACGAAGCTTGGGTGGGCGTTCGAATCGAGGTGTTGACCAGGTCAACATCAATTCGGACGCGGTAGAGTTTCCGTCAAATTCGAAATCAATTTTGGTTTCGGCACACAAACGGAGGCGTAGGTGTTGACGTGTACATGGTCAGATGGGCTGGGCGTGACAGTGGTATCAGAGCGGTTTACGGCGAAGTTGGTAATGGACTGACCGCGTCGAGGGGGTATCGACGTGACCGGAATGGAGGAGATGACGATGCTACTTGAGGCAAGTAGCAGGTGCGCAGGCGGTGCACCAACAGAGGCAGGCAGTGTGAGCGTCCGCCGCCCCTTTCCAGAGCATGGGGTTCTGATGCCGTCGTCGAGGGGGGCGACGATGAGAGATCTGCCAGATCTCTTCCCGGAGCAGCGGTCTCCGATGCTGTCACTAGGCGGGTGACGAGGATCTCGGCATCTGCGAGCGAGATGCCGAAGAGAGGTCTGAGGGGGACTTCTTCCCGGAGCAGCGAGCTCCGATGCCATCGCCAGAGGATGGCGACGAAGAGAGGCCGGCGGGGTCTCTGATGCCGTCGTCAGAGGGTGGCGAGGATAAGAAGTCTGCGAGGCTTCTTCTCGGAGCAAAGGGCTCCGATGCCGTCACCAGGCGGGTGACAAGGATTCCGGTGTAGAGGGTACGCCGATGAGAAGTCTGCGAGGCTTCTTCCCAGAGCGGGGGAGCTCTGATGCCGTTGCCAGGCGAGCAACGACGAGAGATCTACGAGATCTCTTCCAGGAGCGGCGGGCTCCGATACCGGCGCCATGAGGGCGTCCAACGACGTCGAGGGCGACGTCCAGATTTGGCGGGGGAGAATGTGATGCTCTTTCTCCCTTGGACTAGGCTAAGGAACCTGGACTAGGCAGGCGGCCCAAGTCCACGCGGATGAGGCAGGCGCGGCCCACATCCTCCCCTCCGCTTGGCTTCGTCAGACGAGGAAACGAAGTCGAATAGAGCTTTGCCGTCGCCATCTGCGACGCGTTCATATACGGCTTTAGCGGCGTCGGCAACGGCGGGATTGGCTGGCGGACGCGGACGCGGACAGAGGCCGCGACATCGGCGAGATCTCGGCGAGGAGATCAAGTCGTGGGCGAAGGAAGGAAATGAATCACGCCCACCCAGGCGTGATTCACGGACGTCTGCTTTGGCAAGTTGGCTGGCGAACGACGCCCTTCCAACCCAGGCGGCGCCTCCTCCTCTTTAAAGCACCAAGCGACGAAGAGGAGAGGAGGAAGAGGGGGGGTGCGACGAACAGAGGAGGAACGAGGAAGCAGAGGGCGGCTTCCTCTGTTCCAAGAACCGGCGAAGCACGTTCTTCCTTCCAGCTCCGTCCAGAAGGAGGAAGAGGGGGAGGCAGGGCGGAACGCAGGTGGCGAGCTTCCTCCGCCTCCCCCATGAGAGGCTTTGAGCGACTGTGAGTCGACGGCGAGGGGTCGCCGTCGACGGGAATGAGGGAAGATCCGGCGGGTGGATCTGAGCGAGGCTTGTAAGGGTTTATGTAGGTTGATCCTGATCAAATCAACGTAAATTTCCCTTAGCCTCTTGTGTTATCTTCTCTGGCTCCGGCGAGAGCTTTTTCTGGTTTCCGGCAGTTCCGTCTCCTTCACCATCTCCCCGACGACGGAAGCTTCCGGCGGCAAAGAGGAAGGCTGAGGGCTGAGCTGGCGGTGCTCAGCCCTGCCGCATGCCCTGAACTCCCATCCACCTCTCCGGCGAAGGGCCGCTGTCGAACGCAGGCGGCGTTCGCAGCTAGGCTGAAGACGAAGCTTGGGTGGGCGTTCGAATCGAGGTGTTGACCAAGTCAACATCAATTCGAACGCGGTAGAGTTTCCGTCAAATTCGAAATCAATTTTGGTTTCGGCACACAAACGGAGGCGTAGGTGTTGACGTGTACATGGTCAGATGGGCTGGGCGTGACACTTGCCAAGACCTTGGATAAAAGAAAACTAATAGCATGTTCTTATAATGCAAAAGTAATATAACTAATAGCATGTTCTTATACACAATTTACTATTTTCTTTATACGAGTACGGGTCAAATCATAAAATCCGGAATTTTATACGAAAATACTATGCTGAAAAAGGCAGCTTAGGCACTGACCAGGAACTCATAGAAGCATAAACCCTTCTGAGAAGAAAAAAAAAGTTCACCCAATGAACCGATGGTTACAATATTAGATAACACAATAGCTGCTTGCTTTCGTTTAGAAAATTATCAAAAGGTGTATATATGCATAAAACAGCCATGGGACCGATAAAGTACACGAATCACCAGTAAGCGGCGTCCAAATTTTGTTGACAGTAAAATTGAGGACATTCAATTGCAAGCAGTTCTCAAGGGCCCATCACTAAATTTTCTGAGGTCGTGAAGTACATATTAGCTGGATCATCTATAGGGGATACCCTAAATTCAAATCCCGCACTCTTGATTTCTCCAATCCCATGGGCTCTGGTACGTGAAGTTTCATGGAAACCTGATAAAGGCACTGCCTGAATCACCAGCTGACCACAATCGATGGATTGAGGTTGATTGTGCTGAATCTGCTCCTTTTCCCCTGAGTGCGGTTTGCCATATGTCACATTATTTTGATTGGGGCTGATGCCAACACCAAGGTCCAGGCTGATTGTATCACTCTCCATTTGTGTGAACGAGTGGGGAATGGACCTCATAGTACCGCTCAGAGCTGGTGAACTGTGAGTGGCCTGAGAACTGTCTCCATCTGCAGCCATTGAGGCGGATGCCTCGTGACCGGTTGTCTTTGATGCTGGTACATCATGATTATGCTTACCCTCGTATGTCGTAATTACTGCCTTCGGATCATGTGATGCCCTCTCGACATGTTTCCTAACAGGGCAACCAGCCGTAGTGCATTTGTAGTAACTCCTGTATTTCAATGACAGAGTTTAAAGAAAAGGTCATAATACTGCAGGTAAAACAAGCTAAAACCTAAGAAGTAACTATATGAGGTTTAAATGAAGTAATGCTCTAAAGGATGGCACACCATAGGCCAGTAGTACGTTATTACAAAATTCCTGGTTTGATTAATAAACAGCCAAAATTACAGAACTCGAGAAAATAACATCAGATGAGGTCATCTACCTTAAGGTAACTCAAATTGTTCAAGCTTAAAGCTTTATCTGGATTATATGTATTCACTGAAAAGATACAACACGACAGTTTTACTGCAAACTAGAGTGAAATGTATCCCATCTTAGCGTGTTTCACTATCATGGTTTCGAAGAATACCTACCTGTCAGCTTGAAAATCATTTAGGCCATTAGAATAAAGAAATTAATTTCGTACTGATTGAAGATAATATATAAAGTTACAACCTCAATGGTATTTATTCTCTCAGCCCTATAAACAATCTTCCGCAGACAACTAGATAAGAAAATTTAACGGAGAAAAGATACACAACTCAAAAAGGAAACATAGGAGGAGACTGCATATAAGGTTTGCATACATAACAGTGTCGCAAAGGTTCGTCACTTTTTGGTTAAATACAATGGCGTAAGATTGAAAAGAAAATTAGATGAAGAAAATAAACCTTACCGAGGATTAGGATTCCCTTTAACTACTTTCTGCCCATACTTACGCCAGCGATAGCCATCATCCAAAATATCAACTTCGCTAATAGTTTGCACAACAACACGTGGCTCACGGTTCATTTTGCCGATTGAAGAAGTATCATTCATTATAAGTTCCATCTTTCTGATTAACAAACCGTGAGTAAGAGGAAGTGAATAATTTGCCTATAACATGTGAACTTCGGAATCTGGTAATGAAGAGGGTACCTGCGTTTTGACTCCGGGTCGCCATCTTCTCCAACATCATCACAATTACTGGATTGGCCACCACCAATTTCAACATCTTTGTCACTGATCAAGGTGGGAGATAACTCAGTATTATTGTTTCGATCAGCATGATGAGATATGTGACTAGGTACAATTTCTGACTCATCTGCAATTTATTTTAGGATTCAGAATGAATAAAAATAAACAATTGTCAAGATGAAATGATATCTGGTCATTCAAATTCCTTACCTTCAACACTCACCAAAGGAAGGAAACTATCAGTTTTTTCTTCATCTTGACTAGTGAAAATTGCACCGACTGCTGAAGCACGAGTAGACTGTGGCTTAGGATGATCATGGTGACCTTTATAGGTGATTCCAGTAATTTTCCCATCATGAGAACGCTCCATCAGCTTCCTCATCTCGCAATTAGGATGAGTGCATTTATAATAGCTTCGAGGGAATTCACTACCTTTAACATGCTTCTGCCCGTACTTTCTCCAATTGAAACCATCTTCTGCAGATTTTTCAAGTATACTCGATGGTGTAGGTTGACTAAAATCTGACTGAAACGTTTGTGTGTCATCATCTGAACCTTTTCTCTGCGGTAACACATCAGAAGCTGTTTCAGGTTGTAGACAATCTCTTGAATTTGAAACTTCAGTAGCTAAAATTGGTGCTGACACCAATAGAGTAGACTCATTTTCGAAGGCAACTTTATTCTGTCCTTGAGATTGACATTGAATCAACAAAGAAGACTCCTGCTCTCCTTGGAGCAAGCCCTACCATCGACAACATTGTAAATTACAAGGGATGAAATTATGATCCCATTTCCTAGGCTAGTTAACATGCGTAAATGAAAGCAAGCCTTTCAGAAGAAAGAACAATCCCAGTGTAAAATGTAAAACTGCACCAGTTTGCAAAAATAATGTGCAGAAAAAAGTCAGCAGAGGCTATAGAAAGTCATAATTCATCTATATCATCCATGCTTAAAAATGCAGCAAACCTTTAGACCCTTTGCAAACTAAGCATAAATATGATGATTCGTCGCTCTTTCTTGAGTTTCCATCCGGTTGTTTGTATGAAAAGTAAGCTCAAGTTGCAATAACAATTAGGATTCTAGCCATCAAATATAGGTTGCAGTGATTTTTGCATGCAGTCTAGAAAAAAAATCCTTAGTTATTACAAGGTGCATTATTGAGGTTCAGATTCAAATAGGAAAACCTAGTTGCTAGAACATCAAAGTAACTGGAAACAATTTGAAACAATAGATTTTCATTATTTAAGCAATCTAGGACGGTTGGTGGTTTAATTTAAGTTGCCACAGATTCCATATTATGTAATTCTGCGATTAATATCTTTATGCAAATAGAGTAATACACTGTCTAGGAACCGAGAGAGTTCCTTGGTTGAAAAGATCCATGTTCAGAACAAGAAAGTAAAAGACCTCGCCTGAATAGGAAATACCAAAGGTCTTAATGAAGACAAGCCTGCCCTATAAGATTCTCCAACATGAGGTCTGAACTCAAAATCTCTAGAATAGGATTTGCTATATGTATTGATATTGGAGGAATCACTTGGAGAAGATAATGTAACTGAACAAACAGTTTTGTCCTCAATGTAGGCCATGTTGACTTTTCCAGTAGTTGGAGAAGGTTCAGCCTGAACCAAAGAATGCAAAAAACAACAATAAAAAACTTTGCCTTTCTTGTTCTACATTTACGCCAAAGAATATAAAGCTGATATTACAAATAAGATAGGATTCAAACACAGAACCAGAAGGTCGACAGGGATGTCAGAACTCAAGCAGTCTATGAATGGATTTAGCAAGGACAATTTTTGCAAAGATGATACCAGTAAGGTTTTACCCAAATGAAAGCACCAGATGTCTAGAACCGATTAGTTCTCTAGAATTCGATACTTGTATACATTCAAAGTTTCAAACACAAAATCAACCAAAGAGCTGTTTGTCATATACATATGGACAATCAAAACTTCATGTAACAGATAGAAAGTTGAATCCAAATGATAGCTAACCAAAACGGAACTCTAGGAATTATATGCACAAAAACATATGTACCTCAGATTTATGTTATTAACGAGGCAAACAAAATCCACAAATACATCATAAGACAACGAGATTGAATACTCTAAGCAGTAAAGATTTATGAAATACCAAAACAATTATTGTCTATATATTTTCCACTAGAACCCTTTGGAGTTGTCCATATACACCGATGATTGTTTCAAATAAGGATGATTCGTGATCATTAAAATTCATTGAACGAAGAACGGACAAGAGCACACAAAAAAAGAGGGGTTCTGGAATCACAAGTCCACCCAAAAAAAAGATCAACGTGGAAGATTTTTTAGAGCAAGATTCCCTAACCAAGTCAACGCCAAACAAGTGTTTTGATATGATCTCATCTAACATGTAACGGCATAAAGGTGAGGAAAGATAATGGAATAAAGAGAGAATAAAGAACAAATACACTTACATGAAGAAGGATAAGACGTAATACTTCCTAAATCTAAACTAACTAAAGGGTTAGGCAATGCACATCGATTCAATACACAAGCAAACGGAAGGCCAAATCTTGGCGTGTGCTCATACTTCAGATATCGTTAAGTTCATTACCACGGTCGATCATAAAATGAAGAACTTTTTAGCCGACGAACACGACAATATTTCACGTACACTTATTCGTTCACCTTGACAAACAAAAAGCGCGCTAAAAATAGAAACAAGTGAGAGTTAGTAAGAAAAGCGACTTCATTTTGCACGCAAGTACTAATCTCAACTCGAAACAAGGAAATGAAACGCAGAAAAATCGATGAGCCAAAAGAGCAAACAAAGCAGCTTGGAGAAATATCGCACCTTCATATTTGTGAGGAGGACAGGGGATTCAAGGAGGGCGGAAGGGCTGAATCCCGGAGGTATCGTGAGGCACGGCACCCGCGTGATTGGGAGCTTAGCCGGAGACATCGACTTGTACTTCGCCCCAGTCGCTCCGGCGAGAAGAGAAACCCCAGGATCCAGCCTACCCTCTTCCCCGGGCGCGCTCCTCCACTTCTCAACCCCGTATCCAGAGCCGCACCACTCCAATCGCCGCTCCGGCGGAGGCGGACGGATCTCGGCTGTTCCCCCATGGAGATCCCTGGACGGTGGCACCGGATTCCCCGCCATTTCTTGATTCAACAGGGACTGGGGCGAGAGGGAGCGAGTGTGAGAAGTAGAACGACGGAGGCCTTGGATACATTATGAAGATTTTAGGAAAAGATAGGGTTAACTTGGGAAATCCGGTACGTGTCAGAAACTTATTAAGTGCGACTTCAGTTAGTGGGTTCATGAATTCCCCGAAATGCCACTGACAGCATCTTGAAATCAACGGCTCTGAGCGCCTCAGGCAAAAGTCTCCAGTTGATGGCGAAGAAAAAGACCGTTCTATCCTCAAGAAGGTCCATTCGTACAATACGTGGCTTTCACGTGACACGGGGTCATAGTGTCAGCCCATGGAACATGGGCTTGGCCCAAACCCAGCCCCAAGCCATAATAGGAGAAACGAAGCCTGTAACCTTTTCAACGTTCGGTCAACGCCACAATCCAAAAAGGATTTTCACCCCAAATTCGAAAGCAGCAACGCGGCATACTCATCACCTTTAGTCGCGTCTAAGACTGGAAATGGGTCTTGTACCCGAAATTTTATCCTAAATCTGAACCAAACCCGCTGCCTGAACCGCTACTTGAACCCGACCCAAACTTGGGTCGGGTATTTAAACGGATACCCAATTAATTAAATTATTAAAATATTTATTATATAAAATATATTTTAAAAATTATATTAAAATAAATATATTTTATAATAATTATTTATTATTATTTTTATATTTTTAATAGTATTAAATATTAATATAATAGTTATTTTATTATTATTTATACTCTAATAAGAAAAATTAATATTTATATTTTTTTTATTAAAGTCGGGTATCGGGTACCGGGTGCCCACGTCCCTAAACCCAAACCTGACACGTTTAGCTAATCGGGTACCCAAACCCGTCATAAAATGGGTCGGGTACCCATCGGGTTCGGGTGAAATTGCCACCCATAGCCGCGTCAATCGTGAACTCTTTGTCGAGCTCCCTGGACGCGGTCGATGATGGCAACTGATAGGTGTAATTTTTATAGGATTTAGAGTCTTATTTTTACCATCATTATAGGCTTAAGTTCTATTTTATGTCAAACTTT
This sequence comes from Costus lasius, assembly GCA_027563935.2. Classification (NCBI taxonomy): domain Eukaryota; kingdom Viridiplantae; phylum Streptophyta; class Magnoliopsida; order Zingiberales; family Costaceae; genus Costus; species Costus lasius. The sequence continues at coordinate 133,061,018 of CM050446.2, read as the reverse complement.
GATATCTTTTCTTGTAAAGTATGGAATCTTCACTCTTTTTCGTTTATTTGTGAAATGCAGTTCATTTCGCTATATTTTCGTGAAGATTTCTAAAGATTTAAAGTTAGGAAAAGATTTGTCACAGTTTAGCGAGGTCACAAGTAAGATTTCAGCATTTTTGGAGTTTTACATGGAGAACACTGCCTGCCCGTGTCAATGAGCACGGCCGTGTTCATTGCGGTTTCAGAACCTGTGTTTTTTGAGGAGAACACGGCCTGGCCATGCTTATTGTCACGGCCGTGTTCGACATGAAATCAAGGTTTGGCCGATCTCGTCACCGCCGTGTGCATGCCCGTGTTTGGGCATTCCAGAATTTTTCGAGCCCGACACGGCCTGGCCGTGTCCAGAAGCACACCCGTGCTTACCTTCCAGCAGTTCAACGAACCAAGCACGGCCTGGTCGTGCTTACTGTCACGCCCGTGCTTATATCTGCATATCGCGACCGTTGCTCGTTTTCTCACCAAATTGGACGCTCCAGATGCCAGAAAATTGGGGAAAACTCCCAAATTCTCTTCCTAACCGCCCAAGGCATCGATTAAGACATAAAAGTGGGAATTTTGGGCGGTAAACAGGTAGAACTCGTGAAGAACGCGACTACGGCGAAAGTTTGGCGATTTTTGCATTCGAGGGCTTGATTCGACCGGATTCTTTGGGGCTTTCGAGAGAGGACTGAAGATTCATCGTCTCCTACCCTTGTTCTGTAATTTCCCTAACTTTTGGTTGTATTTTTTTGGGTTTTCATTGAGTAACTATGTGTTTCTTAGCGTAAAACCATAGTTTGGAACTCGGGCGTAGCCCGTTGAACATATTTCCTCATGTAAAACATTTCTAATGAATCTCAGTGTATTTATTAAGTAATTTGACTTATTTAAATGAGTTGCACTTATTGCGTATGATTGTTGTGCACAGATATTTATATGTGTTAAGTATTACGAGAAGTACCGAGAGGTGAATCGTAACACTCGATCGTTCTCATTTAAACTTGTGACTAGAATTACGAGAGTCGTTCGATGTCACTCGAGGATTCACAGTCTTTCATAGATCCCAATGGGTCTCTTAGGTTAATTTTTCTACGAGAGTAGGAAATTAGCTTATGCTAGACACCAGATTACGCTTCGAGAGAAGGTAATTCGTACCATAGGAAAGATCGCCTTAAGTTATTTACTGTCGGATTGAGCTTCGAGAGAAGGAGATCCGTTTGTTTTAATTTAATTAGATTCAATGTTTTACGTTTAATTAATTCAACGCGGTGAAATTTAGAGTTCCGAACACTTTTTAAACTGTAGTCTTCCCTTAAAGTCGTTGACTTCTTGGTTCGATAATTTAGTTAATTTAGTTTTAGAGCAATTCTTTTATTTTGAGTCTGAACCATCTAGCTTTCAATGACACTAAAGGTCGGTACTTGACACCTGCTCCATGTGGGAACGATATTATTTACTACTTCGATATCCATTCTAATGACCTGGGTAAGCACCTTTCCACCATTACAGAGCGCAGGGAGCTTTGAGAGGAGAGGGTTCCGGCGTTTGGGGAAACGTCGACGAGCGACATGGCGTAGTGTGCGAGATAGAACTTAGAGTGATTGTAATCGGCAATAGGGGTCGCCGATGACGGAGTGGAGTGGGCATCAATGGCCAAGGGGCCGACGACAGGAGAGGAAGATTTTTGTAAATTTCCGAAAGAATAAAGAGCTTCTTCTCCTCTATCCTCCATCCCCTGTTCTTGATCGTGTCTCTATGCTTCTTCTCGTCGTTACCATCTCAGGCGATGATTCCCAACGGCAGGAGGCTGTCCGGATAGCGGCGAGAGTCTGAGGAGAGGCAGGCGGCCATCCCTGCAGGCAAGCCTCTCTTTCGGCGACGACCATCGAACGTAGGCGTGCGTTTGAACAGAGAAGACGAAAACGAAAGGAGCATTGCATTGCGCGAGCACAACGTGACGTGGAGTCAACGGAATGAGCCGGTCAACGCTCGATTCTAAATTCGATTTGGAGGCTGACATAAAGTGTTGGGAAACCCCAGAGATATTTTACAATTTTCAGAGATAGAAATTACATAAAACATTGCACAGCGGAAGTAATATCCCCGAAACGAGCCAGTCCCAAAAACCCAGTGAAGATCGCATGCGAGGGAGTTGACACGATGAGATAGAATATACCTTAAAGCATGATGAGGCTGATGTCGTGATAGGCGCCAAGCATGCGCCCTCTGCAGTCTCACACACACGGATGCCTCGAGTCCTCTTCTTCCACGCCCGGTGCTAGCCTCGGGAAGAAGATCCAAGCCCTAGTATACCTTCTTCACAACTTGCGCCTCCTCCAATGAGTATGCGCCAAGGATGAAGATGAGGAGAAGCCGCCAAGAACAATTCCTTCTAGCGCCAAGAGGAGGAGAAGAATAATTGGTTACGGCTATGGAAGAGAGGAAGAGAACTTGCGCTAAGAGCTCCCAACTTTCGCCCCTCTCTATTGCTCACGCCTCCAAGGATTGTGTAGAATATCAGGAGAGAGGCGCCTATGGCCTCTTTTATAGAGCCATAGGTCGGTTATGCAAGGGGGGCGGCCAGGGTTAGGGTTGGGATTTAGCTTCATGAAGCAAAATCGCCTACTCCTCCCTATTATGCCCTTAGGCACCAATGGGAGGAGATTTATCCCATTATACCCTTTTAGCCCTTTTCTTCTTTATGATAACTTATTAGCAAGCCCAACTTATCAATGGGCCTAGCCCAAGGTCCATTATGCACGTTAACCAAGTTATTGGATCCAATCCAAGTTAACCCAAGGTCAAATGAGGCTAACCATGGTTACATTAGTCAATATGCCAAAAATGGAAGTTGGCTCCAATAAGTTTCTTCCATCTCATCAGGCCCATTGGCGCAGATGAAATCTCACAAATAGATCCGAGTTATCCTATAACTCGATCATAAGACTTCCCGATCAATACGAGAACTCAAGTATCAAGGTGTGTGACCTTGTAGGTTCCTTTGACGCTGGCAGTGCTGACCAAAGGTCACCACAAGCAGTGAGTGGCACCTAGCAGTACATCGCTGCTACACAGGTCATTGGAATGGATATCAACATTGACATCCCCATCATCGCAATCAGGTACAGATGCATTCTAGTCTCTTTGCCATACTGATATCCGATTGGACAAGTGTGTCACCACTTGTTTTCATCCAATCTCATGGTTATGACTAAATCAGGTCTCACCTGAGTATGGCCATACACTTTCAATCATAGAACCATAGAGGAGCTCCATGGATATCAAACTTCCCTTAGGAAGGGACAAATCCTCTGTCTGTCCATTGACCTTCTCATATGGGTCATGACATGCTCAATGACAACCGTTATTACCCCCCAACTACGGCGAGGTGTTAGGTTGTATCAAAGCATATCCCTAACCACATAGAATGGCCAATGACCACAAGTCAAGGGATCAATGCATCTCCTATCACTTGTGAGGATAACTCGTGACACTAAGTCATCGCCTTACAGTAGGTCGTTCCAGTATATCCACCACTAATATACCTATATGTCTGCGTTAGCACCTCGTGCCTAACCAGCCCATATACCAGTCTCACAAGTACCAGAGCTGTCATATATCCACTCAGGTACATCGACTGAGGACTATCATTTGAGCACATATCTAATCTGTCTCTAGGGACATTACCATGTAAGTACACAGTCGCAGATGTAGACAAACATTGATAATGACAATGCCAGAATAATATATAAAATATCAATATCAAGTAGTACAATAATGGACCAAAACTAGGTCCTAGGGCATATACACCAACATAAAGGTGACTTCAGTGAGGCCAAGATTCGAATCGTCGAGCGGCGCAATTTTAATTGTGGTCAAAATTACAGATTGGGGTCAGAATCAGATTTGATCAGAGGTAAATTTTGAATTTAAGGTTTTGATTTCTGATTTGGGGATAAACTTCGGACGACAATTGGGGTTGCCAATTTGGGGGTGATTTCATGCCTGGAAATCTAGGGTTTCACGCGGTCCGAAGGTCCGCCGGACAACCCTAAGGCCGGGGCGTGACAGTTGATATCAAAGCCAGACTGTGGGCCCATACCCACAGGTCAAAGGTACATATTGGCGGGTCAACGTGATGTGGTCAACACGGCTGCTTCACCTGGAAAGGTGAAAGTTGGTCGAAAGTTTCAGAAGATTGCACACATAGCCAGAGGATCGTCAGAGGATGTTTGGCCCCAGCGTGATCAGGGTGGAAAAGCCAAGGTGACGGCCAAACTATCCAAGGAGATGGTGAATCAGGCAGATCGCATAGCTCGTTGGAGCAGGTGCTCGGCCTGACTAGTGATGGGGACAACGCGGTGGTTCCCCAAGTGGAGCATCTTCAGAGGACTGTAGAGCAACATCTGTTGCAAATTGAAGCCCTGCAACAGACTTTGGAGGGTCTGATCGACTTGCCAGATCAGATGGCAAAGATGCGGGAAGAGATGCAGGCAGAGATCATTGTGTTGTGCTTGGCCTTAGCGCAGGCATCATGATCAACAGTGACGGCGGAGTAGGAGGCTCCCAAGCCAAAGATACGAGTTCCTAAGCCAGCCGTTCCGTGGGGGGGGGGGGATCATGATCAACAGTGACGGCGGAGCAGGAGGCTCTCAAGCCAAAGATACGAGTTCCTGAGCCAGCCGTTCCGCTGGGGGGGGGGGGATCATCCAGAGAAGTGGAGAATTTCATATTGGACATGGAGCAGTTGTTCTCCACAAGCCATATTCCTGGGCAAGAATGGGTGCAGGTGTGCATCGCTTATCTCACAGCCGACGTGAAACTTTGGTGGCGGACCAAAGTTAGCTCGATGTCGGGGGCTTCTAGTTGGCCATGGGAAGCCTTCCTTGAGGAACTGCGGCGGCAGTTTCTTCCCGGAAACTCGGCGGATCAGGCTCGTGGCAAAGTGGATCAGCTGAGGCATACTGGGTCGATCTAGGAGTATATCAAGGCATTCTCTGCACTGATGTTAGAGTTACCAGACATGGTGGAGGCAGATAGGAGGTACTTCTTCCTCCGGAATCTTCAACCATAGGCAGAGACGGAGGTCTAGCGATACTCACCACCAGACTGGAGGGCAACTGCGGCGGTAGCTAAGTCCTTGGTGGATAATCAGAATTCCAAATCAGCACCACCAGGGAAATCCAGGTCACCACCAAAGCGCGGCTCCCCGCCGAGAGCTAGAGTTCCAGAAATAGGTAACTCTTTCCCTGGTGAGACAGAGGTTCACCGGGACGATAGGAGCCACAGCGGACTGCTGGAAGGGTTCATGCGGAACCGAAGCCACAGGGTTATTTCTTATGCGGCGGTCCTCACTAGATGAAGGACTACCCTACTAGGCAGAAGATCATGGCGATGGTCCTGCAGGAACCAGTAGAGGAGGCTACAGAGAACATCGAGGAGATGAGGGTCGTTGCAATCCAAGTAGCTCCAAACACTGCCATGGGAGCGCAGCAGTGTCGGATCGGGCACATCAGGGCGATGGTTGCAAAAGATCTGCCCGTAGCAGACATCGAGGGCGATGTCCAAGTTGGACGGGGGAAAATATTCAAGCCCATGGAACTTGGGCCTGGCCCAAACCCAAGCCCAAGCCGTAATTGGAGAAACGGAGCCCGTAACCTTCCCAATGTTCGGTCAACGCCACAATCCAAAGGGGATTTTGACCCCAAATTCGGAAGTAGCGACGCGGCATTTTCATCGCCTTCAGCCGCATCAATCACGAGCTCCCTGTCGAGCTCCCCGGACGCGGTCGACGATAGCGACCAGTGTAAACGAAGCGGAAGGAACAGGCCGCAAGAGGACACGACTACGAGGAGAACACAGAAGCAAGATTCGTAGGCATCTAAGCTTGGCAACGCGAGCGGATCGCGCGGAGGAGGCAGTAGTGCTTCTCTATAAGATCGTCCTACGGATCGAGCAAGCTTCATTGATCGATTGGAGCAGTAAGCACCTTTCCACCATTACAGAGCGCCGGGAGCTTTGAGAGGAGAGGGTTCTGGCGTTTGGGGAAACGCCGATGAGCGATGTGCGTAGTGTGCGAGAGAGAACTTAGAGTGATTTTAATCGGTGACAAGGGTCGTCGGTGAGGGAGGGGAGTGGGCGTCGGCCCCCTGGAAGATTTCTGTAAATTTCTGAGAGAATAAAGAGCTTCTGCTCCTCTATCCTCCATCCCTTGTTCTTGATCGTGTCTTTGTGCTTCTTCTTGTCGTTACCTTCTCCAGCAACAATTCCCGGCGGCAGGAGGCTATCCGGACGGCGGCGAGAGTCTGAGGAGAGGCAGGTGGCCATCCCTGCAGGCATGCCTCTCTTTCGGCGACGACTATCGAACGTAGGCGCGCGTTTGAACGGAGAAGACGAAGACGAAAGGAGCATTGTGTTGCGCAAGCACAGCATGACATGGAGTCAACGGAACAAGCCGGTCAACGCTCAATTCCGAATTTGATTTGGAGGCTGACGTAAAGGTGATGTCAGCGAGGCCGATATTCGAATCGTCGAGCGGCGCAATTTTTACTGTGGTCAAAATTACATTTTCGGGTCAGAATCAGATTTGATTAGAGGTAAATTTTGAATTTAGGGTTTCGATTTCTGATTTTGGGATAAACTTCGAACGACAATTAGGGTTGTCAATTTGGGAGTGATTTCATGCTCAGAAATCTAGAGTTTCACGTGATCTGAAGGTCCGCCGGAGAACCCTAAAGGCCGGGGTGTGACACCAAGTGTGAGACCCTGGGTATACTGGGGTTATACCCCAGCCCATCCCATGGATTCAGTGGGGTTCTGAGGAGGGATGGAGGATCTTGACGGGGAGTTAGGCTGGTGTTGCAGGGAGCCTACTAGAGGAGTTAGGTTACTGACACTGTGTTGAGTATGTTCTTGCAGGTACATCGACACATCTTATCCTTAGGCATGGCCTGGGGGTGCTTTGGAGTGCTGAGGAGTCACTTTGAAGTTTTGGAGCATGATTAACTTAACTATGGTTAGCTTAACCATGGTCAGCTTAACCATGGTCACTGGACATGAACCTGGGTTCGATCGGGGTTCAATTCTGAGTCCTATGGGCTGATCTATGTGGCCTAGGACATGAAGGGAATTAATTGGATTGTTATTTAAGTGGGCACATGTTTAGCATGTGGCAACTTAGAGGCAAGATCCAATAAGGTTTGAATTTGAAGATCCAATAAGAGGATATTGGATTTTCCCTTCATAACCCACTTGGATCCAACACTTGAGCGAATTCACTTGAGCTTGGCGGCTTGGTTCAAAGGGCGGACACCATGAGAGCAAGTTGGTTCGGTTCAAGGCTTGGGCGAGTATGAAAATTGAATTGGCGCCAAGATAGGAAGGAGTTCCTATTTCCTCTCAATCACTTGGTGGAGCTCGGCTTGCCAAAGACTTGGCGAGTAAAGGGGGCTGATCTATAAGAGGGGAGGCTTGGCGACATTGTGGAGGCGAATCTCCAATTGAAGAGGCGAAGTGCTACCCAAATAGAGAGGAGAGGCGATCTTCTACACACGCTCAAGGCTAAGGCGAACTCTTGTTGAGGCGACAAGAGCTTGGGTGATCTTCTTCCTTGAGGCAAGGAAGAACACCTTGGAGGAGGGCGGCATTACTTGGCGAGTTCTTGAGGGAAGGACTCCTTCATCTGGCGGCCTTCTTCCTTTCATCTTCATCACCGGCGATCACCTTTGGGTGGTGGCACCTTGCTATCCACTAGGTGGTCTTGGCGGCTTGTGCTTGGAGGCAAGCACAAAGAGAGGACGACATCAACAACCCACCCTAAGGTCTTCCACCTTAGGGTCCGAACCTCAAGGGCTTCCCCCTTGAGGAGTTTTGAAGATTCGGCCACCTAGAGGAGAGGAGCCGAGAGCTTCATATTGTGCATAGCATTGTTCATAGCTTGTTTGGTATAAACCCTAACCTTGAACATTGTATTGACGTTGTTGATTATAGCATATACATATATTGATTGGTATCTCTACCCAAGGTTGGGAGAGGCCTTCCTCATATCTGAGACTAGTGTGTTCTTGGTGTGGTGTTTTCATCGTTTGGATTACTGAGATTTAGGCTTGGAGTAGGCGCAAGCATTGTGCTTGTCTTGCTCAAAGTCTCGTTGTGTAGTTGTGGATATACCTGTTTAGGGTTTCCGTACAGGCCAGTAGTTAATTGAGTGTTAAGGTTTGAGCATATGTCTAGTGCTCTTTGATCTGCAATAGATCACCTTGCTTGTGTGCGATACTTGCCAGTGAAATCTTGTGAGTTTCAGGGCGCACAAGGTGTGCAAAGTGGTTAGTGGCAGAGGAAGAGCCTAACCCACCACCTTGTTTCAGTATTGCTGCATCAGATATTCGGCCACACTGCTTCAGTCAGCTCAGAGGGTTAGTTGATTAGGTAGAGTTAGGGGAGAGTGCTATTCTGTTGAGAGACGATCTGTAGTGAGCGCGCATTGTATTTACTTTCACGTTTCCGCATAGTATATATTGTTAAGAGTGTTAGCTGACAGTTTACGCAGAGGTTGTGTAAATTGTGCTATCACGCTCTAGTTTTAGGCGCGAAAAATTGGGGCGTGACACTAAGGATGCACTTACAATGCGACAAAATTGTGTTCGGAGTGGAAGAAATTTTGGGGCGAAATGAATTTGAAATTATCACAAGATATTTTAAAATTGATTAAATAAATGGATAAGAGATTTTGATTAAGAATCATGCTTTATGAGTCAAATTTATTCGTTTAAGTATCACAAGTTTATGATCTATTAGTTGAGGCTAAACACCATGTTAAAATCATTTTTTAACTTTATAAATTAAATTTCAAATAAGACAGCTATATGCTCATTTTTTTTCCAATAAATCGTATTGTTCAATTAAGTATCTATCAAATTAATTTATAAAAGAAATCCAAAATAAATATATAATTTTTAATTCAGGATCTAAAATTTATAGTTGCACACGTTTTTTGTTCACAAAACTTTAATGTTATCAACTTATTAGTCTTTTGCTGTTTATAATTTTTAATAAACTCATGGATTTTACAATTATTTTAGTTTAATATTAAAAATTTATCACTTATTAATTTGATTTATAAATTTTACTATTTCTTCTTAGTTTAGCCTCAAAATTTAATATCTTTCAAATAACTTAATAAATTTTCAAAATTTTATTATTTATACCCCCTTTTTTGCGCTTCTTAATCCTTCAAATTAATAGAACTTTGAGACATAAAGTGAAAAAAATAAAACTTTAGAAACCAAAGGGATAAGAAATTATCTACCTGGGGATCAAAACAAGAAAAAATTAACTTAGAAATTAAATTGAAGTGAGAGCAAGAGCCAAGCCCAAATATTAAGGTGTGATAATTAGTATTGATAGAACAAATTAGTTATGACACACTATATGATTTTCGATGAAGAGTTTAAAGGTTACCACTATTAAGTAACCTCACTCAAATAGCTTCTATATGACCTAAGCTACACTAATGCGAAGCTAATTTATTGGTCGTCTTAAAGTAAGAAAAATATTATATTTAAAGATATTTACAATATAGAATAAATTTAAGGGCTTAAATGAAATATTTGAACTTATGCATAGGTACAGACTACAGACAAGATAAAATAAAGTTTAAAGTTTGATGTGTTGTCTGAGACTTTTTTTAAACGAATGGTGCAATTAATTAACAAGACATTCTAATTTATATATAGTACGAGCAATTGCTATAAAATAAAAGCGTAAGTGGTTAACAGCACAATGTAGTGATTGTGCGTGGCCAAGGAGGCCTCCGGGATGATAGCAAAGTCATCAATGAAGATGGCAAACAACGAACCGACGATAGACAAGAATTAATGAACCGGATAGCGTGGCCTTATATTATAGTTGGGTGATCTGACGAGATTTTCATGGTAGTGCAGGTGTTTGCAGCAGACAGAGACAAGAATAAATCATAAAATACATGATCTAGACAAGTATCCAATTAAACCACAATATGAAAGTACAGTCACATGCCATGTCATAAATATCAATATCTTTCGCATTAGAAAACAGGAGAATTTAACATATGTCATGCTGAGATGTGCAACCATGGTAGTTGATCAGACTTCTCTATCCTCAGTCCTTACCATCCAATGGTTTGGTGCCTAAAATTAAATCAGTACACCCATGGATCTCTCAGAAGAGCTAGCAGTAGCCCATGAGATAGAAACAGACAGCAATTACACATAAGAAACTATGAAGTAAAACACAGGGGCTATCTCAAATGAGTTGCTTCAGATTCTGAATCATGGGTGACGTTTTGACAGTCAGTATTGTCCTTGTAGCTTCCACAGCAACATGTCCATCTAAATAGTGCTGTCTACAGACAGGCGTGTAAACATCAGCCCCACCGATGAGCTCAATTTGTACTTCGTTTATCTTCCTCCGGGTAAAGAATGCACGTTTGCCACAAATGTCACAGCGTGCTGTAAGCTTAGTCACTGAATCAGCTAAGGGAACAACATCAAGCACCGAGCCAAATCTCCGTCTGCCATGGTAATTTATGTGCCTTTGTAAGAGGATGAGGATCAAAATAAAGCTTTAGCTGAATGACCACCGTAAAGAACAAAATCAAAGGGGTTTTTTTTATTGCATTACACAAGTTTCTCATCTGGACCATAGGTCCATAATGTTTAAGAGGCAAATGCAATATTACTACTAGTCGTAGGTCACCTTAGGTAGTCACCATCAAGGCCTGCAACAACAACAATCTTCCCATCACGATCTGCACCGTTGGAACAGAAGTCATAAAGATCTTCAAAGAATTGTGCTTCATCAATTCCTATCACATTCAACTACAATGATGCAGGATCAGCAATTGAAACACAATACAGAAGACGAAAAAGGATCTTAAGGAAAAGTTAATACAGATACATAGAACAAGTGCACGAAGATATCAGCTTTGGATCATGATCCAGACAAGATAGGCAAACAGAATTGTGTTTAAACTCTCATTTTAAATAGATAACATAACTAAGTATTAGTTCGAACCATACATTATGTTTGTAAACAAGACGCTGAATTATATTAGAAACTTAGACTTGATGACCATTGAGAAGACAATCAGATATATCATATATGCATCTAGCAGCAACTAGTCCTGTGTAGTGATTCACCAAACGGAGAAACCTCACAGTCACAGGTACCAGAGTTTATGCAAGTCGTCATCAGCTTCGGCAAATCAATTGTCTGTTGAAAAAGGATTTTGCATGAAAAAACTACAATGCAAGTAGAAACAATGATTAAGTGAAAAAAACAGTAATTTCATTTAGGTTAAATTTTCAAACCTAATCTTGACTATGGGAGTCATACAAATCAGTTCTTCATGTTTATATATGCTATATTTAGTGCCTTTTTTTTTTTAAAAAAAAGATCCAACTTCCTAAAAAAACAATTTTCTTAAAAAAAAACAATTATCATATTTCTAAACTTCGAGGCCGGATCAGAGTAATTCTCACAATTGGAGAATATATAACCGTTTCATTTAGAAGAAAGCAAGAAAAGAACGGCGGCCAAATTGGCTGAAAAGAAATCGAAAGCACCAAGTTTGCCTAACTTTTTAGTCTTTCACTTTCTAATAATTAGGGACGATGTATAAATAAACAGCACACGTTTATTTTTTAAAAAAAATGCAAAAAAAAAAAAAAATCCATTTGTTACCCAATTAAATGGCTGACAGTATATGTTTGACAACATAAGTTATCAATGTACCTTATCATAAGCTGCTGCGCCTAATTTTTCTCGAAATGTTGAAAGCTCCGACAAAGCAAAGCAGGCCATTTTCACCCCATCATGGGTGACTACAGACTCCAGTCCGTACCTCGTATCCTTGTCAGATTTAATCATCGCGACAGATCTGCTTCACCCAGAACAAAAAGAACAAGGCTCTTTTCTTAATAAGCGATTGGTTATCGGCAAAGCAAAGAGTTGGGGAGCGTACCTTCCGCAGTCAATCTCGGCCTGCATACGGCGGAGGAGCGCGGTGGTCTTTCCTGCGAACATGGGGCCAAGGATCACGTGGATCTCGCCGGACGATCGCAAAGCCATAGGTCGCTGACAATGGGCTTCGACGGAGGTGCTGTGAGGGAAGGTCGCTAGTAGAGGTGTGTTACTGCGGCTAGGCGGGAGGGGACCGATTCTTACCTGGATCTGGCGATCGGAGAGGATGAGAATTATGATCCGAGGGAAGAATAGGAGAGAGAATGTGGGGAACGAGTGGGGGCAGTGGGGAAATGTTGTGTGGAATATTGATGGAAGCGGACGAGAGATCGCAAGCGAGGGATGGGAATTACCATTTGAAATTTGGGGGAAAATGGAGGGAAGAAGTTTCTTGGAGGGAATTAGGAGGATCAAGATTTGGAAGGATTTCGCGGAAAGGCCAACTGCCGAGCGCGCATATTTTATTAAAAAATGACATGGAATATTAAACAAAAGCGAGAGTAATATGATATTTATATTCTGTTCCTCTGTAAAGGCAATAAAATTAACTTTTTCAACGTCGGATCTCTCGCTCGTGAGCCGCGGCCCATTGCTGCCGTCGTCGTCGCTAGCCCCATCCACCATCGCCTCAAACCCTAGAACGGAATTCATGATGAAGAAAATGAAAAAAAGCAATAAATCTGAATGACTTTTTATCTATATTTAATAATTTATTATTCTTTTCATTCTTTTCCCCCTAAATTTCGTTCTACAGAGCATATTCTTACCCCCGCCTGATCTCTCGCTTGAGAGCCGCGTCGCCTCCGTGAAGATCCACCTCGAATTTCAACGTTGCTTGCTTACTCTCGACCTCGAATTCTTATCAAGCTAAGTGAAAATCCTTCTCTCGAAGCTCGTTCTATATCTTGCCAGTAGCATCTGTCTACACGTGATAGTCATTTTTTTTTTCTTTTCTCAAATTTTTTCTTTATTTTTTTTCTTTATCCTAAAATTGGGAAACCAGAGGGGGAGAACCGGAAAGTGCAACAGTTTTGGGTTAACTAACTGTAGCAGATGTGACCAGTTAACAGTCAGATATAAAAAATATCAGCGCAATATATCGTTTTCTCATCAATTCTGGGGCCTTCCAATAATAAATTGATTGAAGAAACCTGTCATCTCGTCTTGTCGGTCGGCAGGGGGATTTTTTTTTTTTTTTTTTTTCAAATTTTAGATTTCAGGGGTGTAAATTGATAAATTAGTATGAAAGAAGAGGAAATCCCCAACCGCATTATTTCACAGAAACCACCCTAAAAACTAATAATATTCACAGTTTGCACAACAACTCACAGAGAAATAGGTGATTTATTTTTGTACTAATTAATCTTTACTGTCATCGATCACTATTTACCCTCGCCGGCGCCGGCGTAACCCCAGCGTCATGCCGCTGCTCCCGCAGGTAGCCGAGAAGGGTTTCCGCCTGCACAGAAACCAACAGAACCTCTTTGTTAGGGCAGAATTGCGTGGCGAATACATAGCACAGCAGAACAGGAGAGACTACTCCGTACCTTGTGCTTGACACGCGAGGAGCCGGACTGCGAGAGCGCGACGAGAGGCGGGATCGCGCCCTCGCCGACTAGGAGCCCCCGGTTGCGGGAGCTGTCGGCGCAGAGCTGGATCAGCGCGTGCACGGCGAACTCCCTCTCCCTCGTCGGCCCCTCCTCCATCGTCTCCACTAGCACGGCGATCCCCCCGGCCTCCACCATCGCTTCCCTCCCTTGCGGGATCGCCGCCAGGCTTCCCAGCACAACCAGCGCCTTCTCCGTTGTCCCTGCCTGGCGCTCCGCCACCAGCTCCACCAGCGGCGGCACAGCCCCGGCGCTCACTGCCCGCTCCTTGTTCCGCCGAGCAGAGCACAGCCTGTACAGCGTCGTCAGCGCGTCCTTCTTCCCCCGGCTCGTGCCGCCCGCCAGCAGCGCCACCAGCGGTGGGATCGCCCCGCACGCGCCGATCGTTGCCCGGTCCTCCTCGGCCATCGAGAGGCTGAGCAGCGCGCACGCGGCGTTCTGCTTCGCCGTGGCCGTCCCCGTGCGCAGCGCGTACACCAGCGGCTTGATAACCCCGGCTGCCATAATAGGCGCCTTGTTCCCCTGCTCGAGCGATAGGTTCAGAAGCGCCGTCACGGCTATCTCTTGCGTCGCCGGGTCCGTGCTCTTCAGGAGCGGCACGAGCGCCGGGATCGCCCCCGACGCCCCGATCAACGCGCGGATGTCCGACCGCTGCTTCGCTAGGAGCCGTACCCCGGCTGCCGCTGCACGCTTCACCTCCATTAATGGAGACCCTAAACCCTCCACGCACGCTCGCACCGCTGGCTCGACGCTCTCAACCGAAGCGCTCTCGAGGGCCACCAACGACACTTGCCCAATCACCTCGACGTCCTCTGGACAGGACGCAGCGGTGCTCCTGGGCTCCTCAGTGGGGGTGATGGAGGCGAGACGCTGGAGCTCGCCGGAGATGTCAGAATTGAAGCTGGAGTAGTCAGACAAGTTCCGGGACAGCTCGAGGAGCTCGACAGCCGATTTGGCGGAGGAGACCGATTTTGAATCGGAGATGAGGGATGGCCCGACGGCTAGCTCCTGCAGCTGGAAGTCCACGACGGAGTCGGTCAAGTTTTCGGAGAGGACGGCGGAGGGCATGGCCGCAGATGGCTGGTCGTTGCGGAAGAGGTTGGAGCGGATGGTGCGCATGGATCGGCTGAGAGAGCGCTGGATCCTGGACGAATCGGCGAGCGAGACCATGGCAGTGGACGGCTAAGCGCCGAGGAATCAAGCAATTACTGTAGAGGGGCGAGGATCGACTCTGTGTGGTCGACTGTTGTGTCGGTTTCCCCCAACTTTAGCTATATATGGCGGCTGGAAGCGGGAGGCAAGGGCTCGAAAGGGTCAAAGAAGAACGGAGGGTTGGCTGATGGGGCGGTGGCTGCAATAGAGCAGCTGCTTTTACCTTTTACCGTGGCGTTTTTCCGCAATGGTAGTTGACCGCAGCTATCGGGTTGCACCCACGGGAAAAAAATTTTTAGGAAGCCGCAAAAAAAATTAAGAAGCCCTTAACCAACGGTGTCGACTGTCGGGTCAGTGGGCTGGCTAATAAAGCCGTCTACGCAGCGGTAAGCTGCCGAAAAAAATTCCTGGGAGATGTTAAGAAGTGCGACAGTAAATTCAACTTCAAAAATTTATAAATTTTTGAATGGACATATTCAAGATCATCTACCTAATAGGAGCTATTCAACAGTATTAATATTATCTTTGATGAACATTTCCATGATGAGAAAATTAAATTTTTAGGATAGTAGAATTATTGTGCTATTGTAACATACGAAAGATTTTGCGATCGTAAAAATCTATTTTTTTTCATCCTAAAAACGTATATCCACAATAATATTAATATCATTTGATAGCGTGGATATGTCAATCCACGAAAATAGAATTTTGAGAGTGGATTTATGGTCACCTTCTTAATATCTCCGAGTAGAAGTGGCCAACGGACCGGGCCGACAGGGCACGGCATGCCCGGCATTTGACCGGGCCAAGCACGGCACGCGGGCCAGCCCAAGCACGACACGTAGGCCGACCTGCGCACGTCCCGTTATTATTATTATTATATATGTTTTTTTTAAAAAAATTTATTATTATTATTATTTTAATATCTAAATAAAATTTTTAATAAATTTTAAGATTTTTTTAATTTCTTATTTCTTTTTATTTTTTTAATTTTTTTATAATTTATATTTTTTTAAGAAGTTTTTATATTTATAGTATTATTTTTAATATATAAATGATATTGAATTAAGAATTTTTAATTAGCTTAACAATATTAGTATTAAGAGGGTAAGGGTTCAAAACTTTATGGAGTAATTTTGCAGCCGAGCTTACAATGGCCTGTGCGTCCAGTCTAGCCTATTGTGCCGGGCCTGGCACGGCCCGTGGCCCGATTAGTCGTGCTGGGCTTGGCCCTACCAACTGTCGAATATGATATCCATATCGTACAGTACCCCGAAGGTCTCGGGGTCCACTGCACCAATCAACCTCCTTCAGTTCTGTGCTGGGGACTTCTCAAGTCCAGATCTGTTAACCGCGCATCGTCCTAGACGAATCTTCTAGTGCGGCTCAACTCGCACTCAAAATTCCAACTGAATTCCCAGGAAACTCGTCCAACATCGTAACTTGGTCACGCCTAAGTCTCATCATCTTCGAAGCCATCCCATACCACCCTCGTTGAAGACTAACTTAGCTCGCCCCAATTACCATTTTGTCCATGGGTCTCCTCCACTCATACAGGCGTCCCTATATGCCGAGGAACCCCGGACTGTTTGCAAGGAACTTTCCTTGTAGTCCTCCCAAGCTTCCCTCACATAAGACGTCCCTTTATGCGAAGTTGGCTCAGTGGGACCAAGGAGAGGGATCCCTTTTGTTTTAGTTGGACCTCGTCCACTCTCCTTGTTCCCAAATAGCAGTTTTAGAGTCTGCTAACTCGTCCTCATTTTGTGTCCCCCTGGGTAGCAATTTTAAGGTCTGCCAACCTTTCCGTATAAGTCGGGAGTGGCCTGTAACTGCCTCCATGACTTTGTGTCTCCGGAGAGACCCACAATGCAACCTTAGGCTTGCTTCCCCTCGGGATCTGAATTGAGTGGGGATATGTCACCATATCCCAAAGGAAGTTCGCAACTTCCGTGGGGCAATGCACCCCTCCAACCTGTGGGTTAAGGGTCCACTCCCACAACGACAAGAACTCCCTTGGCTAACAGGGCCGGATCCAAGTTCGGGCCCCGCCCGATCCCGTACCCCGACCCGAACAACCGGAGCCCTCAAGTGGACCGTGAACTGAAATGTGGGTCGTCGCACGATGGTCTCTTAGCCGGAATCGGCCGCGATAGATGCTATCGAAGCCACCGTAGCGCGCTTCAGCACCGCAACCTCTGCCTGGGGTGCCTCTAGCTCCTCGGTGAGTCAAGTCACCTGAGCTACGAGACGCTCGTTGGAGATGAGCAGTGTGGAGGCGATCTCCATTGAGATGCGGGGATCCAAAACCCCATCTCTGACTATGCCCTTGAGAGACAATAGTCTGATGTTCGGCGCAGATCCCATCTGCGCACACGCAGTTAGGTGAGACAGAACACAAGTACGACGCTTGTACGAGTTGGAACGTGCAGAAACCTCCCCTCTGATACCAAGCTGTCACGCCCACATTTACAGTAATATTTTTTTAAAAAAAATTATTTCCACGTGAGTCAACGCTTGACTCGAGTCCAACCGCGTCAATGCAGGTATCCAAACGACCGAAACCGCCGGATTGGGCACGACTGGCGGAGTCGATTATGAACTCAACACGGATCGCTGCCGTTCCAACATGGCTCCGGTCAACGTAAACGATTCACCGAAGACCGGTGTCGTCGAATCGAACCGGGTTCACCTGAACCCAGAAGGGACGCACCCGTAACCGACCGGGTCGGACGAGGTCCGTAACATACTTTGAACACACTCACTAGTCCACGGATCAAGCCGGCACCCGGCGATCATAGACAGTTGTCCACACGGCGTCACACGCCAGTAATAAAAGAGCATGGCCGGCTCCTCTCTCGCACGCCGGCGAAGAGGCCGGAGGACGCTTCGCAAGTGACATCGCACAAGGACGACGGGGAGCTCGACGGCCTTGTCCTTCTCGCGCGTAGGCGAGAACAGCCGTAGGCGTAGGCTTGCCTGAAAGTAGCCAACCCAGCCGACATCGGAGAGTTGCGCACGCTCGGAGGCGAACGCGGCTAAGAGAGGAAGCTGGGGAGAGGCTGGTAACAGCCACCCAAGACATGTCCGCCGGGAGGAGTGGCCGCTGCAGACACCGGCGGGAGGGAGATCAGGCGAACGGACAGTGATTGAGGTGGGGGCGCCTACTCCATGTCAGCAACGAAGGCACAGACGAAGCACGACGTCCGCACGGCGAAGGACTGCCGCGAGGTCTCACACTTGACTGTTGAGAAGACTACCATCCACCTGGATGCTTCGCCGAAGAAGGGGGAACACCACCTCGCGCAGGCGGGTGAAGGCCCGCAGACGAAGCGCCGCATGCAAGCGGCGGACTGAACTCCTTGCACGCAGGCGAGCTTCGGCTCCGGAACTTCTCGCACGCAGGCGAGCCGGCCGCCGGAAGGAGGAGGGAGAGAGCTCGCCGGAGGAGTGCGAAACCACGGCCAGAACACGCATGCGACGTAGAGGAGCAGAAAGGAAAGGCGGCGTCGCCGGACCAGAACGCAAGGTTGGGACGAAGACCGAGGACGGTGCCGAACTGGCGAGAACGTACCTCGGCAATCACGCGGCCGCCGGCTCCTTCTAGTCGACGACGAGGTGGCCCGGCCGCGCCTTCCAAGGCGATCTAGCAGTGAAGACTCCAGCGACGGCAGCGAGAACGAAGGCGAAGGCGGCGGCAAGACGAAGAATATTGACGGGGAAGGACAGGGTTCTCCCGGGCACACCGACCACCCACCCCGCACCACCGGGTGCCAGGAGAATAGCCGCAGACGGTGGCGTCCGACGAGGATCCGGGCCACGCAGGCCGGAGGGAAGGGGACGAAGCAGTGATGGATGGCGGAATCGCCGTGCGCGAGTCGGGGGGGGGGGGGGGGACGACCTGCCCTCTCTCTCCTCTATTTCCCTTTTTCCTCCCGTTCGCCCGAGTCAACGCGATGCTCGAGGCGTCACTCCTGCCCACGTTGCACGCCACGTCTCCATCAACTGCCCTACGCACGCAACCGTGCGTAAGTCGCCCGTTGGGCAAATTTTGAGATTCGGATCCGGATTCGGGCGGCGCCCGATCCGACAACCCTTAATTCCAAAGTGTAAATGGGCTGGGCTGGGCTGAATTGGGGCGCGCCCAATTTGCAGTTCGCAGGCCTAACAGCAATCATGGTAAAGAAAATAGAGTGGGGTTTGTGTAATCCAGTTGTTAGCGTGATAGAATAGAAATTGTAGAAAAAGTTTAGTGGTGCCCTTTCCACTTAAAGCATTGTAAAAAGAAAGAGAGAAAAAAATTTATGAAAGACCTTTTGGTTTAAACTGTCAAATTAAATCGGATAAAAACAATGTGTTTGTCATTAATAACAAATAAGATAAAGTAAAATAAATAAAATATTTAAATTAAATCAAGTAAAATAGATTAAAAAACAAAAATAGAAAAAAAATATATTAAATTTTTTTATTCCAACACTATTACAGCTCACACGGCTCGACTTCAAAAGCTCACAGACAAAAGTGATCATCAGAGTAAAGGCACTCTGTGCCATACAGCTAACGCATCCAGTGGACACGTCGATAAAACCATCTTCCACATCTCTCATCAGCCCTCGCGGCCATAGACTGGATGAGCAGGTTTACAAATTACAATCGGAACAAAAAACAAAAAAGCAGCACT
Organism: Costus lasius; assembly: GCA_027563935.2. NCBI lineage: Eukaryota > Viridiplantae > Streptophyta > Magnoliopsida > Zingiberales > Costaceae > Costus > Costus lasius. Next base: position 133,041,561 of record CM050446.2, on the reverse strand, counting down.
AAATAATTGCCTTTTGATCTCCTTGATTTGATTCTTTTTCTCTTCACATCCTTCTTTTTCCCTTTTTGTTTTCCTTGTCTGCAAAATCTCTTGCCCTCGAATCAGATTCACAAAGCAGATAACAACTCATATTGATATCGATCAAGCTAGCAAAGATGTCACAATACCAACGAGTACAATTCACAATTATTGTACATAAAAGCTCGGACTGCTGCAAAAGCTATTATTGTACATACACCGATACACGACCCGCAATTAGTTAAACTAGGGATTTAATTAAGCTGCTTGAAGGAGGTGAGCCGGCGGAAGTTCTCCCATGGCTTCTCCCACACCACGGCCTGGTACTTGGCTGTCGCGCCGCTGCGGGAGTCCACCACGATCACCACGAGGCGGTAGTTGGTGCCGGCCACAACCTGGGTCTCCCCCTTCTCCACCTTCTTCAGGGTGAGAAGGCCGCCGCCGCCGCTCGCGGTCAGCTGCTTGTTAGCCTCGGAGACGGCGAAATCGGCTATCTCGTGGACGTGGGGGTCCTTGAGGTTCTCGATCGGCTGCCAGCCGCCTGGGAGACCGTCGGGAGCAGACTCGCGGCCCGCAGAGGCAGCGGCGAGAGGGGCGGCCGCGCAGGCGATGAGAAGAAGGGTGAGAAGGCGAGGGAAGGGCGTGAAGGATGGCATGGCTGTGAATTGTGATTGCGAATTGCGATGGGAATGAAGGAGCGATAATCAGGTAATTCTCGCAAGGGCATCGAACGACCTGCCGCAGCCCTAAATTTAAAGGGGGAGGATGGATTAAAAATCGGGCAGTGGTGGTGTAGCACGTGGGAGACGGAGACGGAGTGAAAGAAGCAACGGACGACTTGACGTTGATTCCAAGCGGCTTCAAACCGTGTTTGACGCCGCGGGATTTGTGGCCTAGACCGGAGTTTAGAATAGAGCCGTAGAGGTATCGAAGACTCCAAGCTAGGCCGCATCGATCGAACAAAAAAAAGTTATGCTAATTTATAAATTCCCGATAGGTATGTGACTGAGAAAATCTTAATGGTAAGAGAAAAATCTTTCGGCCTAAGCACGGCACGGGGGCACGGGGCACGGGGCACGGGGCACGGGGCACGGGCGAGTGAGATTCAAATTTGTAACATCTGTATTTATAATATAGCTAACTAAAAAAAAACAAACTCAACTTTATTTGCATATTAAAAATAATTTTAATAACATAAAGCATCCAAAAAAAATAGACCATACACCATACTAAGAAATTAAACAATATAGAAAATAGAAAAATACCAAAAAAAGAAAAATCATAAAAATATTAATTTATTAAAATTTTATTTAGCTAATAAGAATAATATACAACTTTAGAAAAATACAGAAAATACAAAAAAATAGAAAAAAATAGGAAAATAGGAAAAATAAAAAAAGGAGGAAAAAATTCCCAAAAAAGGAAAAATTAGGAAATTATTAATTCATTAAAATTTCATTTATATAATAATAATAGTATAAAACTTTGAGAAAATATGGAAAAATTATAAAAATATAAAAAAATTATAAAATGTTAATTTATTAAAATAACAAATCTATAAAAATGAGAAAAATAAAGAAAATGGGGTGATTACTATTTCTCAAGTTTTTGAATAAAATATTATTTATTTTAGATCGGACCCATTATAGGTTGCCTATGTACCTCACTCAAAAGGAGAAATTATGTCTACTTAGTTCTCTTATTATAAGTTTTTTTTATTTATTTTAGACCGTACTCATTCGAGCTACCTATATACTTTCTACAATATTTACATAAGGATTAGGTCTATGTAGTTCTATTTTTACAACTTTTATTCATAATTACTTTCGCTTGTACTTTCAAAATTTTGTTGATCATTATCTAGCAAAATTTAATGACCACCTTTGTCTTAAAGCTGATTTTCATATCTAAATAATCTTTAAAACAAATGCACATTTTGACACTTTTATACTTTTATACTATGACCATCATCTAGCAAAGTTTCAATAACTTAAAATGATTATCTTAACACGTGATTGAAGTGCACTTAATAAGAAATGAGTTTCAATAACTTAAATTTAAACATAATTAAGAAAGACATACAGGAAACAAAAATTATATTATAAAAGTTAATACTTATCTGATCTTAACCATGTGATTAAAATGAGAGCTTTGAATTCTTAATGACCTGAATATTTTAAGGCTTAAGTTTGATTCAATTAAGAAATAATTAAAACTCAAGACTTAAGAGATTAGAATATTAAGAGAAAATGAGAAATGTATATAAAATTAGTTGGAATTATGTGAAGAAATAAAGAGGGTTAGGGGGTAATTCTTAGGGATGAAGTGAGTGTAAATTTATAAATTTATTATCTATTTTATATTATCAAAAGAGAATTGAAATAATAATTTTATAATTAAAAAATAATTATACTCTTAAATTTAATTTCTTATGATATTATATAAGAGTATTGAGGTAAAATAACATATCTAGAATTCAAATTTCAGCACTCAAATTCAAATTTTTTTAAGAAATAGTTGGAAACAAGCTGTCCATGCCTAGCCCACCTGCCATGCCTATTCGACCTGCATACGTGCTTGGCCCACCCCTAAGCTTTTCTTAGAACAGGAGAAAATTTCTTCGGCAGCATATGCTGTTTGGGAAACTTAAGCTTCCTATAAAAAAGTTTTTAAAATTTTTTTTTTTGTTAGAAATGATCTATACAACCTAAGCTATCCAATGGTACTAATATTGGGGTATTTTAGATTATGTATACTCCTTAAATACCTTAAATAAAATCACATAAAAGTCAAAAATACTTTATGTGATTTTGTTTAGAGTATTTAATGAGTATACATGATCTAAAATACTCTAATATTGATACCATTGGATAGCTTAGGTTGTATAGATCATTTCTGAAAAAAAAATTAAAAATAAAAACTTTTTTATAGGAAACTTAAGCATGACAGCATAAGAAATTCTCTCCTTAGAACAGAATGCATGCCTAAAGGCCTTAGCCCAACATGGTCTAAGCTTGCTTGTCCAATTGGCTAACTTTAGTGACAACCATATGCCTATAGAAGATAATTATACTTGTTTCAACCCCTCTTACAAGTAAGGTCTAAATGATCTTAGTGAACTTAGAATGTTGACAATTGGGATGTCCTTTACGGGAATCAAATTTGCGTGTAGTAATAAGGGAAGAGACTCCACAAAAAAGACTTTGTACAATAAAATACGGATGATTTTTTTTTTAAAAAGCAAAAATTCTATTCCCCAAAAGAACCACTATTGGAGTCCAAAATCGAAAATAAATTGAACAAGAAGAGCAACCAATGAACAATATCGATCTCCAACATGTAGGGGGGGACAAACGCATGGGCATAAGGTGAAGATTGAGGTAGGGAGACATCTCATCTCCAAACATGTGAGAGTTGAAGCGCTCGTGAATCCCAAAAATGCTTGGGAGGTGGAATCTTAAAAGCTTTTCATTAATTGTTGCTCCAATACATTTAATCCTCCTCTCTACTCAACACTTGTGCATGTAAATTACATATATGCACAATCAAATTCAGGAATGTTCTCCATCCATCCATCACATGCCAATGCCAAATTGCCATGGAGGAGGAATGAATTGGGTTGTTAATCAGATCAAACATGTACTAATGTTGAATCACTCCCAAGTTTTATAATGAAAGACTTCTCTGTCTTGACCAGAAGCCGATCCATAGAATCCCTCCCTAAAACCCAATTCCCACCGTGAGGACATTTAAACCAAACCATTCATGAGTATATACATCCCGCGCGCCTCACTTCACTCCTCCATGCCATGGACAACCTCCGCAAAGCCCCCCTCCGGCCGTGGAAGAAGGGGCCCGCCCGTGGCAAGGGGGGCCCCCAGAACGCCTCCTGCGAGTACCGCGGCGTCCGCCAGCGCACCTGGGGCAAGTGGGTCGCCGAGATCCGCGAGCCCAAGAAGCGCACCCGCCTCTGGCTCGGCTCCTTCGCCACTGCCGAGGAGGCCGCCCTCGCCTACGACGAGGCCGCCCGCCGCCTCTACGGCCCCGACGCCTACCTCAACCTCCCCCACCTCCGCGCCAACGTCGTCGGTGTCGGTGCCGCCTCTTCCCTCATCGCGAAACCTTCCCACCACCGATTCAAGTGGTTCCCGGCCTCCAAGACCTGCGCCTCCGCGTCGTCCTCCTCCTCCGTCGTCCCCTCCTGCGGCCTCCTCAACCTCAGCGCCCAGCACAACGTCCACGTCATCCATCAGCGCCTTCAAGAACTTAAGTACTCCAAGCCCTCATCATCTTCCCCTCCCTCCCACCCTTCTCGCCCGAGCTCTTTCCGAAATTCGGAACCCCAGCCGTCGGCGCCGATGGAGCAGCCGCTGGTGGACCCTGCGCCGAGTGCGGTGCCGGAGAAACCTCAGATTGATCTGAAGGAGTTCCTGCAGCAGCTAGGAGTGCTCAAGCCGGCGTCGGAGAGCGAGACGGGATTGGAGCAGCCAGAACCGACGGTGACACCGGCGGCGGAGGAGGAGGCCGATAGGGGTGACGGAATAGCGTCGGAACAAGCGTTCGGCTTGCACCAGAGCGACTTCAACTGGGACACGTTGATGGAGATGCAAGCATTGGAAGGACACCCAGTAGTCGTGGAAGACGGCGGACCGCAGCTCGATGACGTGCAGGAGGAGTTGGGTTTGCCGATCTCCATTTGGGACCTCTGAAGCTCCCCTTATGCATGCACCAAATAGATGCATGAGATGATCTCTCGCTCTCGCTCTCGTATTGCCATGGAGTCAGAACTATATAAATCAAATTACGCTGTAGCTAGCAAGTTTACTAAACATGTTCAGTTTATCTTCAATCATAAAAATGACATTAACAAATATTTACACAAATATTTATAGTTATTCAAATGAATATTTTTATTTAATATCAATTATCCACGATATTTTGAACATAGGATATTTTGAACATAGGCCTTATTATCATCGATGAACATAGGCCTCTTTCATAAAAATCCATAGTGGATAACATATATAGTGATAAAAATTATCGTATTGAGTACATATTTGATAAGATGATAGTGGATTAAAATCATCAATGCATAATTCTGAACTCATTTTTTTTGGATGAGACATAATATCTATTTTGTAATACTTTAAATGTTATAAAGTGTGTATTTTTTAGTTTTCATAACAGAGAAAGCCATTGCAATTTAGGAATTAACAACATAATATAAGACATTATAAGATATTGGATTGATTTTACTAGATTGACTTACCATTAGCTTTTATCATGAATTATCATATATAGGGTATGTCTAGTTCGTCGTACTTACTATAAAAATATCACATAGTTAATCTTATAAGCATCACTTTTTATGCCATAAAGTAAGTTTTTCAGTTAATGTCACTTCAAACTTTTCAACTTTCACTAAAATACACGGTTTTATCTATATTTTTGAAAGCAAACAAAACTCTATTGCGTCAAATTTAGCAACTCATGTTGAATAATACAACGATGCTCAATAGTGTTGTGAACATCAAGATATCTAAAATACATACCAACATTATTCATCATTATTGTTATGGTATTGATTAGTATAATTTGGGGGATTATCACGATATTAAATATCATTACAAAAGATACACGTAAAGACCTTCTAAAAGAAGATGGAGTATTTAGTCATTAACTAGAGCAATATTTTGAAAATCTATTTATATACAGATGAAATGTGATAATATTTCTATCCCACTTACGGAAGAGACATATGCTCTGTTTGGCCCAGCTAGAACTTTTAATTTTTTCTGGTTCAAAAAGTTCTGGTCCAAAAAGTTCTGTTGGAAAAAGTTTAAAACTATTTCGATACACAACTTTTGAAATAATGCACATTAGTGAGATTTTATAATTTCTTACGGAACTTTGATCATAATTTGAGTGATCACTAAAAATAGTAAAATTAAACAACTTTATTTGATTGTACTAATATTAAAATTGATTTTACTAAAAATTAAACAATTTGAGTGATTACTGAACTTTACGCTTCACTCTCTCGCCCTTCTTCGATCTCTACAACTTTCCGCTTCATCCGCCGGCGAGACGAGGGCAGATCTCTGATGGAGAGGAAGCCACAGGATGGAGAGGAAGCCATCCAAATTCATTCCTAGATGGAGAGGAAGCCACTTGGCTGGGTGTGCTCGATTGAAAGGAAATCTTCACCGACGGCTTCGTAGATGGGAGGCGGACTGGGAGGAGAGCAGACGCTGGTTGGTCGCCAACGGGAGGCGGACTGGGAGGAGAGCAGACGCTGGTTGGTCGCCAACGGGAGGCGGACTGGGAGGAGAGCAAACGCTAGGTAGAGGCGGACGGAGGAGAATGAAGAGAGGCAAGCGAAGAGAAGCCAGCGACGGCGGAATGCTTCTCCTCTTCAGTGGCGACGACGACGGAGGACTGGGGAGGAGATTGGACGTTGGCTGGCCGACGACGCGAGGCAAACTGGGGAGGCAGATGCTGGCCGGTTGGCGATGCTGAGGGCGAGACGACGGCTGAAGAGGGGCGAGCGAATAGAAGCGGAGGACGGGTCTCGAGAAGCTGCCTCAGACTCGCTTCTCAACAACAGTGAAACTTTTACTTTGGGAACCGAGAAGCTGAAGACCAAATGGTCCAACTTCTCCGAAATAGTGAAAATCCACCTGCAACCCTTAAAAGCTAGCTTTCTAGCTGGGCCATAATTTTATCTCTATCACACAAAATATGTTTGAGAGAATACACAAATTTTAAACTATTCAATTCTTTGTCTAGATCTTTCCTTAATATCTTTTACTAAAACGTTCCCCCCCAAACTTAACATTTTTTTATGTAAAAAGAAGCATGTTGTATTAGTATAGGATGTTTTCTTTTAAAATATTATACAGTTTAATGAAAAAATTGTAAGAAATATAATAACTCCTTAAAATTTGCTAAGATATTCGGAAGAATTATAGGCATATAACCAAATTCCCGTCCCAAACACCCCCGACATGTGTCTATGATGCTAGCAGACAACCAATTTACGTACTTTTCTGCAAATGCTTGGTTACTTCAGTGCACGTACTTTGGCCATGAATTGGGAGCAATCAAATCTAATTTGTGGTATAAAATACCGCCTTTCTCCATCCTTCCAATACTGGACCATGTTCTTGATGCTTATCCAACAAATTATTTCTGTAAGTTATCTTGATGTCGTTAAAAGTAACAAGAGAATAATCTCTGAGGCGATCGTCCATAACTTTTGAAGTGATTGCTACGCCCACTTGGGTGCACATGACTAAAGTGCTACTGAAGCATTTGAGCAAAGTAGAAAATAAAGGCGGATACAACATGAATCAAATGTTACCAACTAGCACGCGAGAATATAAGAAAAAAATAAAAGGAGGGGGGGATCACATTCCAGACGAGCTTAACAGAATCACAACGGATATAGAAGATCAACACTGAATTTGAAGCTATAAAACGATGGGGTAAACAACAATAGCAAGTAAAAGATAGCATCCAAGTATGTCAAACTTACTTGATGATCAATCAATGGAAAGGCATCACTATAAAGGTTTGGTAATGGTTTTTTTTTTTCCTACTGGAACAATAATTAGTTACAGAACAATTGAAGGTAAGTGAACGAATCCTCAACCAGCGCAGATATATATTACCAAGTTTTTTCTGATAAATAAATGGAAATCCTCAAACAATCTAGATGTTCATCCACAGCACAAATTACAGATTATAAATCAAAGGAAATTGACTTCCCCTGCACACCATCATCTTCATAAATGCAAAATTCTTGCAGAGGGTTTGAAGAAAGCTTACAAAAAATGTATGCATGGTAAAATCAAGCTTCATAAAGAAATTAGAATATTTTTCGAGAAACGAAGTGAAGATATTAGAATTTGAAGTTATGAACAAAGCACTATTTTGTTTATGAACTTATATCGTACCATAATCTTGAGTTTTTGAACTCTCATTGTCACACACCTTAATTTTTAGACGAAGAAAAAAAAAATCCAAGTAATGTGATCAAATGGACTCGGCAACCCATCAGTCTCCAACTCAACGTCGCTTCCAACACAATAAAAGATAGTAACAACAGGACATGCAGCCTCAAACATTGCACCAATTCCATAGTCAAAACTAAAAGTGTTGAATACACAACATAGAGGCACACCAAAGCACCAAAAATTCTTAATCACTCAACTATAGGATCAATCATACACAATGATTATACCTACTCACACAAATAGTCAGACGTTCCTCTCATAAACAATGTACCAAACTGTGTTGCAAAGCATAATAACCTCTATCAATTGCATGATCACCACTTGTAATGTAAATGGGCAACTATTACTCGAGATTGTGTTGAAGAAGTTGGACGAGGCTCCAATTTAGTTACACACGTTTGGACATGTTAACCACCATAGGTAGTTCCAAATCTAGTCTGAAAATATTTACAACTGCATGTCTTCTCTACAAACCTCCGCAACTGCGACTATCCTTGCTTAGCTCCTAGGACTATTCAATCAAATGTATTTGCCCCCGTGCTTAATGTTCCTAAGTTATTGTTATCTGCCTGCTCCTTCCAAATGTCAACCTACACTTTGCTCGGTATGCAAGGCACTTGGTCACTTTGAAAGTCAACCTTCTAACCTATCACTTAGATTCGAATGTCATTTTCTCATCAATTGGCTCAAATCAATTGGGCAAAGTGACATACTTTCTATGTCATCAGACTGGACCACTTGAAGACCAATCATGATAACCTTCTTTATATCATTTAGCAAAGTTCATTATGCCACAAACATGAGTTGCCCTGTGACCAAACTGTTGTAATCTACACCCTCCAAATTATTCCTTGAGTTTGATTTGCGCACATGATCAAATTTAAAGATCTTGTCACTTGATGTTGACTCATTGCAACACGAGGCTAGAGGTCTCAAACATAGCTAATATTACATTTTGTTTCATGTACTTATTCTCCTCAAACTTTAAAAAATTCTTACCAAAGATATCATAATGCGCGTGTTCTAGATCAAATAATCTAAATACACTCCAATGTAACTGAGAGCTGAATAAGCGTGCACCGCTATTTGTGTATAGCATGGATGTAAAGAAAAGTTCAGGATGTGCTTGATAGGCTATTTCATTTTATTGTTCTTATGTTTAAGAAAAAGATAAAATTATTTTTAATCTTCAGTTTTCAGTTTTATAAAAATCCCATAATTATTACAAATGAGTGAAATATTTAACATTATGAGTATTCCATCACGTTTTTAAGTTCCATTTCTTGTTTACAAATTTTACTAGTGCATTGAGTTTTTGTCCAAAAGTACTACTTTTCATTTTCAATTTTCATTCAGTGTGTGGATTTAACGTTATGTGCTGTATTTACTTGTGTAAGTTCACAGGAACTAGAGAAAGCCTTTTCCCTTGGTTACTTGTGTAAGTTCGCAGGAACTAGAGTAAGCCTTTTCCCTTGGGCAACTACTAATTCTGCTCATCTGAGCTGTAAGACGCAACTAACACAGAAAAGATTTGATCTGGTATTTAATTGATTCTGAAAATAAAAGAATCAAACTCGTCCAGATCCTATGAGTATTAGTGAGAAAAATTTCTGCTTTTGTTAAATATTTTGTTATTTTGAAATCCACATATCCACAGGCACTGCTTCCAGATAAATCCGAAACCGAGGTAAACATGCATCCTTTAGTTACTTCTCAACTTTAGATTAAGTCTATGTTCTGTTGAAAGGAATTTCCGGTAGAAAGGATGAAGAGTAATCTAGATGAAAAGTCATTTAAATTCATGGTACTTTTCATCATTTCCACCCTGAATTCCTCCAACAGAACATAGCGTTTGACAAGGTACGGCATGTTTATTGTCACCATTATTACAGATTCCTCAATGTACAACTTCTTACAAAGTATTTACAGATTAAGTAAACCTTAGCATCGAAAAAAAGGATTCCAACAACATTCAAAGTCCCCCGAATTAAAATTATCCATAAATCGGTATCATATTTGCACCTTCATCTTTGATCTCCAAAGTAAAAACTAAATAGAACACAAAATAATCGCAGAAATACGAATCTTATTCACAAAAATTCATTGTTAGATACATCAAGCCCTAAATTTATTCATCGTTTGGACAAAATAAGAGAGAACTTTCAGCAAAACAAATACCCCTGTGCAAACTATTTGCTTATGAGAAGCGATCCGTCCTCAAGGTAAAGATGAGCAAGTAAAAAAAAACTATATTTATATGCTATGCGAGGGATCAACTACCTCATAACTCGAGCAGCGACGGCGAGAATGCGACGGATCCCGAGGCGGAGTCGCGGGTAAGCTCGCAGCGAGTACTGGGCAATCTCCCTGATGAATGCCTCCAGCGCCTCGAGGAACGGGTTAAGGCTCCGGATCGGGGGCACGTAGAGCGTGAGCGGCGCCGCCGAGAACGCCACCGCGAACAGCAGCTGCAGCATCTAAATCTGGGCGACCGTGCACAACCTTCTTGCGCCCTTGAGTTATCCTCTATGTATCATTACGATTGGCGACGGCCAAAGACGAAGATCGAAGGGCAGAGTATAAGGGAAGAAGGAGAAGCTGGAGGAAAGTTACGGAGAGCTTTCGAGGAAAGTTATGGAGAGCTTTCGAAGGGTTGTCGGTGCGAACGGGCGACGATGACGTACGAAATAAGCAAGAAATATACCGGACTGTCGTGGTGTGGGCCGGTTCGGTCGCGGGGCATCTAATTTTGGGTTTGACCGTTAGATCAACCCAACTACCCAACTCCATTATGTGGATCGGGCCCACACGTATTTTCCGCGTCACAATGTCACATGAATATGTTAAGCCGACATGCGAGGCGAGTACACATTTTTGGTTAAATTAGAGCGGGGCCTTTTTGAAATAATATTTTTTTATAAAAAAATAGTGATAGAATGTTTTTAACAAAATATTTAATAACTTGTACCATCTTTATTTAAAAAAAAATATGAGGGAGATCTCCCTTTAAATAATCTATATAATTTTGTAATTAATTTGTGTCTTGAGGTTAATATTATGCAAATAAAAAATATTAAGTTTAAAATATTTAACTAAATTCATATACAAAAAAATGCAGCACCACTCTCCCTCTTCTATCAACTCCCAGAAAAGCGCTGCGAAGTACGTTTGAATGTAAGAAGTCCTCAGTGATTTCTTCTTCAAGACTCATATTAAGCCCGGGAGCATTGGGCGACAGATTCGATCGAGACGGCGACACGCACACGAGCGATGGCATGAGGGGCTTGTTAAAATATTTTGAATATTGATAAATACATATCTATACAATAGATATATAACAACATAGATAATAAAATAATTAAGACATACTTAATTATGTCATTTATCTTGTTCTATTTTAATATTCACTATCGGGTTGGAAATCTTCCTCTACTCTCCCCTTAATTCTCCTCTTAAATAAAATTAAAAATAAAATCTTTATAAAGTTAGCATTCTCATACGCACGTATCTCTCATATTGGTGGCTTTCCTCTCTTCCCTTTTTCTTTCTTCTCCCTATTTTTAAATCTTGGTTTTCTTGGATTTTGCTACTTATTGTTGAAAGAATGTTCGATCAACTTCTTCACGGTTGTGCCTGCAGGAGAGGAGTACTCGATTGTATCCTGGGTGTTCAGTCGGAATTTAACTCGCACGAGAGATCGGGTTTTCACCAAACCGCAACGCGCCTCCGGGTTCTATGTTTCTAAACTCTCTTTTAAATTTAATTTATAAGTTTATTGTCCTATAGTGTATGATATTTATTTTCCCTTTAAATAAAGGTCTAATAAAGGTCTATATGAATTTTTAGACCAACAATTTGTGAAAATTATCAGACTAATATATTTCTTGTTCTTTTTAACGATTTGTTCTCTAAAAAAATTAAAGGAAATAATTCTAATGCCTAGCGAAAGAAGCCGAGGCTGTGAGTGAAAAAATAAACAGAGAAGCTAAATGTTAATATAGATAAAAAAAAATTGATTTCCTATCTGTTTGTTTACTGTGTTAATTTAGCCACCGAATGAAAAAAAACATTAATTTGCATAGTTTATTACCAAATGATTAATGTTTTATTCATTACTAATTATGATATTTTCTTTTATGTTTTAATCGAATTGTAAACATCTTTCATCTTTTAGTTTATTCCTATTGTGTAAACATACTGTTTTTAATAATAATAAAAATAAAAACTTTTGCTATCATCTTAAGTATGCCGGCTTAAAAAAATTATATTAAGTATGTTGTCATTTTGCTGACATTGCAATATGATTTTAATTGTCTTAATTGACTTGTTAAATATGTGTGGCATTGTCTTATTTGCCCCATATTTATATCTATTTATCTTAATCTACTAATTGCCAAAATTATAAAATTTCAATTCTAATTAATTACTATGTTTTGATTTCTAAAACATTAGCAGTTTAATTTGATCAAAAGTTACTATAGTATTAATTAATTTACCATTTATAATGGTTTGTAATAATTGATTTGAGTGATTTGCTTTTGCTATAATATTGCAATTTTATGATTCCTTTCCAATGTCTCTTCCAACTAAAACGTTATGTTTGTCTTTTAATAATGCTGTTATATTTTATCATAAATAATTAGACTAGACAAATACTAAATTTGTACTATAGTTGTTAGCGGGGTTTCAAACATGCTGTATGTTAGGCCCAAGGAATTTTGGGCCGGACTGAGCGCACTAAACAAACTTGGGCTGGGTCCAACTCCGTCGGAGTACTTTTAGATCGGGACGTGACACTGTATATCATATTTGTTGGTAAATTTATTGAGGCACATATATAAAATATTAAATAGTTTTTAATGTAGGTGTTTTGTGCATTTCTAAACTGTTTCAATATATTTTATCTTATATCCGATGATAATTGCCTTGTTGATGTTACGACTAGAGGATGTAGAATTTCGTACACATTTTCTATAGAGAAATTCTTTTAAACTTGTATTGTTCAAATATTTTATCGAATTTTACTAAGTTTCTAAAAATTTGTCCTTCTTCTGTTTCTCAATAATTTCATGGACTCTGAATAGACACTTTTGTATATTTTTTTAAAGAAAAAAATTGTCATAATTATCTACTCATGCAGACATTTTATTGGCTTAATTTTTGGTCATGATATGATTATTCTACATGACTGATGTGGATTTTGGCTTGTCAAAATTGATTCAAAGTAATATTTTTAATCAAAATTGGCCGGCTAAAAATTTCCGGGTAAACAAATATTGAATAACTTAATGACATGATTATGTATATAATGAACATCATTTCAATAATGTACTAATTTAATTATGTTAAAAAAAATTAAAATACTGGGTTTTAAACTCTTCTATTGTGCATATGATATACTTAATAATTTTTAACAACATAACTTGTTCAATTACATTTGCTTTTACCTTTTCATAATTAAAACAATAATATAATTGTGCGCTAATTGATTTAACTGTTTACAAGATTGTTTTTGTTGTGATTTTAATACATGTAATAATGTTTCTGTTTTAATACATGTCATAACTGAAAAGTAATTGTTTTATGTTTCATTATTATTTTAAAAGTATATATATTGATTTGCATGAGTAGATCCTTAAAAGTTTGTTTTAATACTTGATGAACATATTGGATAAATGAGCATGATGTAGAACTTAAATTTTTTATATTCATTATGCAAATTATGAACATAATATAAAATATATGACATGTTATAGATGTCATTCATAATGTTCATAATAACATAATTATTTTATTGGACACAAAAATATTAAATACTTAAAGTACATATTTTCATGATATAATGGACATTGTGAAGATCATGTACATATTATACAGGAAAATTAAATTTTGTATAATATTATATATATAAAAAAAATATAATGCATTTAATAAATATAATATGCATAATGAACCTGATGTGCATAATAAAGATAATGAATGTCACGCCCACCCAATTCAGCCCCATCCACGTCACCCGTTCACCTCCGTATGTGTGCCGACACCCGAAAATCAGAAATTGAAATCTGATTTCGATTTCGAATCTTCACGCGCGTCGATTTGGTTGACTCAAGTCAACACCTCCTCCCTGGAAACGAACGCCAGTCGAGGCGTCATCTTCGTGCGGACGCCGCCTGCGTCCGGAGATTGCCGACGGCGTTCGTTCGCCGGAGGCGAAGGTAGACGGGCTGAGGACGTGCGGCAGGCTCGGACCCCTCGTCCGAGCCTCAGCCTTCATCGCCGGACCGCCGGAAGCTGTCATCGAGGAGATGGTGAAGGAAGACAGAATCGCCGGAAAACCCAGAAAAGCTCCCGCCGGAGCCGGAGAAGAGAACACAAGAAGGTTAAGGGAAATTTACGTTGATTGGCCAGATCAACCTACATAAACCCTTACACGCTCGCTCAAGCCTCCCTCACGTCGACGACACCTCACCGTCGACTACAATCCTCTCAAGCTCGCTGCCATCGTCGGGGGAGGCGGAGGAGCACGCCGCCAGCTCCGGTCCCGCCTCCCCCTTCCTTCTTCCTTCTAGACGAAGCTAGAAGGGAACCTTCTGCTCGCACCTCTCGGAACAGGGGAAGTCGCTCCCCGTTCCTCTCTCCGTCTCCTCGCTGCCCGGCGTCTTAAAGGAAAGGGCGCCTCCCTCTTTGGAAAGTCCAGCCGGTGCCAGCCATCTTTCCCTTTCCGCCTGCTAGCCGCAATTTCCGTCAGATCCGCGCGCGTCATCCGCAACCCGTCCGCTCGCCGATCCTGCCAGAGAAGGGGGCGAGGAAGTCGCCGTCGACCTCGCTGCTTCCGCCGTCAGGAATGGAGCCGGAGATGGCGCCGTTGATCCGCCGCAGATCGCGCCCAGGGACGAAGCCCTCCGCTCCGTCTGCTTCGCTCGCCCAGCGCACCTCGCTGGGTTGGGCTTTGGCAGTGGACTTGGGCCGTCGCCCAGTCCGGTCCTCTGGCCCGGCCTATACAGATTTGATCCTCACAATGAACATGATGATTATCATAATAATGGTTCTCATAAAATGATAATGTCATTTATAAATTAGGCTAATGATCCTAATTGTAGGGGCTGGCCTAATTTATAATATAACTTATATTGTATCAGTTTTGATCATCTGATTCAACATAATTTGACCTAGAACGAGCTTGTAATCTAAATTTTTAAAATAATTTTTATAGATATTATGCAAATTTTTAAACATAATGCAAATGTCATATAATATACATGCCTTTTTTTTTATAATGAGACTCATGATTTTATTACTCCTAAGAATGTTCATAATGAATTAAATATATGTGATAATTATGACTGAAATAATTCTCATGAAGGAAAATTATATATATTGGTTTCACTCTATAATACGAGTAACCAAAAACCTAATCAAATAATTAGGCCCAAGTGCTGCTTTTAAAAAAAAATCCTTTCTTTATCTAAATTTAAGAATAAAATATTTGAACTATAAGTAAAGGATTCAAAGTTAAATAAAATAAATAAATTTATAAAGCAGCAATAGATTTATTAAAAAAAAAGAGAGTAGCCATATTAAAATTAGACATAAGTCTATAAATGATTTGACTCATAAAAAGTTGCAGCTCTTTCTTTTATAAAGACTGATCACAACATAGCTATTGGCTTGACCAAAGCTTGCCCAAGATTATAATCTTGGAAGTATCGATAGGAATGAGATTAGTCTGAAAATAGGCTTTTCAACGGTGGGAACCCAACCTCTGTGATAGGAGATCCCTTGAAGGAAGTTCAATGTGGTAATAACAAGCTGATTGATTGGCCGGGAAGCACTTTGAAAAATAAAAATTAAAAAACACTACAGTGTATAAAAATATTTATGTGACAGAGTTATACTCTGCACTCCCATTCCTGAAGATACATTTTTGTGCTTCTTATTGTAGAGATAAGGAAAACTTCCCGAAGTGGTTAATTACCATGAGATGAGCCTCTACACTCATCCCTTGTAGGCAACTTCCTACATGAGAGAGTCCGTATACGGCCGCGGCTGAGGATATGAACAATCCTTAGAAGCTCTCATGAAGATACACGCACACGACCAAAAATGCGCAACCCCGCGATCGGACAAACCCTGTATTGTGTGTGGATTTGTTGAAGTCTGGGTCAAAGGAAAGTAGTTCAAGACTAGTTCACTATCTTTCCTTCAGATGGAAACATTTTCACAAAGTAAAGGTTATGCCTTTAAATGCACTTTACTGACCGTATGATATAAGCATGAGCAGGAATTTAAATTCATTTAATCATTTTATTAAGTTTAATTATATTTAGATTTTATTTTAATTTTGTGGGAGATTGTTAGAATAAAATTAAAAATAAAATCTCTATAACGTTAGTATTTATTGCTAAAGTTACTAGTTAGTTAATGTTAGCATTAACTTGCTAACATTTGGCTTGGTGTAAAAGCCGGTGAAGGCTTAACAAAATTCTCATACGCATGTATGAGATGATTGGTGGCCTTCCTCTCTCCCCTTCTTCTTTCTTCTTCTTATTTTTCAATCTTGGTTTTCTTGGATTTTGATGCTTATTGTTGAAAGGATGTTTGATCAACTTCTCCACAATCGTGCCCGCAGGAGAGGAGTACCTAGTTGTATCCTAGGTGTTCAGTCCGGATTTAACTCGCACGAGAGCCCGGATTTTCACCTAAGGACAAGCCACAACGCGCCTCCGGGTTCTATGTTTATAAACTCTCTTTTCAATTTAATTTACAAGTTTATTGTTTTATAATGTATGGTATTTATTTGCTGTTTAAATAAAGGTCTATATGAATTTTTAGACAAACATATCCTTCTTTAGACGGCTCTCAATGGGAAGAGACAATGTTGGTTAAGGATGCAATTGGAGACATAGCCCATATTTATAATGGAAAAACCCTAAGCTCCTCTCATTAAGGAGTTTTGGGTTTCGGTGCGAAATCCATAATCCATTAAGGATTTCTCTCAAACCCAGAGTGCAGAATCTAATATCCAATAATAATTCTTCTTAAAACCCGTGGGCTACACAAGCCATCTTTCACATTCAATAATGAGATGTTTTGGGCCCATTAATCGATTAACAAATGCTTCCATAAATTAATAATGTTAGAACAAAAATTCCAACATTCTCCCACTTGGTCAACATTAATTCATTTATAATCTAAAAATTTTATAAAATAATAATCATTTGTAATATATATTAAAAACAATTTTGAAAGAAGGATGCATTTGTTAATCCTGATAACACCTCATTCAATTCGGTCTAATGCAATTACCAATATTGAATCATGACAAAACATTGTATTAATATGCAATACAAGTCCTCTATGGTCATAAATATTAGCAGATTACATCAACATAAATCACAATGTGACTGTGTAGTAAAATAATGTAAACTCAATATCATTTTCTTATCGGTCCTTCTTATCATTTTTTGAACCAAATGAGAAATCTACTTTACAGTTTCTCTTTATCTGTATGAAAAACCCGACACTCATGTGTCCACATATGTCTTATAAATCTCTCTAAACTTAGGGCTGGCAAAAACTAACACGACCCGTTAACCTGACCCGACCCGACACGAAGTTAAGTGGGTTCGGGTCAGACATAATCGTGTTCGGGTCGTGTCAGGTCATAAACGGGTTGACCCGCTCAACCCATTTATTTTATATATGTTGAAGCCCAGCCCAAACATACTTGACTAGCCCATTAATATTATTTCATCTGTTGATCTCTACCCTTCAATTTCAAATGAAGGGAGAGATCAAGTTAACCTATTTTCCATTCCTCTATTGACTTTTTTACTTTTGCAGCCGCTCGACAAATCACCCTAAGCCTGAGCCGCCGCCTTCGTTCTCACCATTGCAAACACTTTCTCCCCACCATTAACAGCTTGTTCCAGCGCCTCCTCTGCCGTTCGAAGCCTCCATCCTCGCCTGTTCGCTGCCTCGCTGCTGGTTTTGCTCCCTGCTGCCCTCACAAATCCGCCGCTGCCCTCACAAATCCGCCGCCGCCCTCACAGATCCGCCGCTCTGTGATCTAAAGAATTTATTTCTGGTGCTTCCTCTACCTATCCTTGCTTTGATGTATTTTTTTTTCCTGCTTAAAGTGGTATATTGTTTTCTCTCTATTCATCTGTTATTGTCGTGTATATTTGAGTGGAAGAGTTAATCTGCATGACTTCTCTTTATTCTTGCACCCCGTCCACTTGTTGGCATCCTTAATTCTACTGACTCATCCTGGAGATCCTGCATGTAAGCAACTCAAACAATTTAGAAATAGAAACCTGAACCACCAACTTTTTGTGAATCTTTTACATGACCTTTTCAATGCTTTTAAATCCAGCAGCATTTAGATGGCCACTAACTTTAGCAAGTGCAGCAGGTCTTGCAAAAATGGCCACTAACTTTACCATGAGCATTCTATACTCTGTACCTTTGCCTGATTGAACTAACATATGTCTTAGTAAAATGACCAAATGAAAGCAGGCACTAGTATATGACTTTTGAAATAATAGTTTAGAATAATAATTACTTAAGCAAGGGCGTATTTTTAGGAAAAGAATTGACATGGATCAAAGCCGTTGTGTTACAAAATTTTGTTTTCCATGGAACTTGTTGCACTATATAAATAATTTGATTTTATCTTAGCTATTTTTACGGATCCTTGCCTTGAGTGTCTAGTTGTAGTTCATTGATTATTTTAAGAATTGGTATTAGAGAATAAAATAGGATTCATTAGGTTATTAGGATTTCATTAACCTCTTATATAGATGTTTGAATATACCAATTAAGGGATAGTTAGATGATAGATGACAATACGGTAATGATTAATATGGTGGTGAAGGAGGGATACAGTATTTCATAATAGAAAGATATTATAAATGTCATGATTGTCATATCTTTCCAAGCCTCACAATTTATTTTTGATTTACAGGATAAAATGGATAATACTCCAATTATTTTACAAGAAGATAAAGATGATGAGCTCAATGAGGCAATTGAGGTAGAGAATGTGAATGCCAAGGGAAAACGTAAGAGAAGACAAACTTTAGTGGTGTGGTAATATTATGAACCTGTAGAGAAAACAATTGATGGTAAGCCGCGTTGTAAGTGCAAAAAATGTGGCTCTTTATTCTTATGTGATAGTAAGTATGGGACTGAAAATTTAAAGAGGCATACTGAAACGTGTGTGAGAAAAAACATCAGAGATATTGGTCAACTGATTTTGAGTTGTGAATTGGCTATGAGAAAAGGAGTATTTGATCCTATGCTCTTTCGCGAGTTATTGATTACTGCTATTGTCAAACATAATTTACCATTGTCATTTGTAGAGTTTTATGGAATTAGAGCATTATTTACATATTTACATGAGAATTGCACTCCTGTTAGTAGAAACACAATCAAAGCTTTGTTTAAAATGTACAAGAGAGAAAAAGCTAAATTGAAATGCTCACTTGAGGAAGTACATGGTAGAATTTGTTTGACATCTGATCTATGGACATCTATAGCTACTAATGGCTATATCTCACTTACTGCATATTACATTGATAAAGAATGGATTTTGAATAAAAGATTACTTGGATTCTCATATATGCCACCACCACATAGTAGGATAGCTATATCTGAGAAAATAAGTTCTTTATTGGTTGAATGGGGAATTGAGAACAAGTTATTTTCTATAACTTTAGATAATGCTTCAGCAAACGATACCTTTGTAGGGTTGCTAAAGCAAAAACTTAATGTCTCGAAAGCCCTTTTAAGTAATGGTGCATATTTTCATATTAGATGTTGTACTCATGTTCTTAATTTGGTTGTTCAAGATGGTCTAAAAGAGGTTGACCATGCAGTTGAAAAAGTACGTGAAACAGTAAAATACATCAAAGGTTCTCAAGTGAGAAGGCAAAAATTTCTTGAATGTGTGAAATTTTTAAATATGGATGAAAAAAAGGGCTTAAGACAAGATGTACCAACTAGATGGAATTCAACATACCTTATGCTTGAAAGTGCAATTTATTATAGAGGTGCACTTTGCCATTTAGAGTTAAGTGATTCCAATTACAAGGATTGCCCAACATCATTGGAATGGGAGAAAATCCAAAAGATTATGAGGTTTCTGGCTGTTTTCTATGATATCACGTGTGTTTTTTCTGGGGTGAAGTACCCAACTGCAAACTTGTTTTTTCCATCAATTTATAAGTTGTGCATAACTTTGAAAGAACATATAGATTGTGAAGATGAGTGCTTGAAGAAAATGGCTCTACAAATGTTTGGAAAATTTGATAAGTATTGGTCTCAATTCAGTCTGATCTTGGCTATAGCTGTGATACTAGATCCACGGTATAAAATTTAATTTGTTAATTGGGCTTACAAGAAGCTCTATGGATATAACTCAAATGAGTTTAATGAGGTTCGAGATAGTTTGTTTATACTTTTTAATGAATATCTTAAAAAATATCCAAGTAGTTTAATGATATTGGGTCAAAAAGATTCTACAACAGCTAATTTAGGAGAAGGATCATCAAATAAAGGCAATGACTTATTACAGGTACTAATTTTGTTTTTGTAAAGTACCATTACTTAATGAAGATTTATTTTTTTTCATGGACTAACTATTTTATATATCATGCAGGACTTTGATATGCTTGAAAGTGAGGAATTTGGTGATACTTCACGAAAATCACAGCTTGAGCAATACATAGATGAGCCAAGACTTGACAGAAAGACAGAATTAGATGTGCTAAATTATTTGAAGTTAAATCAACAATATCGCAGTTCATTAAAACCAACCACTGTAGAGGCACTTCTTTGCACCAGAGACTGGATATTTGGAGAAACAGGTAAAACCAATAATTTATTATTTTCTTGTCATCTTATGTAATATATTATACTTCTCAAGTATTTCTATTTTTGAAGATGAGGCAAAAATATCATTGGATGAGCTTATTGATATGGATTGTACTGTTGAAGAGGCGCAGAAGAAACAAATATAACCCATGTATTGAATTTATGATATTATGTAATGTATTTTTTTAAAAAAAAAGAACTAATGTACATTGGCTTATTCTTTCTTTTAGGTTTGAAGATGGATTAGTATGAACAATAACTTTTTGGCTAATTGATACTTTTTGTAAAGTTGGACAGAGCAGAAGAATGTCAATTTTGCAACTTTGACATATCTGTATTTTCTCATGACACTGTGAATAGCGTGGGAGATGAAAATCTAGAAGACTCTACTAATTATAGCTGTGAATCCGTTAACAGCATACAAGAGTATTTTGAGGAATCATTTTGAAGTGAATATTTGACCAATACTGTTATATTAAGTGTCAATTGTGATTTTTTGAATTTGGACAATGATGTAACTGAAATATTTTGGCTTGCGATGATACTTCTATTTAGTTTATGTTGATGGAATGTTGTCATGTTGATGGTATATTAATATTTATGGATCATGATTATTATGTTATTTGAATGATTATATTTAAAATATTTTGGACAATGATTATATTTTTTTGATGTTAGAATGTTGGTGGTATGCATGTTATTTGATTCATATTTTGATACTATTTTTTTGTTAGAATGTTGAAGCTATTTATAAGTGATCTATTTACTAAACAGGTTATTTGGGTCGTGTCTAGTTGGTTTTATAAGTGACATATGTAATAAACAGGTTATTTGGGTCGTGTCAAGTCACAGGTTAATACTTAACCCATTTAATAAACGGGTTACTCGGGTCGTGTCGAGTTGACCTGTTTAAATCCATGTCGTGTTTGGGTTATATCCCTTGACCCAATAAATTAAACGGGTCGTGTTCGGGTTAGGCTATTCGGGTCACGGGTCATAGCAGACACGACCTGTTTATGACCCGTTGACCCGAATTGCCAGCTCGAGACTAAACTGTATGAGAGAATTTCTTTATAATTTTTCTAAACCAAATGAGAAATTATAAAATTTAAATTAAGACATATATTGGTCGGCAAAACCGCCATGTTTAAGGTTATATTATCTTTAAGACTTTAAAGTTATTTAGCAAACCATCATGCTTACAGCCTGTTTTAGAGGAGGGATATCTGGAGGGAAAGGAAAGATTTAGACCTTTTCCGTTGTTTCAGAAAAAAAAAAGGAAAGAAAGGAAAGAAAAGAGAGGAGAAATTTGAAAAGTTTTTCCCCTCAAACTAATCCCTCCAAATAAGAAGGAAATCAGTTTTCTCTCCCTCTCACGCCTCGAATCTCACACGTCTCACGCTCGAACCCTTCCCGTTCAGAAAAAACGTCTCCTGCTCGAAGCCTCGAACCCTATTTTCTCCCTTCTCTCACGCCTCACGCCTCACGCCTCTTCCTCATGCCTCCACTCCAGCCGCTCGCCTCCACCACTCAGCAATGCCTTCTCCAGCCGCTCGCCTCGCATCTCAAGTCGCCAACGCCTCCACTCAAGTCGCCGCTCGCATCCACCACTTGATGATACTAAAATTTATAGTATATTTTGTGTCATTTCATTGGTCTTTTTGTGTCATATTTATGCTCTTTTGCTTGAATTTAAGCCTTATTTGTCAAATATTATAGAATCTACACTATTTCTTATTTTTCATCATTTTTAGGTAAAAAGTACCATATTTTGATGGATTTTGGAAGATTTGAGCACACCAATGGATTCCAGATGTCGAAACGAAGCTACCCGTCAATTTTCATGAAAGTCGGAGCCAATTTGCAAAAATACGGCACTACCGTATTTTTGGGTAAAACTATGACGATGCCGTATTTTTGGAGGATTTCAACCAGAAAGTTTTTGAGTTTTTGAGCAAAATACGGCACTACCGTATTTGTATTACGGTACCGTATTTTTGGCTCAGTTTCTCAATTTTTCTGCCACAAAATTCAAAAGACCATATCTTGAGATTTAGGGCACCAAATTTAGATCCAAAAGAAGTGGCGGACTCGTCTCAACAAGGAGAAGATAAAGGGACTAGAAGCCCCAATTTTTAGGAACGATTCAGAGAGTAATCGAGGGAGGCGTCCTTAGGGTTCGGCCTCACATCGAGAGGCGTAGAGACCACCTCAGGCCGCGATTTTTACACGAAAGCTTCGCCTGGAGGAGACGAGGATACATCAGAAGTTTTAGATCAAAAGGAGTCTGATCGAGGGAGAAATTGACGAAACAGTGGGCGCCGCCACTGTTCACCGTGTTCATCTAGTATTACGGCACCTGTTTTGTAACTTTTCTTCCCTTTTTTGATTCTAATCATATGAAATTATGGTTTATTGTAATCTTTTCACCATGCTAGCTTAGATTTCTTATGGGACATGGGGGTGTAATTCCCTTAATTTCTTAATGACTAGACATTGATTATTTTGTTATAATAGTTCTGCTTATGTGATGACTTTCTTTTAATTCTCCTTAGTTTTATAAACATCAGCATGTTTTAAAATTTTGTGAAATAGACTGAGAGGTTGATTGTGAAATTTGGAACCCTAAAAATCATTGAGTTTGGAACTTATCGATAGAGATTAGATTTGTTCTTTGAATTCTGATTTATAGTGATTTTATTGCCATGTTGATTTTCTGATTATTTGGATTGAGTTAATGTGTTAGACTTGATTCGAAATTGTAAGAGATTAAATTTCTGATCGTCGGAGAACCTTAAGTAGAACTTGTGATGGTTTCAGGATGCACGAAAGTGATCCTTTAGTTTCCACATGAGATGTTTGACTTAAAATTCGGATGCACGAGAGTGATCCTTGAGTTCTTTGTTCAATGATTTACTTATTTTCAGCATCAGATAGATCTTGCACGAGAGTGAGGATTGGTCCTTTGTATGATTGTCTGCGCGAGAGCGAGATGATCCTTTTATGAAGTAAATTAAATCTTTATCGTAATAAAATTTGACCGACAACCTTTATTTCCTTCTAGCCATTAGAATTAAGGTGGATGAACCCCTAGTCCCAGTTTCTCTCTGATATACTTTTCCGCGTTCTTTTCGATCGATTGTTTAACACTATTCGGTTTGCTTAGCTAGTGAGAAAACATCTATTTAGTACTTAACACGTAGGTCTCTGTGGTTCGATATCTATTTTATTACTTCGAAGTATCCGTGCACTTGCGGACTACAACAAGTTTTTGGCGCCGATGCCGGGGGACCTTAGTTTTGTTAATATCAAAATAGTTGTTAGTATTGCTAGACTAAGTTTTCTTTATTTTAGATTTAACTTTGTTTTCTATTTTTGCAGGTTTTGGATGTTCACAAGTTGTGACAGAACTGTGATTTCTGAAATTTTTACTTACTCGTGTTTTCTGTTTTTTTTTATATTTTGACAAAAACTAAAAAATTATTTTAATTGATTGGTGTTGGATAATCTTTCTGTTCTTGATAGATTTGAAGGTATGTCTTTTAATCACAACTTATGGGCAACTGAAAGAGGTGAGGTATACATGCCACAAGGTAAGTATGAGGATGATTCGTTGTATACACTTGAAGATAAGTTAAACTCTTTTATGCACTCTATTAAGACATCTTATTCTTCTATTAGATGTGATATTTGTGGAACTAATGATCATTATGCTTCTGATTGTCAATTTGGAAATCATGCAAGTTCTAATTTATCATGGTATCAAAATGATCAGTATAATTCTAGATGGAAAAATCAAACTTCTTTTTATGATGATTGCTCAAACTATACTTCTGAACCATACATTGAGGATACTAAAAAATCTAGCTTAGAGATAATGTTTGAAAAGTTCATGAGTACCCAAGCAAAGCAAAAAGAAGATGTGAATGAGACCCTCAAACAAATCAATTCTAAGTTGGATGACATGATTGCACACAATGAAATTTTAGAAACCCAGTTAGCACAACAAAATTGTTTGTTTGAGTTTGATTTGGAAACTGAAAAACTTGATTTAGAAAAATCCCCATCTGATTATGATTGTTTTGAGATTGAGCCTTATGTGAATATTAATGAATCTCACTCTGATTTTGATAATTGTGAAATTGATTCATTTGATAATTTATTTGTGGAAAAGTTTGAGGAAATTGAAATTGAAAAATCCCCTCTTGATGATAGTTGTGATATTGATTCTTTTGATGATATATTATTTGTGGTTAAATCTGATAAAGGATATGAGGGAACTAATTTAGAAAAATCTTACTCTAATTTTGTTGATAATTTTGATATTGATAAATTATTTGATTGTGGGCATGAGGAACTTGAAAAGGATTTGAATATTACAAACATTGATGAATCTCACCATGATGATGTTTTGCCCATATCTAATGTTCACTCTTTTGATTTATTTGAAAAATTATGTTTCATTGAGGAATCTAATGTGAGAAAGAAAGATTATTTTGATGATCCAATACTTGAATCTCTTGATGAAAGTCCTAATGCAATTGAAGATAAAAATTTGAAGAAAGGACTAACGATTTTACTTTTGGACAAATATAGGAAGATCATAAAATATTCTTTGATTGGAATTGAAAATTTTGATTTTGATTTCTACATATTTGAGAAAGCCACGTTCATTGTGATTTACATGAAATTCTGGATGTTTTGATTAGTGGCTAAACTTTTAGGACAAAAAAAATGCAGAAAGTTGTATGTTATTTACTTTGGTACTGATTCACCTGCTTCACCAGGAGATTTGAATTTTTGTCAAGCTAATGACCTAAAAATTAGCGCTTCTTGGGAGGCAACCCAAGCACTCTTACTTAGTTTAGTTTCTTTTATTTTAGTTTATTTTTAGAATTAACTTTTCTTTTCTTTTTGCAGGGAAAAATCAAATTTTGCGTAAAATACGGCAGTACCGTAAAACTTTTTACGGTACCGTAATTTGGGCTAAAATTTTACGATGCCGTAATTTTTGATAATTTTTGTACAGAAGGTTTTATGGCTTTTACGGTAGTACCGTATGCTTTTTCACGGTACCGTATTTTGAGTGATTTTTCATCCGTAAGTTTTGAGATTTTTGCGAAAAATACGATAGTGCCATATCCATTTTTACGGTGCTGTAATTCCAACATATTTCTGACCCAAGAATTTATGGAAATTACGGCACTGCCGTAAGGAATTTCACGGTACCGTATTTTAAAGCTGCATTCTGCTTATCTGACTAGGTGTTTTCTCGCCGTGATTTTAAGAAACTGGGTTGGAATATTTTTGATCTTTGGCACAAGCATGAACTACTCATCTTTGTCTATCATCTAGATATTTTTGCTGAATTTTAAAGTTCATAGATCATTCTAAAACACAAAGCAACTTTTCGATTCTGATTTATTTCTGCAGCAGTTTTCTTTTGACTATTCTGTTTAGCGTTTTTGTTGCATGTGTTTAAGGTGCTTTAATAACTTGAAACCCTGATTTTTCGCATGGAATATGAAGAACATGTGTCATTCTATCCCGTGGATTATTTGTTTTCATGAAAATATTTTCTGATCATTCTAGAAAGCATAGCAACTTTTCGAATCTGATTAACTTCTGTGCAGTTTTTGATTTAGTAATCTGAATAGCCCTCTTTCTGTTGATACCCTAAATTCCTGACAGATTTTGATCCTCTATTTTTCATGCACTTGGAAAGAACAAGTTTCATTCTATTACACGGTTCTATCCATTTTCTTTTTGGATCATTAAATTTTATTCTTGGGTATGACTACTTTTCATAAAAAAATTTAGTTGCTACTCTGTTTGCTTTCTACCAGTTGTTGCTTCTTTTGCCTCCAGATCTAGAAATCTTCAAGAGCAACTGTCTTCCACCTCTAGCCATCACCAGTTATCATCCTCAGCACCACTAGCAGCCTCTTACTTCTTCTGCTACCTCTGTTGATTTGATTTATTTTTGCAGCAGAATCTTCATTAGTGACTTTGATTTTTTTGTGCAGTGCTATCTCTCGCACCCAGCGGCCGACGATCTCACCTCCAGGACTGTGATGCATGTTATTTTTACCGGGTTTAAAGTCTTATTTATATCCTCTTTTAAGGCTTAAGTCTTGCATATATGCTATTATTTTGCATCTTTTTTCATTAAGTTCAGAATCTTCACTATTTTTCCATTGTTTGTGAAATACAGGTTATTTCTCTCTATTTTCAACAATATTTTCAAGATTTGAAGTTATGGAAAGGTTCAAGACATTGTAAGCATCATACAGGAAAATTTTAGAAATTTTTGGAGTTATGGATGCTCATCACGGCCTGGCCGTGATGGTTATTTCACCGAAACTCAGCCGAGTTCATCACCGGCAGCATCACGGGCGTGACGAGTATTTCTGGATTTTGCGGATTCATCACGGCATGCTCGTGTCGATCGTCACGGCCGTGCCAGCTTCGATGCAGGGTTGAGGACACATCACGGCTTAGCCGTGACAGCGATCACGCCAGTGATCGTTTCCATAGATCGCGACCCTTCGTCCGTTTTTCATCAAATTCGACGCTCCAAATGCTAGGAAATTAGGGGAAACGCCCAATCTGCCTTCCTAACCGACCAAAGCTTCGATTGAAGTATAAAATCGAGAATTTTGGGCGGTTACGGGGTCGAATTTTCAAAGAATGCGACAAGGGCGAAAAGAGGGCGATTTCTGCATTCTTGGGCTTGATTCAAAGGATTTCTTTGGGGCTACGAGAGAAGACCAAAGATCTATCATCTCCTACCCCAGATTTGTGATTTTCCTTCTTTTTGAATTCATTTGCTTGAGTTTTTATTGTTAAACGATGTATTTTCTAGAGTAAAACCCTAGTTCGGAACTCGGGCGTAGCCCATTGAACATATTTCCTCATGTAAAATATTTCTAATGAATCTCAGTGTATTTATTAAGTAAATTTGACTTATTTAAATGAATTGCACTTATTGCGTATTATTGTTGTGTACAGACATTTATATGTGTTAAGTGTTATGAGAAGTACCGAGAGGTGAATCGTAACGCTCGATCATTCTCATTTAAACTTGTGACTAGAATTACGAGAGTCGTTCGACGTCACTCAAGGATTCACGGTTTTTCATAGATCCCAATGGGTCTCTTAGGTTAATTTTGCTACGAGAGTAGGAAATTAGTTTATGCTAGACACCGGATTACGCTTCGAGAGAAGGTAATCCGTACCATAGGAAAGATCGCCTTAAGTTATTTACTGTTGGATTGAGCTTCGAGAGAAGGAGATCCGTTTGTTTTAATTTAACTAGATTCAATGTTTTACGTTTAATTAATTCAATGCGGTGAAATCTAAAGTTCCGAACACTTTTTAAACTGTAGTCTTCCCTTAAAGTCGTTGACTTCTTGGTTTGATAATTTAGATAATTTAGTTTTAGAGTAATTCTTTTATTTTGAGTCTGAACCATCTAGCTTTCAATGATACTAAAGGTCGGTACTTGACACCTGCTCCCTGTGGGAACGATATTATTTACTACTTCGATAGACCGTGTACTTGCGATTCCTATCAAGTTTTTGGCGCCGTTGCCGGGGAGCAAGGCGTAGTCAATATCGATTAAACGGTTGATTTGATAGACTAGATACTTTTTGTTTTCATTTATTTTTGTTTTTATTTTTAGTTCATTTGTTCATTACTTCTTATCTTCTTCCTTTTTCTTCAAGCTTATATTCTTCTCTGGTTAGCTAACCTTGTGCATGCCTAGAACAATTAGAACAGGTCAGCTAGTGCCAGAAGATCCAGAGATCGAGAGGACCCTCCGAGCTCAAAGAAAAGTTCAGGACCACCAGCTTGAAGAACACCACCAAACCACATCTGCAATAGACCAGAATCGCTCACTACGAGATTTTGCTGCACCTAATGTATAGGGCCTGCACTCTAGCGTTGCTCGACCGGCGGTCGAAGCAAATAACTTTCAGATTAAGCCGGTCCTCGTGCATATGGTTCAGCAGAACCAATTCAGTGGTCACCGCAGGATGACCCAAATTTACATTTGTCAATTTTTCTAGAATACTGTGATACCCTTAAAATTAATGGGGTAACATCTGATGCTATACGTTTACGTCTTTTTCCCTTCTCTCTTAGGGACCACGCGCATGCATGGCTATAGTCCCTTCCTCAAGGCTCCATCACGACATGGAATCAACGTTCTCATGTGTTCCTCTCCAAATACTTCCCACCGAGAAAGACGGCTCAGTTGAGGAACCAGATAACCAATTTTAGCCAGAGGGAAGGCGAGTCGCTCTATGAAGCATGGTACCATTTTAAGGAGTTGCTGCGAATGTGCCCACACCACGGGCTTGGAAAATGGGTACTCGTGCATACTTTTTATAATGGTCTTTTATATAATACTCATCTGTTTGTACATGCAGCCGCGGGCGGAGCGCTAATGAACAAGAACATAGACGATGCCATGAATTTGATCGAGGACATGGCTCTAAATCATTACCAATGGATGAGTGAGAGAAACGTCCCGGTAAGAAGAGGAGGTAAGTATGATCTTGACATGCTCAGTTCGTTGGCGGCAAAGATTGACTCCTTGTCGCACCAACTTACTTCTTTGAACTTTCATGCATCGTCTGTTAATTCTATTACATGTGAAGTTTGTGGAAACTTGGGACACGGTGCTACTAACTGCCAGATTATGGCTTCTTCTTCTTCTGATTTGTCTTTAGACTAGGTTAATGCTATACAACAAGATCAGAGGAACCAGAATGACCCATTCTCAGGCACATACAACCCTGGGTGGAGGAATCATCCGAACTTCACCTACCGGAACACTCAGAACCAAGCCAACCCACCGAACTTCAACAATCAAGCTCCACAGGGAAATTCTAGCAATTAGTTCTCTCATCCTCAATTCAGGCAACCACCCAGATTTCAACACAGGCAGTTTAATCAGCCTCCGAAATCCAGTTTAGAGTTACTGCTAGAGAATTTCATCAATACTCAGTCCAACCGAAATGAGGGTGTTGATGAGTCTATTCGGCAGTTAAATTCCAAGGTAGACTCCCTGATTACTCACTCGAAGACACTTGAGAACCAGATTGCTCAACAAGCTGCTTCAACCTCTAGGCCATTAGGGAAGCTTCCTTCTCAACCCAAGGCAAATCCAAGGGAGCACTGCAACGCGATTCTGACATGCAGTGGCACCCAATTGAAGGATCCCTAGATGTCACCTAGAGGTTGTTTTGATGGAGAGTCAGATGTTGATAGCACAGATGCATCGTATTCAGAGAAAATACCCATGAAGTTAGAGGTCCCACAAGAACTAGTCTTTATTCCTTCACCACCTCACACCTCATCTGTCTCCTGTCCTTGGATGTTGGCCACGGCATTGACGGGACAGTACGGCTCACTTATGCCTATGAAGCTCCAAGATCCTGGCAGTTTTTCTATCTCTTGTAGTATCAACAATTTTTCTATAGAGAGAGCGCTCTGTGATTTGGGGGCCAGTGTGAGTATCATATCTCTCTCCTTGTTCAAAAGTTTGGACTTGGGAGGCCTGAAACCTACACCCATAGCTCTTCAGCTCGTGAATGGCTTTATATATCACCTCGTGGGAATAGTCGAGGACGTGCCGATTAAAGTCGGGGAACTTTTTGTCCCTATTGACTTTGTAGTTTTAGATATGTTAGAAAATTCAAGACTACCTCTCATTTTGGGCCGCCCTTTCCTAGCTACCACTGGGGCAGTTATAGATGTCAAGACAGGGAAGCTATCTCTACACTTTTGTGATACTATTTTAGACTTTTATCTTTCTGCTGATATGACAAATCTTTCTGTTTCAGGCTCGTGCTATAGCGTAAAGATGGTACCTGCGCTTATGAATTGTTTGGAGGCCACGTGGGATTTTCTTGCATCCCATCCTTGCCCTGATATGGACGCAGGTGCTACATTGATGAGGAAGGACCAGACCATTCGAAATAATTTGTTTGAGGCGGACCTCGACTTTGGTTGCACGCGAATGTTCCTTAGTGGGGTTGATGAGACATATTTATTTGATTTTGGGAAGAAAGATTTTGCAAGTAAACATGTTCTTATTTTACAAGATTTAAAGACATTCTATGCTGTACACCTATTATTATTATTGCTTATCTCCATAGGTGTTAATTTTATGCGAAGGAAAAAGGGGCATTTACATGCCATTTCTTCTGCCTCCGATCCACTAGACGTCCATTGATGTACAACCACTGGTCAAGCTACTGACCTTAAATGAGCGCTTCTTGGCAGGCACCCCAAGGATTTATCTTTTATTGTGTTGTGTTGTATTTGTTTGGATAGACTTCTATGTTGTATGTTGTTGTAGTAGTTTTTGTTTTGTATTGTTTTGTTGTTTTTCTTTTGATATTATGTTGTGATGACCCATAGCATTATTTTTCTTGTTTTATACATTGAATAGCATCCTATTGACATTTGCAACTTTTGCTATTTTTCAAGAAATTTTTGCTCATCGCCAAAGCATTCACAGCCATGATCGCCTCACCGATGCCAGCGTGGTCTGCCAAAGTGTTCACAAGTAGGCCGTGATCACCGTCACGGCTGTGCTTTGCCCTTCACCGCTTATAAAAGGGGCACAACGGCGGAACTTAGCGTTCACACCTGTTCTTAGTGCCACCGCCGCAGCGTTGGTGATTTGTTCATGATATGTGCCCTGCGGTGAGAGCATTTATGCTCTTTTGTCTAATTTAGTAAGTTATTTTTCTTTTACTTGCTATCTTGTACTTTTTACTGCATAGGAGACTATGCAGTTCTTTTGCCGTGGGTAGAGGGTTTTCCCCTCTTTTGTTAGTGGTTTTGTTATAAAGTTCAGTTCATGTTTATTTCGTTATGATGGTTAGTTTCTATATGCACTGAGATTCATGCTGACCCTTCCTGTGTTTTGCTTCATGCACATGCCAAAGACTTAAGTTTGTGATGTTGTCACTAACTTGTCCTCGGTTCTTATGCTGTCTTGCATCATGATGAGTATATGGATGGTATGTGTGTCTTGAGTTCAATGCATAGAATTCCGACTATGACTATTATTATGCTTATGACTTGTGGTTCTAGATTGTTACTAAATATGTCACTTTGTGTATTGCTTAATATTTCACTGGTTGATCCCCAGCTTCAGAACTTAGTTCATACATGACATTATGTTTTTGAAGATTCATTATTATATATTCCTTGTGGACAGCTATTCAATTTGCTTGCCTAAAATAAAAAGGGGTAGTGGTACCGAAGTGAAGATGAATCCAACGTTTCATCCAACTTGGCACTGTCGACGTATCAAAAAAAAAAGAGAATAAAAGTGGTCAAATGAAAAGAAGGGGTTGGGAAAAGTGAACAACTCCGCTTTCTTCTACTTTAGGGTGAAGAAATGAGTTTGTGTACATTATGTGGTGTACACACTTTGAGTTTGCTTGTTAACTAAGTACCGGGGGTGCATTCATCACAAATGTTTGTCCTTCACGTGACGAGGTGGCAGGTTTATTCAGAGAAGTAACTTGAGCTAACCGAGTAGAATTTAATGATGACCATATAGAAAATATTGTGCAACTTGACTTGATTGGCTGTCTTTTAAGGATTTGATGATTTTGGATATTCTTGACATAGCGTTGGTGTTTGTTCTATTTCAGATCTGTGGATTACCATTGAATATATAGTTTTACTCACGGTTTAGATATATCTCAATTAGCATTCTTTAACCTAGGTTTGAGTATAATTACTTTCATATGAAATTCATGCTTTGGCTTTGGAATATGCTATCTCCCTTATCTATGAATATTCCAGATAGTGTAATTGCTTGAGGACAAGCAAGATTTTAAGTCTGTGATATTTTGATGCATGTTATTTTTATCGGGTTTAAAGTCTTATTTATATCCTCTTTTAAGGCTTAAGTCTTGCATATATGCTATTATTTTGCATCTTTTTCCATTAAGTTCAGAATCTTTACTAATTTTCCATTGTTTGTGAAATACAGGTTATTTCTCTCTATTTTCAATAATATTTTGAAGATTTGAAGTTATGGAAAGGTTCAAGACATTGTAAGCATCATACAGGAAAATTTTAGAAATTTTTGGAGTTATGGATGCTCATCACAGCCTGGCCGTGATGACCATCACGGCCGTGATCAAATCGGCGTCAACACCATGTATCAGCGCACTCATCACGGCTCAGAGAATGGGCGTGTTCACCCGTCAGCGTCTTGATCACGGCGTGGCCGTGATGGTTATTTCACCGAAAGTCAGCCGAGTTCATCACTGGCAGCATCACGGGCGTGACGAGTATTTCTGGATTTTGTGGACTCATCACGGCATGCCCGTGTCGATCGTCATGGCCGTTCCAGCTTCGATGCAAGGTTGAGGACTCATCATGGCTTAGCCGTGACAGCGATCACGCCCGTGATCGTTTCCGCAGATCGCGACCCTTCGTCCGTTTTTTATCAAATTCAACGCTCCAGATGCCAGGAAATTGGGGGAAACACCCAATCTACCTTCCTAACCGCCCAAAGCTTCGATTGAAGTATAAAATCGAGAATTTTAGGTGGTTACGGGGTTGAATTTTCGAAGAACGTGACAAGGGCGAAAAGAGGGCGATTTCTGCATTCTTGGGCTTGATTCGAAGGATTTCTTTGAGGCTATCGAGAGAAGACCAAAGATCTATCGTCTCCTACCATAGATTTGTGATTTCCTTTCTTTTTGAATTCATTTGCTTGGGTTTTTATTGTTAAACGATGTATTTTCTAGAGTAAAACCCTAGTTCGGAACTCGGGCGTAGCCCGTTGAACATATTTCCTTATGTAAAACATTTCTAATGAATCTCAGTGTATTTATTAAGTAATTTGACTTATTTAAAAGAGTTGCACTTATTGCGTATGATTGTTGTGTACAAACATTTATGTGTTAAGTGTTACGAGAAGTACCGAGAGGTGAATCGTAACGCTTGATCGTTCTCATTTAAACTTGTGACTAGAATTACGAGAGTCGTTCGACGTCACTCGAGGATTCACGGTCTTTCATAGATCTCAATGGGTCTCTTAGGTTAATTTTGCTACGAGAGTAGGAAATTAGCTTATGCTAGACACCGGATTACGCTTCGAGAGAAGGTAATCCGTATTATAGGAAAGATCGCCCTAAGTTATCTACTGTCGGATTGAGCTTCGAGAGAAGGAGATCCGTTTGTTTTAATTTAATTAGATTCAATGTTTTACGTTTAATTAATTCAACGCGGTGAAATCTAGAGTTCCGAACACTTTTTAAACTGTAATCTTCCCTTAAAGTTGTTGACTTCTTGGTTCGATAATTTAGATAATTTAGTTTTAGAGTAATTCTTTTATTTTGAGTCTGAACCATCTAGCTTTCAATGACCCTAAAGGTTGGTATTTGACACCTGCTCCCTGTGGGAACGATATTATTTACTACTTCGATAGACCGTGCACTTGTGATTCCTATCAGACTGTAGTCTCTAGCAGGCCACTAGAGATTACTCACTTTACTGTCGGCACCATCATCATTGCTAACAGCTCTTCAGCTAGCCTCTGTTCACCCTCTGCTTCTCAGCTGCATCAGCTCTATTCACCAACACTCTTCTGGACCATCAATGATATCTCTGATTATTCTTTGAGAAAATTCTTTCTATCATTATTTTTTTATAGACTATTTTTAAAACTGAGTCTTATGTATCTTAAATTGTGCAGGTAAAATTTTTAAAAAGCATATCTTTGGACCTATCAGCATCTGCTCCGACACTATTTTTGGTCTGAGCCTTATGTATTTGTGGTCTGAGCTTGCTATATAGTTTTATGAGTATTGTTTGCACTCTCTTGTATTCATGATTATTTCATATGGTTGCATCTTTGATTTGCCTTGGATGTATCACTTACTGAGATTTCTATTCGATGTCATTGCTTGAATCTGTCATTTTACACTTTTGACTATGAGTTTCATGCTTCACACTTTTTGCATTGATTTGATATTTTTGATGTTTAAAAATTTTTATGACTTGGATCCATGTGATAAGAGATGTGTAGATTAAATATTGATTATGAATGTTCATGCATGCAATGCCTATGAATGGAAATACACCTATTATGCTTAATTTATTTCTTCAATATATATCTACTTGTTGAGATCCTTCATTGATTGATGCATAGGATTTTGGGTAGGTATGTTGTTTGATTAATGCAATCTAAGAGTGAAGCATCTTTATTGAATAAAATAAGCATATGAGTGTAATTTGTAAATTGATGTCAATTGATTAACCTAGTTGATGTTTTAGTCTATTTTACTATTTGTTGGGAAGAAAGCCTCCATTATCCAAATAAAGAGAGAGACTCTCCTATTTGGCACTGTGTAAAATTGACAGTGGTACCAAAGGACATGAGTTGAAGTATAAAAAAAAAGAGCATGTGTGTATGTGGGTACATGCCATGGAGAGGAATCGATTCACATTAACTCCGCTATCTTTAGTAAAATCCTTTCTACTAAAAAGATATGAGTTCTGTTACATTGATTATGTGATCAATGTACTCTAACTTCGTCACCAGAAAAAAGGTGGTAATCGAATTAGAGAATGTGGATGATACATAAAAAAAATTATGGATATCCTATTCCTGGAAACAAAAGTATGATAGATTCAAACTGAAGCTTGGGTGAATTCATGAGACTGAAATTCTGTTTATTATGCGAGTTGCGAAATTTTATTTGATCAAAGTTGTGAATCTTAAAGATTAATTTCAAAGGATGATGTATTTATTTGAAATTTTGTGCAAAAAGTTAGTGGAGTATTTCATGAGTGATTATATTTTAGAAATGTATTTCTCATAAAAGAGCATATTTTCCATACTTAGCATTGTTCTTATTTATTTGCTTGAGGACAAGCAAAGTTTGAGCCTTATGTGTTTGATGACACCAAAATTCATAGTATATTTTGTGTCATTTCATTAGTCTTTTGTGTCATATTTATGCTCTTTTGCTTGAATTTAAGCCTTATTTGTCAAATATTGTAGAATCTATACCATTTCTTGTTTTTCATCATTTTCAGGCAAAAAGTACCGTATTTTGATGGATTTTGGAAGATTTAAGCACACCAATGCATTCCAGACGTCGAAACGAAGCTACCCGTCAATTTTCATGAAAGTCGGAGCCAATTTGCAAAAATACGGCACTACCATATTTTTGGGTAAAACTATGACGGTACCGTATTTTTGGAGGATTTCAACCAGAAAGTTTTTGAGTTTTTGAGCAAAATACGGCACTACCGTATTTGTATTATGATACCGTATTTTTGGCTCAGTTTCCTGATTTTTCTATCGCGAAATTCAAAAGACCATATCTTGAGATTTAGGGCACCAAATTTAGATCCGAAAGAAGTGGCGGACTTGTCTCAACGAGGAGAAGGTAAAGGGACTAAAAGCCCCAATTTATAGGAACGATTCAGTGAGTAATCGAGGGAGGCATCCTTAGGGTTTGGCCTCACGTTGAGAGGCATAGAGACCACCTTAGGCTGCTATTTTTACACGAAAGCTTCGTATGGAGGAGAGGAGGATACACCAAAAGTTTCAGATTGAAAGGAGTCCGATCGAAGGAGAAATCGATGAAACAGTGGATGCGGCCACTGTTCACCGTGTTCATCTAGTATTACGGTGCTCTGTTTTGTAACTTTTCTTCCCTTTTTCGATTCTGATCATATGAAATTATGGTCTATTGTAATCTTTTCACCATGCTAGCTTAGATTTCTTATGGGACATAGGGGTGTAATTCCCTTAATTTCTTAATGACTAGACATTGATTATTTTTGTTATGACAATTTTGTTATGATAATTCTGCTTATGTGATTAGTTTCCTTTAATTCTCCTTAGTTTTATAAAAATCAGCATGTTTTAGAGTTTTGCGAAATAGACTGAAAGGTTGATTGTGAAATTTGGAACCCTAAAAATCATTAAGTTTGGAACTTATTGTAAGAGATTAGATTTGTTCTTTGAATTCTGATTTTTAGTGATTTTATTGCCATGTTGATTTTCTAATTCTTTGGATTGAGTTAATGTGTTAGACTTGATTCGAAATTGTAAGAGATTAAATTTCTGATCGTCGGAGAACCTTAAATAGAACTTGTGATGAGTTTCAGGATGCACGAGAGTGATCCTTTAGTTTCCACATGAGATGTTTGACTTAAAATTCGGATGGACGAGAGTGATCCTTGAGTTCTTTGTTCAATGATTTACTTATTTTCAGCATCGGATAGATCTTGCACGAGAGTGAGGATTTGTCCTTTGTATGATTGTCTACGCGAGAGCGAGATGATCCTTTTATGAAGTAAATTAAATCTTTATCGTAATAAAATTTGACTGACAGCCTTTATTTCCTTCTAGCCATTAGAATTAAGGTGGATGAACTCCTAGTCCCAGTTTCTCTCTGGTATACTTTTTCGCGTTCTTTTCGATCGATTGTTTAACACTATTCGGTTTGTTTAGCTAGTGAGAAAACACCACTCAAGTCGCAGACTCGCCTCGCGTCTCAAGTTGCCGCTCGCCTCCACTCAAGTCGCCGCCGCCTTCTAGGTTTAATTTGTTTTCAGCATTTATGTGTTGATCAATTCGCCGTCTCAGGATTAATTTGCTTTTTGGTTAAACTGTTGTTGATCAATTCGCCGTCTCAGGATTATTATTATTATGTAATAATGTTTTTATAATTATAAATCATATGTATTTTTGAATAATAATAATAATATTTTCTATTTTCTTTCCTTCTAAGTGATCCCACCGAAACAAGGGAAAGGAAAAAAGAAATCTGTTTTTCCTTTCTTTCCATTTTCCTTTCTATCCTGTTTTCTATTCTTTCTTGTTTTCTATCCCTCCTCTGAAATAGGCTGCTAAGGTTACATTATCCTTAAGACTTTAAACTTATTTAGTAAACCACTATGCTTAAGGTTAACCTTAAGACTTTATATTGTACAATTGCAAATGTTATGCACATTAAGAGTACAATGTAAATTAAAAGAAATAACATGAACTTAATATCACATAACATGTATCAATTCAAAATAATATATGTGCACTCTAATTGATACAAATAAGAACAATGAATCAAATAATTGAGTTCAACATTATATTGCATAAACTCCCACTAACTAAATACATTAAAAGATTCTACAATACCCCATGTTTATAACATGGTTCTCAAATCATAGATATTGACCTCTTGATCAATGGATATTCAATAAAAATATTAAAATTAATATATTCAATCACTATGTCTCCTTTCTTAATTAGATCAATGACTGGATTACACTTAACCTCAAGATGTATATTGCACTTTGAACTTCTAGTAAACCACTCAACATATGCATTGAAATTGATCTCTTTTATGCATGTAAACTAATATATTAGATCTCTCCCACTTTGTAAACATTTCTTTTGTTTCTGATGAACTATCAATGGAAGGTTTTGGTGGTTCATTACCTCTAAGGCAAAGTCAATGTCACTCATGCCAAGTACAAATAAAATATCTTTTTTTCATCTTTTAAAGTTTAAGCTAGTCAGGATCTCTATAATAGCTTGATTGCTATTAACGGAGAAGGCAACTGTTTGAAATAACATAAGAGTTAACACAATTTACAATAAAAGTGTAAACCTATAACTCAAAGTTGATAAAGAATTATATAAAAATATCACATTTTCTCCCTTGGGCATAAATATAATAAGTGAACACTTATCTCAATAAAGGAGAAGCAACCATTATGAACATTATCTCATATTATATCAACTAATTACTTCTTTTGGGCAAGTAAAGTAATTAATATAGCTGACATAAAATTTATCATTATTATAAATACTGAAGTATATTATAATTAACCATAAATGAGCCACTTCGGCAGCCAAACATTTATATTAATTATAATTTTAATGTATTATATAATAATACTAATATGTCTATACAAAATTATCCTATATATACTAATTAATTACCCCCCTTTGGGCAGGTAAATTAATTAATATAACAAAGATAAAATTGTAACCATATCATAAATATTGAACATATTATAATTAATCATAAATAAGCTACTTTTGTAGCCAAATATTTATAATAATTATAATATAATATATTTATGTAAAAACAATGACATGAATGTATATTGCGTTTAAACCAATGCTCATAACATTCTCTCTTATAACATGACTAAAACAAAATTATCCTATATATACTAATTAATTACCCTTTGTGTAGGTAAATTAATTAATATAATTCAGATAAAAATAATTTTCTTTTATAAACATATGAATATACAAAAATATACTATGAATAACCTATTTTGGTAGCAAATGTTTATCATATATCATGTTATCAATGTCATAAGTAGAAAATAAATCATTAACATGGTCATAAATTAACAAACCATTATGAAATATGGTCAAATGTTATATTACCATAAATCTACATGTTAAACCAAAACAATTTAAATTTCAATAATTATGGTAAAACACATAATTTATGACATACACATAATTCAAAATGAATCATTAACTTTGTTGCAAAATATTTTTCAAGAACTATGGATCAAGTTCCTTTTGCAATAGCAATACAAACATAATTCTATTTATGCAATTAATAATACATAAGTGGTTCCAAAAGAAATCTTAAGACATTTATGTACAACTATGGTGAACATAATACAAAATAAGCAACTTATGCCGAACACCTTGCATTAGTATTGCTTCCATGAAATATAATGAACAATTTCATAATCTTCAAATTTGAATCATATATCCAAATTTTATCATATTACAGATACAATATTAAAAGCGCATAATATGACATAGAATAAGTTGAAATTAAATTCTACTTTAAAAAACAAAAGCCTTTCAGTAAAATCTGAATTAAGAGGAAAGTAGCAAGTTACTTTTGCACACAACACATCAAAACTACAATCAGCCAAGCTAGTGTTTATAGCATTTCAGTGCACATTAGCCTATTTGTATTTACATATACCCATAGGAGTCTATCCCAATAGATTTTGCCCAAAAGATAGCCCACAAGCCTAGTTTATTTGAATCAGGCTCAATTCATCTGAACCATATTGACTGAACCTATAAACCCGACTCAGAAAAATTGAAAACCAGATATAATGATGTTAATTACCACATATGTACATATAATTCGGCCAAATATTAATCTTCCTTTAGGCCGATTAATATGCGCATGAATTACATACATAACAATCTTAACATTATAAAAATAAATTAATAATAAATTAGCTTATACAATACACTACTTTGGTAGTCATATTGCTTCAATTAATTTATTTTATAATTTTAGACCTTTTATTATTGAGACAATAATAAAAAAAAATAACTATGCTATTATTTAAATTTTTTAGAAAATTATTTTCTTGATTTTTATAAAAATTTACTGTAGGCAACCGCTGCACAACACAACAGGCCAAGCAGCACTCTACTACTTCTGCACATAGCAGAAAAGACAGCCCAAAAATGATTGGGCCCAAATCAGACCCAAACAGCATAACTAGCACAACAGCCTTGCTTCTATGCACAGCTGCCCTGCTTCTGTGCACAACACAGCTAACGGCACAGCCTAGGCCCAAGCCCAGTAAGCCAAAGCAAGGAGTGAGACCTAGACAGCAACCTAAAACATGATCCAAAAGGGGTCCGGATCCAGCCCAACAACTAGACACGTAACCTAGATCTATAAAACTAGATCTGCTAAAGAAACAGATCCGAATCCGAGAACATTGGATTCGAATCTGGATCCACACCAAACACGCAAACACCTGGATCCGTATGCAGGCGTAACACCCGCGACTTGGATTCGCACGCGAGCCCTAAACGTGCATTGATCGAATGACTCGTCACTGGCACAGTGAAAGTTCATCGCACGTCGAGCACCATTGACGGCGACACACATGACCCACGTCGTCAGCAGCAGCCGATGCGCCCGCAAACACCGTCAGCGTTGCCTACTCACAAGTCGCACGAGAGCTCTAGTCACTGCTTGTCTCTAGCGTTGCTTGGTGTTGGGGAGAAAAAACCAACGACCCACGTCGTTGCGCCTGTCTTCGCCGAAGAGCAAGAAGGCAATAATCGCCGCCACGCTCGCCTTCCACGTCGCCAGCTACGAGCTCGCGTCGCACGTCAGGAAAAACCAACCCTCACTGACCGAAATTAGGATAGAAGCCCTGATAGCGACGACGATGGTGCCGCCTCTCCCTGTCGGCAGCAAGCACAAGGTCGAAGCCCTAATCTTATCCACTGCTCGAGTCCGCCTTCACCAAATGGCATCCTTGAATAGCACACAACCTCTTTCACCCACGAGACCACCAACGAACGCCGATCGCTTGAACACATGCAGGTCCAGCGGTGATTTGCCGTCAGCATTGTCAGATTATGGCAGAAGTCGACGGCGACGAAGGTCGAAGGATCAGGGCGAAGCCTTGTGTTCGTCTCCCGACGACCCGCTCGAGATAGCTTGCAAACGCTGTATCACGAACGGCGCCAGACGTGCGCCGAATTGCCTACTCAGCCAAGCCTCGCCAACACCGAATCGGCAAGGATTCGCGAATGACTGGGAGACAGGCTCTGTGCTGAGCGACCCGCCTGATTCGCTGAATCGATGACAAGCTCCGAGAGGGAAGGAATGGAGTCGGATGAACGTAACGCCAATGAACACAAAATTAGGGCAGAAGTGTTGTGAAATGGAGGAGTACCACTCCTCTGATACCACTGTGTGTTGGTTGAAATGTGGAGGAATACCACTGGTAGAATTAAAATGATGTCACAACTGTATAAAAATTTATCAATGCTAATGATCAGCACATCAACCAAAATAACTGTCAGTGCATCAACCCAGATAATTACTGTGCATCAACGCAAATAACTGGCAGTGCATCAACCCTAATTACTATGCATCAACGCAAATAACTAGTAGTACATCAACCAAAATAACTGGTAGTGCATCAACCCAAATTACTGTTCATCAACCATAACAGGGTAGTGCATTAACCAAAATAACAGGTGGTGCATCAACCCAAATTATTGTTCATCAACCATAATTGGCTAGTGCATCAACCCAAATTAACTGGTAGTTCATCAACCCAAATTACTGTTCATCAACCATAACTGGCTAGTGCATCAACCCTAATTACTGTTCATCAACCATAACTGGCTAGTGCATCAACCTAAATTAACTGGTAGTGCATCAACCCAAATTACTGTTCATCAACCATAACTAGGTAGTGCATCAACCCAAATTACTGTTCATCAATTGCAGGTAACAATAAAACAGTAGCACACACAATCACAATGCTAACACAGAATTTTTACGTGGAAAACCCTCCAACAAGAGAGAAAAACCACAGGACTGCTCTTCAGTCCACACCCACAAATTTCACTATTAGCAGAGGTTTTACAGAAGCAATATGAGATCACAAGATAGAAAGTGATCACAAAACTCAGCCACAAAACTAAGCAAAGATAGGATAGAGCACTTGGAGAGTAAAAGGGAACAAAGAATCAAAACTGGACAGATTCTGTTTTTGATACCATTTCTCCAAAACCAACCATTGAAATCCAATCTCCTCCGTTTAAATCAAAGAACACATAGAGATGAAGAAGCTCTCCAAAAATCAACACGATTTAACCTCAGACTGATCTCCGATCGTCACTAAGATAGAGCTGGTTGTGTTGAGAAGATCCTCCAGAAATTGCTCTTGATTTTTGTTAGAGTGGCTGTGCTTACCAAAACTTGCTACAGTGTTACCGAACCCAGCTAATCCAACATAACAGCAAACCTAATAGGTTCACAAAAATAATTGGGCCTCATGACATTTGGGTTTTATCCACATAGGAAGGGACCCAAAAGCCCAACAAGAAGCCCTATCTTGCCAGCGATAACAATATTGTCGATTCCTCTTGAAGCAACCAGCGCTAGCGATAAGTGCCGATGACAACGTCAGCGACAGCGCCGAGAACAACCAAAAAAATAGATGACAAAATTTTGAATGACGTCAGTGACGACGTCAACCAAGATTTTGGATAAAATTCATAACAAAATTAAACCAAAGATTGGATTTTGATTTTACTTTATAAAAACATTTCAATAATTGAAATCATCGTGCACTATTAAAATTTATAAGATGTTTGGCCCGCTATTAATAATTTTATAACTGTGCTAAACTGTGTTGTACTATTAAAATTTATATGATGTTTAATAAATAACTTTTTGACTGATGTCAAAATTTAAAATAATAAATAAATATATTATTTTAAATTATTTAAAATTATAATATATTTTATTTTTTTAGTGTTAAAATATTAAATTATTTAAAATAATAATACCTAAAATTTTAATCAAAATTATGTAAATTATTTTTTTAGAGAAGCAGAAGCTATAAAAGCATTAAATTGTAGCTTTCCCAACTTCTGGTTTTTTAGTGCTTTTTTCTACTTTTGTTTTTCATTACCAAACAGTTTTCTAACTGCTTTCTACTTAAAAACTGCTTAAAATCAGCTTCGAAGCGGGGCCAAACAGACCCTAAATCCATACAAACCCTAGCTCCAATACCACATGTTAGAATATTTTGAATATTCATAAATATAGAATCTATTAGATAGATCTAGAACAACATGGATAACAAAACATTTAAGATATACGTGATTGCACCATCAATCCTGTTGTGCTTTAATGTCCACTATCGGGCTAGAAATCTTCCACTGCTATCCATCTTTAAACGGCACTCAATGGAAAGAGACAACGCTAGTTAAAGATACAAGTGATGACCTAGCCCATATTTATAATGGAAAAACCCTAAGCTCCCCCATAAAGAAGTTTTGGGTTTCGGATGCGAAATCCATAATCCAATAAAGATTTTTGAATAAGGATTTCTCTCAAACACAGGGTGTAGAATCTAATATTTAATAATAATTTTTTATTAAAAACCGCGGGCTACACAAGCCATCTTTCACATTTAATAATGAAATGTTATGGGCCATTAATCAATTAATAAATGCTCTCATAAATCAATAATGTTATACCAAAAATTCCAGCAGGGCACCTCGGGCTCGTAGGCCATCAAAGTGGCCACCCTGCTTGTGGTCGGCGGCAGTCTCCTCGCCCTCGCCGGCCTCATCCTTGTGGCTCGCTTATCGGTGCACCATGCTGATGCCGTTGTTCCTGCTCTTCATCCTAGTGTTGGTGCTGGCCATGGCGGGGGTCCTGTCGTCAAGTGCGTTCGGGCTTGCTGGACTGTCTAATAGTGTACCTACTGAAGCGACTGAGAGGGGTGACAGAGCAGCTGGAGCAGGCGAAGCGGAGGGTCGGGAAGCGGCGGGGTAGTTCGGGCAGAAGACTAGGGAGGCCGAGCACGCCATACAGATTCGGAAGGAGGCGGTGAAGAGAACATGAAGCAATCGATTTAAGGAATGGTGGTTGTTA
Organism: Costus lasius; assembly: GCA_027563935.2. Lineage (NCBI taxonomy): Eukaryota > Viridiplantae > Streptophyta > Magnoliopsida > Zingiberales > Costaceae > Costus > Costus lasius. The sequence continues at coordinate 132,997,154 of CM050446.2, read as the reverse complement.
CTATTGTTTTAAAAGGCCTGCGAAGGGACCCTTCGTTTCAATCAAAAGCAAGGGTCCCTCGCACATAAATCAAAGCACTCACATGTGAATCTCAAAGCAAGGATAAATTCTACTGTAATTAAATTTCGTAGAATATGTATAGATAAAATAAAATGTTAAATTCTACCATAATTAGATTTCGTAGAATATGTATAGATAAAGTAGAATATAGTCAAATTTCGTAGAATCTATATAGATAAAGTAGAATACAGTTAAATTCCGTAGAATATTATATTATGTATATAATAATATAATAAAATTTCGTAGAATCTTGCACAAAATAAAGTAGAATACAGCGAATTTAACATAAATTCTATGATATTTTTATTAGATTATATGAAATTTGACTATATTTTACTTTATTTATACATATTCTACGACATTTATTTATAGTAGAATTTATCCGATTCATGTGCGAATGCTTTGATTAAAACGAAGGGTCTTAGAAGCATTTTTCATTGGAAAATCTGCGTATCCTGCTCTGCTTGTTGTGGAAAGATGCTTGAAAAAAAAGACTGGCTTTAATGAATAAATTGCAGAGCTAGCGTAAAATTTGGGAGTGTTGCAGTTATCCCCTTGCTACTTTTAAAATTATCATCTCAAAGCTGAGTAATTTTTAAAACGTACTAAATCAGCTCACGTATTATTCTATGAGGTACCCTACAGTCCAAAAAATCCCTCAAATTTCTAAAATTTAAGCCAATAATAAATATGTAAACTTTATTGTAAATGTAACTATGAAATAGAAAAGCAGTATAACATAATAAAAAAGTCACGTCCTGGCTTTATTTTTTTTAGAACGCATCATGAACCGGCTTTTAATTAGGTTAAAATACAGTATAACATACTTTTATGTTATTCCTTTGGCACCTACTGTCTGAACTAAAGGCAGCTATGAAACAAATAATAATATTGGTGAGATTTATACAGTGAATGATGTTTTGCAGGAATATTACAAAAATGTGGAAAACCTGATTCTGCTTTTCAAAGATACACCTACCATGTGAATCTTGTACAAATCTGTTCTCACAAATTGCGCAACAGATTTCTTTTGCAAACCATGATCAAAAGCAGGCAAATCCTCAAGATCAATTTCTTCCTGAAAGAGGCTGTGTATTGTTTAAAAAGGTTGAATTGAGCTGAGATTTTAGATTCAATCATGAACAAAACAGGGACACAAGTCAGCTGCGCTTTCCTCTCTGCAGGTTTCCAGTTTGACTGTTTGCTCCACCGCAGCGTGCTTCCAGGAATTGCTGAGTCAGTAATGCCAAAATTTTCTGGACACCAAATAGCCAAAGTTTTCAGGGCGCCTCCAAATTGAAAACTTTTGGAGTTGATTGCTTGGTTGTTCCAGTTGCCAATTAAGTCTCCCTCCCACACTAAGAATACAGCTAACCACAATAACAGTGCTGCTGCTTGAAAGAATCGAAAGCGGCTCTGAGAAGAAGTAAACAAAGATCACAAGCACTCAGAGACCTGTGCTGCTGCATTAACACCAACCAAAAATGGAACAATATCAAATCCAAATATCAGCGAAATCAAAAGACATAATAATCCAGGAAAATAACACTAAACCACCATTCAGCTGCCTGTTCTTGCTCAACTAACACATTTAGAAAGCCACTTCAACCTTCCTTCAATGGCATTCAATGCACATAAAAACTTTGCTCCAGTTTGGCAACGCCAGATCAAGGCTTGTGGGTGACAGGCCATAACGCTTCCCCCTATCGAAAGCTTAGTAGTCCACTGCAGCGAGTGTGGGGTGCATGGGGGAAGAAAGGAGAGAGGCGGTAGATGTCCCACCCCAACCACACCACCACCCACCCATCAGGCCACTTAATAGGTGTGGAGGAAAGAAACAAAGGTGAAAAGTGATGCTCGGAATCCCAACACATCTTCAAAGCAATAAAAGTCCAGCCAGCCATACTGGATGCAACCCTTTTTCACATCCACATTGCCAACAACAGCAAGATAGATGTGACCATCCCCTGGCATGAAACGATGTGTGGTTAATAAGGTAGGGCCTCGTTTTTTTTCAAAGGCTGGGCGTTTTTGCAGGCAGTGGTCCTTCGAAATTTCTGTGCTCCATCTCCGTCTGCTCAACTTTACCTTAAAAATCAACCAACTTCCAAAGGGATTTTATGTTCGCACGGTGACTGTAATCCTCGTAGGGTCAGAGGCAACAGATTTGGACATTGAACAAGTAGAAATATATCACAATCTGATACTAGATGATGCTGCATGAGTAAAGCAAATAGGCTCGGGGGATATTAGATTAAGAACCTTTGTTATTTTGCTGTATCATTACTAGTTTCACTCTACTAGTACAAGAACTGGAAAAAATAATTATTTCTAGCATAACTTGAGCTGAAAAACCAAATAATTTAAGAACTTCCCTGCGAGTCCATCCGACATAGAAATAAGATGGAGTTAATCGGCAGCTGCCACTGAAAAGTCCAACACATTGATCATACAGACAAGGACAGCTACTTCATTGCTCCTACTCTCTTCAATTTTTTTCTGCACATTTATAGTCGCTTCAGCTAAGCTTTTTCATAAGATTGTAATATCTTAAGAACATGATTGGTGATTACACTTTCTGTGAAAGCCTTGACACCTAAACAAATATAAAAAGGACTGGAACAACAACCCAACCATTTAATTTACCAACTCTTTTCTTCGTGGTAGGCCTCATTGCTTACCAACACTAGGCTGCAGTTTACTATACCCTTGAATAGTCCAGCTCTACAAATAAGTGCCTACTGTTCAATGATTAAGCATGTTTCTTAGTTGCAATTGCATGCACTAAGAAATAACGAGCATTTGGCACAGTTTTTTTTGGCTGGTAGTAAAAATTTAAATATTTGAGTGTCAACTTTTGGATTTACTTCTTTTCTCAAAAGTTACCACCTCTCTATTTTTAGCTGGTCAAAAAACATAATTTATCTTTTCTTCTTGCACGCAAAACTACCCCAAAACTTATTAAGCTCCTCACACATATAATTAATATTAGGAATACTCTTATAAATTTTTTTTAAAATAATATACTAAATAACATAGCACACAACTATTTGCCCAAATATTTTTAAATTTTTTTAATCAACTACGTTTTTACGAACACTTTTTTAATCAGTATAAACTAAAAATTGGCGCACTGCATTTGCATGTGATGGAGAGTAAAAATTTAGGCAGTTTGAACTGCAACCAAGAGGCCACGTAGATGTTTTCCATGCACGAAATTGGGATTTACTGCCACGTACAGCGACACTCAGATTATACCCACATAAGCGAGATGCAAAATAAATATTCATTACGCTTCGTTAAAATATGTTTGCAACAAACAAAAGCAATCAAAGAGTCTACACTCTACACGTCACAAAGTAAAGCAATTAGTCATGGTCTAGATTTCCAACGTCTTGATGGCACTCGAATGTAGAAGAACAAGTAATAAAGGACGATATGTTTAAATTATACATGGAGAATAATCTCTGAAGTAATTTATATAATTTGCAGTCCAAAACTAAACGGCAGAGCACATCTTAAATCATTGATATGCAATTTGAAAAACACAATTGCAAGTAAATTATCCATGACTAAACCAATATATAAAAGTCCTCACCCGTTCAACAAAACTTGGTACACGCACAAACAAAATGATCGAAAGTTCAAAACATGCTGCCCAAATTTCAGGTACCAATCACACCACCAATCCCAATACCATTAAGAGTGATTGAATCAGAAAATTTACACAAGAATAAACAAGAACACAACGCAAGGAAATTAGGCATGACCATGGCGAAGATAATTAGTGTTCTGTTCTCATTCATCTGGAATGAATATAGAGAAATAATGGAATTAAAAAACAGCAATATATAGTTCGAAGAAATGTTACATCAAGCAGAAAACTTAAACACCAACTTTCGTGTCCTCTCCATGGAGAAGCAGAAATAATTGAAATCCCGAATTAGGGGCCCTTCAGCGTGTACTTTCTCCGTAGGTTTTAACCTATTGAAACAAATCTAGTGACCTCTCAAAAAGATCAGACTCCCAACAATATCCTTGCACTATTACCCAGTACCAATCCACCATAAGTATTATAATATACGAAATGCTTACATCAGGGAAAAAGAAGGAAAACAAAGGAGTTTTCTTGGTATCAGGCACATACCAAGATTTAGATTAAGAACAAATGAAAAGTGAAAGATTCCAAACAATGAAAAGCAGTTTAAGTGGGGTAGGCCACGATATAACCTAGAAATGAACCCCCTCTACTTTGCAATGACCGAACTCTTTATGGTAATAATAAATCAGTATTTAATTAAATGAATCACTGAAATTACTCCCTGCTTCTTCCCCTTTTTGCCACCATACTAACCAAAAAATATTTTTTACTAATAGTAAACTACTGCAAAATACCTGCCGTCTAACATTCTAGTAACAATATAACTCTCTTCCTGTTAAGTCACCACTTGATCAAGTTGCATCTGTTCAAGCCATGCACCAAGGACTGCAGCTTGTTCAAGCCCATCCATCTGACCACTTGAATTTGAATTATCAGCAGTGCCCGACAGACCAGAAGGCCCGGCGGAAGCACTTGCAGCGGAAACAGCTTTTTTAGGAGGTGATTCCCTCACCAGTGATTGAACCCACGACAAATCAGGCTCATCGGTATTTCCCCGCATCTCAAAAGAAGATGATCGCTTCAGCCGTCCCAGCTCTTCACCATTCACGCCCCAGTCAGGTGCACCGGAGAGTGATGCCCACTTAGACCATGATGAGCTAACGGGAGAACCTATGGTTGGAGTTGATATGGGAGCAAAATCTCGAGAGCTCAAGCAGCGTAGTGTATGCTGATGCCTGTCTCGCTGACTAAGGAAGGCCAAGCGAGAGCTCATTGGGGAGACAGGCTCAACACTCCGTGGTGACATAATACAGGGGGAAGAGCCATTAAGCGAGGCCTGCAGCAAAGATGAATGAGCAGGCAGGTGCTGTGCATCACAAGACTTTGGAGAGAACACATTTGTGTTAATTGGTGAGAGTACACTCTGCTGCTGCTGTAGTTGATTGAACAACGCACTCCTGTGAGAAGGCGAAAATATAGCTCCCTGATCTGAATTATACCTTGGAGAAGCAAGCTCAGCTGAGAATAGTTCGTCAAGATTTGAAGGCGTCAATGTTTTAGTTCGAATTGAGCGGTTCCCCGCGGATGTACTAAGTCGAGGATAGCACACGTCATTCAACAACTGTGGTGAATCGAAGTCAGCTAATACCGAGAGGTCATCCACCGGTATGTCCCTGGCACTCAGAGTAGAGCGTAACCTACTTGACTGAACATTGCTCCCAGGAAGATTTAAAGTTGGCACATTTGGCTGGGGCCAACCGAACGAGGAGTGACCAACACCATTGGCTGAAGGTGACATTGGCGGTGTGAAAGGAGCCATAACAGCAGAAACTGAAGAAGGCGACCCGGGCATAAGCCCCAGAGCTGCCGCCATCTCCATTGCAGTAGAAGAAGACGATCTGGGCGATGGCACAGCAGAACCAGTCGACATATAGAGCGGTCGGAGCTCCTCATTTGTGTGTGCAAAGAAACAGACACGTCGGGAACAGCTAGTACCATCCTTACAAAGCCGTGTGCGGTACTGCGCTGGGTGAAGCCAACACTCGAACACCCCATGTGCATACTCACACATATCTCCTCTCCGACAAGTCCCTTTCCGGAAGTCGGGACAGGGGACGCAACTGTAATGGTACTTCCTTGGGTCACGCCGCCTAGCATTCTCACCCGGGTGGACGAAAGGGCATTCAGTCCAGTCATGGGAATAAGCACGAGAGCAGGGGCGGATTTTGAACGAGAACATCCGGAACTCATCAGTAGCATAAATGCTATTCTTGATGTCAGGGAGCGAGGGATCAACAGGGTACTCCTTTTTCTCGGAAACAGCAACCGGAGGAAGATCGGGAAACTTTGTCAAGGGAGGAGAAGCAGTAGAATCAGAAGACGGGGACCTGTCCTCGTCAGGTGACAAAGAAAGTGGTGGAGAGTTGGAGTTGGAAGAGCAGGTCGTCACGCGTATAGGAAGATGGTGCTGCTCTGCCCCAGTTGAAACATTGGTGCTCTCGCCAAGAAGCTGTTCAAGAGCATTCTTCACTTGAGGCAACTTGGGAGGCACGATGACAACATCGGCCGGGCGGTTTCCGTTGGCATCAACCAAATTAGGATCTGCACCGGCAGCAAGGAGCATCTTCACAGCACCAACAGCCTCTAAGGATCCACCGGATGCGGCGCAGTGAAGTGCGGTCGTTCCATCAGGGCCACAGGCACGATTGACGTCGACGGAGGGTAAGGAAATGATGAGCTTAAGGACGTCAACGCTTCCGTATGTGGCGGCCACCATCAAAGGCGTGCGTTGCTCCAGGACCATGCGGTTAGAGCCTTTCATGCGGCCGTACCAAAGACCGACTTCATCAGCGGCGAAGGGATCACGATCTATGTACTGCCTGAAGGCTTGGACGTCGTTGTTGGCGGCGAGCTCTAGAAGGCTTGACGTTGAGTCGTCGACCTCTATGGTCAGGCAGTTCATCTCTGCGCTTGAAGGCTGCGTTACAGTAGCTCGTCTTGCAGTGTTGAAGCTTGTGACAACAAGGCCCGCAAAAGGAGGGGGGTGTGGAAATTTGCCTGAATACAACAGATCCATGATATTAGCAAACATCGGTTCAAAACGGCCAGATTAGCTAAACAAATATACACAGAAGATAGCTTTTAGTGAAAGATTTTGCGTAACTGGTAAATTTCAAACATTGGTGGTGATGACAGATGAGTTTAACAGAAAGAAAAGAACAAATAAAATCCATCAACCCATTTAATCTGTGAAATCTGCAACGGTGAGGAAGGGTTACACGAAAGATGCGAATTAAAAAAGCGAGGAAGATGAAGCAGAGAGTACATAAGCATGACAAGATAATCCCCAAAAGCGTGAAGCTCTAACTCTTCACTCAATATTTCACAAGTGAACGAAAGTGACAAAATCAAGACGGCGAAAAACGCATCCATCCCTTAGGAAACATAGAAAAGGTCAAACAAATCAGCACAACAGAAACGTAACGCGTAACAGAGATCAGAGACCTCACAGGTTTAGTCAGTCGTCTAGCAAAGATCAGCTAAGACGCGATCTAGACTAACGCCGACGGAGTGTGGAACAACTTGATCGCGCAGAGACGTTCAACTGTAGGAAGAGTAGGACCAGTAGGCGGCAGAGAAAAGCGCGAACTCGAGCAGAAATTGACGATCCATAGGCAAAAGGCGGCGTATCATGCAGACCTCCATTGCCGATGATCCAGGAGCTCGACGATCCAAGATAGAGAGAGAAGAGGAAGGAGAAGAGAAAGGGTCTGCTGGTCCCAGGTGCACCCTAAATGTACACCAAATGAAACGCTCCCCAAATGAGAAGCAAATTTATTTGTTAATACATCGACTGCGTTCCGGTGGGGTGCGAGTATTTAAACACGGAAATTATTTTTCACAGGCGGAAGGCCCTCGAAGCAAAGCCATATCAACATCATTAATATTTACCCACACAGAGAACCTTATTAAAAAATGTCATAGCGGGACCGGACGTCCGGGCTGGTTCAGAATCAGGGTAAAATTTCATGCCGTAAAAGTGGATCTTAGTGGTAAATTCAAAAGCAGGGAGACCGGCCGAGCCAGTAGCCGACATGGGGAGAGGGAAGGGAAGGGAACCGGGTGGGTAGGTGGGACCAGTCACCGGATAAGGCCACATCCGTGTCTCCAGGGAACTCCGCTGGTTTGGAATCCGGAATGGAGTCCGCGAAAATGGGTTCCGTACCGGACCCGAGGCCCTTCATCAAATCTGCATTCGAAATGAGGACAAATCCGGTCGACGACGGAGTGGCGGCGACCATGCAGCGCCAATATGCGGAGAGCCGTTCGACCGTCGAAATTGCTTTGCGATCGGTGAATTGCATCCAACTGCGGGAGACGGCCACCGCATGCTTGGAAACCCTAGCCGCCACGCGTGTGCGGACTGCAGCGAACTGGGAACGCGCGTCAAATTACCCCCCGCCCCCAAATTCCTGATATTCCCAACTCTTCCTGTGCCATATTACACGGCGGAAGATCCGTGAAGAGCGGGAAAAAAGAGGTGCCCCGACGATATTTCTGGGTAAACATATCCTAGTTCTCCAAGTTCCCGTCGGTGGCTACTTGTTTTCACTCTCCGTCCGTGTGATTTTAGGATATATTTACAGTTCCACACCCATGACGAAGGGTAATTTGGACATTCTAGTGCTTTGGCTTCCTCGGACCGATGCAAAGAAGACAGTGCCCCGCACCGAGTGCTGAATGTTACGATCTTCCGCCGGAGTGAATTAGATTCCAGTAATCCGCTTACGTGCTCGCTGTCATCTGCCGGATCGGGAGATTTAAGGTCATCGGAATTAGGCTAGATTAAGTAAACCCGCAAAGGCATCTTACGAATGGCGCTGGGGCCCACCCACCGGCAGGCCTATCACCGAGCTAGGCACCTTGTAGTGGGGTGACGGTTTCGACGCGCCAGATTGGACAGGGCGTCACTTCACACGAAAAAGCCAAATTGTCGGAGCCATTCGTACTTTGCCACGTGTTAGAGCACAATGGGATGCTGACCTCAGCCCTGATTCCTCTTCTTTGGAGGTAATTCTTTACACACTTGTAAGAGCCCACTAGTTCACCTTGATCGTGATTCCAAAGTTACTGTAAGATAAAATTACTGACTTTCTTCGTGAAAAAAAACTAAGATAGGGTGAGTCAAAATCATGATTTAACAGATGTTGACGAGGTCAAACAAACCCGGGCTAGGCAAATGCGAGTATTGAGAGTGTGCACGCTCCACTTTCTCAACCACTATTCGCTGCGAAAGCTCAAAATATAAAAGACATGATGATCAACTTTAACTTGCAAAAAGGTGCGAAAGCTCACACAGTCTTGCACATGGACGAACTCAAAACAATTTTAAAACTAAAATAAGGTGCGGAAATTATAAGGTGGCGAGTCGGGTGGGGCCACTCGAAGTGACCTGTCCATCTCTCTAATTTATTTTTTTCTTATTTTGTGAGTGGTGTCAAACATCTTGGAGCCACGTTTCTCGAAAAGTCTTACTTAGGTTCCAAGGCTTCCCCACATCCAATTCGATCCAACTTTCTTAGTCATTCGGATTGAGACGTGCCCATGGACTAAGATTATCTTAAAATATTTATATATTTTTTAAAATCAATCATTATTGTTTGTTTGTGATTAATCGAGAGGTATTGTTTTGTTTAGTGTTTACGAGTTACGACATGTACACATGGTGCTCGTCGGATCGCTGTCACATGCCTGCATGGCCAACAAGACCATGATGTTGTTGTTCATCTTTTTTATATAAATAGGCAGGTAGTTTCGAGTTCATGCCTGTTGCAACAGCAGCCATTAACAGAGAGATTGATCTCAATCTAGATCTTGCTTTTGAACTCGAACTCGAATTTGAACTCGAACTCGGACGGTGGGGACGGCATTGATTGGAAGATGGGCATGCATCATGCCTCATAGTTAACATCACGTATACGATGAGAAAGCAGTGGTCCTTGCTTATTTAAGGTCGCCCATGCTCCAGATCTATTCCATGGTATCATCATGTGTGTCCTCCTCATCTGTTCACTCCTCATGTGCGAAAGTGAACAACAAATAAAAAATAAAATAAAATAATAGTAAGGATTTTGCAAATTGAATGTTTAATTTAATGTGATGAGAGAGAGTAGATGAAAGGTATTTTGAAATAAATAAATTTTAGTGAGTGTTGTACGTAGCCTGACGACAAGGATGGCATGCGCAGGGGATAGGGTAGAGAGAGAAAGACACACTTAATTAAATCTTTATTATTATTATTATTATTATTATTGTTATCTCTCATCTCTGACTCATCTTATCCATTAAAAATAATAATAATGATATGATAAGATGAGAGATTAAGTGGATGATCAATTCAGAAGATACGAGAGCAGACGAATTAAGGTATTTTAATTAATTAATTAATTAACATATTAGGGCTGCACGTGACTTCATCCGATTGAGAATCTAGGCAAGAAAAATGGAGTCATTGCAAAGGCGAAAAGGACGTTTGAGTTTTACTTTTTTTTTCTTTTTTTTTTATTTGAATGGAACATGAGACAAAAGGTCGCATTATATATAAATTGGTGTTAAACGCGGTAAAAGTATAAAGTTATTTTAAAAAAAAATTTATGTAAAAAAAACTGTGTTTCTATTTTTAAGTCTCTTTTTTTAAAAAAAAATATTTTATGAGCATTTATATTGTAATTTATATATTTGTTTTAGGGGGGCAAAGAAAATAGGTCCTTTCTCATAAGATTAATTTTGTGCGGCCGATGTAATTTCAGTTGAATTGAATAAAGTTAAGTGGGACATAGATTTGAATTGAGTATTTATTTAGCTATCAGAATCCAAACTACTCAACCCAGTTAGGTTTTATTAGATCGAATCAAGGGAAAATTAATCAAATTGGAACCATGCATTTGTTCTTTTTTTCGTCTTCTTGTCCTTTCCCAATTGTTTGATGTTGATTTATACTTGGAATCGATTTGGACCATCAATTTTAATATATTATCTTGCACCAAGGACAAGACATTTTTCATTTTGACTGTTCTATGATCTATTTTTCACTTTATTCTCGATAATTAACTGCAATTTTATTTTCTCTGTGTGAATTAAAAACTTCATTTATTCTCGATATTTCTACGAGTGTCGATCCTTTAGAATCTCACTCAAGCATGTTACACATAGCCCTATAATTGACCCTAGCCCAATTAGAGTTGGTAGGGACAACTAACATCATCTAGGAGAATAAAAAGGCCTAATATTTACATTTCATGAGTTGAGTTAAGATCGGAACATTGATCAAGTAGGCGCCTTCCATTAGCACTCGATCACTTGAAGATGAAGTGAGCAAAATCAATAGATATTGTATGTACTGAAACATTGTTACATTGTTCTTGAGATCAAATATACAAGTAGGTTCCCTCCATTTGCACTCTGGACATGCAAACATATTTACGATCCTCCCAGAATATTTCCAAATTTAATTCCACACAGAGACATATATATATATATATATCCGTTTACTATACAAATTAAATTTGAAAAAAAAAATGAACTAAATGGCAACAAAACAATGTGATCAGGAAGAGTATTGCAAAACCAATGAAAAATGTGTTGCTTTTAAAGTATGCGAGTATTACGCTTGCTTAGTTCATCATCAGCTTCGAGCTGAGGCTGTTGAACCGCTCTCTAGAATACTGCCTTGAAACGTTCCTCCAATCTGTGCCTGCTTTCATCATCGTAGCAAACTCCTCATAACTAATTTTCCCATCCTGCGAAGAAGAAAATAAATTTGATCACCACTATTTTAAGATGTAAACAACCATTACATCAAGGAAAGCAGTTTTCTTTTTCTCTTAATTTTATATGTTGTCAAGACAAAACAAAAAGGTCCAAGGACGGCACATCTACCACTGAAGCATGACATATACTATAAAGACTAAAGTGGAAACTGACCTTGTCTAAATCAACGTCATGGATTATGGCGCTAATCACTTCCTCATGATTAGGGCCTAGGTCATCAGCCAAGCAAGCTCTGAGCTCTTCAATATCTATGTAACCATTCTTATCCTGATCAAAATATTCGAAGGCCTTGTGCAGGTGCTCATCGTTGCCAATCTTCTTCAGGTGGATCGAAACAGCGATAAATTCTCCATAGTCCAAGGTACCATTTCCGTCGATGTCTGCCTGTTATGAACGAGGCAAGTTCAAGAGAGAAAAAACAAAAGTATTTCTTCAAGAATGTACTTGAGCATGATATAAGAATTTTGTCTTGGAAAATTTTCTTTTTGGGGCTAAATAGTGTATGCTTAATCAGAATGAGGAGAGAATCTATATTAACAAGAGAATGTTATAGCTTTGATTCCTGGGGTTACTTTTCGGGGAAATTAATTGTTGGATGTAAATGTTCAGTCAGCTTAGAATAAGACAAGTGATCGGATGACAATCCTGAAATTACAATTCAACGGCATTAAGATATCGTATTGACTCAGTTACACATGAAATATGAAAAAGATGAACTAGATGGCAAATAAACTCACTGCATCCAGTAGTATCTTAACATCAACATCAGGAATCAGGTGGCCAAGCTTACGCAAGCCATGTTTCAGCTCTTCGAGAGTTATTTGTCCTGTCTCGTTTATGTCCATCTTGTCAAACATATCCTTTATGTCGGCAGCCTCTTCTGCAGATAAATGTTCAGCCACCACCTATAGCAACGATGATTTTTTAATATATGTAACATGAAATTCAGCCAGGCAATAGATGAGATTAAAAAGCAGTAGATAAACATCTTCTGACATGAAAACTCAGTTACAGATGTGGACATCAATGGCTGCAACGATTCTTACCCTAAGAGCCTTCTTTTTAAGTTTGTTCATCACTGTAAATTGTTGGAGCCTTGCACGAACAGTTTCACCGAGGTTGACATTGGGAGCCTTCTTTGCATTTTGCAGCCACGGGTGCTCTACAGTGTTAAGTTATGGTTAAAACATTTTTGACAATGCAAAACTTTATGGCATAAGGGATAAGGTGCAAAAAGGAAAAAAATGTGATGTCTAAATTATAGTATAATGAAAAACAATTTAGCATTAAACACTAGTGTATTTCATATCAAGTATGCATTCTTGATGAGTGGTAAATTTCAACAATAGTTTACATTTCATGGTACAAGAATTTGATATAAACAAGCATGATTTGGACAAACAGATACATGTAAGTTTCAATTATTCGCAGAGCTGTAAAATCAATTTGATGGTTTACCGAGAACTTCCTGAGCTGTCAAACGTTCCTCCGGATCTGGATTTAGCATCTTCTTAACAAGATCTTTGGCAGCATCAGAAACTTTTGGCCAAGGGTCTCTGTTAAAATCGAGTGCAGAACGAATAATTGCTTGTGCAATGCCGTGCTCCGTCTCTAGAAAAGTGTTAAAGAGTTCGATGAGATACTGAAGAGAGGATTATCAAGAAGCACTTGCTTTTGAGCGATAGGTCTCTGGTAATTTATTCATTAGAAATGAACAATATTACAGAGGAAAGAGGAAAGGAATACAAAAATAAGAAAAAAAAAATATCAAAATGCAGAAAAACCAAACACAAACAAAGGAAATCAAGAATACCTGCCCAAAATGGTGGTACACCACAAAGCAAAATGTACAGGATAACTCCTGCACTCCAGACATCAATTTCTGGGCCATAATATCGCTTTAGAACCTCTGGAGCCATGTAGTAAGGGCTGCCAACTATCTCAGTGAAGCGCTCACCTGTGGAGTGAACAATTAATCGCTACATGGTTTCAGAATTCAAGAAGCCTGCACCTTGTTTCCTACTGCTCAATTAACTTAGAGCAATTCTGGTTATACATTCGAATTTCCAACAAAAAGTACATAGACTATTACAAAACACACTCTTCATACATTATAATCAATTTACAACTTACCATGTTCAAAAAATATGGATAGCCCAAAATCAATCGCTTTAAGAGGGGCATTTTCCCTTTTGTTCGCAAACAAGAAATTTTCAGGCTTGAGATCTCGGTGCATCACCCCATGCTTGTGGCAATTCTGTGAAGACATAGAGAAAGTATATGAATGTAAGATTCATATTCATCGAAGATAACCAATGAAGCCGATCAAGTGCTCCCCCTACTCGGCAAATGACCTAGGTCTGCTACAAACTCGAATCTAACCAGGACAAAAAAAAACTGATCCTCATCAACATCCATACTGTTTTGAGATTTTGAACAACAGAGGCCAAAATATACCTCATAAACAGGAATTTGTTCCATAGTGGGTTTTAATTCGATTACCAATAAATGAAGGTGGGAGCAAATGGTAGAAATAGGTTTGTGTTTCTTCCGGAGACGTAAATTAATTTAACGAAAAAAAAAATTGTTAAAGCACAACGAGACGTCTACTAAAGAAGAAAGGATTCAGTTTCTGGAAAAGAGGGTTAATCTACCTCCACCACTTCAACAATTGTTCGCATGACCATGGCGGCCGCCCGCTCGGTGTAATGACCCTTGGCAACAATCCTATCGAACAGCTCACCTCCTTCGCAGAGTTCCATGATAAGGTGGACTGCTCCTTCATCCTCATAGGTATCCTTAAGGCTGACGATGTTGGGGTGGGCCGGCAAATGCCGCATGATATCCACCTCCCTCCTCACATCCTCGATGTCCACAATGGTCCGCAGCTTCTTCTTGGAGATGGTCTTGCAGGCAAACAGCTCGCCCGTGGCCTTTTCGGTGCAGTGGTGGGTGACACCGAATTCTCCGCGGCCGAGCTCATCGCCGAGATCGTAGTGACTCCAGATGTCTTGGCCGGTGGGATCCTTTAGGACGACAATTTGTGGCGCAGGCCCTCGGCGAAAGTGAACGAAGAAAGGGCTCGACCTCCTTCCCTTTTTCTGCTTCGACTTATTGCTCTCGGGATCATTGGGGGTGGCGTAGCAATTACCCATGTACTTTAGTAGATTTTACGATCAAGAACCAAAATTTTCAGAGATTAAGCTTAGATAAAAAGTTGCGGCGAGGCAAGATTTTACAAACCGATCTTCCACCAAATCGCCAGAGTTGCTCCAGAGAAATAAAACAAAATCAGATGTTCGTAAAAATTCAATCTGGAGAAGCTTATCACATTGATGAAAAACGTAAGAAAAACTATCGAAAATCGGATTGCCCTCCTCTCGTTTCAAAATTTTCAAGAGAGCAAGCTACTGACCAATTTGGGGAAAGACTCGAATTAGAGAGGAAGAAAAAAAGTTGATCATTGAAGGGTGGGAAAGAAAAAAAAAAAAGAATCGCCTAAAATTATTAAATTTTGTCTGAATCATCCTTTCCTTCTTCTAATATTAGGATGCATAACGAATCGAGCTCTCTCTTTCTCTACTCTCCATGCGAAGAGAGTGGAGGACAAACGAGAGTTGGAAGATTTGGAGGGAGAATAGTTTGAACGATTGGAAAAATATGTGCGAGCGACCGATCAACTTGCGATTCGGACTCGGATCTTAATAAAACATCCGTTAAGAGTTATATCCATTCGAGAATGTATTGCTCAAGACAAGGCAAGGCTTAGGACAGGAAAAAGAACACGAGGAAAAAATGTGAGGAAAAGGAGTGGTAGCGAGGCCATCAATATGACTCTGTAAAGTTTTGAATTAAAACTATAGATAACATTACTAAGAGTGGAGATTACAATGAGGCAAAGTAGTATATTTACAAATACAGAGGTGCAAATTTAAAATATGGTAAACCACAGTAAAATTGATCATATCATATGGGAAAAGTGAAATATTTTGTCTGCACTTGTCTAGTTTGTGCATAATTTTCAACCTTATTGATCATTTTCTTGAAATCTTGGCTTTACTTTTAACAAAAAAAAAGTTATTTTCCTATACACAGAATGATTTTGATCCAAGCTGCAGGCTATAAAGCAAGGCTGAGCTACCTTAGACGACCTATTGCCATTTCACTGTTGCTGTGGAGGTGCAATCATTGATTGAGGTGAATGCATTATTGGGTGAAGTGTGCAGTGGAGGCTGATGTTGAACAGTGCAAGACTACAGAGACAACAGCTGTTCATTGCTCGCTCTGTCGATCCATGGTAGATCACCTGGGAGGAGCATCAATTATGTATAGTCCTTGGCTGTGCATATTCAGAACTATGTTAGGCTTGTAATGAAGATTATTGCTTCTTTTTGCAAGCAAGGACTAGCTTATAATGAAGATTGCTTCCACTAATCTTGAACTCAGCAGATCATTGTCATTTCTTCTTTCATATTTAGATTGTGTTTTTCTCTTTATTTTACGACTAGTACAATACATTGCAGCTGCTTGGAGGTCTGGAGTCGCTTTTTAAGTAACAACCAATCTTCAGAAATTTTGTATCCAGGTCATGAATCTGACTTTGCTGGAGCAGCTCCTCACAACTAGCATTGCATCAAAATTGTGGCTAGGTTTGGTGTTAAATAAATCAGGAACAAATTAGAGGAGTGGCCCCTTGTGAAATCAGCAAATGATGCTCATAATCAATGCACTGTTCTGATACCATGAGCCAAACCCCATGGTTTTCATTGAGCAAGCACCTAAAACCTACAAACTTCCCCAGCTCCAATCCAATTGCACTTTTGTAACATGGTTGGCCAATTAGGTCTTGTATCCCTAAAGAGTAAGGACCCCATTGTGGAGCCTTAAGAACACTTCAGAACTACTTTATTCCAGGCCAAATGATCTAAATTTGTCCCTAGCATCAACTGTCCTTTGTCTCAATCACAAATTACCTTTCTCAAAATCACATCAGCAGCTACAAATCTTTTACTTGACTGAAACGGCCTAACCATGCTATTGTCCTTTTCTTGTCTGATTGCCTTGATCCAATTGGAAGAAGACAAGTTAAGAAATGAGAGGAGCTGAAGCACAGTCATTCGTCAGTTGCTGAATGAAGATCAAAGGTTTGTCAACTCGGATAAGAGTTGTTTCTCTGGTACTCTTAAATGAAGGAATATTGGAGGTCTAGAAAATAGAGGAAGCTGTAGAAGTTTCGTGTTTGTGCCATCTCTGGTATCAAGCACTGGTTTGCTGGAAAAAACAAGTGTCAGCTCCTTGTGCTCTATATCAAAGTGTGTGTCTGTACTCCTCCTGTCTTTAATCATTCAGCTCCCTGTGCAATTGTTCTCCTTCTTCTTCTGTTTTTGAGGCATGGAAGAAAGTCGACATAGTGTAATGGAGAGTGGCGGAGCTAGAGAAGGGAGATTCAGGAGGATATGTGTCTTCTGTGGGAGTAGACCAGGGAACAAAGCTTCCTTCAGCGAAGCAACTCTTGATCTTGGAAAGCAACTGGTAAGGAATCCAGAGTCTTTTCAGTTGTCTCGAGCACTGGTTTAGGATTCTGTAACAGCAACAAATTGTCTAAACTTTTTGTCTTGGAACGGGGAACAAAGATTGATTAATTTTACAATTAATATCTGTTTCGGAATATTCTTCAACTGTGTCAGCCTTACTTTTCTTTACATCCCAGAGCTATTTGCTCCAGTAAGTCTTGCTTGCTTGTGGTATTTCTTCCTCCCCAGGTAGAGAGAAGGATAGACCTTGTTTATGGTGGTGGCAGTGTAGGCCTCATGGGTTTGATCTCCAGCACTGTGTTCAATGGTGGCTGCCATGTTCTTGGGTATTATTCCTCACCATTCTTTGTTCAGATTATGCATCCTTAGCTATATATATATATATATATAAAATAAACCTTTCTAATGCTTTAGCTCAGCAGAATCATACCTCCTGCGCTATTGCCGAATGAGGTAGAGTAAACCCAAAACCTCTCTCCTTGTCAGTTTATAGCTTTCTCCCAAAGTGAGCAACCTCTGTGCCTTGTGTAGATATCAGGGGAAACAATTGGGCAGGTGATAAAAGTAGCAGACATGCATGAAAGAAAGTCGGAAATGGCTAAGCATTCTGATGCCTTCATAGCTCTACCAGGTCATTACTAAGCTTTTACTGAACTCCTTTGCTAACTGCACTAAAGAAACCTGCACTTGTCAGGAGGTTATGGAACCATGGAGGAGGTTCTGGAAATCATAGCTTATGCTCAGCTTGGAATTCATGACAAACCAGTGAGTATATAAACGACTCAAAATTGCCTATGCTTCAAAAGGATAGTTCTTGAGGCTAATTTACTGAGCAGGTGGGTCTGCTGAATGTGGATGGATACTACGACAGCTTGCTCACCCTCTTTGACAAAGGAGTGGAGCAAGGCTTCATTGAGGACTCCGCAAGGCACATTGTTGTCTCAGCTGGGACTGCTGAGGAGCTTCTTCGGAAAATGGAGGTAAATGATGCCTGGAGAGGGGGTGCAAGGCACAAACAAAATAACAACTGATCATTATATAAGTGAAATGTATACTTGATATAGACTAAATTTCCTTTACAGTACTGTTTAGGTCGGTGGTGCATTAATGAGTAGGGTGACACATTGCAGGACTTATTGTTGTTGTTGTGGCTGTCATTTGCAGGAGTATGCACCAATCCATGAAAGGGTTGTGCCTGAATAAATAAGACGACAAGTGAAGCAACTTAAATGGGTGAAGCTTGAAGCTGCTCTGTAGCTCAAGTCCAAGTAAACAATTATATGCATGTATTGTTCTGTACACATAGCATTGTAGTGTCTGTTCTCTATTCTAGGCCAGCTTGAAGCTACTCTTAGGAGTGGAACAATTATCAATGTCTGACTACTTGAAGAATTGTAGTGTCTGTTCTCTATTCAAGGCCAGCTTACATGAGGAGAGAACTTAATTGCCAATATTCAAAACTTCTATCATGTCCTCCTCTTCAAGATCAAATCCTGGATCTTTGATTCTTTTCCCAGATAAATGGGGCTATTCATGAATAAAACTCTTAAGCCGCTTACCGTTCGTTTTAGCATTAGGAGTTTTATTCGCTATTCATTGCCCTTTCAATCAAAAAAAAACTATTAAGAGCCTGGAGCGGATTCTTATCCACCATCCATCTCACATCAGCTATCCATTTCACATTGGAATTAGTGCATGCACGAATTCTAAAGTTTTTAGATGATTCCTTTCAACCTCTCTTCAAACCTCATTAACCAGGAGGTGTGATTATTATTATTCTCTTTTAAGCCATTTGAGTTGTAGCTAATTATAGGAAAAAGAAAAGAATCTTACTTTCCTAGTGAAAGTTGCTTTACTTCTTGATTTATATATATTAAATATTTTATCTAATCACCTTTTATCATTTCTGGGCAACCCGACATATGACTCTAGTATCATATTAGATTGGGTAGATGGTAATCTTCTTTAAATCCAAACTCAATTCAAGCACAATTAATCAAATTTAAATGCATCTTATTTAACTAATTAAATATTTAATTCTATTATAAATGGGCCAAAATAAAATAGATACCCCCGTTTGGCCTAGATTCTGGGCCAGCTTATGGGGTTTGTGGCAAGCAGTTTTACATTCCACCTGAGAAACTGAGCCGTTTGGGTCTTCAGCTTTTCGGTTTCAAACGGTAAAATTTTATTGTTTTGGAGACTCTGCTTCCCATTAGGTCTTCACCTGCCCCTTTTCTCGCACGTTCATTCTGCCCGCAATCGTCGTTCTTGCTCGCCCGACTACTACGAATCAACTCTCACAGGTTCTCTCAGTCATCGCCGGCATCGATCGAGCGCAGCAACCGTCGAAGGAAGATCTTTTGCAGCAAGATTTGTCGCCCATTCGCTATATCTCCCGTAGCTACTGTTCTCGCTGTCGCTCGCCCGACTCAACTACGAATCAACTCTCGCAGTCGTTCTGTCACATCCCTAGATGATAATTCGATTTATGAAAATTCGTATCATAAAAAAATTTTGTAATATGTACCCAGAATCAATTTCATAAAAACCTGCTCTATATGAAAATCAAAACTTGATTATATAGAACAATCACCTAGGAGACAACAACTAACAATCCAAGTTCTGTCTGTCGTAGCCGGCCGCCGATCAAACTCTTGCAGCCGTCGTCGAAAGAAGATCTATTGCAGCATGATCCGTTGAAGAAATTGCCCGTTCGCTCTGTCTCCTGCAGTCGCCATTCTCGTCATTGCTTGTCCAACTCAACTACGAATCAACTCTCGCAGTTGTTCTCTCTATCGTCGTCGGCTGTCAATCGAGCTATTGCAACAGCTGTTTAGCCTACCCTCTCTTACAACCGTTCAGTTTGTCACGCTCTTGTAGAAGCTACAGTTTTTCTTTAACAAAAAACTGGAAGAAAAGAATAAAAAACACATTAAATTCAGTAGTATTTTTTATCCAGATTCAATGCATTTTTTATTATTTTCTTTCAGTTTTTTATTAAAAAAATTATAGTATAAGAGTTTTTCACGCAAATTAAAAGGTAAGCTGTCGCCTCTATACAAGATTCTTAGATTTTTAATTCCGAAACTGGAATACAGGTAGATTTTGATGAGTTTGCAATGGAACCATATTCGTTGTTGTCTCCACAGCTAAAAGTAGAATGAGAACTCCATGATGCTTGCACGTTCGTTGTATTTGAGATTTCATCTGAAATATTATGAACTATTGGTGACTGGGATGCTTTACTATTGGATGGAAAGGGTTTTGCAAATTAAATGAATAACCAAACCTAGATGCTTCTGGTTTTACTTCTCAGCTTGCATTTGTTTGTTCAATTATAATTATTGCTATTATTCATGATATACCGTAGATATGCATCTCTTATCTATTATTCATGATAATTCAAACCTTATGCGCAAAAATAATTTTATAATTATTGTTTAAATTGAATGTATATATATAAATACTACAACCTTAAATACTTTCTCATAACATAGTCATTATATTTATGTGAAAATAAATAATATAAATAAAATAATTTAATCATAAATTATGGATTCAAACACTGCTAAATTTCTTCAAATAATATTTTTTTTATCCGTACTACTTTAATCAGTAAAAGTTAGAAGTAAAAGTTGGACCAAATTGGCCTCGATCAATTAACATCTCATTTGTCATGATTGTGACGTCAATATTTGATGCATGCGGGCTCCAAACTGCTGATCCCCCGAATTAAAAAAAAATCATTAACATCCTCAATCTCTTCAAGTCCCAAAATGCCACGCCCACTAAACGACAAATTGGGCGCATGAGGGGAACCAGCATCCTCACCACGCGGCGGGCACCTACGCGGTCCCCGCCGCAAGCTGGCCTCCACCCGTTTCCCGAGACACGTCGCACCACCACGTTGCCCCCACCGGTTCGTCCTTCCCCTGGCTCGCGCCACACGCCGACACCTGGCGACAGAACCCCACTCGCGGCTATCTTTGTTCCCCCGGCCCGAGCTGCCGTCCCACTCCGCGACAGTGCCCCACTCAGCCAACGGCCACGCCGCCACGTGCCCCGTCAATCTTGACGCCGTTACGGCACCCTGCGTCATCTGGGACCACCGCGCTTATGTGCGCCGGAGCCGGGCTTGACTCGTTGGCCCGTAATTATCCGTCTACTAACTAACCAACAAGGGCAATTTGGTAACTCTACAACTCTACCATTCGAAGAGATACCTTTCCGCATTGCCAACATCCATACCTGCGCTTGCTGCTGTAGTGGGTCAACCAATTACTACATTCATAGTTAAGGTAATAACTTGGGTACGAATGGCTTGGTTCATAACTAACTTTTTGCAATTTGTTGCCATTTTTTTTTCCGAATTTGGGTAAATATACTAATAGGTCAACAGTCCTTGCTGCATTGACTCATTTACCCTTCAGCTCGGAGTGTCTACCCCTGCGTCTCAGCGTTACTAAACACGGCGCAAGCCTCGAGGATAAGTGAGTCATTATCCTAAAGCCCAAGGGCAGTACGAATCGATTTGGAAAATTCTAGAAGACGGGTATTGATGCAACAGATAAAAGGAGATTTTTTTTTTGTATTTTAAAAATTGTTTTCTCGTTGTATCTTTCCGTGTAATGGGGATAGATTGAGATCAAACATCAATGGCCGGAGGAATTGGGTTGTCAGAGCATTAGGGTTTTTTGTTTATTGGGGGAGCGAAAAGAAGGCATGGGTTGTCGCTCTATCTGATTGGTCCCTTCGACGTCTCTACTCAGCCGCCGCAATTCGAGTGGAGCAGTCCTAGATCCGGCACCAGCTGGTCTAGTTACTAGTTTCGGTTTGTTACTACCAGATTTCTTCGTGGTTCTCGTGTTCTGCTAATGGATTACTACATTAAATTCTGGAATTGGTCAGCGGTGTTTCCAGTTTTATCTTTATTCGATTGCTTTTCTCCTTTTATTCCCTCGGATTCATCGAGTCATTTGCTTGATGAATTTCGCATCTTAATCGTTGCTCGATCTCTATGATCTTTAATTTGCCGAGTAGATGCTCTTTTTGGGTGATTTAGGATTTAGTTGATAGAATATAGTGGCGTTTGACAGAAAATTTAGGTTAATCCTAGTAGCATGTCTCTTAATTTTTGTTCTTACTGTGTGTTCTTTTGTTACTTTCCGAATTCGAGCCGTGCTTTAGTGAAGTTTCACGGTGATCCACAAAAAAGATCCCTTTTTCTATAAATATTACAGACAACAGTTAAGTTTGCCAGTCTGGTTTTCATTTCTTTTCTCTTCCAATAAGAGCTTCGTTGTTCTCCTCAGAGTGGTTCAGATTTTTTGCTATGGAATTAGGAAATTTGTGGCGTATATTTTGTGAACAACAATTGTAAGTTTTCTGTTGGTGTTAGCATTTAAGTTGTCGTTTTAGTATCTGTCGTCGCATTGACTCTGTATCCTTCCACTTGTTTTTCTTTCTCTAGTCTCTCCAGTAACCGCTGTTAGCTAGCTTCGTTCGCCACCTGTCTCCTGAGTCCTGAGGGCTCCTTGAACCTTCGATGAACGCATTCTGATGGACTTGTATCTCATATTTCTTCAAGAAGAAGTTCTGTTCTGTTTTTCTTTCTAATTCAAGTTGCTAAAAAAACCGTGCTTTGCTAAGTACGACTGAGTTGATTTATATGGTACTCAAGAATATATCTGCTTTTCTTGACAGACTTAGAAGAATGGCATCGCATCCTGCTGGTTCAAATGCATTAGATCCGAGCCTGCAACCTGCTTTCCCGAGTGTAATCAGTGCTCAGCCGTGGTGGTGCAGTGCTGCGTTTACCTCAACGAGTGCCTCTAAATCTGTATCAGCTCGAACTGGTGTCGATGGCACAGGAGTTGTCACTAAAGAAACACAGAAAATGGGTATAATAGATTATTTATTTGTCTGCTTTACTCTTCGGTCGTATGCTTGCAATGTTGTCATGTCAATACAGGGAAATTCTACATGACTCTTGTTCCTTTATTGCTTTTTTATATAAGCATGTTGCCCGACGGATTAATTTTTGTTGTACCTTCTCATGGGAATCTTTTATCAAATTTGTTGCTAGCCACCTTTATG
This sequence comes from Costus lasius, assembly GCA_027563935.2. NCBI lineage: Eukaryota > Viridiplantae > Streptophyta > Magnoliopsida > Zingiberales > Costaceae > Costus > Costus lasius. The sequence goes on along the minus strand of CM050446.2, from coordinate 132,974,030 downwards.
TAATACTTAAAGTAAGCAAGTTTCCATTTCGTCGTTCAGCATGTTAGGGTTTAATTCCCAGGCGTGTTTTCATAATTTTTGTCATCTAGGCTACAGTTGGATTCCGCTTCAAGATTTTCTTTCAATTTATTTTCCTTTAAAATCAACGAATGACTGTTCATTGGCGTCAAGAGGAAAGGCTACGGAAATAATTATTTCTTCTAATTTTATTAGGTGTATAATCAAATCGAGTCACCGCCACTAAGCATATTGTATTTTCCATCTCGTTCTTCATCTCTTGAGAATTTCTGTAACTTCAGCTGCATCAATTGGGAAATTTGCTGTGCCTATGGCAATTGGTTTAGAGATTATACACATTTTAGCTTGATAGTAGAACTTCAGCCGGACTTCATGTTGCTTAAAACTAAGAGTTTGTTTGTTTAATTACCAGATGTGAACATAGGAGAGAACCAGAATTTACACCCTTCAACTTCCATGACTTCAATGATGCCCGAGTACCATGCACCAGAGACCCAGCTGGAACTTGGTCAATCAATTGTGGGTTCTCTATACCCGTTGAATTTTACTTTCTGTTTAATTGTTTTCGAATGGTTTCTTGAACTCTGCTTGGAGGATAGATCTCTTAAGTAACATGGATTCTTAGCTTAGTTGATGTCGTTTATGTATTGTTTTGGTAACGTGATGCTAATAGTAAATCATTAATACTCTTTTACAGGCCTGTGCTACGTATCCATTTGCTGATCCTTATTTCGCTGGCTTTGCTTATGGAACTCAAGCAATAGTAAGTATGTTGGAGATCGGATCACATTGTTGATTTCCAGTTATTACTTACTGGTACTCTTAACTTCCACGGATTTGATCATGTCTTTGAACTTATTGGCACTGAATGGTGGTAATGATTTTGTGCATTTCTTCATTTTTATATTGGATAATAATTCCCTCTTGACTTTCAAAATCATTACTGGATTAGCAATTATTTAGTTCTTTCCTAGGAGACCACCTCGGAAATCTAGATTCAACTTTTTGTCATTTACATATGTTTTCAATGATTACTCTTAATGAATAGCATGAATCTCATGTTTGGTTGCTTCTATTAATTATGGCCGCTTCTATTAACTAAAAATGGTTGGATGTATCTATATATTTATTCATCCCATTAACTTAATCATGTATGTCGTCACTAATTCCTACATTAAATTTTGGTAAACTTTTTTTTTTGCACAGTTCTAGAGGTCGATTTCACTATATTGCTTAATTTTGATCGCCTTTGCCGTATAATTTACAGGTGCATCCTCAGATTATTGGAACACCTAGCTCTCGCATGCCTTTACCTCTTGAAATGGCAGAGGAACCAGTTTATGTTAACGCCAAGCAGTACCATGGTATTCTGAGACGAAGACAATCTCGTGCGAAGGCTGAACTTGAGAAAAAAGTAACAAAAGAAAGGAAGGTATATATAGGGTTCAGTAGGTTAATTCACCATAGAACATAATAGAATTTCACCTACGATAAGCGTGAAAATTTAAACCCAGTACTCATTTTTAAGGATATATTTTTTATCTGCACTCGTTTCTTCCTCTTGAACGCTAGTCATTTTGCATTGTCATTAAAGAACACCAAACTTTGGTCACGAACTAGAAGAGCACAGTTTTAGTTCAGTTATATGTACATCTAAAATACTATGTAAAAGCTCTACTCGAGGGAGAAATTTGAAGCAAGAATGTACTTTTTTCAAACTTGTTAAAGAATGTTAACAATAATACCTACCTTTTAGCTTTAACAGTTTTCTCTAATTTTTATGGTTCTACTTTATCCATGGTGTAGGCAAATGCTTCATGAAAATAATCCACCTTTTTCCATTTGACTTGCGCACATACAACTTTTTCGAAGTTCCAAAAGCTCTTTAGTTTTCTTCTAATGCTTAATTTTCTTCCAACACTTTAAAAAGTATATGCAATCTATTTGTGATCAAGTCACTCCATATAGCATATGCAGTATATTGTCCTTATTATGAGCTTATTTTAAATTAATTATAATCCTTAAAGAATGATTTGAAAGATATTGAGAAATTAGTTAATATAGAATTGTAGGCATTCAAAGGGATTGCACTTTGTTAATTATATGTTCACGTATGTAGAGGTGGCCAACGGGCCGGGCCGGCCCGCACGGGCCGGCACGACACGGGCCGGGCACGGCACGCCGCGGGCGGCCCGTGGCCTGGCTCGGGTCGGGCTGGGCTGAGGGTTCGCAGCCCATAGGCCGGGCCGAGCACAGCCCGCAGGCGTGCCGGGCCAGGCAAGGCACGTGAATGAACATGTATTTTTACCTAAATGCCCTCATAATAGTTATAAAAAATTTAAAAGTTAGGGATATAATTGTCTTTATGGTATAAAATTACCATTTTAGCCCCTTTTAATAATTAAAAATAGGGTATAAATATGTAATTATACACCCAATTCATCCCTATAAATTCACCCCTCAACCCTCTCATTTCTTCACACAAGTTTCCAACTATCTTTGGAATAATTTCTCATTCTCTCTTAATACTCTCTTAATCTCTTTTCTAAGTCTTGAGTTACAATTAGTTTCTTAATTGAACTCAAACTTAAGCTTCTTTTTAGCCATCAAGAATTCAATGCTCCCTCGGTCTAGACTAGTCATTTTTTTCTATGCCTCGTGCTTACCACATGACTAGACGTGGAGAAGATCAAGTAAGTATTAAATTAATTTACTTTTATAATATAATTATCACGTGGTGAGCACGAGGCATAGAGAAAAATGACAGATAATAGAAGAGTGAAGATAATTATCATTATGCCAAATTCTCAACGTTCAATCTTCCTTACCTCTACCTTAAATTTCTTCAATGCTGATCAATGGAAAATAACTATTTTAAGTATTATCGAACGTGTTAGTCAAATTATACGAATTGATGTATTCATGTTTGAAGAACACTTTATCCACTTATCTGATCATGCAAGATAAGAATTTTTGGCTTCTCCCTCTCCTTCTGGGGTTGAGATTGAGATAGAGGTTGAGGACTTTGAAATAAGTGATAGTGAGGAGGATAGTGATAATAACAACGATGAGCCGGAGCAATATATCGAAACAAACCAAGCACAAGAGTCACTTGAGTTTTTTATAATTGAAGAAGGAGGTAGAGCTGAAAACATGGAGTGTGCAATATGCATAGAGAAGATGGAGCACGAAGCGCAAGTATGCTTAACACAATGCTCGCATATCTTCCATAGTAGCTGCTTGCGTAGTTGGCTACGGGTCAATTGTGTATGCCCATTATGTCGGCAATTGATTTAAGCTTAAATGTATAATTTATGAATATAAAATTTAATCGAGTTGGTTTTAACTTTAGTCATGTGTTGTTAGTATTGTTAATAAATAAATTAATATTAATTTAATAAAATATATTTAAATTAAAATTATATATGTTTAAAATAAAATAATTAATTAAATAATAATTAAATATTTTTTAAAAAAATTATGCAAAATACATAATTTTTTATTTTTTATTTTATTAATATTTTTTTATTTTAATGAAGCGGGCCAAAGTCCCGTGGGCCACATTTGGGCCGTGCCTGGCACGGCCCGCTGGGCTGACCATAGCCCGCGGGCCAGTTTCAGCTCGCGTGCCGAATTTGGCCCGCGTGTCGGATCCAGGCCCGGCTAGAAGTTGAACCGTGCCTGGGCCGGCACACCTAAACGTGCCGTGGGCCGTGCCGGGCCCAAGTTTTTTTCTGTCGTGACGTGCCACGGCACGGTTACAATCGGGCCGGCACGGCACGGTTACAATCGGGCCGGCACGGCCCGCCAAGAGTCGGACCGAGGCGGGCCCGGCCCCGACCCCGGCCCGGGCACGGCCCATGGCCATCTCTACACGTATGCATTCTTGTATACAATTGCATGTACTGCTTTTAAAAATCGTATCTTCTTCTGATCTGGTAATTGTTGAATGCTTCTGAAAATAATTCTGAAAGTCTACTAATTGTCGCCAAGACACCAGACGGTTCCAGTGTAAAAGCATAATAGCTCTGGTAAAAAATGTTTGGAATTATAACCATGTGTTCAAAGTCTCATTCTCTCTTTTTGGACCAGCATGGCCCATGGTAGCTTTCGTAAGGGATTTACGAGCTTTCCTCCATATCAACCATGGTAGCTCAATTTTCTGTTTTTTTTTTTTCATGAATTCTTTTGTTGTGATCGTCTCACTCACAAAGAAATAAATATTCTACGTGCTTATCTTCATTGCATCTGCAATTTGTCACATTCTTATGGAAAAAAGATGTTGAATCTGTTTTCTTTTCAACTCTTGAAAGTATTATGGTGTCAAAACCGGAGAAATTCTTCTGCATATGTATAGTACATGGTGAAACTTTTTTTTGCTACATAGTTGTTGTGTTATACAATTGGATACGTGTATGTCACAATATCAAAATAATAATATTATCTCCCTTGTTCAGCCATATAAATCACTATAAAATTACTTTCTATTTACCAACAAATATTATCTCCTTGTGTAGCCATATCTACATGAGTCCCGCCACCAACATGCAATGAGAAGGGCTAGGGGTTGCGGAGGTCGCTTCCTGAATACCAAAAAGACTAATGATAGCGATGCTCAAACTGACACACCCAGGGGTTTAAATTCCGGTGAATCTTTTCAAATGAATGATGTCTCAGGTAATGCGAGTCTATGCAACACCATGCATGTATTAAATTTCGAATCACAAACCTCCATGTGTAGAAAATTGCACGAGAAGCCAGAGTCTCAGATCTTATCCTTTTATGTAAAAACAGGTGAGCGACTAGAAGACCAGGTATACTCCGGACAGCAGCAAGCTGGCATCCTGGTGAATCAGCCTCCAAGCAGGACAGTAGCCATAAAGTGATGATCTTGTAGCATTGCCCTCTGAATTATTAGTATTCTTTCTATCTCCGCTGATGCTGACTTGCTTGGAGTCGTAATTTGTTTGCCTAATTATGGCGAATAAGAAGCACAATCTGGAGGCACGGGTAGCAGATCAGTATTGAAATGATAGTTAAATATGATGCTCAAAGGCAATTCATTCTTGGCTTTTAAGTTACCTAATTTCTGTAGTTTTCGCTCTTCTAAGTATGAGAAAAGAAGACTAGCGATGCATCCATGCCGAACTATGTGCTTATAATGGTGTAACATAAATTGTCCAATGCTATAAGAATCCTTAATGTATGAAATGATACTTGATCATTTTCACCGTCTCAAATTATTTTATAACATGAAGCTTTTCTTTGATTGATGTCAGGGTTATTGTTTCCGTCTGCTAGCATGGCATTCCATTGCTGATTAAAAAGTTTGAACTCAAGGATATTGTACAAGAAATAATCTGAGGAAGAAACTGTCACTGAAAAGCGGTTTTTTTTGTGTTACAAATGGTTCTTGAGGCTGAAAAAGTAACAGAATTTTCTGAGGCTATTATTGAGTCGGAACTCGGAAGTCCCCTGCACTTGACGTTGGAATTAGCCTCCTGGAGGAAACAATATAAATGAGGAAAAAGTTTAAATTTTATTATTTTTTATTTTTCTTTAGGAAAACAACCATTAAATTTGACATAGCTTGTGATTGTCTGACTATTTGAAATAAATATTCTTCATGGTAAATATGAACTGTTTTTAAGGTTTATTATTATTGAACAAATTTATTTATTATTCTTAATGGTAAACATGAACTGTTTTTTTAAGTTTGATTATTATTGAACAAATTTATTTATTTATTTGATATAAGCAAGTCAAGTAATGAGGTGAGGCTTGACTAAGCCAGTTAAATTAACTATACTTTTTTATTAAATAAATTTGTAATGTATATATGATGTGATGGCAACTTAAAAAGGTTGGGAAAAAAAAAAGCCAACGGAAGCACGTACAAATCCCCAACGCCAGGAAGAAAATGAATGCCATAGCCTAATCAATCTCCGTCCACGATCCGATCCCCAATCCCAGGCCATCCGCCGCCATCTCCTGAGACGCGCGCATCATCAATTCCGGGCTCAGCCTGACCATCAGCACGCAGAACTCCATCTGGTTCAACGCGCCGTCCCCGTCCATGTCCCCCGCCATTAACATCCCCCGGAGCTCGTCGTCCGCCAAGCCCTGGAGGCCCAGCGCAATCGCATTACGCTTGAGGCTGCCGAGCGTGATGAGGCCGCTCCCAGGCTCCATCAGTAGCCGGAATCCCTTGCAGAGCTCCGCGATCAGCCCCTCCGGACCCAGCTTCTCCGCCATGGACGGCAGGAAGTCCTCGAAGGCGATGGAGTGGTCTTCGGCCATGGCAACTGCAAGCAGTACAGGACGGCGTAGGGGGGAATTCCAATTAAATAACGAGGCGGAGGAGGAAGAAGCGAAGCAAGTAATGGCTATTAGAAGGAGTCTTAAGGAATAAGGAGGACAGCGAATGTACAGGTGGAACTGGTTATCGCACTGGTTTCTGCGAACCTGCAATTTGGTGTGCACCATCAATGCAAATTTCTCCAGGTTTTAGACTAAACTGCCTGTGCCAATGTCGGTATAAAAAAGATACTAAGACCTTGTCAAAGTAATTGACTCAATTCACTAAGGAGACCGAGTAGACACAGGGTGCTTGTCTTTATTGCTTTGTAGCTTTCTCAATGGATTGAAACCTATAAAGTTCATTTGCTCCTTCACACGAAAGACACTAGCAATGTGGTTTAACCTACTGGAGAAGTTAAACCAATATATCTCAATCGAAATCCTAATCAGAAGAGATTAGGGATTACAACGCATCCAGTACTCAGTTTTTCACAAAGAGACTAAGGATTTAGTCCTTGACAATTATATACGGTATGATCAAAACTTTGATAAGAAACTTCATCACACCTCTCAATTATCTTTTCATTTTATATATAATATTCTAGTTTAGTCCTATATTAAAAATGAGAAAAAATATTATATAATATATAAAGGTTAGTGGACTTACTATTGTTAACTTGAATTTAAAAATTTTAATAAATTAAACGATAATATTGCATGTCAGAGCTCTGCTATGCTTCTTCCTTTGGTATTTTTTTTTTTTTGTTTGTGTGGAAGCATTTATTTTAATGGTATGTTCTTTATTTGAACATTGATGAGTTTGAAAAGGAGATGAAAACCATTGGAAACGGTGCCCGTCTTCTAAACTTCAGTGTGTTGATATATGGATTTATGTTGTACTCGTTAAAGTAGGTCAACGGCGAAATTTATGCACCTCCTCAAGTTGAAACTGAGGCGTGTGAACATTATTACGTACTTGCCTAGCCGAATTGTCATGGTCTCTCTCCTACCAAGTCGATAATTGTATTGACCTAAACTCTACTGTAGCAACAATTCAATCATAAACCTATTCTCTTTGAATTAGTGAGCGACATTTAGCTTTACAAGATTTCATCTTGGAACAAATCAAAGTCAGCGGGCCCAAATCCAAAAGATATATAAGGGGCGTCGATTTGGGCGTCCCCGTTGGCGACCAGGTACCAGGTCCTCTGCGGACAACTGTGTAAGCGTGATGATCCATCACTGACCTTGGAAAAGGACAAGACGGCCCACCCTAAAGCGTCAAAATAGTTGCACCATCAAGGAACAACAAAAAATAATAATAATATCTAAAGCAGTAGCAACGGTCACCTGAGCTGATTTATCTATCCATCGGAATCACCTCCTCTGCCGTTTTAGCTTTCCCCTTTTTTTTTCCTCTCTTCTTCTTCGTCGCCCTCCTCTTCTTTTAGTTAGCAATGTTGGTGGCGGTGTTGGATAGGCTGGAGAGTTCGTCGCCGGCGGCGGTCACCATTGAGCTCTGGCCGCCGCCCCCTGCACCGCCGTGCGGGATGTGGTCAATTTGGCACTCTGTGGAGACGCTGGTGGTGGTTCTGGCGGTGATCACGATGGCGGCGGTGATAGTCGGGGTGTTTGTGCGGGCGTGCGACAGGCGGCATTTAGCCGGCAGCGGGGACCGTGACGTCGAGGGCTGGGTGGAGAGCAGGTGCAGGAGTTGCCTCGAAGCCGGTATTCCTCCGCCGCCGAGCGAGGCCAAGAAGTGATATATGCGGTGAAACAAAAGAAGTTTCTTTTTTTCAAAAAAAAATTCTGTTACTGTAATGCTAGTGGCTGTTATATATTCTGTTTAGCTAGCTTGTTGAATCGTCTCCTTACACTACTGAAATGAAGCATGATTGGTTTTCTAAAATGTTGTTGGATTCAAGAGGAAGCAAAAGAAAAGAAAGGCAGCAAGGATTTGATTTTGAGACCATCTGGATCTGGAAATGCCTCACAATTTATCTCAAAGTTAAAAAGTTGAAAACAATGTAGACTGTAATTGTCTCGACTTCTTTTATAACTTTTTGTTAACTTTTGCTGATCGAACAAGTGTTGTTAAAAAACTATTGATGGAAGAAGTTTAAAGGATGTTTAAATGCATAATTTTTAGAGCATGTTTGGTTCTGCTTTTAAACTACTTTTAAGTAAAAAACAGAAAGAAAACTGTTTGGTAATAAAAAGTAGAAATAGAAAAAAAAGCAAAAAAACAGAAGTTGAAAAAGTTACAATTTGAAGTTTTTGTAGTTTCTGCTTCTTCAAAAAAGTAATTTACATTATTTTGTTTAAAATTTTAAGTATTATTATTTTAAATAATTTAAAATTTTAATACTAAAGAAAAATAAACTATATGATTATTTTAAATAATTTAAAATAATATATTTATTTATTATTTTAAATTTTGACAGTAGTTAAAAAGCTATTAACCAAACAACTTATAAATTTTGACAGTACAGCAGAGTGCTGTGCTGCACAGTTTAGCACAGTTATAAAGCTATTAACAGCGGTCCAAACATGCCCTTAGTTAAGTTATTCTGTTTATATTGTGTTATGCTCTTAAGTAGAAATATTTTTAAAAACACACTAATAAATATATAACTTACATAAAAATATTATAATAAAAACTCAAAGAACTCTCAAAAATAAATATAATAATAAAAACTATATATACAAGTGCAATTCATATCACTATGCATAACTTTTAGTTAAGTTGTTTTGTTTATATTGTGTTGTATTGATAAACATAAATATTTTTAAAAATATATTAATAAACATATAACTCACATAAAAAAATATTATAATAAAAACTCACATAACTCACATAAATAAATATTATATTTAAAATTATATATAAAAGGGTAATTCATATCACTATTGTTATATATTTTAAAAAAAATAGAATTATTATTTGATGCCATCAAACTTAAAATAATCTGATTATGTTGCACATCTATTATAATTAAATTTACTTCCACTTTAATAGATTACTCATTTCTTTGTGATTATCTGCGGGTGTGAAGTTAATATAAGATATCTTTATAATTATTTTGTTATACTTGTTGAATTGCACGCTAATAAAGGGACTTATCGAGCTCGCAATCAATGTCCCGTTAAAAGTGTTCGCATAAGAACGAAACATGTATTATAATTAGAACTATCTAATTTAGTATTTATTGATAGTATTTCTTCTCCAATCGTATTAAATATTTTAATGCTTATAAATAATGAATGATATGTGACAGGTTCACATGTAGAAAAATAGGAGAAATTATGGCAAAATTTATAAGAAAGTTATGCGATATAATATTATATGATGTAGTAATTTTATGATTTTTAATATTACTAAATAATATTTAATAATTTTATGATATTTAATAATATTAAATAATATAGTAATTTTTATATTTTTAATAGTATTAAATAATATTTAGTAATTTTTATAGTATTTAATAGTACTAAATAATATTTAATAATTTTATGGTATTTAATAATATTTACTAATTTTATGGTTTTAAAAGTATTAAATTATATTTAGTAAATTTTATGGTATTTAATACTATGAAATAATATTTCATAATTTTATGGTATTTAATAATATTAAATAATATTTAGTAATTTTTATGATTTATAATAGTATTTAATATTTTTTATGGTATTTATTTAATAGTATGAAATAATATTTTATAATTTTATAATATTTATATAATAAGGGTGAAAAAATTAAAAATTAGGGTGTATATAACAATCATTTAAGTTTTCTTTCCTTTCAAGTATACACAAGGAAAGAAAATTTATAATACATTCCATCCTTCCAAGTTTCTTTTATTTTGTTCTTCTCTTTCTTTTGTATTTTCTATCCTTCCAAATAAACATGCCTTAAGGTCATTATCCACTTAGGTCTAAAAGTAATATCTAAATACATAGTGTTAAACTATGTGAACAACGAAGACATTTAGATGGCTCCTATCAAATTATTGAGACGAGCCAAAAGACGCTGAGAACAGAGTCTCGCCAGGATGCTGACCACAGCAAGAGATCTGGAAACCACCGAGATGGTGGAGATGATGAAGCTGCGTAAGAGGCGGGTGGGTCGGTGGCGAGCGCAGCATAGGCGGAGCAGCTATTGCCGCCACCGAGGGAGAGATGTGCGAGGGACTCTGGCTACTTTATGGGGATGACGGAGAAGAATGGGGACAACAATAGAGTCGTCAGATACCGGTGGCAAAGGTAGAAAAGCGGCAGGATGACAGGAACGACATCCGGAGCTGCTAGCGACGCGGGTGGGCACCGAGAGAGAGATAACAGATTCGGCGCATGCTCATGTGAAAGAAAAATTGATCTTCGCTGCAGGGTTGTGTTGCCCGCGACCAATCGACGACGGAAGTAATCGCGAACCTCGGCGCTTGGTCGGCGACGGGTCTGGTTGGTTGACGCATGCGAACGCACGGTGTCAGGCCCGGTCTACCCGGTCCGGCCCGAATCCATGGACCCAGCCCAGCCCACACGCCAACACACGATACGTGATGGTTGATCGAGGAACGAGTGGAGCGGCGTTCACGGTCGCGTCGTCTTCGTCCGCCTCAGGCGCGAGCTCGCCGAAGGAAGCGGGCGCGTGGCGCTCGTCGACTCCAGCGGGAGGATTAGCGGAAGGATTCGGGCGTGACAAGGCGTGCGACGCGGCGAAATCCTCGGACGAACGACACAGTCGCGAGGAGAACGGCGGCTCGCGGCGTTAAAAGGGAGCTTCCGCCATTGGAGAGGATCTAGACACCACTGCGACCACTACCGGCGAGTGACTGAGGTAGCGAGTTCAAGGCGAACCGAAGCTTGAGGAAGCTTCCAGGGAGAGTTTGTAACCGGCGAAGGGTTGCCGGCGAGGGAGGGACGGGGGCGTCGGCGACGGGGGTCGCCGACGACAGAGAGACTTTTGTAAGTTTATTTGAGTGAAATAAAGCTTTCTTCCGACATCACCTTCCTCCCCTGTTTTCGAGCTCCTCCCACGCGGCGACGACTTTCCGGCGGCAGGCGGCTGCCGGGCGGCGACGCAAAGGGATTGAAGGGAAGGCGGCGGTTTTCCCTGCCCTCACGAACATCTTCTCTGGAGAACACGAGCGCAGGCGGCGCTCGGCTGAAGCATCGACGCGGACGACGCCGCGGAGACGAACGTTTCGAACGTTCGGGCGTTCGAAACGAGGCAAGAGTCGAAATCGATACGGTTGACGCCAGCACGACGTCAGCAGAGGAGATTACGCGCGGCGGCGAGTTTCGATCGAGGGCTGACGTCACGCCGACGTCAGCAAGGTGGTGATTTTGACTTTGGTCAAAATCAGAAGAGGTATTTGATTTAGGGTTCCGTTCTTTTCCGGATTTCTAAATTGGGGTTAGGGTTTTCTCCGTGCGATCTTGTATTTGGGGATAAAAATTATTCGGGGAGATTAGGGTTTCTAATTTAAGGCCGGAAACCCTAAGGAGAGTTGCGTTCTGGTATTCCGCCGGACGGCTCTAGGAAGCGGATAAGCGCTCATTCTAGACCGATCCGACCGGGGCGTGACAGTAGGTATCAGAGCAGGCTAACGTGTTCCAGCAAACACGGCTCGTTCAACTTCACCCTCGAAGGTGAAGAAAGGCCTGAAATTCCAGAAAATCACCCATACTGCTAGAGGAGCGTCAGAGGACGCCCGACCCAGGCAGGATAAAGGAAAAGCCAAGGAGACGGCTGATCCTGAGGAGATGGTGAACCAGGGTGATCGCATTGCCCACATCGAGCAGATACTCGGTATGGCCAGTGGTGGAGATAATGGGATGATTCCACAGGTGGAAAACCTTCAGAAGACTGTGGAGGATCAGGAATTGCTGATCGAGCAGCAGAGGCTGCAAATCGAGCAACAGGGGTTGCAGATCGAGCAACAAAGGTTGCAGATCGAGGTCATGCAGCAAACCGTGGAGGGTCAGATCCATCTGCCAGGAGAGATGGTTCGCATGAAGGAAGACATGCACGCTGAAATAAGGGTACTGCGTTTAGCCCTAGCGCAAGTATCGAAATCAGCACCAGTGGAGCAGGAGGCTCCCAAACCGAGGATGCGCGTGCCAGACCCAGCGACGTTCGGGGGGGCTCGATCGTCCAGAGAGGTCGAAAACTTTATCTGGGATATGGAGCAACTGTTTTCAGCTAACCATATTTCTGCAGGAGATCGGGTGCAGGTGTGCATCGCCTATCTTACAGGCGACGCGAAACTTTGGTGGCGAACCAAAGTTGGCTCTACATCCGGGACTGCTAGTTGGACTTGGGAGACTTTTCGTGAGGAACTGCGGCGGCAGTTTCTTCCCGGAAACTCGGCGGACCAGGCGCGTGGCAAACTGGATCGGCTGAGGCATACAGGCTCGATCCAGGAGTACGTCAGGGCCTTCTCTACTTTGATGCTGGAGCTTCCAGGGATGGCGGAGGACGATAGGCGATACTTCTTCCTCCGGGGCCTTCAGCTGTGGGCAGAAACAGAGGTCCGACGTCGAGAGCCAGTTGACTGGAGAGCGGCGGCGGCAGTGGCTGAATCTTTGGTGGATAACAGAAATTTCAAACCAGCACCACCAAAGAAATCCAAGACACCACCAAAGCGCGGATCTCAGCGCGGCTCCCCACGCACACCGCCGGGGGCCAGAGTTCCAGAGAGAGGTAGACCATTCTACCAGCAGAACAAGGGTTCACCGGGACGACGGGAGCAAAAGCCACAGGGTTGCTTTTGGTGCGGCGGTCCTCACTGGGTAAAGGATTGTCCTAGCAAGCAAAAGCTTATGGCGATAGCGGCGTAGAATCCAGTCGAGGAGGCTGAAGAAACTGAACAACCGCGGATTGGATCATTGCAGGTAGTTCCACACACTGCCACGGGAGCGCAGCAGTGTCGGGTTGGTACTTTAAGGATCGGAGTGATGGTTCTGCAGGATCCGCCCGCTAGAGACATCGAGGGCGATGTCCAAATTGGACGGGGGAGTATTGTCAGGGCCCGGTCTACCCGGTCCGGCCCGAATCCATGGACCCAGCCCAGCCCACACGCCAACACACGATACGCTATGGTTGACCGAGGAACGAGTGGAGCGGCGTTCACGGCCGCGTCGTCTTCATCCGCCTCGGGCGCGAGCTCGCCGAAGGAAGCGGGCGCGTGGCGCTCGTCGACTCCAGCGGGAGGATTAGCGGAAGGATTCGGGCGTGACAAGGCGTGCGGCGCGGCGAAATCCTCGGACGAACGACACAGTCGCGAGGAGAACGGCGGCTCGCGGCGTTAAAAGGGAGCTTCCGCCATTGGAGAGGATCTAGACACCACTGCGACCACTACCGGCGAGTGACTGAGGTAGCGAGTTCAAGGCGAACCGAAGCTTGAGGAAGCTTTCAGGGAGAGTTTGTAACCGGCGAAGGGTTTCCGGCGAGGGAGGGACGGGGGCGTCGGCGATGGGGGTCGCCGACGACAGAGAGACTTTTGTAAGTTTATTTGAGTGAAATAAAGCTTTCTTCCGACATCACCTTCCTCCCCTGTTTTCGAGCTCCTCCCACGCGGCGACGACTTTCCGGCGGCAGGCGGCTGCCGAGCGGCGACGCAGAGGGATTGAAGGGAAGGCGGCGGTTTTCCCTGCCCTCACGAACATCTTCTCCGGCGAACGCTAGCGCAGGCGGCGCTCGGCTGAAGCATCGACGCGGACGACGCCGTGGAGACGAACATTTCGAACGTTCGGGCGTTCGAAACGAGGCAAGAGTCGAAATCGATACGGTTGACGCCAGCACGACGTCAGCAGAGGAGATTACGCGCGGCGGCGAGTTTCGATCGAGGGCTGACGTCACGCCGACGTCAGCAAGGTGGTGATTTTGACTTTGGTCAAAATCAGAAGAGGTATTTGATTTAGGGTTCCGTTCTTTTCTGGATTTCTAAATTGGGGTTAGGGTTTTCTCCGTGCGATCTTGTATTTGGGGATAAAAATTATTCGGGGAGATTAGGGTTTCTAATTTAAGGCCGGAAACCCTAAGTAGAGTTGCGTTCTGGTATTCCGCCGGACGGCTCTAGGAAGCGGATAAGCGCTCATTCTAGACCGATCCGACCGGGGCGTGACACACGGTGTCACACCCCTCACAACCGTACACCAACGATCTTATAATTGTGTGCCCAAAATCAAAATTTTCACTTTCGTTGACCGTGGACTCAGCGCTCGCAACTCATGTTTCGAACATGTGAAGTGCGTCGCTCGTCTCGCCTCGTCCAACGCTCGCACGCACGAACGCCGCTTGCGTTGGATGCCGAAGAAGACGGTAGAGAACTGAGCGTGCAACAGGGGAAGATACTCCCTCACCTTTACGGCCTGTTTCAAGGAGAGAAATAAGGAGGGAAAGAAAAAAAATAAAATTCTTTTCTTCCATTTCTCTTAGAGAAATAAAGTAAAGAAAAGAAAGAAAAATGTTTTTGTATTTCTTTTCTTTTCCTCGAAAAGCTTCCCCTCCAAAAGAGAAGGCTGCTTCCGTCCCTCGCCTCGCTCCAAAAACAAGCCTCTCCCGTTTTCCCGATCTCGTCGCCCCCTCGCCCTCTCGCCCTCTCGCCCAAGCTCGCCGCCCCTCTCCTCCGTGACCATCGCCGCCTGAGCCGTGACCATCGCCGCCTGAGCCGTCGTTCGTTGCCTCCAAACCTCCCTCCGGCTTCGCACTCCACCGCCTGGACCGCCTCGTGGACGAGTTCCGCTCCCTTCCAGAGTCGGTGGCCGAGCCGCCGAAGAAGAATAGATCGGGTATGTAGAGATCGTACTGGCCCACCAGCACTCCGAACTGGAACTGCCACGTGACGATGCCCTCGGTGGCGAATCCGTGGATGAACACCACCGTCGGCTTCTCCTTCTTCTTCTTATTCTTCTTACCCTCCATCATCTTGTTCTTGGACGTGGTTTTCTCCGGCTTGTCCTCGGGGGCGACTTCTCTAGTGGTTATGGGCTTCTTGACCTTCTCCTTAGGGATCCACGTGGTGATGGTTGATCCGGGCTCGATCTCGATGGCCTGCTGGCGGAGGCCGGTGCCGCAGACGAGCCAGTGGAGGAGGGGTATCTGCGCTTGCACCCAGTTCACCATTTTCGTTGCTGCCAGAAGCTTCTACCTTCTCTTCCTCTTCCCCTCAATTCCGCTTCTCCTGCCCTCATTTGATTTGCCGATTGTGCAGGATCGGAGTTTATATAAAAGGCTAAGATTGGAGCTGCTGCAACGATGTCAATATGAATGTTAACATGAATGTTAAAATGAATGTTAATATGAACGTTAACATCGTTGCACCCAGGCACAGAGGTTTTAACATTCATTTTAACATCGCTAATTACCCAAGTTGACAGGTCAAAATGACCGAAAAATTTAATTTAGGTAAGATTTAGTTGATTTTGGTGAGATTTGAGTTTATTTTGACTCAGTCAATAGCTTAGTTGACTGGTCAAAATATTTCTTTCCTTCCATCGAAACACGAGGCATAAAAGGGAAAGAATTTATTTCTATCTCTCCTTGTTTCCTTTCTCTTCTTATTTCTTTTCTTTCTTGATTTTTTTCCCTCCTCCAAAACGCAGCGTTAGCCTCGTCGCCGGAAGCCACCGCTACTTAGGGGTGGGCAATCGGTAAATACCAAATAAATCAAACCGTATTTATCGATTAAATATTTACCAAAAATTCTAACATCGATATCGAACCTAATAAGAAAATTACCGACTAGCTACCGAATTAAATTTACTAAATAATTTTTAGTAAATTTGATAAATTACTGATTTACTAATTTTAATTATTGTATTCCTATAAATATAATAATATTTTTATTTTTATATATTTATTAAATAAAATTTAATAATTTTATATTTATATTGGTAAATTTGGTAATTTACTGAACCGAATTTACTGATTAACTTATCGAATTTGATAAATGGATAAGTAAAATTAAGTATATTAATTTTAATCAGGTAAAATCAATTTTTTAACGAACCAAAATAATTTAACAGATAACTGATGTATAAAAAATATTACCGATATCAATTAAACCAAACCGAATTTACCGAACAACCACCCCTACCGCTGCCGGATCTACTCTCTGAAGATGGTGAAGGAGGAAGATGGTGCTTGTTGGAGAAGATAAACAGTAGAAGGGAAATTTCACTCTTATTTCTCTCTAAAAATACAGAGTTATAAAAAACCCTCTTCTCTTTCAGAGTTGCTCATCGGATTTTCACACATGTGAGTAGAAGACTCGTCTGCAGCCTGCTCTTGTCGTCATACTCTGGCACCGAGCACTTGTCGGAGTAGAGTTCTCGCTGCTATTACTCTCAACATCGATCGTCTCACTTGAATCTCTCCTCTCAGCTTGGAAGGGACGATAGCAGACTCTCTGCTGTCTGTGGAAGCTCTACTCTCGCGCTTCCCTCTAGAGGGCGCTCTCGCCACCGAAACTCGTCGCCTTTACTTCGAGCTTTAAAGGGGAGCCGCTTCGTCCATACCTCTGCATGTGCCGCCAATGTCGCCAGATCCGCTCATCCCACGATGCTGATCCCGCTCATGACCACATCATCTGCGCACATCGACTCCACTACTCGCGTCTGCATCCGAAGAGTTAGTTGAGGGAATCGCATGCCGCTGCCTTCCTTATTTACATTGCATCGTTTGTGACCTTCTCGGAACGACGTGTCCTGTACTTCGTCGCCTATGCCGAAATCGCTAAAGAAATTGTCGCCAAAGAAGTAGCTCAATTCCTCTGCAGAAGACAAGGCCGTCGACGCCGCTCGCGTCTCCCTCGTCGCCGAAATCGTCGTCCGCTACGCCGAGGATGCTACTGAAATTAGGGGTATCAATGGGTACCCAACCCGACCCGTTTATGGTGGGTTCGGGTATCCGATTAGCTAATCGGGTCGAGTTTGGATTTACTCCCATGGGTACCCGCGGGTACCCGATACCCGATTATATTATATTATATTATATTATATTTTATATATATATATATATATATATATATATATATATGGTACCCGTTTAAATATCCGACTCGGGTTTAACCGGGTTTGGGTTTGGGGCGGGTCGGGTGGGGTCGGGTTCGGGTTTGGCCAAAAAGGGCGGGTACCCGACCCGTTGACATCCCTAGCTGAAATCTTCAATGAAGCCTTCGAAGTCTGCCACATGCGTCCAACGAAATGGCTGCTCGCGATTTTTGATTTGAGCAACATTGATTGGATTTGGACTCGGCGATCTCAGGCTGCCCTCATGCGCTAGCGTCGTGGGCTTGGGCCGCCGCCCAACCCAATCTCATTTGGCCCAGCCTTCTAAGATCTAGATGTTATATTTCTCCCCCGCCTAATTTGGACGTCGCCCTCGACGTCTTCTATGGGGTTGAACACGTGCGCCTCCATTGTCTTCGTCGTGGCCTCTGTTGTGATATCTGCCACCTCGCTTCGCCGTCCACCGATAGCAAAATCTCATGATGAAGTGATAACTAAACTCTCCTGCACTCGCACATGATCCGTTGTTGCTATGATCACCAGATTCTCAGTCACCTCCGCGACTTGTCTCTAGTTTGGTGATGACTGCTGCTAGACCTTTGCCTCAGCTTACATTTGTTGTTGTGCCTCTGCTAGCTTCACTACTTGCTCTTGTAGTGTTGATATCCCCTCCAAATCTCGTTGGAGTGCTAGGATTTGTAACTGTTGCTGCTCGACCATCTATTGTAGAATCTCCAGTCTAGGGAACAATAGTGTGTTCTCTGTCTCTGGTCAGGCTGGGCATTTCCTCAAGTTGTGACAACCGATCTTCTTGCATCACCATGCTCACCGATAACCTGCCTCTGATACCAATTGTCACACCCCTCACAATCGTGCACCCGCGATGCTACAACTGTATGCCCAAAATCAAAATTTTCTCTCCCAATTTTGATTTTCGTTGACTGTTGACTCAACGTTCGCTCACGACTCATGCTTCGAACACGTGAAGCATGTAGCTCATCTCGCCTTGTCTAACGCTCGCACACATGAACGCCGCCAGCGTTCGTTGCCGAGGAAGACAATGGAGCTTTGGGCATGCAGTAGCGGAAGACACGTGCCTCACCCTCAGCCTTGTCATTGGAAGTCGCCACTACCGGTTCCACTCACCGCAGATGGTGAAGGAGGAAGATGGAGCTCGAAGATAAACAGTAGAATGAAAATTTCACTCTTATTTCTCTCTCAAAATACAGAGTTATAAAAACTTTCTTCTCTCTTAGGCTGTGTTTTATTGAATGGAATCCACGATGGAAAGGATAAAGTACAATGAATTTAAATAAAAAGTCATCTAGATTCCATTCAATAGAACATAGCCTTAGATCCACTCATCGGATTTTCACTCACGTCGGCGGCAAACTCCGACTGCTCTCACCGTCACACTCTGGTGTCAGATAGTCGTCGAAGTAGAGTTCTTGCTGCTCTTGCTTTCAAGCTCGATCCTCTCTCTCGGATCTCTCCTCTCAACTTGGAAGGGACGACGGTAGACTCTCACTACCGTCTGTGGAAGCTTTGCTCTCACACTTCCCTCTGGAGGGCGCTCTTGCCACCGAAAGTCATCGCCTCTGCTTCAAGCTTTAAAGGGGAGCCGCTTCATCCATGCTTCTGCATGTGCCGCCAATGTTGCCGGATCATCGTCCCACGACGTTGATCCCATTCATGACCACGTCATTCGCGCACGTCAATGCCACTGCTTGCGTCCGTGTCCGAAGAATTTGCCGAGGGAATCACACGCCGCTGCCATCCCTGTTTATGCTATGTTATCTGTAACCTTCTCGGAATGATGTGTCATCTGCTTCGCCGCCTTTGCTGAAATCGCTGAAGAAATGATCGCCAGAGAAGCCGCTCAATTCTTCCATAGAAGACGAGGCTGTCAACGCCACTCGCGTCTCCCTTGTCGCCGAAATCGTCATTCGCTACGTCGAGGATGCTGCTAAAATCTTCGATGAAGCCTTCGAAGTCTGTCGCATGCGTCCAACGAAATCGCTACTCGTGATTTTTGATTTGAGCGACGTTGACTGGATTTGGACTCGGTGATCTCATGCTGCCCTCATGCGCCAACGTCATGGGGCTTGAGCCACCGCCCAGTCCAATCTCATTTGGCCCAGCCTTCTCATATCTGGATGTTACACACGGCAGACAAATGAGTGAGTTGGTGAAGGCACGGTATCGTTGGAGCCGAGTTATGCTCTGGCAGATCCGCGGTCATGAAACGAGAGGCGGCTGATTGACGCCTGTGATGTGGTGTTGTAGAGCGGCCAGACATGGAAAATAGCCAGGGAGAGGAAAGGACAATACACGGGTAGAGAGCAATGGCCTGTAGTTAATTGTCGGAGCTGGTAGGAAGAGGAGAAATCCCTAGCCGATGGAAGAAAACCCTAGTCCTCCCTGTTAAACACAGCCCAGTAATACACGTTAAAATCAGAGTATTTCTCTAGGTTGCTAACGTTATGTTTTAGAAGGTACATATATACATAGAATATTTCTCTAGATTGCTCAACTTTATATTTTACAAGGTACATACATACATAGAACACTCTTAGTATATATTTAGGGAAAAAGATTTAATTAATGTTAACATCGATATCATGTGGTTGAGGAAAACAAACAAAAGGGCCATCCTTTGTCAAGGCTTGAGCATGAAACATGCTTGATAAGGTAAAAAATTATCCTTTCATTTCATATTAACTTTACTTCAATCAGTGATTTGGCTCTTTGGGATTCGGATGGCGTAGAGTTGTGGGGGCAATAATGAGGCGCGTTTTCTAAGCGGAGGGGGTCGTTTAATTTGATCCGAGCGGTTGAGAGCAGGAGCACACCACGTGGCAAAAAAACATATCCAACGGTCAATTTCTCTCGCACACCCGTCGCTCGCCCTCGTTTTCGACCCCGTCCCACTCCTTCGCCCTCCGCCCCAGTTGCGACCACGGCGGCTTCCGCAGCCTCCTGTTCTACGTCAACGGCGTCCTCATGCTCCACCTCCCCTCCGGATCCTACCGCATCCTCGACATCGACTATGCCTTCTGCGGCCTCACGCTCCACGACCCCCGCCATGTCCGATTGCTACTCCCTCCTCCGCGCTCCCACCGGCCTAGGCAATGGCTTCGCCGTCGAGCCCTGGCGCGCACCCTTCCTCGCGCCCGACCCTGACAACATATTCATGCTCCTCGGCTTCCACGCCGACTCTGCGCTCTTCCAGGGCTTCCCAGGGCGCTGCCTCCCCTGCTCGACGCCCAACGCCAACGCCCTCCGAACCCGTTCTTCTCCACTCCTCTCTGTTGCAAGCTTGCATTAGCTTCACGTCGAACACCTCGGCTGTCCATTCCTCCCGTACCGCCGACTGCACCCACCGCGGCAGGTCAATGCCGTCCTTGCCCAGCGACGCCTGGTTCGGCGCCTTCCCGGTGAGCAGCTCCAGCAGGAGCACGCCGAAGCTATACACGTCGGACTTGAAGGTGTGTTTCCGTGGCGCGCGTGTCATCCGTTGCTAGCCTCACCGTCCTCAACCTCGCCGACAACCATATCTTAGGGATCATTCCCGCGTCCCTCCCCGCACTCGCCTCTCTCAAGCACCTCGACCTCACTGGCAACCAAATCTCCGGTGTCATTCCCACCGATTTCGGTGAACTGTCCATACTTAGCGGCGCCCTTCTCGCTCGCAACCGCATCTCCGGCGAAATCCCCTCCTCGATCGTTGCCATGGCCCGCCTCACCGACTTCGACCTCGCCAAGAACCTCCGTCTGGCGGCTGGCGCTCGGCGAGAACGGAGGGGTGACGAGGCGACGGCTGGCGAGAACTGGCTTCGGCAAGGGCTATCGTCGGCGAAGGAGTAGGGCGTCGACGAGGGGCGGTCGGGCGTCGGGCGTCGAGCGTCGAAGGCAAGACGAGGCGGGCGACGACTTAGGCAGAGAATAGAAAATGACGGATGAAACAGCGCCGTCGGATGCCTTTTTTGCCACGCGTCGCGGTCACATTCTATACCGCTCGGATCAAATTAAACGACTTCCTCCGCTTAGAAAACGCACCCGACGGGCGATGGCTGGTGGAGCATTTGTGCCGGCTCATCTCTGCCGCGATAAAATTAGACCCAAACCAACCAATCAATTAATTTAACAGACCACTTGGAGCTTGCCTTGGGTTCGACGTGACCAACGCAAGCATCTCGTGCGGCACAAAGGACCGCCCAATCCCTATCTTCCGTTTGAAAATCGCCAATGTTGGCCCAAACACCGAAGCAACGGCAGACTGTCGGACCCATGGATGCCGCTAATCATCTTCAGGGTACGATTTTGATTTGGCGCCCGGAGGTCACGTGAGAGGACCAGCGAGCCGAGCCGCCCCCTCCCCCGTGCATGGAATTATCGCGACATCCATGACGGACGAGATGCAATTGCATATCTGCCCTCTAATTAGCTCTCCAGTCTCCGCGCCGATGCTGTTCCCATCATATTGGCTGGATCGAAGTGGGCAAGAGGGGCTGTTGCGTCATTTTATGGGTAAAGGTAGGCCCATTTCAAATCAAGCCCAGCAATCGCCCATCCACTTTTTGTCGCGGACAACGAGGTTCCCATCTTCTCCGGCGATGCCTCTGTAACTTCACTTTCGCGAAACGCACTACCACTTCATACTTGTTTAGAAATAAATTAGAAACAAAGAGATAAAGAGAAGAGGAGGTGAAATGGCGGCGAGGCACGGGAGGTGGCAGCCGGCGCCGACGATTCTTAACCTTCCGTGGCCATCGAGGCGGCGTCGATCGGCCGCAACTCAGAAGCGGAACCTTGGGGATCTCCTGATTCTCGATCGGAGCGTGATATCGCATTCGCGGCCGGCAGTTCCGCCAGGGGAGAACGGAGGAGATTCAGGGGGAGAGGAGAGGTGGCGGTTCCAGGCGGAAATACTTCGAGCGGAGTGTAACTTCTTGAGGATGGAGCGGGAGGTAGCGCTGCGGAAGCTGGAGAGGAACCGCGTCGAGGTGGAGGTCGCATTGAGTTCCGCCATGGAAACCTTAATCTCTGTATACTCCCATTGCGTTTTTTTTTTCGATTCCATCGACTTCGGTTTGTTACCTTCTCCATCATCTTATTGTTCGAGATCGATGACGGATAATTAGGGAAGGAAAAAGATTGATGGGAGCGGGAGTCTGAGGACGGCTTTGGATGAAGGAATCGAGGAACTGGAAGAGAAGCTGGAGGACCTCAGGATTCGGAACCGCCGTGGCCGGAGGAGTAGCATGGGAAGCTCGAGAACGCTGATGCCGAGGGACTGCGCGAGAAACTTCGATCGGCAAGCATCAGTTCTTCGTCGACGGCTGGAGAAAATGGAGGACGATGCTAGCGTGAAGGATATACAAGCGATTTCTGTGATGCCGGCGTTTATAAAGAACGATGCCGAGCCAGAAGAAGACGAACAAGATTACGCCACTCCTGGTTCGAGCCACATTAGACGGCTTCCGAACGAAGTGATCTTCTTCTCCTTTTTAGTTTAATAAAGAGTTACTTTCCCCCATTTCTTTCGTGCAATGTTAATTATTGATGCATTCCTTTGTTTCTGCGTGGTGCACAAAGATGGAGATACTGAGGAAGAAGATGGAGGGCTTATCCAAAGGAATGTTAGAGAGAATGGAGGAGTGCAACGACCTACTCTCTGTCAACAATAATTGCAGTGCCATCACCACCAGCAGCAACAAAAGCGAGTGTAACGGCGGTAACCGAAGACCAATTGGCTCCTCTAAAGCAGCAGATAAGTCTCCCTTGCTTCAAATCCAGCAGCAGGAACAGCCGGAGAAACTGGTTAGTGAGATTCAAAACCATCTCATCTTCAATGGCGCTCTGCTTCACATGTACCTATGTGGCTCTTATTCGGCACCCATGAAGGGCGCATATAGTAGCATATGATCGACACATGATTAGCGGCGTACATTTTGATTGTACACCAAACACTCCTAGTTCCAAAGTAGTTCGATTCGATTACTTTTCGGCATAGAGTTGCGGAATGCCTGACGTCGTTTGACTTAAACACAGTGAGGAAAGCAGTTTTTAATACTTAAGGTAAATAATATGCAAGTAGCTAGGCCATAGGCGGATCTTGTAGACTCCTTGCCTATGCTGGATCATTTCTGGGATTGAGTTAATGTTAAATCAAGTCTCAAGTGGGTGAAAATAATAAAATTGCAGATTAGTGCGCATGCTGTTTTGGTTGACAAAGAGGTGAAGAAAGTAGCAAACTTAGATGAGCCGCTAAGTTAGAGATATATAATTTAGTCAACTAATTGATACTTCATGCAAACCGAGGCAGAAGAGTTAAATAGGATGGTAGGAGAAAGCTTTGCGGGGCTGCCATAAATTCCTCTTCTTCCTATCATCGACATCGCTAGCGATTTTGTGCTAGTGGCTTACTCAACCTTGACATCCAAGTATGTTATTATTCTCATTCTGAGCAGAAATTTCTGCTTCTGTACCTTATTCGTGTTTATTCTTGACAAAGTCTCTGTAGAAGGACAAAAGGGTGGAACACTAGGACTCTCGAGATACAAAATTATCTATAGAATCTTAGGCAATATATATACTATATGCAACCAGCAAATAAATAGTTTGCTTCCAGAACTCAGAAGTACTTGTAGAAAGACAAACTTGCATAACAGTTTTTTTTTTCTGAGTCAATTTATGCTTACACAATTTTCAAGCTTAGAATATAAAATTGTAGTTCAAATCCAAATTGAAATGGCCTTCTTCTTTGATCTCTTATAAAACATTTTTTAAGTTAATTGACTATTGATAAACTTCTAATTTGGTGTATTACGAATAGACTTTTCATAGCTGTTTCAACCATCTAGAACCTGAGATAGAATGGAATTAGATGATGAGTTTCAAGTGTGTTGCTCTCTGTATTGGAACTTCGGTTGCTACATCTGAAATCTGAAATTCTACTTATTGTCATAATTTGTCAACCGCATGCCCAGATGTATGAGAATTAGTATAAGGAGTATTTCTGTCTTCTGCAGGAAAAGAGAGATATCTATATTTTAATCTCATGACTTGCGTGCTGCACCGCTAAAGAACTTTGGAAAATAAATTTAGAGTTTGCTCACGAAGTCCTTAGTAACTTTGATTATTTGTCAAAATAGATCCGCTTTACTTTCTGATACATCTTATAAGTTGTGTTGAGGATGAATCGCAAACTCTGCCTCAGTTAAGTCTGCTAACAAGCCCGTAGGCCTATGCATGAAGAAGTCTCCTAATGATATAAGCTAATTACTTGTTTGAAGAAATAGCCTACTTTTAGATAACTGAACCAATTCATTACCATGCACTTATTTAAGTTTTAAAAATATAATATACACTTAGCATTCGACTACTATTTAACCCTTTGCGACCATGATTTACTTCCATGTCCCGTACGTACACTATTGAATTTAGAAGTCTATGTGATCTGCATAGTTGCAGTTTTTTTTTAATTGCATTTCATTTGTATTTCTTATTTTAGAGCTATGTTTAATGCTGGCAACTGAATCTGAAGTCCTCAGACAAGATAATTGCTTTTCTGATTGCTACATTGTACGTAAGTGCTTTCTGAACCTTCCTTTGATGATCTTTAAATTCCTTCAATGAGTAGCATGAGCTTTCTTCTCTCCAAAAGGTTGGGAGAATGAATATCATGAATTTGGCTTCTTGATTACAAGCTATTTTCTATGTTAAATTTGCGCACCTTTTGACGGCCAGGTTTTGCCGTACTATAAGGGTTTGCTTTTTAGCATCGTTCTGTACTCTCTACCTAACTACTTAAATGATTTGGTCCCAACTTTACTTTATACCTCCTTTTTGACATTGTTGTAAGTTCGTCTTAATGGCTTTCTGAGACTCCAACAACCTTCTCCTTCTCACACTGAACAGGACATGAAGGATCATCTTCCTCAATGTAACTTCCAATTTACATTACTTTTTATCAAGACCTTTTTCATTGAAGAATCTCCCTACTGTATTCTGAATATGCAATAATAGCTGTTGCTCAGAGCATGTCTCTTAAGCAATGATTGCATTTCTTCTAGGGGCAAACTGCTGTTTGGTATTGTAAAAAAAGCAATATATTGGGCCACTCTCCCTAACTTAATTCATCAAGAGCTATTTTGATGAAACAGTAATTATTTTTCTTCCTGGAACGATGCAAGGAAACTGTGCAACGAGGTTTACGTATTGTGTGAATTAGTTATTTTGTACGGCAAAGCATGTACGTTGTAGTAGCTCTACAGAGACGAGTTTTGATGCTGTGAATTATTTTTATTAACTTTTTCTGTGGAATATATGGTAGTTATCTTTAAATACTTAAATCATGTATAACTTATAAATTTGGCATGATTCAGTATCGAGTGTTTCCAGGTGGAAGAGAAGATGGAGCCGAGCTGCTGTAATTGCAATGAGTTAGTTGGGCGAATAATGCAACAAGTGAGGGCAGAGTCTGAGCAATGGATTGAGCTGCAAGAGATGTTAAATCAAGTCAGGACAGAAATGGAAGAGCTCCGGTCCTCTAGGGATCATTGGCAACGACGAGCAATTTCCTCTGAGATAAATTCCCAATCTCAGCATGCGCAAGTAAGTATATCTTGATGACCCAACTCTCTCAGATCAATTTTTTTCTTAAATCAAACTCAAATCTAATATAAATTAAACGTTTTCTCATTCTTGAAAAGTTTAAGTAATTCATTTGGCATCTAATCGGAGTACAAAAACTTATCTGATTAGACCAAAATTCCAACCATATTCTGTTAATGCGGTATACCGTTTTACTTGCTTTTTTAGACAACTTAGCTATCGTACAAAATACAAATACAATATATGGATATAGACTACTAAATATTTGCATCACGTTTAATCTTCTTGGTAGTGCTTTTGGATTCATAATATTTGTATTATGCTGCAAGATACCTTGTTCTGATTAATAACCTAAAAGTTTAGTTAAGGATTATTACAATAAAAGGTTGGGATAAATAGAATCTACAGGTGCAAAGTCACTATCCTGAAGTAGATTTCTTGCCCTTAATTGTAATCCTATCCTTATCGATACCCTTTCTTTGACAGTATGGGCAATAAATAGTAAAAAAAAATCTAATTTTAAGAAGTAACTTGTGTGGGAGGGAATGTAATTGAAGGATTTATTTTTTGAACAACCAACTCAAGCTTCAATGGGATGGGGCCCCAAATAGTCTCAATAGAAAAAAAGAAATGTCAATGATGATCCAATTAAAAAACAGTAAAACACGTGCGAATATAAGCATACCAATCTTTGAATGAGAGAAAAGGAAGAACATAAATAATATAAAAACAATCATAAAGAGCACTAAAGGAATACAAGTATGTAAAACTTTAAGTTGGAATTGTGACATCTTCACAAACTTAACACTTTGTTTCCTAGCGAGGAAGGAAAGAGGGAGGAAAAGAAAAACTAATTTAGGAGGGAAAGAAAATAAAATCACGTGTATTACACTGATGTCTGCGGCGAGAAAGAGATCCAATGGTGTGCCAGTGCCGGAGCTTCAGGCGGCAATGACGGGAGCACGGGTTCTTTGGCGAGGTGGTGAGCATGTGACAGGCAAGGCGAGTGGAGCAAATGGGCGGTTGTTTCGGCGAGCTGGCAGGCTACTACTTTGGCGAGTTGGCGGCTGCTTCGGCGAGCCGACAGGCAAGGTGAGCGGGGAGTATCTTCCCCATCTCCAGTCACTACACGTGTGGTGGGGGCAGCGACCCCTACAACATCTCTAGTGGGCCAATGGTAGTGCAGAGCACCGGAGGGGTGCCGTGAGCAGCCGAGCGAAGGGAAGAGAGGTCTGGCAGGGGCGGGTGACGTGAGGGCGAGGGCTGGCCGGCGTGATTTTTTTCCCTTCGTTTTCCGCCCAAATCAGACGGATCTTGTTTGGAAGGAAAAGTACTTTTTTTTCTTCCTTCCTTATTCTTTCTGTCCAAGGAAACAAAGAAAAATTATTTTTTCTTTTTTTTCCATCCTTCTTTCCCTCCTAGGAAAGAGGGTGTAAAAGTTTTGTATAAAAAGTAAACCTCTACTTAGTTCTTGTACTATGTAGTCTTAGTACCTATATTATATAGTTAGTATGGTTCTGTAAAAACTCGAACCTTAGTCCCACGAGCTTCCGAAAAGAAACACAGTAAATCATGTTTTGAATTATATTCCTTCGATTCAAACTTTGGCTTCCATATGATATGCATAGTATGATATAATTTAGTCATGGATTTGAGCATTAATGGATGTATGGAATATTGTAATTTTCTTAAGAGCTTTTAAGTATTGTTTGATTCTTTGTCATGACCACATGCAAAAAACACATAATAGAACATCTTATGAACAATACTATTTTGGTTTTCTTAAGTAAATGCTCTTATCCCTCTATGCAAGACTACTAATTTAATCATCATAGAATGATAGTAGAGTTGAACTACAAGTACTGGGTATAATTTTATTAATTATATTTCCAATACACTCCATCCACCAACAAACTTGTTAGTATTCATTAAATTTAATCCAAAGATTTCTCGTCGTAGAGATAGGATTATCATTACTAGTTTACCCCATTCCTTCGATGAATTTATAATTTTAGTCCTATTTAAGCTTTTAGTGAGACAATATATTTTAGTTTTAACATAAGAAGGAACAATAATAAAATGATTATATAATTTTTTATATGTATGCTCATTTTTATATTCACAAATAAATGAAATTTGTGGGCATTCAAGAAGCTATAGATATTGAAATAGAATATCTACATGTTATTCTATTTTTGAATAAGTAATACTAAGAGGAACTAATTTATCTTTCGTAATGCTTCTGCTACTACTAATTTATTTAGTCAATTACCAAGAAACAATGCTACCACTAAGAAGAATAATATGTCCAAAAGTAGATTTCATATCTGGAATTGGTAATACAGTTGGTATCATTATAACCTTCAATAATAAAGGATAGTGAAGAAACGTAAGATTACTAGAATAATGTGTCATTAGGATTATTGGTATATTTATTGATCTTAGCAACAACATAAATTGTGACCAATCTATTTTTATTGATTGATATAGAAGAGATCTAATGATATAACGTTTCTCTGGATTCACAAATCAATTGGTATTTCTAATTAGTGGAATAATTTACTAAAAAAAGAAAAAATAGAACGATACAAATAATAAAATTTTCTAAAATCTTTTGTGTGATGAGACTAGGATAAATAGAAGTAGAAGATTTTAAGATTTTTCATCCTTAATTTTAATATGTTGATCCTAAATTCATATTAAAATCGTGTCTTGATTTTACCAATTAGATCAAGACTAGAACAAGAATGAGAATGTCATCAACGTACAAATAAAGAAACATGAATTGATCAACTTTTTTTTTTGAGACAATTGTCGATTTTATTAATCTAGAAACCAATGGAAAGGATAATAGTATCAAACATCATATGCCAACACTTGTATTTATGTAAGTCCACATAACTATTTAACAAGTTCGAACTTTCTTTGCTTACATAAATCACCATGAAGAAAACACCATACTAGTGTTTTGAAGCCAAAATGAACAAGCTGGTTCAATCAATTTAACTGGGAATGTGAAGGAAAATAGTTTAGTCGTTTAATTTATAATCATATAAACATTGGCTAATTGAATTAATTGAACTAGAGAAAATTATGAATTGGAAGACTAACCATTGCACTTGTTGGGTTCAATCTTAGAAAAATTGTCCTTGACGTTCATAGAGATAGAAGCTAAAGCAAATAGACCTTGGATTGTAGTGATATGTGCTATAGGCGCATGAGTGTCCCAAATTTAACTTTCTACCTAAACATTGAACATCCTCACTAGGATTATATCAAATCTATCTTGATGTAATTATATTATAATAGAATTACGATTGATTTGATTTTGATCCTCTTAAGATTGATTACAATCTGATTGACTTGATTGTGATTCTATTGATTAACATCCTGATTTGCTGATTTCCTTTACCATTTTCAATTATTTTTTAAAAGAAATATGTTTCTTCCAGCAGCTTGAATGGAAGCAAAGGGCGCGGTCTTCGGAACGCAAGGTGATCGAGCTACAGAAACTAGTAAAAGAGCTTCAGAAAGAGGTCCAACCATTGAGGACCAAGCTTCTGAATGCCCCTCCCTCCTCTCCTCTACATCCAGAGTTACCTGGGGACTCACTGAGGATGGCTCAAAACCAACAGATCAGATCGTTTGCTTCACTTAAAGAGAAGGAGAATGACATTCTTGTCTGCCACCTGAAAACACAGAATAATTCAAGTAGACGCTGGCCATTGCATGGTATCGACAACATTTCTCCCCTTCTTAGACTAAGACGCGGAGTATCGAGTTGAGAGTTGAGAGTAACGTGAGATGATTCCTTATTGCATTATCCACAAGGCTCTTCAAAGCACGATGAATTACACAGTATATATTCAGAGTTTTGCTTGCTTGAAAATTAATTATGCACATCGAAGCATGGCCAGAAAGCTAGCTCAGCACTTGCCACTTCCCATTCGGGTAAGGAATATGATACATAATTGAGTATGTTTCTATAACCTGTTATTTGGGTTGCATAAGATTTGAATTCCGTCTTATGGTATCTCTATCATTAAAGAAGCTTATGAAATTTGCTCAAACTTGTATAACATTGTTTTTCCCAAAATAAACTAAAGGAGAAGGTTCCAACTGAACGGGGAATACAATAATATGGTCTTGCGGATGTAATTTTTGAAGGGAGAAGGGGAGGGGTGGGAATAAAACTTAATCGAAATTTATTTATTCTCTTAAAAACCAAAGCTTACTAAATATTTTAATTCGATTAATCGCGGTTCATCAATTTGCTAATTTTTTTAAACGTTCCTATTTAGGAGCCACACTGATTGATACCTATATCTGATCATTTTATTATGTTATTAATTAAAATTTGCAATGGCTCAATTTATATATACATAATAGATAATAATATATAATAATAATATCAAGTTTTAAATGTTGTGTGTATATATAGATATATATATGATAAAAAAAAATAATTCTTGACCTTTTAAGTTATGTTTTGTTGGATGAAATCCACAGTAGAAAGATGTAAAAATGTAATAAATTACATCCTTTCTACTATGGATTCTATCTAATAGAACATAGCATTAAACATTCCCCTCTTTTAAAACTATTAATATTATAATATAAACAAAAACCATAACCTATCAATTTCTGAATATATTTATGTAGTCAATAATTCATGTTACGATATTTCAACACCTTGTTCAGAAATCAATGATTGAATAAAATTATTATTTTTATTTAATTAACAAATTTAGATATTCTTTTATTTTTTCTAATATAATAATTAATGTTTAAACTATTTTTAAATTACTATCCGTGACAACTTGGAATCACTTTCCATTTATGTTAGTTGTATAGTTTATTTAATTATATATTATTTAGAACATTAGTACAATTTCTCTGAAAGCATATCCATTAGATATCTAGTGTACTTTAGACTAATGCAAGAAAAATGCTACTGAGATTTTGAATTATATTTCTCAAATAGGGAAGTTAATATATTTGAAAAATCATAAAAATAATTAATACATGATGCAAAAGAGATTACCAATTAATTTGATTTTAAAATTGCAGGTTTCTATTTGGTTTTAAAATTTAATATTTTGCTATATAGTAGATACTAGTGAAATTCAACTCCATATTATCATAGTCAAATAATTAACTTTATTTTTGGTTATGTATATAATTCATATAGAAATGCAAAATAAATTTTAAATTTATTTTTGCCGGACTTGTAAATCTGAGTAGATTAGAATATGAGATATTTACTGTGTAATACATTATACCAAAAAAGATAATTTTTTTGAAAAAGAATTTTTTAAACTAAAACTAGATAGAAAGGGTATTGCAAAAGAAAAATAATATATTGTGTATTGTTAAAAGTATATGATCATTTTTTTGAGCTATTTATTGAAAGAAAGTAGTACATTTCAACCTTCATAATCTTGTGGCTAAAGTATGATAAAATTTCTAAGATTTTAAGCATATTAAAATGTTAGGTCTTGATAAATTGTAATTAATTTGAAAAAAAATATGTTACCGTGAAAAAGACATAGATCAAGATCGACTCTACGAGAGAAAATGGGGAGAGATAAATTACCGTAATAGAGCCAGTGGCGCCTTGACAGGAAGTGAGAGCAAAGACAAAGACAGCAATCCAAAGATAAAGAATAGGTGACTTTGATCAAGATTTAGTCGATTATCTTATTGAATCAGATCCGACCTACTAATCTTAACGGGGTTTGCTTTAGATTTGTGATTGGCCAACCCTCTGCATATCCCTGTCCAACTTTAATTAGAAAGCATTTGATATCTGTGGAATTGGAGCATGCAGCAGATGTACAAACTTAATTAGAAAGCACAGATCATTTCTTGTTCCAAGTAGGCCCAGCAGTTTGGCCCAGCAGAGCCTGCTTATGGTTTTGCGCCCGTTCGCTACCACTGTAGCCAAGAAGCGGGTATCAAGCTTCTCTGAACCCCTCAACCCCACTTCTCCGCCCGACTCTTCGCTCGCCCTTCGCCTTCGCCCTAGCCCTCGCCCTCGCCGTTCGCCGTCGCCTCTCTGGCAGCCGTCGTCCGCCGTCGTCTCTCTCGCATCCGCCATCTGCCATCGCCTCTCTCGCAGCTGCCGTCCGCTGTCGCCTCTCTCGCAGCCGCCGACTTCTTGCTTATGAGGTCTCGCCTTCTGTCGCTGAAGCCGCACGTCTCGTCCGCCCTCTCTCGCTGAACCTGCCGTCTCACCCTCAGCGTCGCCCTCTCCCCTCAGCGTCCGCCTCCTCTCAGTACAGTTCTCCTCCCCAGTCCGCCTCGCGTCGCCGACCCGGGCAGCATCCTCTCGCAGTCCTCCTCGCGTCATAGACTCGGCCAGTGTCCTACCAGTCCTCCTCGCGTCGCCGACCCAGCCAGCATCCTCCCCAGTTCTCCTCGTGTCGCTGACCCGACCAGCTTCCTCCCCAGTCCTCCTCGCATCGTTGACTCGGCCACTTCCCTCGCGTCGCCATCGCCATCGTTCTCCTCCGACGCTTCCAAAAGGTTCGATTTCAACTCTTCCCCAATTTTTACATGCGGTCAACTCTTCCCTTTACATGCGGTTCTCTTGATTTTGTTCCAAGTGCATACAGATGGATTAGTGTTTTTTTTATAAAGCTACAAAACACAACCATATTTATAGAGCTGTAAATACCAAAATGGAAGATGAAAAACTAAAATAGAATTTTGAATGTTCTTGCACTTCAGAAATCATTTACTTATAAAGCTACAAAACTATTTATAGCTTGCTTAATTGCAATTTTAACATAACCATATTTTGACAATCTAAAAGTTGGATCCAAACACCCTCTAACATCTTTGCACTTCTTCAACAACAGAAGTTTTTCTGAGCCAAACACAGTTATAGTAACTATAATAGAAATCCTAGAATCTTTCGCATCAACATTAGATTCACGAAGCACTTTTTGATGTTGTTAAACCTTAAATTTGTAATTATTTACCTTTCTGTTTGTCCGTTATATCTCTTCTTGTGTTATTTCATTTTCTTGAGTTATTTTCTGTTTCTTAACATGATATCAAACTAATTTGTTAATATTGCTTGTATGTTCAAATATTAATCAATGTTTAAGAAACCGGCCGGTTCCTCCGGTTTATATCGATTCGACGAAAGATTGGCACCGGAGCGCAGGGCGGCTAGCGGAACGCTGAATGAAGCTTATGCCGCTGGCGGAAGCCGGAGTGGAAGCTTTGAACAAAGCTTCCGCCAACGGTTCTGCTAACAACAACATTAGGTATAGCCATCGGTACCAGACAGTACAAACCGGTCCACTGGTCCGCTGGCAAACTAGACTGAACCACCAACCAATAATTTAAACACTAGTATCAATGACAACTAAAAGTAGCAAAGTCATCTGGAATTTACATACAACATTACTTTTTTGTGATATTTGTATTACTGTTATTAAGAAAAATATACTCCCTGGACTGATAAAACTACATAGCAAAGATGAGATATTTACTGTGTAATACATTATAGCAAAAAAATTTATCCTAGCTATATAATTTTTTTAAAAAAGAACTTTTTAAACCAAAACTAGACAGTAAGGGTATTGCAAAAGAAAAAAAAACTATCCAGTATTGTTAAAAGTATCTGATCATTTTCTGAGCTATTGTTGAAAGAAAATAGTGCATTTCAATCTTCAGAATCTTGTGGCTGAAGCAAGATACAATTTCTAGGGTTTTAAGCACACCAAAGATGTTAGGTTTTGACAAAACGTAACTAATTTGGAGAAGATATTTCATGTGAGTACATTTCAAACTTCAGAATCTTGTTGCTAAAGCAAGATATAGTTTCTAGGGTTTTAAGCACACCAAAGATGCTAGGTTTTGACCAATTGTAACTAATTTGGAGAAGATGTTTCTGTTAGATCGATCATAATATTTTGGTTATAAATTGAATGAAAAAATACTGTAATAAAATATACCGGATTTTATGATGCTGTGAATTCAATCGGAGTGGTCTTCCAATTGATTGTGTCGTTGATCATGAGAGGCAGGGCGGCCGATTGGAATCAAACTGAAAACCTCTCGACAACTTGTACACCTCAATCAGGGACCACACCTATATATAGGAAAAACTTAATGGGTATAGTTACTTATCAGCTCATCATAGATAAGATAATTATACCTTCAGGGATTATACACATAATTAAAAGCCCCTTCATACTATAATTGATTTGATGATAATAAATTAGAGATTAAATTATACACGATTACTGCAATACATGTATGTCTGCATGCCCAAATTTAATTTATTATGCATATACATGGTGCACAGTCCATAGATCTTAATAATCTCCTTCTTGGACGAGGCAACGAAGTATTTACAAAATAAAACCTAAAATTGCATATAAATCTCTAAAACAATCTTTATGCGCATATAACCTAAGATGTCATCTAAAATAATCTCGTCTATTAGTCTTATTAACACAAGGACCAAAGGAGCGATCATTGACATATTATCGCAATTAGACCCACAATAATCACATATATTAACTCAACCAAATGACATAGATCTAGTATGGATGTGTAGCATAGAAATAACATAATGTGATAGCATCACTTTTTATTTTCAACTGGTTTAACTTTAACCAAATGAGATCAAAGTGCACAACAAATAATGAAAACTGAAAAATTTCATTAATGTCATGACAATAAATATAGTAATAACCAAATGGAACAAAATGTGCACTCTCACTAAATCAAATGACATAAAAAACAGTAATGCCCATGTTTTTAAGATATTCATGAAAAACTTTTGGAGCCAATGCCTTAGTGAGTGGTTTTGCAATCATAAAATTTGTTCCTATGAACTCAATAGAAATCAAGCCACTCTGAACTCTTTCTTTTACAACAAAGAACTTGATGCCTATATGCTTTGATTTAGAATAGCTCATATTGTTATTTGAATACAAGATGTGCTTTAAATCTTTCCACATTGCCTTGTAAATTCTTATTGGTTTTAAAAATTCATTTACAACCAATACGTCTCACTCCTTCAAGCAATGGTATACGATCCCAAACATCATTGTCTTTCATAAATTGAATTTCTTCACCCATGGTATCAATCCACTTTTGAGCATTAGAACAATTAATTACTTCATAGAAGGTGAGTGGATCATCTCTCACTGAATCAATATTATCCTGGTATTCTTAGAGAAATACAACATAATCGCTAGAATTTGCACTTTTTCTATCTCTTTGTGGATCTCCTTAAAGGCTCTGGTTCATTTTGAGGTTAAGTTTGTTGAGTTTGTACCTCATGCTCCTCATAAACACTGGATTGAGGAACAGTTGGATATTCTTGATGGGTAGGAAGCTCAACGTTGTCTTCTAAATGCTGTTATTGAATGACATTAGGAATGAAAACTTGATTATGGTCAACAACAACTATTCTAAGACAAAGTCATTAGCCTTATCTTTCCTCCCAAACTCAATATCCTCAGAAAATCTAGCATTTCCTGTTACGCCCCGGCGAAAGACTTCACTAGGGACGTAAGAGTTTAAGGAATACAAGCCAACACAATCACCAAAAATATACATTCAACCACCACGATATAACATCTATCAACAAAAATTTGCATATGCATCAAGTGTCACAATCTATATCAAAACAAATCAAGTCAAAGTTTGCTTATTACAATATCTTTCAACACTTTCTACAAAGTTCAACATTTGGCAAACAATACCAAGAAACAAATACCACAACACACGAAAGATCAAAGTCTATCTATTTATTCCCCCATGACTGCAGTCTCTATCTAGCTATTCATTTTGGGGGTGGGCCGAACCTAAACTGGACCTGGACCTGGACCTGGACCTGGAGGCAAAACAAAGGAGTTAGCAAGAAGAGCTAAGTAGGAATCACAAAATGCATATAACAAGGAAAGATTAAAAAAAATAACTTTACTATTCTACATGTAAATATCACATCCACAGTGTCGTGTAAATCAAGAGCGTAACCACATAATAACCTCACAATCGAATCCGCACTCTTTGTTAGAGTGTTTCCATCGTTGCTCAACCGATGAACAACTGCCCTCAGACAGCTTGGGGGATGTTGTGTCCAACATCCAGGATCCCGGTTAGTCTAATGACTCCCCGTCAGGTGACCTCTAGCTAGCACTTCTATAGCCGATCCACACTCGGCACTATAGAGTCCACGGTGGTATCATAAGATCAATCAATGTCACGACTACAAGCATATACCAAATGTGCTAAAATTTCCAACACCAATATTTTAACAAAACAACTGATGTAATTATCAAGTCATGTCATGTCATATCTATCACAATGATCATTAAGCAAATGATATAGAGTTCAACGGTAAAGAAGCAATACTCAAAGGAAATGAACTATAAGATACCACATATTTCAAATAGATCCAAAATGCTTTGATGAAAGGAGAGAGATTAGATTCCTACCTCAATTGTTGACTTATCAAACACTTTACCAAAACCCTGTATTACTGGTCCACTTGAAGTCCAGTCTTGATTTTTGTGTTACTTTAAAATTGTATTACCATGTCTTGTTAATTATTTATTAAAATGGAAAGACCAAGTTTCAATTACACGAATACCTAAAACTAATAGGTTAATTTTAAATACACTCCACAGTTTCCAATTCAATTTCACGTTTCACAGATGCAAATTGATTTTCAAGCAATAAAGAATTAAAATAGTAAATCCAACCTTAATGGTCCCATTCATCACCACATAGAACTTAATCTAGGTGAATAACATTTATTTAGAATAGAGAGTACATTTGTATGTATGCTGTTACGGATTTGAAAGTTAACTTTAAGATGGACATTAATATTGATTAAGATTTATACAAACTAATTACAACTATATAAGTATTATTCATTCAATTATTTAGAATGGTTCTACTCCTAAAGAAACACTTCATAAGTCTCCTACTATGGCTTCCAAAGGAAAGAATCCAAATTTTGAAAACTTAAATTGTAGTAGAGTAGTACAGTTTCAAATAAAATAGCAATTGAGTCATCTTATCATGTCTATCACCTCTATTAATTAAACCAAATTAATTTAGCCACTTATTCTTTTGACATGAATGTATCTCTTATTAACAACAAGAGATATTAGAATTCCAGATCAGGTTATACATCACCATATACGGTTTAAAGAATTTCTCAGTTCTAACAAGCTTATATTTGCAAAAGTTAATACTAACATCAAATAAAATTTACTATTCGTTCACTGCATAACAGATATGTTCAAGGATTTTAAATCAAAGCAACACAGATGCCCACATCATAACAGTGTATCATTTTCTCTAAATCATCACTCAAATATTGTTAAACATAAAGGAGCATGATTAGGTAGAGACAAATAAAATTAATAATCACATGATAATGTAGCCAAACAGAAGATATGGAATGACTAATACCTTCAAGTAAGAAAAGCAATTTATAACATGGTACTTGGAAACGAGAATCAAATCATAAGAATTAGTAAAGAGGAATTAAGGGGAACAAGTAATATTATTAAACATAGCCTACACAGATATTTGTAATCGCATGAAGTATTGACAAAAATAAAAGAAACCCACCACAGTGAAATAAAGTGTACTTAGATTAGCAATACGTCTGCACGTATGCAACTTAATAAAGTTCACTTATATTTTTGTTTTTCCACAAACATCCGAGAAGATCTACTGTCCTCTTTCAAATACTAACACATAAGAGATATTTTCAGAAACAAATATAAACACTAATGTCTTGGATTTATTCCTGACGAGAATTTTGGATGATTTAGGTAGTCCTTTGGTATTTCACACGATTTGACACACAAAGTAGCCAAAACAATTAATAGGCAAGGTTCACAATCGTAAAATCTGAACAGTTCATTATTTCAGAGATGCATCATAGTGTGGGGTTTTGTAAATTCGACAAAGATAAAATCATCGCCTTCAATAAAAGATAATGCAGTTCTTTGTCATCTGAATTCATTATTTGAAGGTCAACCCTTGTCAGTAAATATACATACGCCGGCAAATTTTGTGGCATTTAACCTAGGCATGCATCCAATTTAAGCACATAAGACAAGAAAAGAAGATGCGAAGACATAAAACAGGGGAACAAAACTCACAACAACAGATTGGAGAAATCCGTGCTACAAATCCCAAAATCGGACAAAGACATAATATTAACATAACTTCCCTAATTTCATAATCAAGAACCAAAAAAAATATCAACCGAGAGGTAGGGATGAAAAATTTACCTAATAGCAACGAAGAGAAGGGGGATTAAGATGGACGAAGAAGAAAAGAAACGGTATCTACCCTTTCCAGAAAACTAGCCTTCACCCTTGCATCAATGGAGAAATCTTGCATCGTAGCCCCATCGAAGAAGAAGAAGAAGCGCTTGAGAATTTGTTGTCGCCCAAGAAGAGGGACTCGTCGTCGCCGCTCACGAAAGGAAAGAAAAATACACGGGAAAAAGGAAAGAAACCCTCGGCAACAAAAGAAAAAGGGTTTAAGAAAGAAAAATTTACACATAAACCCAAAAGATTTTACTAATCACAACTAGGCCCTGCAAAATAGAATAAAATAAAATAAAAATATTAGTTTTAAATTAAATTATAACATTTTTTGTCTCAAAAAAAGTTTTAGTTTTGGGATCATAAAATTTGAAACCCTTTGACTTTTCAGGGTATCCTACAAAATAGCTACTAACATTTCTTGCATCTAGTTTCTTTTCATGTGGACTAAAAGGCCTAGCCTCAGCTGGACATCCTCAGACACGAAAATGATTTATGATAGGTTTTTTACTTGTCTATAATTCGTAAGGGGTTTTGTTTGTAGCTTTTGTAGGAACTCTATTGAGAATATAGACGCAACCTTGTATAGAAACACTTATGTGGGTTGTAGCACTGGAATCCAACCACCAAGTATTTCTAGGAACTGAAACTAAATTAATTTCAGAACTAACAAAACCAAAAGATGAATTATTCAAAAAAAAGAATACTATTTAAAGTGACAGTGACAGTGACAGCGGAAGCATTATCATATTAACTGCAAGAGAACTAGTTACAAAACACAATAAGCTCATAAAAGCATGTGATAAAAATAAGTAGTGAATAATCATAACACTAAGTGTCACGCCCCGGCGGAAAGCCAGCTATCCCTAGCTGAGGGTTCTCCAGGGAGATGACAATGTAGCTCACACAGTGGAACGACTGTCCTAAACAGCCCGGAGTGTTGCGTCCAACACCTTGCAACCGTAGTATTGTCCCAAGACAACTGGCGATACTCTGATCGGTAACCATATAGCCCGAAATCATCGGTAACTATATCTCACACAAACAGGTCACTCGAGATAAATCATCCAGTCCAGAGGTTAATACATCACGACTTTAACATCACATATATTTAACTATTTTACCATCATTCTCAATGTCAACATATCAGATATCTTAATACAACTTTATTAATCATTCATACAGAAACAGAATATGACCAAATGAATAAGATAATTAAAGTCAACAGAATTTCAGAAACAAAATAAGTAGACGAATCAATTAGATATCAGTGTCAATCAATTCTAATATATATGCATCATATATCAAATCAAAGGGATAAGCAACAAATCCTATAGGTTTTTTTATATATTATTATTTTATTTCTTAGCAACAGAATTAATAAAATAAATTAAAATAAATAAACTAAACTTACCTCTGCTGTTGAAGACTCGACGTGGACGAACAACGCGTTCGTTTGTTCTGCGATTGGGGAGACCACCGGTGCTTGCTGCTGGATGCGTCGCCGGAGAAGATTAGCCGCCGGAGGGAGGAGCAGCCGACTCTGGAAGAAGCTGCCGCTGGTGCCGGGAGAGGAAGGTGAGGAAGGCGGCGTTCGCCACAGAACTCGCTACCCGCGAGGACATGGGAACTTGCCGCTCGCCATTCGAATCCTCGTCGGAAGAAAGGCGTCGCACCCGGGAATGGATAGGGGTTCGTCAGTGTTTCTTTCTGAGGTTGCTAGATGCACGAGCTCGACGCCGATGAGGTGGAGATGGCGCCCGACTCAGAAACCTTCCACCGCCGCTGGATCGATGCCTCACGTCCGAAACACTACCGACGGGCGACGCCGCTTCAAAGGTCGGCGAGGAAGACGTCGGCGCATCCTCCCGTCGCCGCCGGAAGGCCACGCTTGTCGGAGATAAGAGAAAACGAGAGGAGAAACGGGCAGAGGCAATCGGCGAAGAAGGAAAACAGAGGGCAGTTTCGGCGAGGGGAGAGATAATTAGGATTAATGAGTAGAATTAAGGAGAGGGTTAGGGTTATTTATAGGGGATTAGGGGAGGATTTAAGGTATTTATTATAGCAAATTTTCAA
Source organism: Costus lasius (assembly GCA_027563935.2). NCBI lineage: Eukaryota > Viridiplantae > Streptophyta > Magnoliopsida > Zingiberales > Costaceae > Costus > Costus lasius. Next base: position 132,933,675 of record CM050446.2, on the reverse strand, counting down.
AATTTAAAAAATCTAAATTAATAATAAAAAAAATTAAAACTTAGGTTATAACACTAATAAAATCTCATCTCAAGATAACTAGAAGAACATCAAGCCTAGTCTTTGGACAGAGTTGATTCACCATTTGGTTATCTTGTATAGAAATCGAGCATTAATGATAAGATCCTTCTGTCAAGTATTTAGTCTACCTTTGGGCCGACTAAGCACCCACAATGGACACCTAATAATCATCCCACTCTCTTTACCACATGTGTATGTAATTCTTTGGCCAAACAACACTCGTCCTTTAGGTCGATATGTTGCCCGCATAAAGAAAAACATACATCTTAACTTAATAATTCACCGTTCAAAAAATTTTACAGTAGAGGTCACTTTGGTGACTATACTGAGAAATTAGTTGAAATGAAAAATTAAGTATACCTTAACTTAATATTTTATTATCAAAGAGTTTTAACCATAAGAGGTCACTTTGGTGACTATATTATTAAAACAAATTGAAATAAAAATTAAGTTGAGTTATAATTGAGCATAGTATAAATTCAAATAAATAAAAATATGGTAAATAGGATTATACATTTATTTCTAACTCAATATGCTCAAAAATATGATAATGTTCTAATAACATGCATGAACATTAAAACATATTTAACCATACACAAAAAATTCTACTAGCATGAATGAATGATAAAAATTTTACTAACATGGATAAACAGCAACAAAAATTTATCAATGTATAGTAAAATTTAATAATGCACAGTAGAATTTATAATTAATTAGGCATAATTAAACCAAATGAATAAACATAACAGTATATTTGTTCCTAATAAATTATGCCACTAAATTTTGAAAAATAAAATTTTAATGATTCATCAAACTGCACGGCACAGCAAGCTGCATTGCACAGCTGATCATTAAAACTGTCTACTTAAGTGCACAGCAAACTGCATAGCATAGCATAGTAGTATGCACAGCAGACTGCACAGTAGGCCCAAGCCCAGTAGGGCAAGCCTAGGAGCTATGCTCAAAATGCTGGCCCAAATTTGGTTCGAATCTAGCCCAATAGACAGACCCAACCCGGACCTAGAAAATTAAATCCGAAATATGATCACCCGAAAACTGGAATCTGGATCTGATTTGAAAACTTAAAAATGAATCCAAAATTTCTAATTGGATCTGAAATCTTCCTAATTGGACCCGAAATTTCGGATCCAAAATCAAAAGAAATAAATTTTGCCCTAATTTATCTTTGCGCGCCGCTCGCCGCACGTCCCATGCATCGTCGCTGAAAACACGCCGCATGCGAACGCCTGGTCGACGCCGAACGCCGGAGCTTTTTTGCATGGCGACGAGCGCTGATCCCTTTTCCTGCCGCCGACCAAAATTAGGGCAGATGCCCTTTCGGATTTGTCCACCGTCGACAAGGGTGATGGCGCGGCGTTTCCAAGAGAACAGGGTAAAAGCTCTGTCAACAATGTTGTGAAAGACCTGAATGTCAAAAATTCCTACTTGACAAATAGATTCAATGACCACCCCTTTGGTCCTTGTGCTAATAAGACTAATGGACGAGATTGTTTTAGATGACATCTTAAGTTATATGCGCATAAAGATTTTTTTAGATATTTATATGCGATTTAAGGTTTTATTGTGTAAATACCCAGTTGCCTCATCCAAGTGGGAGATTGTTAGGATCTATGGACTGTGCACCATGTACATGCATAATAAATTGCATTTGGGCATGTAGACGTACATACATTGCAGTAATCGTGTATAATTTAATCTCTAATTTATTTATTGTCATCTAATTAATTATAGTATAGAGGGGGCTTTTAATTATGTGTAGAATCCCCGGGGGCATAATTGTCTTATCTATGATGGGCTGATAAGTAATTATGCCCATTAAGTTTTTCCTATATATAGGTGTGGTCCCTGATTGAGGTGTACAAGTTGTCAAGAGTGGTCTTCCAATTGATTGTATCGTTGATCACGAGAGGCGGGCAGTCGATGCAAACCAAACTGAAAACCTCTCGATAACTTCTACACCTCAATCAGAGACCACACCTATATATAGGAAAAACTTAATGGGCATAATTACTTATCAGCCCATCATAGATAAGACAATTATGCCCCCGGGATTCTACACTTTATTAAAAGCCCCCTCCATACTATAATTAATTAGATGACAATAAATAAATTAGAGATTAAATTATACACGATTACTGCAATACATGTACGTCTACATGCCCAAATGCAATTTATTATGCATGTACATGGTGCATAGTCATAGATCCTAATAATTTCACCATGAAGAAAGCAGAAATCAAGGTCAGCCTTGCGAGAGAAAAAGGGGAGAGATGGATGGCCACAATAGAGTCGGTGGCTGTGTGAGTGAGAGTAGAGATGAAGGGGGGAGGACTCGGTGCCCCATTCGTTTGCTGTATCACTCACGAGAAGGCTGTCCAAAGTTAAAAATAGGTCGACCGACTTTGATCGAGATTAAGGCCTAGTTTGGGGCTGATTCTGCTTCTGCTGGCTGCTGGCTGCTGGCTGGAGAATTGCTGGTTGAAAGGTAGCTGGCTGAGAGAAGCAGAAGTTGTTTGGGAAACTAAGTGCTGGTCAACCGAATAAAAAATGACCTTTTTTTGATGTATTAAACAGAAATTTAAAACAAAATTAAATATATAAGCAACCCTAATAATTGAAGTTATAAATTATCCCATACAACATAAATTGCCTCATACAATATAATTATCCCATACAATACAAATAGTCTCTTTCACACATACAACTAAATTATATAATACTCTTCTCTCAGCTGCTGTTGCCAACCTACTTATATCATGTTGTAGGTTGGATGTAGATGTACTTTTCCCCTTTCGTTTGCTACTAGCCAAACTAGTGCTAGGAATGGAAGATGGTATGGATGATGGTGTAATAGGTACTGGTTCATCCATTGTGTCATATCCTGGTTCATCATTCACTTCCATCTCATCTATCATAGCCGGTGAAAAATTAAAGTCTCCGGTTGCAATAGTTTGGCCAAACATGAGATCATTTTTTCTCTCAATATCAGGATGCAGCCCTTTCTTCTGAAACTTTGCATATTCTTTATTAATCTACAATTACAATGAAAGGATAAATCATACTAAGAAATATGCAAACAAACATAATAATTCTACATGCAATACATACCACAATTTTATTGGCCCACCAATCAGGGGTTGCATCAACAATATCTAACCTTAGATCCCAACCCAGCCCAGTTTTTTTTCCTTTAAGTTCTTTCCACAACTTCTAATCAGCTTTTAGTTGATCCCATCTGTTCTTGAATTGCACTTTATCGTAATTCATTTTACTAAGCTCTTAAAAATTTTCAAGAACAAATTTCCACCCTTTGCCACTGAAATGAGTTCCAGGCCACATATTCTTCTCAATAGCACTAATACATACATCACAAAAAATCATGGTCATCAGCATATTCTATACGGCCTTGGGTTTTTGTTTTGGTGCCATGGATGCTTGACATAAGTATAAAATATATCAATTAAGATGAACTATTGAGACAAACTAAGGATTTGCTAAAAATAAAAAACGTGCATTTCTAATCCTAAAGTAATATGCACATGTTTTGGTAATGAATGACAATTTGTGAATCATGTTATTACATAACCTTTAAATTCAGCTTTGATTCTGCTCTTGGCATTGGCATGGGTGTGAGCATCATGAATATGAATTAATTAGCTATACTTATTATATTATGATATATTATCACAGACTTGTGTGTAAGTAACCAAACATGATACGGTTTACTTTATTTAGCTAGAAAACCAAATCTGAATATCAAAGCAATCTGTTTATCATCTTCTCCTTATCTCCGACAAGGGAAGAAAAGTTTAGTTATGCATTAATCTTACAAATATTCATAGGTGGAATCCTTGTGTAGTCATGAAATGCATGTATAAATATATCATAATCATCTGATTAAGATGCACGAAGACATATAAACATAGGTGGAATAACGATAAGCTGCTAAACATGAAATGAGAAAAAAAAGGAATGAACTAGCAGAGGAGAGGATAGAACCAGCGTTGCGGACTGGTGGCAGAGGAGAATGAGCTGAGCAGAGTAGGCGGTGGCTGGCTGGATCTTCTTTGAGCTGCAGCGAGAGCTGAAAGAAGAACTGGTGTTGGAGCTGATTAGAGAGGCAGCAAAGGAGCTACAGAGAGGCGGAATAACGATAAGATGCTAAACATGAAATGAGGAAAAAAGAGAATGAGCCGGCAGAGGAGAGGAGAGGACTGGCGTTGGCTGGCGGATTGGGGAGCTGACGGGCGGCAGAGGAGAGAACGACCTGACTGGAGGCAGAGGAGGCGGTGGCTGGCTGGATCTTCTTTGAGCTACAACGAGAGCTGAGGCGGCAGAGGAGCTGGCTACGGACGGCGGCGGATCTCGACACGGGTCTCGACGACAGAAGATCTCTACGATGGCGGAAGCATTAGTGTGTCTGCCGAACCTTTCTTCACCTCTTCTCCACGGGCTGCCAAAAAATCTTCAACACTACCTGGTTCTCCAAACCAGCCGAGTCGGTCTGCAATTAGGTGGAGATTATTGCATCCACTGCAGCGAGCCACCACCACTCCCTTTTCATATGATTCGCAGCAGGTTGTCTTCACTGACCTTACCTGGCTGTGGACGGCGGCAGATCTCGACGATGGAAGATCCAGCAGAGAGGCGGCAGAGGAGCTAGAACGACCGGCGGTAGAGTGGGGAGTTGGAACCGGCGGCAGGAAGCTTACCTGGTGGTGGACGGCGGCGGATCTCGACGAGGAAGATCCAGCAGATGGCGGGGCTCGGTTCTACCAGCGAAGGAGATGACGCGAAGCTTTCTGTGTGGAGATGACGCTTGAATAAACTCATCTTCCAGGATTATGCAAAAAGCTCGTCTGCGCACTGTTTGCGCGTGAAAGAGCTAAAACTGTTTACGCGTGAAGAGCTTCTGGCAGAAGCATGGAAAGAGTTGCTTCTGCGGGCCAGCAGGAAATTCGGCTTTGCGGCCCGTGGAGCAGCCCCAAACTCCCATCTTGTCTACTGTACCTGCTGGCCGCACCCGCAAAGCAAGCGGCCAACAGTCCCAAACTCGGCCTAAGTCGTTTTTCTTGTTGAATCGGATCCAGCTCGGTAATCTAAACGTGCCTTTGACAGGGCCAAATTTGCAACTAATCCCGGTTAGATTACGGGGCCGGATCTAGTTCAACAAGAAAATTGACTTGATCAAAGTTGGTCGACCTATCCTTATCATTGGACCGTCTTCTCGCAAGTGATACGGCAAATGAACGGAGCGCCAAGTGCTCCCCCCCCCCCTCCGTCTCTACTCCCACTTCCTGTCTCGTCGCCACCAGTTCTATTATAGCCGTTCATCTCTCCCCTTTTTCTTTGGCCGGGCCAACCTTGATCACGGTGAGATATCTTTTCCAAATTAGTTACGATTTGTCAAAACCTAACATCTTTGGTGTGCTTAAAATTCTAGAAACTACATCTTGCTTTAGCCACAAGATTCTGAAGATTGAAATGTACTATTTTTTTTCAACAAATAGCTCAGAAAACGATCATATACTTTTTATGCTGGATATATTTTTTTTCTTATGCAATACCCTAGCTATCCGGTTTTGGTTTAAAAGGTTATTTTTTTTGAAAAAAATTATGTAGCTAGGATATATTTTTTTTGCTATAACGTATTATACAGTAAATATCTCGTCTTCTCTATGTAGTTTTATTGCCACTTGGAATCTCAGCTTTAGTTTTGAGTGCACCCCAGTTTTTTGGTTAATTTTCTAATGTTCCTTCTTGCTAAATTATCAAATTCCTTTTGGTTAATTTAATTCCTTTCTTTGTTAGCAGCTATCATATTCGTGCATCTGATTGTTGTTTTCGAAATTACAGTTTCTTGAGCTTCCCTCGCCATGGCCCATCTGGGAGGTGGTGCCGAGGCGCATGCTCGGTTCAAGCAGTACGAATACCGTGCCAATTCAAGTCTTGTTCTGACTACAGACTCTCGCCCCCGGGACACCCATGAACCAACCGGGGAACCTGAGTCTCTATGGGGGAAGATTGATCCCAAGAGCTTTGGTGATCGGGCTTATCGTGGCAAACCTGCTGAGCTTGAGGAGAAGATTAAGAAGTCAAAGAAGAAGAAGGAGCGGGATCCAGCACTTGAGCCTGATCAGAAAAAAGACAGCAAGCGGCGCAGGATCCATGAGGATAGTGTGCGCTCCATCACTGATGATGCGGTGTACCAACCAAAGACTAAGGAGACTCGTGCAGCTTATGAAGCGCTACTCAGTGTGATTCAGCAGCAATTTGGTGGGCAGCCTCAGGATATCCTCAGTGGGGCAGCAGACGAAGTCCTGGCAGTTCTTAAGAATGATAAGATAAAGAATCCTGACAAGAAGAAGGAGATTGAGAAGCTTTTGAATCCAATATCCAACCAAGTATTTGATCAGCTTGTTTCAATTGGAAGGTTGATCACAGACTATCAGGATGGGGGTGCTGCTGCGGACTCTGCTGCCACTAATGGTAATGATGAGGCGCTAGATGATATTGGTGTTGCAGTTGAATTTGAAGAAGACGAGGAGGAAGAAGAGAGTGATTATGATCAGGTAAGGACACATCTAGGTTTAGTGTTTTACAATCTTTTCACTGAAAATATTTGATACTGATTTCTCAATCTAAATATTTTTTCAGGTGCAGGAGGAATCAGAGGATGATGACGACGGACAGGAAGCAAATGCTGGTGCTATGCAGATGGGTGGAATTGATGATGAGGACATGGAAGAAGCTAATGAGGGTTTAACCATTAATGTGCAAGACATCGATGCTTACTGGCTTCAGAGGAAGATATCTCAGGCTTATCAGGAAATAGATCCACAAGAAAGCCAGAGGCGTGCAGAAGAAGTCTTAAAGATACTTGCTGAAGGAGATGACAGAGATGTTGAAAACAGACTTGTAATGCAACTTGACTACGAAAAGTTTGCACTAGTTAAGTTACTGCTTCGCAACCGGCTTAAGATAGTTTGGTGCACTCGATTAGCCAGAGCAGAGGATCAAGACCAACGAAAGAATATTGAAGAGGAGATGGCAAACATGGGTTCAAGCCTCACTGCAATCTTGGAGCAGCTGCATGCTACTAGAGCATCTGCTAAGGAACGACAAAAAAATTTAGAAAAGAGCATAAGAGAGGAAGCTAGGCGATTGAAAGATGAACATGGTGGGGGAGATAATGGTAGGGATAGGAAGCTTGTCGATAGAGACATGGATAGTGGGTGGTTGAAGGGGCAGCGCCAGTTGCTTGACCTTGATAGCATCGCATTCCATCAGGGTGGTCTTTTGATGTCTACCAAGAAGTGTGATCTCCCTCCTGGATCTTATAGAACTCCCCACAAGGGCTATGAGGAAGTTCATGTACCTGCTTTAAAACAAAAGTCATTTGCTCCAGGTGAGGAGCTTGTGAAGACATCTGATTTGCCAGATTGGGCACAGCCAGCTTTTGAGGGGATGAAGCAGCTGAACAGAGTGCAAAGTAAGGTTTATGAAACTGCCCTTTTTACACCTGAAAATATACTTCTGTGTGCACCGACTGGTGCTGGGAAAACCAATGTTGCTATGCTAACCATTTTACATCAAATTGGCTTGCATATGAAGGATGGGGTTTTAGACAGTGATAATTTCAAGATAGTTTACGTAGCTCCAATGAAAGCTTTGGTTGCTGAAGTGGTAGGTAATCTGGCCAATCGCCTAAAATCTTACAATATAACTGTAAAGGAACTCAGTGGAGACCAAAACCTTACCCGTCAGCAAATTGAAGAAACTCAAATTATTGTCACCACACCAGAGAAATGGGACATTGTGACTAGAAAATCAGGAGATAGAACCTATACGCAGCTTGTGAAGCTACTCATAATTGATGAGATTCATCTTCTTCATGATAATCGAGGACCTGTTCTTGAAAGTATCATTGCAAGGACAGTAAGGCAGATTGAAACGACCAAGGAATTGATTAGACTGGTCGGTCTGTCAGCTACTCTCCCAAATTATAAAGATGTAGCATTGTTGTTACGGGTTGATTCAACAAGAGGACTTTTCTATTTTGATAACAGTTACAGGCCTTGTCCTCTTGCGCAACAATATATTGGTATCTCAATCAAGAAGCCCTTGCAGCGATTTCAGTTGATGAATGAAATTTGTTACGAAAAGGTTATGGCTGCTGCTGGAAAGCATCAGGTTCTAATCTTCGTTCATTCAAGAAAAGAAACAGCAAAAACTGCTCGAGCAATTAGAGATACTGCTTTAGCTAATGATACATTGAGTCGGTTCTTGAAGGATGACAGTGCAAGCAGGGAAATTCTCCACAGCCAAACTGATTTTGTCAAGAGTAATGATCTTAAAGATCTCTTGCCATATGGGTTTGCTATCCATCATGCAGGCATGGCAAGAGTTGACCGCACTCTTGTTGAAGAGCTTTTTGCTGATGGACACGTTCAGGTGTTGGTATCAACAGCTACTCTTGCTTGGGGTGTTAACTTGCCAGCACACACAGTCATTATAAAAGGAACTCAGATATACAATCCAGAGAAAGGTGCTTGGACTGAGCTAAGTCCTTTGGATGTCATGCAGATGCTTGGTCGTGCAGGAAGGCCTCAATATGACTCTTATGGAGAAGGCATTATTTTGACAGGTTACACTGAGCTGCAGTACTATCTCTCCCTTATGAACCAACAACTTCCCATTGAGAGCCAGTTTGTATCCAAATTGGCTGATCAGTTGAATGCAGAGATTGTTTTGGGAACAGTCCAGAATGCCAGAGAAGCATGCACCTGGATAGGGTACACTTATCTCTATATTCGCATGCTCAGAAATCCAACTTTGTATGGTTTGCCAGCAGATATTGTGGAGAAAGACAGAACTTTGGAGGAGAGACGGGCTGATCTGGTGAGTGCAAATGACTGATGCTTTTTTATTATGTGTAGTTATTACCTTTCTGTGTTCAGAATAGTTTTTAATAATGACAAACAACCTATAGGGTACACAATATCTATTTATAATGTAGATTTGCAAGGAGCTCTACCTCATGATTGCATTATTAAAGCACATCATTCTCATCTGGTTCAACTACTTACCTATTCTAAGCATTGCTTTTATTTAACTTTACGTCTCTGATGGAAGAATTGGTATCTATTTTATGTGATGTATGATATTTGAAAATTGCCATCAACTCTATAGTTCCTTCCAATGTTTTCGTCCTTCAAGATGTCCATATGGATCACATGACCGTTCTCAAATATTGGATAGCATAGTGGTGATGTAGAAAATCAACGGGACATCTTGTTTTTGGTTTAAAGGAGATTTGTATCTTCTCATGTAGTCCTGAAGCAATATTTGGTTCTATTTCATGACTAACAATTTTGTTTTATGTGTTACCTTGATTTTACAAATCTTGCTTTCTGTCTTATTTCCTGTCATTGTTCTTATGTCTGGTTTTTATTCTGTACACTGCAGATTCATACTGCTGCAAATATATTAGATAAAAATAATTTAATCAAATACGACAGGAAGAGTGGATACTTCCAGGTTACAGATCTGGGCAGAATTGCAAGTTTTTATTATATCACTCATGGAACTATCTCCACATATAATGAGTACTTAAAGCCAACAATGGGTGACATAGAGCTTTTCCGATTGTTTTCTCTTAGTGAAGAATTTAAATATGTGACAGTACGGCAAGATGAGAAGATGGAGCTGGCAAAACTCTTGGATCGTGTGCCTATTCCTGTCAAAGAAAGTTTGGAGGAGCCTAGTGCAAAAATCAATGTTCTGTTGCAAGCCTACATATCACAGTTGAAACTTGAGGGACTTTCCCTGACATCCGATATGGTTTTCATCAAGCAGGTAATTATATATATATATATATATATATATATATATATATATATATATATATATATATTCTGTGTTTTTGGTAGTTCTGGTATGTTTCAAAATGTAAAACAACACTTTTATAAGGTTGATTCGTCTTCACTATTTTGATAGAGTGCAGGCCGGCTTATAAGATCTCTGTTTGAGATTGTCTTGAAAAGGGGATGGGCTCAACTAACTGAGAAGGCTTTAAATCTTTGCAAGATGGTTGACAAGCGTATGTGGAGCGTTCAAACTCCTTTACGGCAATTCACTGGTATTCCAAATGAAATCCTGATAAAATTAGAAAAGAAGGATCTATCTTGGGAGCGGTATTATGACCTCTCATCTCAGGAGATTGGAGAGCTGATTCGCTACCCCAAAATGGGTAAGCAGCTTCATCGATGTATACACCAGTTACCAAGACTCAACCTTTTGGCGCATGTTCAACCTATCACCCGTACTGTCCTGGGTTTTGAGTTGACTATAACTCCTGATTTTCAGTGGGATGATGGAGTGCATGGGTATGTGGAACCATTTTGGGTTATTGTCGAGGATAATGACGGTGAGTATATTCTTCATCATGAATATTTCATGCTTAAAAAGCAGTACATTGATGAAGATCACATTTTGAACTTCACTGTTCCCATTTATGAGCCACTGCCACCACAATATTTCATTCGTGTTGTGTCAGATAAGTGGCTTGGCTCTCAAACTGTTTTACCTGTCTGTTTTAGACATCTGATTCTACCGGAAAAGTACCCCCCGGCAACAGAATTGCTGGACTTACAGCCTTTGCCTGTTACTGCTCTAAGAAATCCTGCATATGAAGCTCTCTACGATGCATTCAAGCATTTCAATCCCATCCAAACACAGGTGTTTACTGTATTGTACAATACAGATGACAATGTTTTGGTAGCTGCTCCTACAGGCAGTGGGAAGACTATATGTGCCGAGTTTGCATTGCTCCGGAATCATCAAAAGGGTCCTGATAGCATCATGAGAGCTGTATATATTGCTCCCATTGAGGCGGTTGCAAAAGAACGGTGCCGTGATTGGGAAGAGAAATTCGGCAAGCACCTAGGAATACGTGTAGTAGAATTGACGGGAGAAACAACTGCTGACTTGAAGTTGCTTGAGAGAGGGCAGATTATAATCAGTACACCAGATAAATGGGATGCACTCTCTCGTAGGTGGAAACAACGCAAGCCAGTACAGCAGGTCAGTCTTTTCATTGTAGACGAGCTTCATTTAATTGGTGGAGAGATGGGTCCTATCTTGGAAATAATCGTCTCCAGAATGAGACGAATTGCAAGCCACATTGGCAGCAACATTCGTATTGTGGCACTTTCAGCATCTCTTGCGAATGCGAAAGACCTTGGTGAATGGATAGGTGCTACATCTCATGGCCTGTTCAATTTTCCACCTGGTGTCCGTCCCGTGCCTTTGGAGATACATATTCAAGGTGTGGATATATCAAATTTTGAGGCAAGAATGCAAGCAATGACGAAACCTACATATACTGCGATTGTTCAGCACTCAAAGAATGGCAAGCCGGCCCTGGTTTTCGTACCCACTAGGAAGCATGCACGGCTGACTGCGGAAGATCTGTGTACTTATTCAAGTGCTGACAGTGGTGAGAAGCCTTCTTTTCTTCTTGGTTCAGAGGAAGAAATGGAAACATTCATTTCAAGGATAAAGGAAGATACACTGAGAAGAACGCTTTCTCTTGGTGTTGGCTACTTGCATGAAGGCCTTAGCGAGTTTGACCAAGAAGTCGTAATGCGATTGTACCATGGTGGAAGGATTCAAGTGTGTGTTGCCACCAGTTCAATGTGCTGGGGTGGGTCATTGCCTTCTCACTTAGTGGTTGTTATGGGAACACAATATTATGATGGCAGAGAGAACGCTCATACTGACTACCCGATCACTGATCTACTGCAGATGATGGGCCACGCTAGTAGACCTCTCAAAGATAATTCTGGTATATGTGTCATATTATGCCATGCCCCTCGGAAAGAGTATTACAAGAAGTTTCTATACGAGGCCTTCCCAGTAGAGAGCCATTTGCATCATTTCTTGCATGACCATATGAACGCAGAGGTAGTTGTTGGAGTTGTAGAGAATAAACAAGATGCAGTGGATTATCTCACATGGACTTTCATGTATAGGAGGCTCACTAAGAATCCAAACTACTATAACCTTCAAGGTGTTAGTCATAGGCATCTTTCTGATCACCTTTCTGAATTAGTAGAGAACGTTCTGAGTGACTTGGAATCCAGCAAATGTGTGGCAATCGAGGAGGACATGTACTTGAAGCCTCTGAATCTTGGCTTGATTGCTTCATATTATTACATTAGTTACACCACCATTGAACGGTTCAGTTCTTCTCTGACCTCCAAAACTAAGATGAAAGGTCTCCTGGATATCCTAGCATCAGCTTCAGAGTATTCGCAGCTCCCAATCCGCCCTGGTGAGGAACATTTGATCAGAAAGTTGATCAATCATCAGAGGTTTTCTTTAGAGAATCCTAAATGCACTGATCCTCATGTTAAAACAAATGCACTATTACAAGCTCACTTCTCCAGGTACACTGTGCATGGAAACCTTGCAACAGATCAGCGTGAGATCCTCCTTTCTGCCCATAGATTGCTTCAAGCAATGGTTGATGTTATTTCAAGCAATGGATGGCTCAATCTTGCCCTTTCTGCAATGGAGTTAAGCCAAATGGTCACTCAGGGAATGTGGGAGCGTGATTCCGTACTGTTGCAAATTCCACATTTCACAGTGGAGTTGGCAAAGAGATGCCAAGAAAATCCAGGAAAGAGTATTGAAACTGTTTTTGATCTGGTTGAGATGGAAGATGACGAAAGGCGTGAATTACTGCAGATGTCTGATTCCCAGTTGCTCGATGTTGCCATATTCTGCCATCGTTTTCCTAATATTGATATGACATACGAGGTGCTGGAGAGTGAAGATATTAGGCCTAGTGACAATGTCACATTGCAGGTTACGCTGGAGCGTGATCTTGAGGGGCGCACAGAGGTTGGACCAGTGGATGCTCCTAGGTATCCCAAGCCCAAAGAAGAAGGTTGGTGGCTTGTGGTTGGCGATACCACAAGTAATCAGCTGCTTGCCATCAAAAGAGTAGCACTTCAAAGGAAAGCAAAAGTTAAGCTTGTCTTTACTGCTCCTGTAGATGTTGGGAAGAAGACATTTACGATTTACTTCATGTGTGATTCCTATCTGGGCTGTGATCAGGAATACAATTTTACTGTTGATGTCAAAGAAGCTGGAGAGAATGGGAATGCAAGTGACTGAAGTGCTGCCAGGAAAGCATATGGGTGAAAGAAACCCCGCCAAGTTACATTTCCTCTTGGAGGTGCAGCAACTAAGGAGGTGAATTATCTTTGCTTTTACCGGATTTAAATATCGTAGTATTGTGTGTTGTACTTAATGCTAACTATGTGTTTAGAACATTAAACGACAGGAATACATGCTACATTTTGCAAACATTATTTCAGATAGTTGGTTAACTTAACCTTGTGTTCAAGTAGTTGGAAGTTACTAGAAAGCCTTTGCAATTGCGAAAAGATTAGCAGGCATGTCTTGTGTTCCACATAAACTGATATGTCGGACCTTTTAATGATGTATATCGGTAAATTGCTTCGCCCTCCCCTTTGTGATTCTTTAAGCGATCATTCTTCCATCAAATAAGGAGCCCTGTTAAAATGAAGAGGAATGTTGCTTTATTAAGTTTCAGATTGTGCATGTCCCGGAATTGGATACTTAATGGCAGGTGCAGAGCATCACATAAGCCCCTTAGCCGTATACTCGGAGCTGCTGGCCAGAAAGAGGGCGATTGAATATTTTTATGCAAATCAGACTGGGGATGATAGAAAAAATCATCATTGAAGCTGACTGTGTTAAGCAATCAAACTTATACAAAGATCCATGTCTACCCCCAGCCAATGCTAAAATTTTATTAGATGAAGTTGAAGCCTGTAGAGGTTTTGAATTTAGACATATCTATAAGGAAAATAGAATGGCAAAACTGGCTGGAATGCCAGGATATAATATACATCTAATGTCTGAATTGGCAACTGGCTTACTGAACTGAACAACCTGATTTGCTAGGATGTAACTGGCTGATGATTGATCATCGGTCTAGTTATCCTTTTGAAAAAAAAAAAAAAAAAAGATTTTAGATTGTGCTTGTCGAATGAATAGGCTTTCTTCATATGGCTGGTGATGCGTCTGCGGAGAATATCTGAGAAGAATAACTACTGCTGTAGTTGGAAGTTAGCCGCGCACACTGGATCATAATATGTGTTCATTGTGCACTCCTAACACTCCGATGTCATTGTTCACATGTGTGCTGTAAGTAGGGTCCAATACAGGTAGTTGGATCACACAAGCTGTGCATGTTACTCTCCTTGGTGTATGTAGTCTCCATCCTTCATAAATTATTATAGAAATATTTATTGATGAAGAAAACCAGGCATAGATTTTGAGCTATTTATTGAAAGAAAGTAGTACATTTCAACCTTCATAATCTTGTGGCTAAAGTATGATAAAATTTCTAAGATTTTAAGCATATTAAAATGTTAGGTTTTGATAAATTGTAATTAATTTGAAAAAAAATATCTTACCGTGAAAAAGACATAGATCAAGATCGACTCTGCAAGTAGGGGTGAGCATTCAGTATTAACCGATACCGAATTTACTGAATTAAATTAACCAATTTTTTTTAAACCGAATTTTCAGAACCGAAACCGAACCGAATTATAAAAAAACCGATTTACTACCGAAACCGAATTTACCAAAATTTTTTGATAAAATCGGTAAATTACTGAAAATATAATATAAATTATATATTATATAAAAATATAATTATTTCAGCTTAATAAACATATTCAAAGGCAACAAAATTTGCATTTTTACCAAGAAACCATACCTGATACCTGTATTCATCATCCATAAACAAAATAATAATAGCACATTTGCACTATTACATAAGTCTTACTTAATCATACAACATACAACCAAACCACCAAACTACAAGTAATTGCACACGTCGTGCATATGCATAATGCATAGACACATCACACATGTACATGCATTAAAAAAAACTAGTGAACTTTAAACAAGGCGCCTGCAATTAAGGGCTACAATAAACATGGCTCGATATCCATGGCCCATGGTGCATTCAAACAACTGATACTGGGTATTTTTCCTGCAACAAGTACAATTAGTACTTCACAAATATGAGCTGATTATATTACTGGCTATAGATGGCGAACTGCCCTCAATGATACTGTGTGACAACTCAATGAGCAAATTTTCTTTTACTAACTGAAGGTTTTGAGATAATTGTGAAGCTGTTTTCCCTCTTAATCATTTCAAGCCTTGAAGTTATGAATTGGCTTACCATGCCAAGGACCCAGTCAGCAGAATCAAAGTAGGTTCTTTCATGGTCCTGCAATCATCAAAAGAGAGAAATGGGAGGACATAAATCAACAGCTTCAGCAACTAATGTTAATAATGAAAGCTCCATAGACACAGAAATATGGTTTCATAGTTCTAAATATGTTTATTCAGTAAATTGCTTTCTTCTTTGCTTCAACTAACATCCTACGCAACAATTTGTAAATCAACTATTTGTAAACAAGTGATTGTTGAAGACAACTTGAGTTTGAATAAGCAAACTGGAGAAGCTACAAAGTGCTTAAAGCTGAAGTTTAATACCATGCAGTATTTTGATAATTATAAAAGAAATCTTTGATGGAATTAAGACAAGCAAAGTTATGTTTCGTACAAAGAGATGATGTAACTAGAAATATCTTTGCAGAACGTAACTAAGAAAGAGAAGATGAGAGCTAAAACAGATGAACTTCAAGAGCTATACAACTAAAGGACAATCAAAGAAGCCAAAATTGAAGCTCACAAGAAAGCCTGGTCAATATGATTAGCTCATGTTAGTAGAGTGACAAAGATAAATGATGCAACTGCTAGTTTCATGAAGCGAATTGCATATAGATGTACACAAAATAGTAACATCTCCATACATCCAGATCCTTTTGTCTAAAGTCTCTAAACCAGGGACTTCATGTTGCTAAAAAAGTAAACATGATTGATCAAGTCCAATAAGTGGGCTGGTAATACCAAGAAACGCAAAACTCAAATGAAAATCTCACTTGTTAAGTGTAAGAAGTACCATCTTCAGTCAACAGGAGATAATAATCAAGAAAAGATGAAACTTGATTCTGAAACAGAATCCCAAATGGACTTTGCACATTCCACAAAAAGGAAGCCTTCTAGCTCCTGCCACAAAAATCAGCCAGCTCTAGTAAATATATAACATTCTTAATGAAAAACAAGATATACAAATATATGCTACAAAGATAATAGGATCATCATAATTCATATTGCAAGTTCTCAACTCAAGTCACAAATATCAATGAATTCAATCAAATAAATGAATAATGCTACAAAGATAAATATCTACAATTCTACATGCATAAATCAGAATTATTTTTGCAGAAGCTTAGTGAAGATTTGGCTTACCGTAGCCGTTGCTAACAATCAGCACTTAGGGCTTTTTTACTGCGACTCTGCGAGGCTTCGGCGCTTCGCTGCTTTGAGTCTCTGAGTGATGGAGAATGGTGGCGGGCTGGCGGCAGTAGCTAAGTTGGAGACGGCGAGTGGTGACTGGCGACGGTGTTCACGAGACGAGTGGCGCCTAGCGACGCGTATGAAACTTAAGGTTAGGGTTTGAAGATGGAGACTAGGGAGACAGAGTTGGAGATGGTGATGGGTCACACTCACATGTCACAGGCTCATAATCGGAACTTAGGGCAGGAGATGGAGAGTTAGAGACGGGTCACAGACTCACACGAGATGGAGTGGACGACGACGGACGAGGTTCGAAGATGGATTGGAGAATGGAGATGCGAGATGACGACCGGTGACGACCAAGAACTCGAGAAGGAGAAGTGGAGAAATCGAGTGGAGATTGGAGAACAGAGGATTCGATTTGGAGGCATGCAGGCGTGAGGCAGCTCACGAGTCGGTGGACGGCGGGTCACGTACTCACGTTACTTGCGTCGCGTATCACTAGGTGTCACGCCCCGGTCAGATCGACCCTGAACCGGTGCTTAGCCGCTGTCTCAGGGTAGTCCGGCGGAACATCGGAACGTGATCGCGCTAGGGTTTCCGGACCGAGTCTCGTCTCCAATTCGGAACCCTAACTTCCCCGCTCAATTTTTACCCCCAAATTATAATTCGCACGGAAAAGATTGGAAAACCCTAACCCTAATTTGAGAAGACCGGAAAGAATAGGAAAACCCTAAATCAAAATACCTCACTGGTCAAAATCAACTTTGACCAAGTCAACCGGCAACGCCGCAATCCGAACTCGCCGATCGAATTCGTCCCGCTGACGTCGGAGTTGCGTCAGCCGCCAAAATCGAATTCGCCGATTGAATTCGATTTTGCTGACGTCGGCTACCCGAAATTGATTTGCGAAATCAGTGTTGACCGGCTGATTTCACTGACTCCTCGATTCGAACGCTCGTCGTTCGTCTTCCTCGCGTTGCCGAACGAACGCAGCGTGCGTTCGCTCGCCGCCGCCTCGCGCCGCCGGAGATGGTCGTGCCGGCAGGGAAACTCGCCTAGCCTCGCCCTCAGATTCTCCCGTCGTCGACGATCTTGCAGCCGCCTGCTGCCGAAGTTCGCCGCCACCGGAATCGTAGAAAAGCAGTGCCGGAAATAGGAAACGCAGAAATTGGAGAGGAAAGCTTTATTCACGTCGCCTGGAGCTACAAAACCTCTCTACGCCGCCGACCCCCTGGTCGTCGGCACCGGCTCCCCTCTATCTCCGTCGACCACTTGGTGATCGGCTACAATCGCTCGACTCTCTCCCTAACTCCTGATCTCTGCTCGTTTTCTTCCCTTTCAGACCACGCTGGTGTTCGTTCTGAATCCCTCCGTAGATCTCAGAACTCGCTCTGCTGGATGGAGGTGGTGAAGATCTCCTCCTGATCACCCCCTTTTATCTATGGAGGCCGCTCCCGATTTCGGCATCCGCTGCCTCCGATTATGGTGTGTTCGCCCCTCTACGACCACGTCTTCCGCTCCACGCAGTCGCCACAGTCCGTGCTTGACGACGTCGCCCCAGCTCGGTCGCCGCCCTCGTTACCAGCTTCCGCGTCCGAAATTGCCGCTACCTCTGATGGTCGCGGCGCAGGAGACGACGCGGTCGACATCTCGCGTCCACGCGATGCTGACTATATAGTAGATACTAGTGAAATTCAACTCCATATTATCATAGTCAAATAATTAACTTTATTTTTAGTTATGTATATAATTCATATAGAAATGCAAAATAAATTTTAAATTTATTTTTGCCGGACTTGTAAATCTGAGTAGATTAGAATATGAGATATTTACTGTGTAATACATTATACCAAAAAAGATAATTTTTTTGAAAAAGAATTTTTTAAACTAAAACTAGATAGCAAGGGTATTGCAAAAGAAAAATAATATATTGAGTATTGTTAAAAGTATATGATCATTTTTCTGAGCTATTTATTGAAAGAAAGTAGTACATTTCAACCTTCATAATCTTGTGGCTAAAGTATGATAAAATTTCTAAGATTTTAAGCATATTAAAATGTTAGGTCTTGATAAATTGTAATTAATTTGAAAAAAAATATGTTTCACGTCTTGATAAATTGTAATTAATTTGAAAAAAAATATGTTACCGTGAAAAAGACATAGATCAAGATCGACTCTACGAAGAAAATGGGAAGAGATAAATTACCGTAATAGAGCCAGTGGCGACTTGACAGGAAGTGAGAGCAAAGACAAAGACAGCAATCCAAAGATAAAGAATAGGTGACTTTGATGAAGATTTAGTCGATTTTCTTATTGAATCAGATCCGACCTACTAATCTTAACGGGGTTTGCTTTAGATTTGTGATTGGCCAACCCTCTGCATATCCCTGTCCAACTTTAATTAGAAAGCATTTGATATCTGTGGAATTGGAGCATGCAGCAGATGTACAAACTTAATTAGAAAGCACAGATCATTTCTTGTTCCAAGTAGGCCCAGCAGTTTGGCCCAGCTGAGCCTGCTTATGGTTTTGCGCCCGTTAGCTGCCACTGTAGCCAAGAAGCGGGTATCAAGCTTCTCTGAACCCCTCAACCCCACTTCTCCGCCCGACTCTTCGCTCGCCCTTCGCCTTCGCCCTAGCCCTCGCCCTCGCCGTTCGCCGTCGCCTCTCTGGCAGCCGTCGTCCGCCGTCGTCTCTCTCGCATCCGCCATCTGCCATCGCCTCTCTTGCAGCTGCCGTTCGCTGTCGCCTCTCTCGCAGCCGCCGACTTCTTGCTTATGAGGTCTCGCCTTCTGTCGCTGAAGCCGCACGTCTCGTCCGCCCTCTCTCGCTGAACCTGCCGTCTCACCCTCAGCGTCGCCCTCTCCCCTCAGCGTCCGCCTCCTCTCAGTACAGTTCTCCTCCCCAGTCCGCCTCGCGTCGCCGACCCGGGCAGCATCCTCTCGCAGTCCTCCTCGCGTCATAGACTCGGCCAGCGTCCTACCAGTCCTCCTCGCGTCGCCGACCCAGCCAGCATCCTCCCCAGTTCTCCTCGTGTCGCTGACCCGACCAGCTTCCTCCCCAGTCCTCCTCGCATCGTTGACTCGGCCACTTCCCTCGCGTCGCCATCGCCATCGTTCTCCTCCGACGCTTCCAAAAGGTTCGATTTCAACTCTTCCCCAATTTTTACATGCGGTCAACTCTTCCCTTTACATGCGGTTCTCTTGATTTTGTTCCAAGTGCATACAGATGGATTAGTGTTTTTTTTATAAAGCTACAAAACACAACCATATTTATAGAGCTGTAAATACCAAAATGGAAGATGAAAAACTAAAATAGAATTTTGAATGTTCTTGCACTTCAGAAATCATTTACTTATAAAGCTACAAAACTATTTATAGCTTGCTTAATTGCAATTTTAACATAACCATATTTTGACAATCTAAAAGTTGGATCCAAACACCCTCTAACATCTTTGCACTTCTTCAACAACAGAAGTTTTTCTGAGCCAAACACAGTTATAGTAACTATAATAGAAATCCTAGAATCTTTCGCATCAACATTAGATTCACGAAGCACTTTTTGATGTTGTTAAACCTTAAATTTGTAATTATTTACCTTTCTGTTTGTCCGTTATATCTCTTCTTGTGTTATTTCATTTTCTTGAGTTATTTTCTGTTTCTTAACATGATATCAAACTAATTTGTTAATATTGCTTGTATGTTCAAATATTAATCAATGTTTAAGAAACCGGCCGGTTCCTCCGGTTTATATCGATTCGACGAAAGATTGGCACCGGAGCGCAGGGCGGCTAGCGGAACGCTGAATGAAGCTTATGCCGCTGGCGGAAGCCGGAGTGGAAGCTTTGAACAAAGCTTCCGCCAACGGTTCTGCTAACAACAACATTAGGTATAGCCATCGGTACCAGACAGTACAAACCGGTCCACTGGTCCGCTGGCAAACTAGACTGAACCACCAACCAATACTTTAAACACTAGTATCAATGACAACTAAAAGTAGCAAAGTCATCTGGAATTTACATACAACATTACTTTTTTGTGATATTTGTATTACTGTTATTAAGAAAAATATACTCCCTGGACTGATAAAACTACATAGCAAAGATGAGATATTTACTGTGTAATACATTATAGCAAAAAAATTTATCCTAGCTATATAATTTTTTTAAAAAAGAACTTTTTAAACCAAAACTAGACAGTAAGGGTATTGCAAAAGAAAAAAAAACTATCCAGTATTGTTAAAAGTATCTGATCATTTTCTGAGCTATTGTTGAAAGAAAATAGTGCATTTCAATCTTCAGAATCTTGTGGCTGAAGCAAGATACAATTTCTAGGGTTTTAAGCACACCAAAGATGTTAGGTTTTGACAAAACGTAACTAATTTGGAGAAGATATTTCATGTGAGTACATTTCAAACTTCAGAATCTTGTTGCTAAAGCAAGATATAGTTTCTAGGGTTTTAAGCACACCAAAGATGCTAGGTTTTGACCAATTGTAACTAATTTGGAGAAGATGTTTCTGTTAGATCGATCATAATATTTTGGTTATAAATTGAATGAAAAAATACTGTAATAAAATATACCGGATTTTATGATGCTGTGAATTCAATCGGAGTGGTCTTCCAATTGATTGTGTCGTTGATCATGAGAGGCAGGGCGGCCGATTGGAATCAAACTGAAAACCTCTCGACAACTTGTACACCTCAATCAGGGACCACACCTATATATAGGAAAAACTTAATGGGTATAGTTACTTATCAGCTCATCATAGATAAGATAATTATACCTTCAGGGATTATACACATAATTAAAAGCCCCTTCATACTATAATTGATTTGATGATAATAAATTAGAGATTAAATTATACACGATTACTGCAATACATGTATGTCTGCATGCCCAAATTTAATTTATTATGCATATACATGGTGCACAGTCCATAGATCTTAATAATCTCCTTCTTGGACGAGGCAACGAAGTATTTACAAAATAAAACCTAAAATTGCATATAAATCTCTAAAACAATCTTTATGCGCATATAACCTAAGATGTCATCTAAAATAATCTCGTCTATTAGTCTTATTAACACAAGGACCAAAGGAGCGATCATTGACATATTATCGCAATTAGACCCACAATAATCACATATATTAACTCAACCAAATGACATAGATCTAGTATGGATGTGTAGCATAGAAATAACATAATGTGATAGCATCACTTTTTATTTTCAACTGGTTTAACTTTAACCAAATGAGATCAAAGTGCACAACAAATAATGAAAACTGAAAAATTTCATTAATGTCATGACAATAAATATAGTAATAACCAAATGGAACAAAATGTGCACTCTCACTAAATCAAATGACATAAAAAACAGTAATGCCCATGTTTTTAAGATATTCATGAAAAACTTTTGGAGCCAATGCCTTAGTGAGTGGTTTTGCAATCATAAAATTTGTTCCTATGAACTCAATAGAAATCAAGCCACTCTGAACTCTTTCTTTTACAACAAAGAACTTGATGCCTATATGCTTTGATTTAGAATAGCTCATATTGTTAGGATCTATGGACTGTGCACCATGTACATGCATAATAAATTGCATTTGGGCATGTAGACGTACATACATTGCAGTAATCGTGTATAATTTAAGCTCTAATTTATTTATTGTCATCTAATTAATTATAGTATGGAGGGGGCTTTTAATTATGTGTAGAATACCCGGGGGCATAATTGTCTTATCTATGATGGGCTGATAAGTAATTATGCCCATTAAGTTTTTCCTATATATAGGTGTGGTCCCTGATTGAGGTGTACAAGTTGTCGAGAGTGGTCTTCCAATTGATTGTATCGTTGATCACGAGAGGCGGGCAGTCGATGCAAACCAAACTGAAAACCTCTCGATAACTTCTACACCTCAATCAGAGACCACACCTATATATAGGAAAAACTTAATGGGCATAATTACTTATCAGCCCATCATAGATAAGACAATTATGCCCCCGGGATTCTACACTTTATTAAAAGCCCCCTCCATACTATAATTAATTAGATGACAATAAATAAATTAGAGATTAAATTATACACGATTACTGCAATACATGTGCGTCTACATGCCCAAATGCAATTTATTATGCATGTACATGGTGCATAGTCATAGATCCTAATAATTTCACCATGAAGAAAGCAGAAATCAAGGTCAGCCTTGCGAGAGAAAAAGGGGAGAGATGGATGGCCACAATAGAGTCGGTGGCTGTGTGAGTGAGAGTAGAGATGAAGGGGGGAGGACTCGGTGCCCCATTCGTTTGCTGTATCACTCACGAGAAGGCTGTCCAAAGTTAAAAATAGGTCGACCGACTTTGATCGAGATTAAGGCCTAGTTTGGGGCTGATTCTGCTTCTGCTGGCTGGAGAATTGCTGGTTGAAAGGTAGCTGACTGAGAGAAGCAGAAGTTGTTTGGGAAACTAAGTGCTGGTCAACCGAATAAAAAATGACCTTTTTTTGATGTATTAAACAGAAATTTAAAACAAAATTAAATATATAAGCAACCCTAATAATTGAAGTTATAAATTATCCCATACAACATAAATTGCCTCATACAATATAATTATCCCATACAATACAAATAGTCTCTTTCACACATACAACTAAATTATATAATACTCTTCTCTCAGCTGCTGTTGCCAACCTACTTATATCATGTTGTAGGTTGGATGCAGATGTACTTTTCCCCTTTCGTTTGCTACTAGCCAAACTAGTGCTAGGAATGGAAGATGGTATGGATGATGGTGTAATAGGTACTGGTTCATCCATTGTGTCATATCCTGGTTCATCATTCACTTCCATCTCATCTATCATAGCCGGTGAAAAATTAAAGTCTCCGGTTGCAATAGTTTGGCCAAACATGAGATCATTTTTTCTCTCAATATCAGGATGCAGCTTTGCATATTCTTTATTAATCTACAATTACAATGAAAGGATAAATCATACTAAGAAATATGCAAACAAACATAATAATTCTACATGCAATACATACCACAATTTTATTGGCCCACCAATCAGGGGTTGCATCAACAATATCTAACCTTAGATCCCAACCCAGCCCAGTTTTTTTTCCTTTAAGTTCTTTCCACAACTTCTAATCAGCTTTTAGTTGATCCCATCTGTTCTTGAATTGCACTTTATCGTAATTCATTTTACTAAGCTCTTAAAAATTTTCAAGAACAAATTTCCACCCTTGTGCACTGAAATGAGTTCCAGGCCACATATTCTTCTCAATAGCACTAATACATACATCACAA
Organism: Costus lasius; assembly: GCA_027563935.2. Lineage (NCBI taxonomy): Eukaryota > Viridiplantae > Streptophyta > Magnoliopsida > Zingiberales > Costaceae > Costus > Costus lasius. Next base: position 132,909,813 of record CM050446.2, on the reverse strand, counting down.
AAAATCATGGTCATCTGCATATTCTATACGGCCTTGGGTTTTTGTTTTGGTGCCATGGATGCTTGACATAAGTATAAAATATATCAATTAAGATGAACTATTGAGACAAACTAAGGATTTGCTAAAAATAAAAAACGTGCATTTCTAATCCTAAAGTAATATGCACATGTTTTGGTAATGAATGACAATTTGTGAATCATGTTATTACATAACCTTTAAATTCAGCTTTGATTCTGCTCTTGGCATTGGCATGGGTGTGAGCATCATGAATATGAATTAATTAGCTATACTTATTATATTATGATATATTATCACAGACTTGTGTGTAAGTAACCAAACATGATACGGTTTACTTTATTTAGCTAGAAAACCAAATCTGAATATCAAAGCAATCTGTTTATCATCTTCTCCTTATCTCCGACAAGGGAAGAAAAGTTTAGTTATGCATTAATCTTACAAATATTCATAGGTGGAATCCTTGTGTAGTCATGAAATGCATGTATAAATATATCATAATCATCTGATTAAGATGCACGAAGACATATAAACATAGGTGGAATAACGATAAGCTGCTAAACATGAAATGAGAAAAAAAAGGAATGAACTAGCAGAGGAGAGGATAGAACCAGCGTTGCGGACTGGTGGCAGAGGAGAATGAGCTGAGCAGAGTAGGCGGTGGCTGGCTGGATCTTCTTTGAGCTGCAGCGAGAGCTGAAAGAAGAACTGGTGTTGGAGCTGATTAGAGAGGCAGCAAAGGAGCTACAGAGAGGCGGAATAACGATAAGATGCTAAACATGAAATGAGGAAAAAAGAGAATGAGCCGGCAGAGGAGAGGAGAGGACTGGCGTTGGCTGGCGGATTGGGGAGCTGACGGGCGGCAGAGGAGAGAACGACCTGACTGGAGGCAGAGGAGGCGGTGGCTGGCTGGATCTTCTTTGAGCTACAACGAGAGCTGAGGCGGCAGAGGAGCTGGCTACGGACGACGGCGGATCTCGACATGGGTCTCGACGACAGAAGATCTCTACGATGGCGGAAGCATTAGTGTGTCTGCCGAACCTTTCTTCACCTCTTCTCCACGGGCTGCCAAAAAATCTTCAACACTACCTGGTTCTCCAAACCAGCCGAGTCGGTCTGCAATTAGGTGGAGATTATTGCATCCACTGCAGCGAGCCACCACCACTCCCTTTTCATATGATTCGCAGCAGGTTGTCTTCACTGACCTTACTTGGCTGTGGACGGCGGCAGATCTCGACGATGGAAGATCCAGCAGAGAGGCGGCAGAGGAGCTAGAACGACCGGCGGTAGAGTGGGGAGTTGGAACCGGCGGCAGGAAGCTTACCTGGTGGTGGACGGCGGCGGATCTCGACGAGGAAGATCCAGCAGATGGCGGGGCTCGGTTCTACCAGCGAAGGAGATGACGCGAAGCTTTCTGTGTGGAGATGACGCTTGAATAAACTCATCTTCCAGGATTATGCAAAAAGCTCGTCTGCGCACTGTTTGCGCGTGAAAGAGCTAAAACTGTTTACGCGTGAAGAGCTTCTGGCAGAAGCATGGAAAGAGTTGCTTCTGCGGGCCAGCAGGAAATTCGGCTTTGCGGCCCGTGGAGCAGCCCCAAACTCCCATCTTGTCTACTGTACCTGCTGGCCGCACCCGCAAAGCAAGCGGCCAACAGTCCCAAACTCGGCCTAAGTCGTTTTTCTTGTTGAATCGGATCCAGCTCGGTAATCTAAACGTGCCTTTGACAGGGCCAAATTTGCAACTAATCCCGGTTAGATTACGGGGCCGGATCTAGTTCAACAAGAAAATTGACTTGATCAAAGTTGGTCGACCTATCCTTATCATTGGACCGTCTTCTCGCAAGTGATACGGCAAATGAACGGAGCGCCAAGTGCTCCCCCCCCCTCCGTCTCTACTCCCACTTCCTGTCTCGTCGCCACCAGTTCTATTATAGCTGTTCATCTCTCCCCTTTTTCTTTGGCCGGGCCAACCTTGATCACGGTGAGATATCTTTTCCAAATTAGTTACGATTTGTCAAAACCTAACATCTTTGGTGTGCTTAAAATTCTAGAAACTACATCTTGCTTTAGCCACAAGATTCTGAAGATTGAAATGTACTATTTTTTTTCAACAAATAGCTCAGAAAACGATCATATACTTTTTATGCTGGATATATTTTTTTTCTTATGCAATACCCTAGCTATCCGGTTTTGGTTTAAAAGGTTATTTTTTTTGAAAAAAATTATGTAGCTAGGATATATTTTTTTTGCTATAACGTATTATACAGTAAATATCTCGTCTTCTCTATGTAGTTTTATTGCCACTTGGAATCTCAGCTTTAGTTTTGAGTGCACCCCAGTTTTTTGGTTAATTTTCTAATGTTCCTTCTTGCTAAATTATCAAATTCCTTTTGGTTAATTTAATTCCTTTCTTTGTTAGCAGCTATCATATTCGTGCATCTGATTGTTGTTTTCGAAATTATTGTTGTTTTCGAAATTACAGTTTCTTGAGCTTCCCTCGCCATGGCCCATCTGGGAGGTGGTGCCGAGGCGCATGCTCGGTTCAAGCAGTACGAATACCGTGCCAATTCAAGTCTTGTTCTAACTACAGACTCTCGCCCCCGGGACACCCATGAACCAACCGGGGAACCTGAGTCTCTATGGGGGAAGATTGATCCCAAGAGCTTTGGTGATCGGGCTTATCGTGGCAAACCTGCTGAGCTTGAGGAGAAGATTAAGAAGTCAAAGAAGAAGAAGGAGCGGGATCCAGCACTTGAGCCTGATCAGAAAAAAGACAGCAAGCGGCGCAGGATCCATGAGGATAGTGTGCGCTCCATCACTGATGATGCGGTGTACCAACCAAAGACTAAGGAGACTCGTGCAGCTTATGAAGCGCTACTCAGTGTGATTCAGCAGCAATTTGGTGGGCAGCCTCAGGATATCCTCAGTGGGGCAGCAGACGAAGTCCTGGCAGTTCTTAAGAATGATAAGATAAAGAATCCTGACAAGAAGAAGGAGATTGAGAAGCTTTTGAATCCAATATCCAACCAAGTATTTGATCAGCTTGTTTCAATTGGAAGGTTGATCACAGACTATCAGGATGGGGGTGCTGCTGCGGACTCTGCTGCCACTAATGGTAATGATGAGGCGCTAGATGATATTGGTGTTGCAGTTGAATTTGAAGAAGACGAGGAGGAAGAAGAGAGTGATTATGATCAGGTAAGGACACATCTAGGTTTAGTGTTTTACAATCTTTTCACTGAAAATATTTGATACTGATTTCTCAATCTAAATATTTTTTCAGGTGCAGGAGGAATCAGAGGATGATGACGACGGACAGGAAGCAAATGCTGGTGCTATGCAGATGGGTGGAATTGATGATGAGGACATGGAAGAAGCTAATGAGGGTTTAACCATTAATGTGCAAGACATCGATGCTTACTGGCTTCAGAGGAAGATATCTCAGGCTTATCAGGAAATAGATCCACAAGAAAGCCAGAGGCGTGCAGAAGAAGTCTTAAAGATACTTGCTGAAGGAGATGACAGAGATGTTGAAAACAGACTTGTAATGCAACTTGACTACGAAAAGTTTGCACTAGTTAAGTTACTGCTTCGCAACCGGCTTAAGATAGTTTGGTGCACTCGATTAGCCAGAGCAGAGGATCAAGACCAACGAAAGAATATTGAAGAGGAGATGGCAAACATGGGTTCAAGCCTCACTGCAATCTTGGAGCAGCTGCATGCTACTAGAGCATCTGCTAAGGAACGACAAAAAAATTTAGAAAAGAGCATAAGAGAGGAAGCTAGGCGATTGAAAGATGAACATGGTGGGGGAGATAATGGTAGGGATAGGAAGCTTGTCGATAGAGACATGGATAGTGGGTGGTTGAAGGGGCAGCGCCAGTTGCTTGACCTTGATAGCATCGCATTCCATCAGGGTGGTCTTTTGATGTCTACCAAGAAGTGTGATCTCCCTCCTGGATCTTATAGAACTCCCCACAAGGGCTATGAGGAAGTTCATGTACCTGCTTTAAAACAAAAGTCATTTGCTCCAGGTGAGGAGCTTGTGAAGACATCTGATTTGCCAGATTGGGCACAGCCAGCTTTTGAGGGGATGAAGCAGCTGAACAGAGTGCAAAGTAAGGTTTATGAAACTGCCCTTTTTACACCTGAAAATATACTTCTGTGTGCACCGACTGGTGCTGGGAAAACCAATGTTGCTATGCTAACCATTTTACATCAAATTGGCTTGCATATGAAGGATGGGGTTTTAGACAGTGATAATTTCAAGATAGTTTACGTAGCTCCAATGAAAGCTTTGGTTGCTGAAGTGGTAGGTAATCTGGCCAATCGCCTAAAATCTTACAATATAACTGTAAAGGAACTCAGTGGAGACCAAAACCTTACCCGTCAGCAAATTGAAGAAACTCAAATTATTGTCACCACACCAGAGAAATGGGACATTGTGACTAGAAAATCAGGAGATAGAACCTATACGCAGCTTGTGAAGCTACTCATAATTGATGAGATTCATCTTCTTCATGATAATCGAGGACCTGTTCTTGAAAGTATCATTGCAAGGACAGTAAGGCAGATTGAAACGACCAAGGAATTGATTAGACTGGTCGGTCTGTCAGCTACTCTCCCAAATTATAAAGATGTAGCATTGTTGTTACGGGTTGATTCAACAAGAGGACTTTTCTATTTTGATAACAGTTACAGGCCTTGTCCTCTTGCGCAACAATATATTGGTATCTCAATCAAGAAGCCCTTGCAGCGATTTCAGTTGATGAATGAAATTTGTTACGAAAAGGTTATGGCTGCTGCTGGAAAGCATCAGGTTCTAATCTTCGTTCATTCAAGAAAAGAAACAGCAAAAACTGCTCGAGCAATTAGAGATACTGCTTTAGCTAATGATACATTGAGTCGGTTCTTGAAGGATGACAGTGCAAGCAGGGAAATTCTCCACAGCCAAACTGATTTTGTCAAGAGTAATGATCTTAAAGATCTCTTGCCATATGGGTTTGCTATCCATCATGCAGGCATGGCAAGAGTTGACCGCACTCTTGTTGAAGAGCTTTTTGCTGATGGACACGTTCAGGTGTTGGTATCAACAGCTACTCTTGCTTGGGGTGTTAACTTGCCAGCACACACAGTCATTATAAAAGGAACTCAGATATACAATCCAGAGAAAGGTGCTTGGACTGAGCTAAGTCCTTTGGATGTCATGCAGATGCTTGGTCGTGCAGGAAGGCCTCAATATGACTCTTATGGAGAAGGCATTATTTTGACAGGTTACACTGAGCTGCAGTACTATCTCTCCCTTATGAACCAACAACTTCCCATTGAGAGCCAGTTTGTATCCAAATTGGCTGATCAGTTGAATGCAGAGATTGTTTTGGGAACAGTCCAGAATGCCAGAGAAGCATGCACCTGGATAGGGTACACTTATCTCTATATTCGCATGCTCAGAAATCCAACTTTGTATGGTTTGCCAGCAGATATTGTGGAGAAAGACAGAACTTTGGAGGAGAGACGGGCTGATCTGGTGAGTGCAAATGACTGATGCTTTTTTATTATGTGTAGTTATTACCTTTCTGTGTTCAGAATAGTTTTTAATAATGACAAACAACCTATAGGGTACACAATATCTATTTATAATGTAGATTTGCAAGGAGCTCTACCTCATGATTGCATTATTAAAGCACATCATTCTCATCTGGTTCAACTACTTACCTATTCTAAGCATTGCTTTTATTTAACTTTACGTCTCTGATGGAAGAATTGGTATCTATTTTATGTGATGTATGATATTTGAAAATTGCCATCAACTCTGTAGTTCCTTCCAATGTTTTCGTCCTTCAAGATGTCCATATGGATCACATGACCGTTCTCAAATATTGGATAGCATAGTGGTGATGTAGAAAATCAACGGGACATCTTGTTTTTGGTTTAAAGGAGATTTGTATCTTCTCATGTAGTCCTGAAGCAATATTTGGTTCTATTTCATGACTAACAATTTTGTTTTATGTGTTACCTTGATTTTACAAATCTTGCTTTCTGTCTTATTTCCTGTCATTGTTCTTATGTCTGGTTTTTATTCTGTACACTGCAGATTCATACTGCTGCAAATATATTAGATAAAAATAATTTAATCAAATACGACAGGAAGAGTGGATACTTCCAGGTTACAGATCTGGGCAGAATTGCAAGTTTTTATTATATCACTCATGGAACTATCTCCACATATAATGAGTACTTAAAGCCAACAATGGGTGACATAGAGCTTTTCCGATTGTTTTCTCTTAGTGAAGAATTTAAATATGTGACAGTACGGCAAGATGAGAAGATGGAGCTGGCAAAACTCTTGGATCGTGTGCCTATTCCTGTCAAAGAAAGTTTGGAGGAGCCTAGTGCAAAAATCAATGTTCTGTTGCAAGCCTACATATCACAGTTGAAACTTGAGGGACTTTCCCTGACATCCGATATGGTTTTCATCAAGCAGGTAATTATATATATATATATATATATATATATATATATTCTGTGTTTTTGGTAGTTCTGGTATGTTTCAAAATGTAAAACAACACTTTTATAAGGTTGATTCGTCTTCACTATTTTGATAGAGTGCAGGCCGGCTTATAAGATCTCTGTTTGAGATTGTCTTGAAAAGGGGATGGGCTCAACTAACTGAGAAGGCTTTAAATCTTTGCAAGATGGTTGACAAGCGTATGTGGAGCGTTCAAACTCCTTTACGGCAATTCACTGGTATTCCAAATGAAATCCTGATAAAATTAGAAAAGAAGGATCTATCTTGGGAGCGGTATTATGACCTCTCATCTCAGGAGATTGGAGAGCTGATTCGCTACCCCAAAATGGGTAAGCAGCTTCATCGATGTATACACCAGTTACCAAGACTCAACCTTTTGGCGCATGTTCAACCTATCACCCGTACTGTCCTGGGTTTTGAGTTGACTATAACTCCTGATTTTCAGTGGGATGATGGAGTGCATGGGTATGTGGAACCATTTTGGGTTATTGTCGAGGATAATGACGGTGAGTATATTCTTCATCATGAATATTTCATGCTTAAAAAGCAGTACATTGATGAAGATCACATTTTGAACTTCACTGTTCCCATTTATGAGCCACTGCCACCACAATATTTCATTCGTGTTGTGTCAGATAAGTGGCTTGGCTCTCAAACTGTTTTACCTGTCTGTTTTAGACATCTGATTCTACCGGAAAAGTACCCCCCGGCAACAGAATTGCTGGACTTACAGCCTTTGCCTGTTACTGCTCTAAGAAATCCTGCATATGAAGCTCTCTACGATGCATTCAAGCATTTCAATCCCATCCAAACACAGGTGTTTACTGTATTGTACAATACAGATGACAATGTTTTGGTAGCTGCTCCTACAGGCAGTGGGAAGACTATATGTGCCGAGTTTGCATTGCTCCGGAATCATCAAAAGGGTCCTGATAGCATCATGAGAGCTGTATATATTGCTCCCATTGAGGCGGTTGCAAAAGAACGGTGCCGTGATTGGGAAGAGAAATTTGGCAAGCACCTAGGAATACGTGTAGTAGAATTGACGGGAGAAACAACTGCTGACTTGAAGTTGCTTGAGAGAGGGCAGATTATAATCAGTACACCAGATAAATGGGATGCACTCTCTCGTAGGTGGAAACAACGCAAGCCAGTACAGCAGGTCAGTCTTTTCATTGTAGACGAGCTTCATTTAATTGGTGGAGAGATGGGTCCTATCTTGGAAATAATCGTCTCCAGAATGAGACGAATTGCAAGCCACATTGGCAGCAACATTCGTATTGTGGCACTTTCAGCATCTCTTGCGAATGCGAAAGACCTTGGTGAATGGATAGGTGCTACATCTCATGGCCTGTTCAATTTTCCACCTGGTGTCCGTCCCGTGCCTTTGGAGATACATATTCAAGGTGTGGATATATCAAATTTTGAGGCAAGAATGCAAGCAATGACGAAACCTACATATACTGCGATTGTTCAGCACTCAAAGAATGGCAAGCCGGCCCTGGTTTTCGTACCCACTAGGAAGCATGCACGGCTGACTGCGGAAGATCTGTGTACTTATTCAAGTGCTGACAGTGGTGAGAAGCCTTCTTTTCTTCTTGGTTCAGAGGAAGAAATGGAAACATTCATTTCAAGGATAAAGGAAGATACACTGAGAAGAACGCTTTCTCTTGGTGTTGGCTACTTGCATGAAGGCCTTAGCGAGTTTGACCAAGAAGTCGTAATGCGATTGTACCTTGGTGGAAGGATTCAAGTGTGTGTTGCCACCAGTTCAATGTGCTGGGGTGGGTCATTGCCTTCTCACTTAGTGGTTGTTATGGGAACACAATATTATGATGGCAGAGAGAACGCTCATACTGACTACCCGATCACTGATCTACTGCAGATGATGGGCCACGCTAGTAGACCTCTCAAAGATAATTCTGGTATATGTGTCATATTATGCCATGCCCCTCGGAAAGAGTATTACAAGAAGTTTCTATACGAGGCCTTCCCAGTAGAGAGCCATTTGCATCATTTCTTGCATGACCATATGAACGCAGAGGTAGTTGTTGGAGTTGTAGAGAATAAACAAGATGCAGTGGATTATCTCACATGGACTTTCATGTATAGGAGGCTCACTAAGAATCCAAACTACTATAACCTTCAAGGTGTTAGTCATAGGCATCTTTCTGATCACCTTTCTGAATTAGTAGAGAACGTTCTGAGTGACTTGGAATCCAGCAAATGTGTGGCAATCGAGGAGGACATGTACTTGAAGCCTCTGAATCTTGGCTTGATTGCTTCATATTATTACATTAGTTACACCACCATTGAACGGTTCAGTTCTTCTCTGACCTCCAAAACTAAGATGAAAGGTCTCCTGGATATCCTAGCATCAGCTTCAGAGTATTCGCAGCTCCCAATCCGCCCTGGTGAGGAACATTTGATCAGAAAGTTGATCAATCATCAGAGGTTTTCTTTAGAGAATCCTAAATGCACTGATCCTCATGTTAAAACAAATGCACTATTACAAGCTCACTTCTCCAGGTACACTGTGCATGGAAACCTTGCAACAGATCAGCGTGAGATCCTCCTTTCTGCCCATAGATTGCTTCAAGCAATGGTTGATGTTATTTCAAGCAATGGATGGCTCAATCTTGCCCTTTCTGCAATGGAGTTAAGCCAAATGGTCACTCAGGGAATGTGGGAGCGTGATTCCGTACTGTTGCAAATTCCACATTTCACAGTGGAGTTGGCAAAGAGATGCCAAGAAAATCCAGGAAAGAGTATTGAAACTGTTTTTGATCTGGTTGAGATGGAAGATGACGAAAGGCGTGAATTACTGCAGATGTCTGATTCCCAGTTGCTCGATGTTGCCATATTCTGCCATCGTTTTCCTAATATTGATATGACATACGAGGTGCTGGAGAGTGAAGATATTAGGCCTAGTGACAATGTCACATTGCAGGTTACGCTGGAGCGTGATCTTGAGGGGCGCACAGAGGTTGGACCAGTGGATGCTCCTAGGTATCCCAAGCCCAAAGAAGAAGGTTGGTGGCTTGTGGTTGGCGATACCACAAGTAATCAGCTGCTTGCCATCAAAAGAGTAGCACTTCAAAGGAAAGCAAAAGTTAAGCTTGTCTTTACTGCTCCTGTAGATGTTGGGAAGAAGACATTTACGATTTACTTCATGTGTGATTCCTATCTGGGCTGTGATCAGGAATACAATTTTACTGTTGATGTCAAAGAAGCTGGAGAGAATGGGAATGCAAGTGACTGAAGTGCTGCCAGGAAAGCATATGGGTGAAAGAAACCCCGCCAAGTTACATTTCCTCTTGGAGGTGCAGCAACTAAGGAGGTGAATTATCTTTGCTTTTACCGGATTTAAATATCGTAGTATTGTGTGTTGTACTTAATGCTAACTATGTGTTTAGAACATTAAACGACAGGAATACATGCTACATTTTGCAAACATTATTTCAGATAGTTGGTTAACTTAACCTTGTGTTCAAGTAGTTGGAAGTTACTAGAAAGCCTTTGCAATTGCGAAAAGATTAGCAGGCATGTCTTGTGTTCCACATAAACTGATATGTCGGACCTTTTAATGATGTATATCGGTAAATTGCTTCGCCCTCCCCTTTGTGATTCTTTAAGCGATCATTCTTCCATCAAATAAGGAGCCCTGTTAAAATGAAGAGGAATGTTGCTTTATTAAGTTTCAGATTGTGCATGTCCCGGAATTGGATACTTAATGGCAGGTGCAGAGCATCACATAAGCCCCTTAGCCGTATACTCGGAGCTGCTGGCCAGAAAGAGTGCGATTGAATATTTTTATGCAAATCAGACTGGGGATGATAGAAAAAATCATCATTGAAGCTGACTGTGTTAAGCAATCAAACTTATACAAAGATCCATGTCTACCCCCAGCCAATGCTAAAATTTTATTAGATGAAGTTGAAGCCTGTAGAGGTTTTGAATTTAGACATATCTATAAGGAAAATAGAATGGCAAAACTGGCTGGAATGCCAGGATATAATATACATATAATGTCTGAATTGGCAACTGGCTTACTGAACTGAACAACCTGATTTGCTAGGATGTAACTGGCTGATGATTGATCATCGGTCTAGTTATCCTTTTGAAAAAAAAAAAAAAAAAAGATTTTAGATTGTGCTTGTCGAATGAATAGGCTTTCTTCATATGGCTGGTGATGCGTCTGCGGAGAATATCTGAGAAGAATAACTACTGCTGTAGTTGGAAGTTAGCCGCGCACACTGGATCATAATATGTGTTCATTGTGCACTCCTAACACTCCGATGTCATTGTTCACATGTGTTCTGTAAGTAGGGTCCAATACAGGTAGTTGGATCACACAAGCTGTGCATGTTACTCTCCTTGGTGTATGTAGTCTCCATCCTTCATAAATTATTATAGAAATATTTATTGATGAAGAAAACCAGGCATAGATTTTGAGCTCATTGCCTAAAAAATAAGTTAGATTGGATTAGCAAGCTGTGGTGGCCCTTGTTCTGCAGACGACATGTGGATGCCAACGCTAACAAAAGCCAAAGGGGCATGTGCACAACCACAAGTCTAAAGGCATGTGCACAACCACAACCAAGTATTTGAGAAAGGTCATTCTCAGCATCTCAGCAAAGCATTCTCTCGCTCTGTCCATCACTTCGATCTTTGTCCACAGTAGAGTGGATATGATCAAACTGGAACCCAAAAAAATCTTCTATTTATATTATAACATAATTGCATTGTACGACATAAGAGGAGCCACTTAATTATATTTACTTTTAATATTATTTAATATATTTAATATTTCAATTTTGTATTGCTTTCCCCCTAGGGAAAGGGATATGGATGTGAAATATATAATATACTCATCTTGTTTTACCTTTGTTAGGAGCGGTAAAATACATAACATATTAAATTTGTACTAATGCAAAGTAATAGTTTCATTTTGAGTCAACTTTATTCTTTTTAGAAAAATGATAACAAGGTTTTAGGGTCAACCCCACTCTCATTACTTAACTTGCCTATGACAAAAAAAAACTTAAAAAAACTAACATTTTAAGAATTATGAAAATATTAACTAGTTAATTTAACTAGCAAAGAAAAACTAGAGCATATGACCAATCCAAGAAATGTGGCTCTTTCTCAAGTGCCAATCTTATTGGATACTAAAATTATTATAGGAATTACCCTCCTTTTAGTGTTAGCTTAATGATGATTATATATAATAGTCATCCAATTAGAGATTTAAAGTTGGCCTACTAATGGGACTCAATGGATCTAGGTTTGCTACATAAGAAGGTAGCACTACTATTGAATACTCTAAGCAACTTGCAAGAAGAGGAAGGCTCTAGGGTTTACCTAAGATTTCTTAGAATGATGAATGAAAACTATGCCATGGTTGCATGAGCTAAGAGTGGAGATTGTATCATTGTATCCAAAAGTACCATAGCCACCATGTAGAAATACATAACTTGAATATTCTTTGTTAAGCATATATAGATTGTATCATTGTAATTTTGAGTTGGCTAGTGGGGCTTGTTCTCAATCACCTCCCAAGAGTGTGTGTGTGTGTGTGTGTGTGTGTGGGGGGGGGGGGGGGGGGGGGGGGGGGGGGGGGGAGTATTGAAATGTCTAGAGTGTAGTATATTGAGGCATATGTGGGTGATACAAGTTTATAATGTTAATGTTGAGTTGGCCAATTGGGCTTGGTTGCTAGGGCACCTCCCAAGTAGACCATGCAAGTGTTTGTTTAGTCTTGAGATGTTCAAGCATAGGATATTTTGATGCTTATGTGCAAGAAAGCTCTAAGCTTTTGATATGTTAGAGCTCCTAAAGCATAGGGTATCTTGGTTGCTTTAGGATTTCGAAATATTAGGCTCATGACATATTAGGTTCTTATCTCTCAACTCTCAAGTACTAGACTACTAGACCCCAATTGCTTGGGTGTTGAGTTCAAATTTGATATAATAATTTAATATATTATATTTTACTTCTATCATAATGCAAATATTTGATACACTTTGTTGTCTTAAAGTCTTTACTTAGAGCCTCACTTGAAGGCTATATTTGTGAGTCAATAATTATATGACTATACAATTTTAAGGTATTATACATGATATCAAAATGATTGTGGATTTGTGTGCCATCTTAAGCGGGTCATTGCAAAATAATAATAATAATAATAAAAATCAATCATATAATCCAAGAAACGTAAAGAAAATTAATTATTATCATGTTAAGCCCTTCAAGAAAGCACAATCAATGTAATGCTATCATTCATCACATATGAGACACAATTGCAAGAAATTCTCCTAATTATAATTTTTTATTTGTACTTGTCATTTATTTTTTTTAGTTTCTAATTTGAATACTTTTAACTTATAATGTGATACCTAAAATATGATATATTAGAGTAACTTGGATGCATAATAAGAGTTGCTTCTAAATAGGGGTGTGCAAAAAAATCGGCTGAACTGTTGAACCGCGGTTAATCAGTCGAACTAAACCGATCTGGTTGTTAACCGAACCTACGGTTCTTTGGTCGGTTGGTTTTTTTCCTAGATATAACGGTTCAAGGTTTGGAAACGGTTTAGAAAGTTTCTGAACCGCGGTTAACCGAACCGAACCGGTATTAATAAAAAAAATAATTTTTTATATTTTTTTCTAAGTTAGTAAATGGTATATGATTAACTTAATTCCTAAACCTAAACTGGTTACCGGTTAACCATAACCTGGTAGTTGACCGAACCGGTATAAATTATAAATTTGTAATTTATTTATAATTTATAATTTATATTTTTTTTTATAAAAAACCGATTAACCGTAAATCGGTGGTTAATCGAATTGATTAACCGGTAGAATCGGTTCGGAATCAGTTTAGCATTTCTCTGAATCATTTCTATATGTTCGGTTCGATTTTTAGGGGTACAGTTCAGTTAACTGAATTGTGCACACCCTTACTTCTAAGCGCTTTAAAAAGTACTAATTTTGCATAGAGATTATCCATTAACTATTAACTTACTACTTTGGGAATAGAAGCTATACATATAGACAAGTAAAACAATAAATGCATACTTCAAATCTAAGACCTTATTAACCATAACTAATATAATACTTTGATTTAATCTCATATTAAATGTAAAAAAAATAGTATAGTATATATCATTAAGTGAGTTTACTATTATTAATTTTAGTTTAAGTATTTTAATAAATTAAGACACATTGTCGTCGACTCATTAAGTTAATAAGGGCTTTGTACTTAGGTATTATCTAAGTCTTAAGTGGGGGCTGTTAAATTAATTAACACAAATTTTATTTAAAGTAATTTTTTTAAATAACAAAGGCGGGACTAAACCAAGGACTAAAACTTTAATTTTAGAAATTTGGAAGGTAGCCCGGATCCGGTTTGGTCGGTTTTCAGGTCCCTTCCCCTGTTGCATTCTCATTCCTCTTTCATTTTACCTCTGTTTGGAAAGATTCCAATGGCATTTTAATGCGAGCCTTGCTGTCCCACCAAGCAGGCTGTCGCCTATCGCCAGTGGAGAAGTTCTCTCTCGGCTTTCGCTATAAACTAAACCCAAGCTTCTCTTCCTCCTTGCCAATTTCGCTTCCATATTCCTCCCCAGATTCGACGATTCCAAAAGCAGACGATTTCCGCTGTAAGTGCATTATTTCAAAATCGTTCGGGCGCAAAATCTCTTCAATCGAATGTTATTTTGCCCCTCGTCCTCGCGAAACCTTGTTTTTATACGATGTAAGCCCGTAGGTTTTTTTTTTTTTTGGAATATAATGTTAGTGTTTCTCAGATGAAGAATGAAAATACTTTTGTTTTTCTTGGAGGGGTTTCTTGCCATCAAATCTACGCTAGTTTTCTGGAATTTTTTTTCTCAGTGCAGAAAAAGTAAATGCGCATTAGCTGGAATTTGGCGGTACATGGCTGTTCTTGTCCGATTGGCGCATCTCGTGCACTGCATTCTTTTGATTTAAATATTCTCATCTTTGCGTTTTTGTCGTTGTGGACATCTTTTTCTGTTTGAACATTTTTGCTTTTTCGGAATTCGGACAACGAGCCTTTCTTGGGAAAGAATTAGGTCATTTCATTAGACTTTTTTATTTACATGTGGGATGATCTAAGCTTTTTTTCTTTTTTCTTTTTTCTTTTTTTTTTTTTATATCTAAGACGCTCTAGTGTTCTCCCGAATGGATTTCTCCTCTCTTCCTTGATCCATGTATCTTTTTTATCTACGTTTTTTTTCTTGTAAATGAATAACGATCAACATTTTGTTTTCTGAAATATGGAATGTTTGTTTGTTAGTATTCTAGTTATTTCGAATGGCGATATTTGGTTTTATTGATCAATTATTTTTGCATCGACAGATATTGGGCCCGTCAGGTTCTGTGCCAAATGTCGAAAACTGGGGCTTTCGATCTCGCTACAGGCTTAGGAGGGAAGATCAAAAAGGAAGATGTCCAATCTGCTGTGGATCAGTATATTTTTCTACTCATCTTGTGCCTTATGATTCTATAAAAATGCACGATAGGATCAGATCTTTTTGCGAGACTTAGGAGCCTGACAATGAACATTCGTGCACTAGGTCAAACAAGATTGTTTATTGCATCTGACGTTAAAACGTAGGTGTAGCACATTTCTCGATTCATCAGTTTTATTTTTCTGTATGAAAACATTCATCCTCGAATCAAATTAACGTGAAAAAAAAAGAGACTTGAAAATGAACATAAAGGGTAACGAGATTTAGGAAAACATTTCACACTATTTTCATGTCACAATAGCTTTTTTCTGTTGGGTTTTTTTGTTTCCCGAGTAAGAGCGTTGTAGATAGGGCTGATAATTTGACCTGGGTTCTACCTATTTTACATTCTATTATGGTATTTGTTTATTTAAATAGGACGGATTCTAATTTGATGGGCCGAGTTTTAATCAAGTTTCGATTTAGGGATACAGATATTCAATATCCAATTTTAATAATAAATATAAATAAAAATATTTTACTTAAAATATAAATAATAATAAATTAACTTTTATATAAATATTTATTATTAGTAAAAATATAAAATAATAATAAATAATTATTATATAAATATATTTACTATTATTTTTAATTTTTTAAATTATATTTTATTTAATCGAGTATATGCAGTGGCGGAGCCACATGTACTTGAGTGTGGGCAAATGCCCCCACTCAATTTTTGAAATTGAGTGAACATAAATACTTATTTATAATATTATATGTATAAAAACTTTGATTTGTCCCCACTAAAAAAAGTTTAATCCTTCTATATTGCCCCTAAATATTAATTGCCCTCATATATCTTTGGATCCTAGATCCGCCACTGAGTATATGTCATTTAGTATTTGGGTTCGAGTTCGATTTTACTAATTGGATTAGGATTAGATTTAGGATGACAATGCAGATACTCAACCCGTAGCAACTCCTAACTAGATAGAAACATCGTCTGTACTGTGAGCTATTAGTTACTGTTCTTGAACATTATGTTGACGTCAAACCGCTAGGATCCTGGCCCAGCTAGCTATGATCAGACGTTTATAGACCTGTTGAGTTATCTCTAGCTTTCAAATCTGCCAATGAAGACACCCTCGTCACCATTTGAATGATGAGACCTCAATTAGCTTTCCTGTCACCATCCACTGCGTGTTCATAATATCAGAATCTTTCAAAAAAAAACCAAAAGTTTAGAGCTGTCATTTAGTAAATTGAACAGCACAAACCAAAAGTTTCATTGAATTTCTAGGTGCAGGGCGATTGTCTATGTAACCTGCTAGCTCCAGATAATATAGGATGAAATAATCATTTATTTTATTCGTCACTACCAGCAGCATCATCATAACAGAACCATATTATAGACCAAAATTAGATGCATAGTACGAAGTTTATCTTTTGTAATGCGTTAACCGGCAAAGTTAGTTCTGCTATTGAAGCATCTTCGGATTACTCTGCTTGAATGTGCAGAACAGGCGAAGCAACTCTCCCTGTCTTAAAGTACGACTGAACCTTCTCATTTGTGTCAATGAGCACAGAAAGTTGCACTTGTCCTGCGTGATTTGAATAATTCCACATTGCCACTAGAGATTGATTTTAATTACCATATGAGCAACAATATTATTCTTGATTAGTTGCTACTTGCTACTACAATTTACGTGCTTGGTGCATGCGGCATCGGGGTTAACTCGTGATAACACCATAGTAATAATCAATCGGGGTCTACAGCCCACATTAGGAGATATTTGATGCATTTGATTAATCTTTTCTTTACAAGTGACACTAGATATTTAGATGTTGCTTAGGCCTTTGGCCCTCTTATCCCATGTAAAAATCCTGGTAATCAAGTACATGTGAATCTTGCTTGATGAGGATGTTGAACGGCTGAGAATATTATAGTGATATAATTAGTCTCTGCTAACAATTGGCTAGCCTGTTAAGACTCTAGCGGTACATAAGATAAGGCTCAGCGTAGTTTTTTTGGAGGCACAAGTCTCTTGATTGCACTGGTATGAATATATTCCCATATGTGACGCTGGATCTTTGATGGAATATGGGAGTTAGTCATTTTGGAGGCAAAACGTTTGGCACTAATATACCATGTTGCCTGTGCCGCTAGAGCTTTCATGGAGTATGAGAAATGGCTCATTGTTGATTAGTGAACAACCATATGGATTCATAACAAGATTTCAGACCATCATCTGAATGGTCTCATGTTGGCTGGGTAGACTTCAAATGTTGTTTGGGCTGCAGCTTACTGTTGTTGAGGTACAGACCTCTTTCGAGTCATAAATTTCTTTGTTTCAGTCTCCTGTTCTAAGTAGGCTACTTTTCCCTGGGGCTGGGACACAACAGAGTTACCGCACCTTGTGTACTCAGCCATAATTGAAATTCTAGAAAAATATTTTCTTACGTTCCAAATGAGGATGACATAGGAATATATAATGTTCATGCACCCAGTAGAAACCCAATATGACGAATCCGTAATCCAATCTAATTAGCCAACAAATGCCTAACGATGAAGAGGCTAAAACAACTATACTGGAAGTTAGAGCTACCGCGATGACAATCGAGGAAATAGCCTACTACACATTAGAAGTGGACCAAATATGGTGCTCATACTTAAGTAGTCGAGTTGGTCATAGTAGAGATGAAGAGGGCTCCAATGACTGGTGGATGAGCATAGTACTGGTGGTAGAAGGCTGCACTAATGTAAGTTTGTCACAAGAAGGATGTGCCATAGAAAGTATGCATCACAAGAAGTGCTAGAGTAGCTTGCCACTAGAGATGGCCATTAAGGTGGAGAAAATGTCCATTCTTCGGCACATTGGCTAATCCGCCGTTCAATGAAATGCGCATCCCAAAGCTGCTCATGGTGTTTGTTTCATATAAGTTTTGGTTAAGTTTTAGACAAAATGACAAAGTTTGACAATAAGTGCAAATGCAAAAATTAATGAAAATAATGAAATTTTTTTTTGATAAATTTACTAGAATTCACACCAAGATATCATTCACTATTTCCATTGGTTCTATGCAAGTTTGGGTCAAGTTTTAGAATAAGTATAATGGAATAAGATAAAGTTTGACGATAAAATATTAAATTTTAAATAAGTTTGACGATATATGACAAAGTTCAACTATAAGTGCAAATGCAAAAATTAATGAAAATAATAAAAGAAAAATTTTGACAAATTCACTAGAATTCACACTAAGGTATCCTATACTATTTTCATTGGTTTCATACAAGTTTGGGTCAAGTTTTCAACAAATTTGATGATATATGATAAAGTTCGATGATATATAACAAAGTTTGATGATAAAATCATAAGTTCAACGATATATGATGGAGCGACGGCACAAACACCATAAACAGCTTTGGGATATGTGCTTCGTTGAACGGTGGATTAGCCACCATGTTGGATAGGACATTTTCTCGTTAAGGTGCACACAATGAGCTTGAAGTTGGAGAAGTTGAATAGGCTCCAACCCCCAGTAGACCATTGACTTTTGCATCCACGACCTATCAAAAGTGGAACATAGTCCAACCCATCAGATGAGTGAAAAAGTTGTGGCTGGCAAGAGTGGGTGGAGGAGATATTGAGTACTGTGTGAGGAAGAAATATTGGAAATAGAAGCAGCAAGACATGACTGTGTTGGCAGCAACAATGACAGCGATAATAGAGGTGTGTTGGGGATTGGAGTAGCGGGTAGGAGGCTCCATAAGGACTAGTCTTTATAGATGGAAAAGCTCTTTACATAGAGAATGATACCTTTTGGCAAGAGGTGACAACGGTGACAACATTGTTGAAGGCGACGATTAATCATATTGCAAGATAATTGGCTAACAACCAGGGTTCCTCAGCTTGGAGTTGTTGAAACTGTTGCATCCTAACTGGCTGACCCATCCGAATTGTCCAACAACTATAACATGTATATTTTATCAAACTCTAAAGTTTGGGATCACTACAAGTCTCCAACTATGCATTTTTTTTCTTACAAGTTCGTTCAATTTGCAATTTAATGTGGCTGGATAAATTGTTTCAAATTCTAGATTTCCATGTGGCTAAAAATGCAAATCCAATTAATGTTTTATAATGCTTCACTGCAATAGGTACGAAAAATACCATGTCTGTTATGGAGGAGATGAAGAGTCAAGAAAAGCAAACTACAGCGATATGGTAAGTCACATATGATGGTATGTTTACTTTTTAGTTGTGATGAAATCGAATTAAAGTTGCATACTGAAGTAAAGAAGTGTAAGACCATTCATGTACATTTCGCATGCTCCATTGACCTGTTATACCAATTTGAATGATGTACATACAGTATACTTTGTCATGTTTTTATTTTATTCTTCTCATTATTCTTTTTCTATCTAATGATTTAATATTCGTTAGTTTTAACATGTCAGGTTTGCCGTATTTATTCCTCGCATATGATAATTCCAACAAACTTGGCCACTTTTCAAATATAAAGCCAAGAAATTGAGTTAAATGGAATCAATTACTAATATCCTGCATGCAAAGTACTGTACAGTAAAATCGGACAATAGGACAAATTATGCTTATGATGTAAAATATAAATAAAGATTTGATTACAAGAATTATTTTCTTATAGATAAGATTACAAGAATTACGTTTTATAGATAAGATTACAAGAATTATTTTTTAATAAACATAAGTAGCAGTCCTCATGTACTATCTTTTCCATAAATGCTTTGATTAAGTACTGATAATTTGTTCAAATTATTGGAACAACATTAGACGCAGTAAAGATTACGACAACATCTTAAGTTCTTTTCGCCAAGAAAAGAATAAATTTTGCTATTGTTCTGACCTTTAACTTTTCTTTTACACTTGCATTGATCGAATTTCATTTTCAGGCGTAATGTCTTTGGTTTAGTTATTTCCTGATTCATAACATGCAATTTTGGAAGGAAAACCTATGTGATATTACCGTTGTTAATTTGTCTTATGTAGTTAAGATTTTGCTGTGTTCACTTTCTCAGTTATTTAGATAGCTCAATTTAGTCCTACATGGAAGCTGGATAAA